>VDFB02000017.1:307599439-307782902 GCA_007258455.2 Sequoia sempervirens | reverse complement strand
TTACACTACTTTGAGTATTCTATAAGCGACTTAAGTATTTCGTATTGAACATATTAAATCATAACATAAAGTAAACATTGCATAATAATAAATTTTCCATTCAAAATATAATAAAGTACAAACATGTTTCCATACATTGCATTGATATGATATTACAATACTCATCCATCTAATGAGGTAGTTCGAATAACAAATACATTTACAATTACATTGATCACCTCTTATACAATTGAGGGATGTTTTCAAATACATGTTTACAATATACAATGATGAAAGTATAGAAGAAATCCATGTACGAGCTCTCCATCCATGAAGCTCTCATTGCTATGTTCAAACTGGGGACCCAACGGAGTAAGGTGCACGTTCCACCCAACCATGTGGTACCCATAGGTCCACCCCCCATGGTAGGAGATAGTAATATGGCTACCTAGACCTAATCTACTAACCTTAGACACTAGTACAAACAAACTATTGGTTACATTGCTTCTAGATTTTGACAATTGATTTGAAGTACAAACACAAGGTTAACTATTATTCTAGGTGGAGTTTCATCACAACGATGCAAAGGTTACCCTGGTAACCTCTTACGAAACTCGGCCCCGATTGCATACTATTATGGAATTGAATGCCTCTTGAAGAAACAAGACATCCATTTTTCCATTCCAGGCCTTCTCATCTTATACTCTTGACTGAAGAAGCTCAAGTGTCATAAGAGAGGCATAAGCATCTTGTTCAATGTTTCTTTAATTCTAACTAATGTGTCATTTAATTATCACTAACTTAATTAACTGTTTGTAAGTTACCCTAACACCACTTTATGTGTTGGCCCTTACAAACAGCCACTCCCCTAAACATAACAAGGTTTCTAGGTTTTCATGACTAGGGTTTACCAAATGCACAATTTACATCTAACAATGACAAATATATCATAACAGTATCAAACACCATGTTAAACTCTTGCACAACCCAAGTGAAAATAAGAAACACATTTGATCAAATAAACACCCCTTTTATACAATTCATTCTAGAAGACTTTTAAAACAAAGACTATCCCAATTTGCCCCAAAGGAATACACGTACGAAAGCAAATCAAGAAAGAAAATATCTAATATTCGGATATGTTAAATCCAATCACTCAGATTAAAATGAACCAAACATTTCATCTAATATAAAGTTTATTTTCCCATTAATTTAAAAATTAAATCTCTATTTGTTCAATAACTCAACCACGCAATTAATTGTGATACTTATAATTTCAAAATATTTAATTAATTTAATTACATAAATATCACATTTGAAATCAAAACTAAAATATATAAATATATTTTAACATTTTTTTGAATAACAAATTTATTTTAAAATATTTATATTAAAATAATTATTTTCAATTAAAATACAAATATTTAATATATTTAACATTATAATAATATATATTATATATATAATATATAATATAAATACTATATATATATAATATATATATATTATAATTAAATTAAATATAAATAAAACAAGTTAAAAATTTAAATTACAAATTTAAATCAAAAAATATGAATTAGGGTATCGGCTGCATTTCGCAGCCATCCCAAAAGGGGCCGCAGCGGCAGTGGCAACCTGTGCGCTGCCTGCGAGGGCAGCGCCCAGGCTGCCTTTGCAGCCGCTGCCTCCCTTACGGGCGGCCGTGGGTAGACCTCTGCGTCTCCTCACCTCTGACTGGCGCTTGCTTAAAAAAATAAATTTTTACTATTATGTATTTAAATAAAAATATTAACTCTGTGAAAAAAACTAAATTCACTTCTACAGAATTTAAATTGTGACTTTTTAATAAAAGTCACACGTCTGTACGGCGATTTCATATAGAAATTCACAAACGGGTTTTCAAAAGTTTTAACAATTTAATATCATAAATATTTCATAAGAAATGTATATATATATATATATATATATATATATATATATATATATATATATATATATATATATATATATATACAGTTTTGTTTTTTAATAGTAATTTAAAACTCTGAGGAAGTGAAAATACTTTCTACAGAATTATTCACTAGAAAATAACACAACAAATCCAAAAATAAAAATACTCAGAATCATTTCCTTTCACAAAACTAAAACAATTTTCTAAAGACAATATTACTTAGAAATTTTCTTAAATGTACAAATCCTCTAAATAGAAAAACACAATATACAATTTTCCAGATATACAAGAAATTACAGCTGAGTATTCTTTTCTTTCACAGTAATTCTTTTCACAAAACTTTTCATTTAAACACAACAATTTATTTACAGAAGCTTTCCTTTCCAAATCAAACAAATTAACTTTTAAAGAGGAATACCTGTATTCTTTTGCTATGTGGAGAAGAAACCTTTGTAGTCTCTCTTGCCTGTAGGTTCCAATTCCTTCCCGCAAAGCCAATTCCAAAACAACCAACCACCAAGATCCATTGGAGGACCTTCCAATTCCAAAATCAACCAAAATAAAATAACAACTTCTAAGAAGATTTCAAGAAAATTCACAGTAAGAGGATTTTTTTTAACAAGTGCCTGATAATTTCCCCGTGAGGAAATTGAATAGCCTCCGTGAATTTTTCTGAGATCCACAATAACCTCTGTAACAAATTTTTCAACAACCTCATAAAAGCACTCACACACTTGTCGAGAAGTTGTTGAGAAAAATATCTTCTCCACTTCTCGGCAATTTTGCCATTTCAATTATTTGCATGTAAATAATTAATTTATTTTAAATTAAATTTTAAAACTCAATTCACATGCATTTTATTTTATTTTATTTTATTTTCTAATTTTCTAATTCATTTAAATACAATATAATTTATACACTTAATAATTTAACTTAATTAATTAATTAATTTAATTAAAATAGTTTAATCTTTTAAAGACCAACTATTTAACCAAATAAGCTAACTAATATTTATCTTTCAAAAATGATTTAACCAAACAGAAAATACAAGACAAACCTATGACTCAAAACTGAAAACTGACAATGTACTAAAACAAAGGTTAAAGACCGGACTAGGATAAACCTAACTACTATCTCCCGTTCAACATTTTCGTTGAGTCTTGACACGCTCAGACCTGATTACACAGGTGGAGTCGGTGTCATGTACCTGCAAATCCTGCAACCAAACAAATAACATGCATACATGTATATATATATAAAGCATTAAACAGGCACACCGTGTAGAGAAAATCACAGATATCACAGGGCACTCACAAGCGAGTGATACGATTCTGTTCTCCACACCAATTCACTCACAGAAAACTGACTAAATAAATGTTTTTAGTCCATCATAAGCATGTGCATATCCATAAACAACTGAAAGTAAACATCTACACTAAATCATATCATGTCTGAAACAATAATCATCAAACAAGTAACATCATGTCACAGAATAATCACCGCCAGCAAAGTGGTAGTCGAAGTGTCAAAACGAGCGTCAGCAGGTCTAGCAGGCTGAAGTATCGCGGAAAGCATAGAAAGCTCCAGTGGAGGTGCTACATCCTCCTGGGTCAGAGGCATGCACGAAACCTCAAACATATAGGGATAAAGTTCCCTCATGCATGTGGCATCCTCCCGGATAGCTGGAAAGCCTCATAGCTAGGATCAAGTGCCCTCCACAGTCTTATCTGCTCAACCCCTAAAGGTGAGGCATCCGGTCTTGAGAATGGCCACGAACTCAGAGGCAGGTTGCAGGTCTTCACTTCTCTGCTGCATGCTTGTTCAATCAAGTGCATGGGATGTCGCCGAGATAATTATGGTCCTAAGTCTTTGATACATAGAAAAACATCATGAATCACTGAGACAAAATTTAGGATTGGTAAAGCTGAGTCCCGTCCATTACCCTTGGGACCAATTCTCTCTAAGATTTTGGAATGGGTCCCTCTGAAACAAGGTCGCAGCTTGAGCCTTTTCCATAGCAGTTGGACTCTTTCGCGGTAGCAGAAAACTGCTCTATCGCGACAACAAGCGTGATCGATCCTATCGCGCTCGGCATATTTCTTTACCTATCACGAGCTGCTAGCTCAAATGTGCTCTCTAATACGGTCAACTTGTTGCTCCATGTCTCGAAGCATCTCAGGTCCAAGTAATACTCTATTCTCAAGTCGATCCCAACTTAGTGGAGTTCGATAAGGACAACCATATAATGCCTAAAATGGTGGCATACCTATGGAACTCTGATATCCATTGTTGTAAGCGAATTCTACTAAATACAAATAATCCTCCCAATGAGACTGTTGGTCCATTACGTACATCCTAAGCATATCCTCTAATATTTGGATTTACAACTCTTCCGGTTTTCCATCGGTTTTGAGAATGATAGGTGAGCCAAGGATTCAGCTGTGTACCCACAAAAGCAGGAACGCTCAGAATCCATAAGGCAAAATGCATCTGAGGATCTCTACTCCAGAATATGATCTGAGAAATTCATGTAATCTAACAATATCCTCCATAAATATCCTAGCTACAGATGAAGCATTATATGATGAACGTACTAGTGAGAAAAGAGCTACTTTAGTTAATCGGTCAACAATTACCATAATGGCATCATGTCGACATGATGATGTAGGTAACCCTAGAATAAAGTCAATGGATATAATATCCCATTTCCATTATTCGGGAATGAGATGTGGCTGCAATAATCCAGTAGGATGATGATGCTCAGCTTTAACTCGCTAGCATTCAAGACATCTCGATACATAATTAGCAATATCACGTTTCATGCTAGGCCAGAAATACAATTGTCGAAGATCAGCATGCATTTTCTTGACACCTGGATGAGCTGAATATGGAGCTCGATGAGCTTCAGTCATGATTAATGTACGAAGACTCTCCACATGAGGTACATAGATGCGACCTAAATTTCGTAATATGCAGTTCTGGGACGCATTGACCTTCTAAAAGGTCTACCCGGTCAATCTAGGCTTCATGCGTCTGTCTATCAGTAGGAAGTGCAGCTACTATTTGACCTCTCAAATCTACTTCAAGAGTAGTAGCAGAGATCTCATGTTGACGTCGGCTAAGGGCGTCAGCCACTACGTTCTCTTTGCCTTGAACATATTTTACTTCGAAATCGTACTCACACAAGAACTCCATCCACCGTCTTTGCCTTGCATTCAAGTTAGGTTGCGTAAAGATATATTGCAAACTACGGTGATCGGTATGAAGTTCAAAGTTATGACCTAATAAGAAATGCCTCCATCGAACTAATGCATGCACTACCGTAGCTAGTTCTAGGTCATGAGTAGGATAGTTTAATTCGTGGTCCTTGAGTTTACGAGACTCATAAGCAACCATACGCCCATCTTGCATCAAGACTGCTCCCAAACCCTCTAAAGATGCATCCGCACAAACTACGAAATCCTTAGTAGGATCAGGAACAATGAGTATAGGCGCATTAGTTAACTTTTCTTTAAGAGTCTGAAAAGCCAACTGACATTGTTCTGTCCAAACAAACTTCTTCCCTTTCCTTTGAAGAGAAGTAATAGGATGACCTATTCTAGAAAATCCCTCTACAAAACGCCTATAATAGCCAGCTAACCCCATAAAACTATGAACTTCACCTACATTAGTAGGTGCGGGCCAATCCACAATAGCTTGGATCTTTGAAGGATCCACAACAATACCTTTTCCAGATATCACATGTCCAAGGTATTTTATTTCAGATTGAAAGAAGTCACACTTCTTTAGGTTTGCATACAATTGGTTTTCTCTTAAACATTGCAATACCTATCTCAAGTGTTCTTCATGTTCCTTCATGTTCCTCGAATAGACTAAAATGTCATCGAGAAATACTAGGACAAAGCGATAAAGGTATGTCTGAAATACACCATTCATTAAACCCATGAATACCGATGGTGCGTTCGTTAACCCAAAGGGTACTACTGTGAATTCGTAATGCCCATAACGAGTTCAAAAAGCAGTTTTATGAATGTCCGCTTCAGCTATCGCCAATTGATGGTAGCAGTTTCAAATCGATTTTAGAGAACATTAGCCCCCTTAATTTGATCAAAAAGATCATCGATTCTAGGCAAAGGATAGCGATTCTTAATCGTAACCTTGTTCAATTGATGATAGTCAATACACAGCCTAAGAGATCCGTCCTTCTTCTTTACGAAGATGACAGGTGCTCCCCAAGGGGAAACACTTGGACGAATAAAACCCTTTTCTAATAGTTCCTCTAACTGAATACGAAGTTCCTCTAACTCCTAAGTCATCATTCTATAAGGAGCTCTAGAAATAGGCTCAGCTCCAGGAACTAGATCAACCCTAAAGTCAATATCCCTCTTCGGTGGCATTCCAAGAATGTCATCAGGAAAAACATCTTCAAATTCCCTAAGAACAGGATGATCATCAAGAGATACCTCTCGACTCTAACCTTCTTCCAAATCAGTAATTGTTGTTGCAAACAGTTGACATCCCTGAAGAAGACATCTCTTTAATTGCATAGCAGATATCATCCGCAAAGAGATAGGTCTTTGAATACCTACAATTTCCACTTTCGCACCTAAATCGTTAATGCAACTAACTGTCTTAAGTCGATAGTCAATTACAGCATGATAAGATGCTAACCAATCCATACCTAAAACTATATCATACGATCCTAAGGGTGTAACATATAAATCTACTAAAGTAGTTAACGTACCAATTTTAAGTTCACAGTTATGTACTAAGCTTTCTACTGCTACTTTCACCCTTGAGGCGAATTCAACTTGCCACTTACCACCTTGTTTTACTGCCACAAGACCACAACGGTCTATGATGGCCGGTGAAATAAAGGAGTCAGTGGCTCCGGAATCAAAAAGAATGGAAACACTAACACGATGCAAATTACCTGAAGTCTCGACCACTGTGTTCTAGCGATCAGCTTGGCGGTCATTAACAGCTGCATAAACTGTATGTGATCATCCTGCATCACCCACTGTAGGCTCTGAAACTATAGGTTGAGGCCCAAATCTAGTAGAACCTCTCATCGGACACTGCCTAGCTATGTGTCCCTGTTGCCCACATGAGTAACAACCTGTGCCTGTGCCTCTACCAAATCCTCTGCCACCCGAAGGTGCATTGGATTGCTGGAAACTACCCCTACTGACAGTAGACTAAGCACTTTGTGCAGGCTGATCCTGCCTATTGCACTTGTTGCGCCACCAGTTACGACCCTTTCCTGTTTGAGGACTATTTTGTTGTTGTGGTTAAGGGTTATTGTTCTTTTAAGGTGTTCGTTGTTGTTGTTGCTGCCCACCCTTTGTGGGTGTCTGTTGGTTCCTAGATGAACCACCTGTCTGTGCCTGTCCACCCCGTGGACTAAAACCTGCTGCAGGAGCACTCCCAATCTGCACTCTTGTGTGCCCACCTAAAGCCATAATAAGGTTTTCCTCTACAATGTGAGCCTTCTCCACCGCGACTTCCATAGTCTTTGGCTCAAAGACTCAGACACCACCACTAATGCAGGCGTTTAAACCCCTAATGAAGTGCTGAACTAGCATAGGCTCATCATCCCCAATACCAGCATACTGCTTGAGTTCATAGAACCTACATTCGTATTGCTCTACAGAAAGAGCTAACTGACGTAGATCATGGAACTCGTCAGCCCTACGCTGCCTCCAGTGCTCTGACAGGAACCGTGCTCTAAACCTCTCGAGAAACATCTCCCAAGACACTGATCTAATATCCAAATGGAGCTTCTGCTCCTCCAGGCGCCACCAAGTAGAGGCGAATCCTGTCAAGTGCATAATAGCACATCTGGAATGGGTATTGCTACGGTAAAGGTGCATGGAAAAGCATCTACCCAAATCTAGTAGCTAGGTCTCTACCTCTAAGCCACCTCCCATACCATCAAAGGTAGGAGGGCATGCCCTCAGTAAATCCCTAATATGACCTGCCGTAATAGCATCCTGATGTGCTGTGTCCTCTACTCTCCTAGGAGACCTATCCCTCTCTCTGACAACCTCCTGCTCAACATCCTATCTAGGTCCAAGATGAGCTAGGACCTCCTCTAATAATGGACGTATCTGAGAACCCTCTACTGCTGACTGTTCGGGATTATGTCCCTCATTTCTCTGACCCATCTGTTCTGCCTGTTCACTGTGATGAGGGCTAGGAGGGGGAGTAACCTGAGGGATTGGCCCTCGGCCTCCACCTCGACCTCTACCATGACCTATTCCTCCTCGCCTAGGCATGTTCCTACACATAACAATAACGAGTCTTAGATACTATTCAACTAAAGCTAACAGTTGCGACACTACGTACTAAGTCAACCTAATGGGCTCGTGATTACCTAGAGTGTCCAGTGTTTGTAACCTTTGCTCTGATACCAATCTATAATGCCCCATCTTAATAACCTAAGAATGTTGCAATTGAGTATAAAAGTGATTTTTTTTTATGTTAAATTATTAAGTTAATTAATTGCATACATTCATTAGGCTATACGACGTTACACTACTTTGAGTTTCCATAAGTGACTTAAGTATTTCGCATTGCACATATTAATTTATAACATTATCATAAAAATAAACATTGCATTTCATTTAATACTCCATTCAAGATAATATAAAGTACAAACATGTTTCCATACATTGCATTTAATAGAATATACAATACTCATCCATCTGATGAGGTAGTTCAATAATAATTACAAATACATTTACATTGTTCACCTCATATACAATTTGAAGGTTGATTTCAAATACATCATTTACAATAAGAGAAGTACATCTAAGTTTCCAAGTGCGAGCTCTCCATCCATGAAGCTCTCGATACCATGATCAAATTGGGGACCCAACGAGTAAGGTGCATGTTCCACCCAACCATGTGGTACCCGTAGGTCCACCCCCCATGCTAGGAGATAGTAATAAGGTTACCTACACATCATCTACTAACCCTAGACACTAGTACATAACTAACTATTGGTTTCAATGTTTCCAAATTTAGACAATTGATTGTATCACAAATACAAGGCTAACTGTTATTCTAGGTGGAGTGTCATCACAACGTTGCTAAGGTTACCCTGGTGTTTCTTCCTAGGTTTCGGCCCCCAATCCTTGGATTACCCTGGTAACCTCTTACGAAACCCGGCCCCATTGCACACTATTGCGGTATTGAATGTCTTTTGAAGAAACAAGACACCGATTTGCCATTCCAGGCCTTCTCTTCTTATTCTCAAGACTGAAGTAGCTCATGAGTCATAAGCGAGGCATAATTGTCTTGTTAAAAGTTTTAATCTAACTACTGTGTTCTTTAGTTTTCACTGACTTACTAACTCTTTGTAAGTTACCCTGACACCTCTTTATGTGTCGGCCCTTACAAAAAGCCACTCCCCTAGACATAACATGGGAATCTATGTTCTCTGACTAAGGTTTACAAGGTGTACATACAACCAAAATCAATATAAAAGACCAAACACGTTATAACGAACATCAATCATTGTTCATAACACAAGTATCATATCACCATGCACAACCATGTACACATCCTTAGTTAACAACAGAATTTAACTTAACAATCACAATTCCCCATTTAACAATTTGGTCTGGAAGACTTGATCGTTAGAGACTTTCCCAATTTGCCCAATCACAAAATTAAAACAATTTTAAGCAAATTCTTGTCTATCATTTGGATATACTAAATCCATTCATTTTAGCCAAAGATAGCAATATTTAAATCAATTTAGTTAAAACAAATATTTCCTAATAGAATTAAGAATTTGTTTTATTTAATTATTTCCTAACTTTCCCAAATTCATATTAAAATAAATTCTATATTTTCTCGTCTTTACATTTCACATACAATACTATTTAAAAATTACAAAACTAGTTTTCTAGTAAATTAATAAGTCACAATCTTACCAATTTTTTATATATATTTATATAGAAATATAAATATAAAAACTATTATATAATTATATTCTAATTTCCACATAAATATATATTCATATTCACATATACATATACATATACATATACATACATATACACACACACACATATATATATATATATATCTATATATATAAATATATATATATATATATATATGTATATATATATATATAATGAAACAACAAAATATAAAATCATATTACCAAACAACACATTAAAAAGGGTGTTGAAATCTTTTAAAAGAAATGAAATTTAATAGTCAAATTTTTCGCAGCCCTGCTGCGCGCCCAGGATAGGGGAAAGGGCGCAGCCATTGCCATGGCTACACCTGCCCCCGTGGGCAATGGGGAGGGTTTCGGCCCTCCCCTGGACTTTTTAATTTTTTTTTTTTAATTTTTTTCTTTAAAATAAAATCTGAAGCTAGGTTCTGCAGATTTTATTCTGCCTTCACAAATTTCGCCATACGAATTACAGCATGAATAAAATATATATATATATATTTCTTAATAAGAATCAAAACAACAATTTTTTTTACAGTGTTACCAGAAGAATTTTCTTCACAACCCAATTTATATATGAAGATAAATTAATTATATAAATATATAATAACATACAAGGTTTGAATTAAGGAAATAAAATGAATTTTCACAGGGTTTTTCAATGGGGATATTGGGAAATCATACAAACTTCTACAGGGTTTCCTATGAAAACACACAGATTTTTTTTTTTAAATTCTTGTCCTAAATTTTTCCCTGTAGATTCACTTTCCCTTTTAAACAAATATTTCCCTTTACAAATTAAAAATACTTTCAACAGAGAATTTTCTATAGAAGCTTTCTGAAGCCATCAAAATTTCACACAACAAAGTATCTACAGAAGCTTTCTAAAATCCTCAAATTTTCACATGGCAAGCACAATTTTATTTTTACAAACAATTTTTTTTTAATTACAACAAATTGAAATCCACAAGAAAAATACATATGTTTCCTTGCTATCTGGTGAAGAGAGCCTCTGTAGCTTTTGTTGCCTGTAGCTTCCAATCTCTTCCCGTACAGCAAATCCCAATCCAAAAAAATGTAAACAAAAGATTTTCCATAAATATACAGTATTTCAAAATAGCACAAAGAGAGAAATTTTGCAAAGCTCTGATAATTTTCCCATAAGGAAATTGAATAGCCTATGTGCAATCCAAAATCCACAATAAACTCCATAAACAAATTTCCCTCAACAATGAACCATTATTGCACTCACACACATGTCGAGAAGTGGTTGCAAAATATCTTCCCACCACTTCTCGGCAATCTTCCAATTTACAATTTTCATGCAATTTAATTTAATTTAAATTTAAAAACTCCAATTTCAATTTACATGCATTTACTTATTTTATTTTATTTAAATTTTCAATTTCAAATGCCATTTCCTCAATAATATATATAATTTTCAAATAAAGCTATTCACTCACTTAATTAATTTAATTTAATTAATTTATTTATTTAATTAAATAAGTTTAATCTTTTAAAATCAAACCTTTTAACCAAATAAGCTAATTAATTAATTAAATAATAAGCAACCAAATTTCATCAACATTTAAAAATTAATTTAAATAACAATAATAAAAGCACAATAAACTAACATTAAAATTTAACAAAATTTACCTTTCAAAGAATTTATCCAAACAGAAGATGAGAAGACAACTACGACACAAACTAAAACTGACAATGTACAGTGACTGGGTTATAGACTAGACTAGGGTGAACCAAACTACTATATCTAGAGCAACATTTCTGTTGAGTCTTGACATGCTCAGACCTGAGTACCTAGGTGGAGTCAGTGTCATGTACCTGCAATTCTTGCAACCAAGCAATAACATACATATATATACATATATATAAATAAAGCATTGAACAGACACACTGTGCAGAGAAAATCATGAATATCACAGGCCACTCGCAAGCGAGTGATGTGATTTCATTCTCCACACCAATACACATCACGACAGACTGACAAAATAAATGGCTATTTGTCCTTCACAAACATATACATAGCATTAATCAACTGAAAATAAACATCTACGCTATATCAAATCATGTCTGAAATCAATAATCACCAAACAATGTATCATCATGTCATAGAGTAAATCCACTATCGCTCAAAACCTGCGATGAAAATATCCAACAAGATATCATAGGTCTAACAGTATGAAAACATAATAGCAGAAAGCTTAAGCATAAATGGAGGGGTACTACATCCTCCCCCTAGGATCAGGCTTGCTCCTGAAAGCCTGCGAACAGATAGGGATAAAGTTCCCTCATGTGTGTCGCATCCTCCCAAGTAGCAGAAGCCTCATGGCTAGGATCCCATTGGACCCTCACTTGATCAACGTTTCGACCCCTGAGACTGAGAGTCTTGTGCTGTAGAATGGCCACGAGCTCCAAAGCCAGCTACCCATCCTCTACCTATATCGCATTCCAATCAAGTACATGAGATATGTCAGGATGATATGGTCTAAGAACTGATACATGAAAAACATCATGAATATGAGACAAACTGGGTGGTAAGGCGAGTCGATACGCCACAGGACCAATTCTCTCTAATATTTTGAATGGCCCAAAAAAATGAGGCGCAAGCTTAGAGCCTTTTCCATAACGGATTGGACTCTTTCACAGTCGTACTCGAAGAAACACTCTATCACCTACAGCAAATTGTCGATCTATCCTATGCGCATCGGCATATTTGTTTTGCCTATCCTGAGCTGCTATCAAATGCTCTCTAATACGGTCAACCTATTGCTCCATATCACGAAGCATCACAGGTCCAAGTAACACTCTATCTTCAAGTCGATCCCAACTCAGAGGAGTTCGACAAGGACGACCATATAATGCCTGAAATGGTGGCATACCTATGGAACTCTGATATCCGTTGTTATAAGCGAATTCTACTAAATACAGACAATCCTCCCAACGTGATTGTTGGTCCATTACGTACATCCTAAGCATATCCTATAATATTTGATTAACTCTTTCCATTTGTCCATTGGTTTGAGGATGATACGCTGAACTAAAGTTCAACTGGGTACCTACAGCATGTTGTAATGAAGTCCATAGGGCTGAAGTAAATACAGGATCTCTATCTGATATAATCCTACAAGGAATCCCATGCAATCTAACGATGTCCTCCATGAATATCCTAGCTACGGATGAAGCATTGTAAGATGATCGTACAGGTGAGAAGTGAGCTACCTTAGTCAATTGGTCAACAGTTACCATAATGGCATCATGTCAACGTGATGACATGGGTAACCCTACAATAAAATCAATGGATATAATATCCCATTTCCATTCTGGAATGAGATGTGGCTGCAATAATCTAGCAGGATGTTGATGCTCAGCTTTAACCCATTGACATTCAAGACATCTCGACAGATAATCAGCAATATCTTGTTTCATACCAGGCCAGAAATACAATTGCCGAAGATTAGCATGCATTTTCTTGACACCTGGATGAGCTGAGTATGGAGCTCGATGAGCTTCAGTCATAATTAATGTACGAAGACTCTCAACATGTGGTACATAAATACAACGTAAATGCCGTAATATACCATCCGATTCTAGAACATACCCTGCAAATCGACCTTCTAAAGGTCTTCCTGATTCAATCTCTGACCTCACTTCCTGATATAATCTATCAGTAGGAAGTGCAACTAATATCTGACCTCTCAAATCTACTTCAAGAGTAGTAGCAGAGATCTCATGTCGGCAATGACTAAGAGCATC
This sequence comes from Sequoia sempervirens, assembly GCA_007258455.2. Lineage (NCBI taxonomy): Eukaryota > Viridiplantae > Streptophyta > Pinopsida > Cupressales > Cupressaceae > Sequoia > Sequoia sempervirens. Next base: position 307,769,223 of record VDFB02000017.1, on the reverse strand, counting down.
AGCCACTACATTCTCTTTTCCTTGAACATATTTCACTTCAAAATCATACTCACACAAGAACTCCATCCACCGTCTTTGTCTAGCATTCAAGTTAGGTTGCATAAAGATGTATTGCAAACTACGGTGATTAGTATGAAGTTCAAAACGATGACCTAATAGGAAATGCCTCCAACGAACTAATGCATGCACTATCGCAGCTAGTTCTAGATCATGAGTATGATAGTTTAATTCATGATCTTTGAGTTTGCGACACTCATAAGCAACCACACGCCCATCTTGCATCAAAATTGCTCCCAAACCCTCTAAGGATGCATTTGCACATACTATGAAATCCTTAGTAGGATCAGGAATAATTAGTATAGGTGCATTAGTCAACTTTTCTTTAAGAGTTTGAAAAGCCAACTGACACTGTTCTGTCCAAACAAACTTCTTCCCTTTCCTTTGAAGAGAAGTAATAGGATGACCAATTCTAGAAAATCCCTCTACAAACTGCCTATAATAACCGACTAGACCCATAAAACTACGAACTTCACCTACATTAGTAGGCACGAGCCAATCTACAATAGCTTGGATCTTTGAAGGATCCACAACAATACCTTTTCCAGATATCACATGTCTAAGGTATTTTATTTTAGTTTGAAAGAAGTCACACTTCTTCAGGTTCGCATATAATTGATTTTCCCTTAAACATTGCAATACCTGTCTCAAGTGTTCTTCATGTTCCTTCATGTTTCTTGAATAGACTAAAATATCATCGAGAAATACCAAGACAAAGCAATCAAGGTATGTACGAAAAACACCATTCATTAAACTCATAAATACTGATGGTGCGTTCGTTAACCCAAATGGTACTACTGTGAATTCGTAGTGCCCATAACGAGTTCGAAAAGCAGTTTTATGAATGTCTACTTCAGCTATATGCAATTGATGATAACCATAATTCAAATCAATTTTAGAGAACACATTAGCTCCCTTAATTTGATCAAAAAGATCATCGATTCTAGGCAAAGGATAACGATTCTTAATCGTAACCTTGTTCAATTGAGGATAGTCAATGCACAGCCTAAGAAATCCGTCTTTCTTCTTTATGAAGATGACATGTGCTTCCCAAGGGGAAACACTGGGTCGAATAAAACCCTTTTCTAATAGTTCCTCTAACTGAATACGAAGTTCCTCTAACTCCTAAGTCATCATTCTATAAGGAGCTCTAGAAATAGGCTCAGCTCCAGGAACTAGATCAACCCTAAAGTCAATATCCCTCTTCGGTGGCATTCCAAGAATGTCATCGGGAAAAACATCTTCAAATTCCCTAAGAATAGGATGATCATCAAGAGATACCTCTCGACTCTCACCTTCTTCCAAATCAGTAACTGTTGTTGCAAACAGTTGACATCCCTGAGGAAGACATCTCTTTAATTGAATAGCAGATATCATCCGCAAAGAGATAGGTCTTTGAATACCTACAATTTCCACTTTCCCACCTAAATCGTTAATGCAACTAACTGTCTTAAGTCATCAGTCAATTACAGCATGATAAGATGCTAACCAATCCATACCTAAAACTATATCATACGATCCTAAGGGTGTAACATATAAATCTACTAAAGTAGTTAACATACCAATTTTAAGTTCACAGTTATGTACTAAGCTTTCTACTGCTACTTTCACCCTTGAGGCGAATTCAACTTGCCACTTACCACCTTGCTTTACTGCCACAAGACCACAACGGTCTATGATGGTCGGTGAAATAAAGGAGTCAGTGGCTCCGGAATGAAAAAGAATGGAAACACTAACACCATGCAAATTACCTAAAGTCTCGACCACTGTGTTCTAGTGATCAGCTTGGCGGTCATTAACAGCTGCATAAATTGTTTGTGATCGTCCTGCATCACCCACTGTAGGCTCTGAAACTGTAGGTCGAGGCCCAAAACCAGTAGAACCTCTCATCGGACATTGCCTAGCTATGTGTCCCTATTGTCCACATGAGTAACAACCTGTGCCTGTGCCTCTACCGAATCCTCTACCACCCGAAGGTGCATTGGATTGCTGGAAACTACCCCTACTGACAGTAGACTAAGCACTTTGTGCAGGCTGATCCTGCCTATTGCACTTGTTGCACCACCAGTTACGACCCTTTCCTATTTGAGGACTATTTTGTTGTTGTGGTTGAGGGTTATTGTTCTTTTGAGGTGTTCGTTGTTGTTGTTGCTGCCACCCTTTGTGGGTGGCTGTTGGTTCCTAGATGAACCACCTGTCTGTGCATGTCCACCCCGTGGACTAAAACCTGTTGCAGGAGCACTCCCAATCTGCACTCCTGTGTGCCCACCTAAAGCCATAATAAGGTTTTCCTCTACAATGTGAGCCTTCTCCACCGCAACTTCCATAGTCTTTGGCTCAAAGACTCAGACACCACCACTAATGCAGGTGTTTAAACCCCTAATTAAGTGTTGAACTAGCATAGGCTCATCATCGCCAATACCAGCATACTGCTTGAGTTCATAGAACCTACATTCGTATTGCTCTACAGAAAGAGCTAACTGACGTAGATCATGGAACTCGTCAGCCCTACGCTGCCTCCAGTGCTCTGACAGGAACCGTGCTCTATACCTCTCAAGAAACATCTCCCAAGACACTGATCCAATATCCAAATGGAGCTTCTGCTCCTCCAGGTGCCACCAAGTAGAGGCGAGTCCTTTCAAGTGCATAATAGCACATCTGGAATGGGTATTGCTACCGTAAAGGTGCATGGAAAAGCATTTACCCAAATCTAGTAGCTAGGTCTCTGCCTCTAAGCCACCTCCCATACCATCAAAGGTAGGAGGGCATGCCCTCAGTAAATCCCTCATATGACCTACCGTAATAGCATCCTGATGTGTTGTGTCGTCTACTCTCCTAGGAGACCTATCCCTCTCTCTGACAACCTCCTGCTCAACATCCTACCTAGGTCCAAGATGAGCTAGGACCTCCTCTAATAATGGAAGTATCTGAGAACCCTCTACTGCTGACTGTTCGGGATTCTGTCCCTCATTTCTCTGACCCATCTTTTCTGCCTGTTCACTGTGATGAGGGCTAGGAGGGGGAGTAACCCGAGGGATTGGCCCTCGGCCTCCACCTCGACCTCTACCATGACCTATTCCTCCTCGCCTAGGCATGTTCCTACACATAACAATAACGAGTCTTAGATACTATTCAACTAAGGCTAACAGTTGCAACACTACGTACTAGGTCAACCTAATGGGCTCGTGATTACCTAGAGTGTCCAGTGTTTGTAACCTTTGCTCTGATACCAATCTGTAATGCCCCGTCTTAATAACCTAAGAATGTTGCAATTGTGGATAAAAGTGATTTTTTTTTATGTTAAATTATTAAGTTAATTAATTGCATACATTCATTAAGCTATACGACGTTACACTACTTTGAGTTTCCATAAGTGACTTAAGTATTTCACATTGCACATATTAATTTTTAACATTATCATAAAAATAAACATTGCATTTCATTTAATACTCCATTCAAGATAATATAAAGTACAAACATGTTTCCATACATTGCATTTAATAGAATATACAATATTCATCCATCTGATGAGGTAGTTCAATAATAATTACAAATACATTTACATTGTTCACCTAATTTACAATAAGAGAAGTACATATAAGTTTCCAAGTGCGAGCTCTCCATCCATGAAGCTCTCGATACCATGATTAAATTGGGGACCCAAGGGAGTAAGGTGCACATTCCACCCAACCATGTGGTACCCGTAGGTCCACCCCCCATGCTAGGAGATAGTAATAAGGTTACCTAGACATCATCTACTAACCCTAGACACTAGTACATAACTAACTATTGGTTTCAATGCTTCCAGATTTAGACAATTGATTGTATCACAAATACAAGGCTAACTGTTATTCTAGGTGGAGTGTCATCACAACGTTGCTAAGGTTACCCTGGTGTTTCTTCCTAGGTTTCAGCCCCCAATCCTTGGGTTACCCTGGTAACCTCTTACGAAACCCGACTCCATTGCACATTATTGCGGTATCGAATGTCTTTTGAAGAAACAAGACACCGATTTTCCATTCCAGGCCTTCTCTTCTTATTCTCAAGACTGAAGTAGCTCATGAGTCATAAGCGAGGCATAATTGTCTTGTTAAAAGTTTTAATCTAACTACTGTGTTCTTTAGTTTTCACTGACTTACTAACTCTTTGTAAGTTACCCTGACACCTCTTTATGTGTCGGCCCTTAAAAAAAGCCACTCCCCTAGACATAACATGGGAATCTATGTTCTCTGACTAAGGTTTACAAGGTGTACATACAACCAAAATCAATATAAAAGACCAAACACGTTATAACGAACATCAATCATTGTTCATAACACAAGTATCATATCACCATGCACAACCATGTACACATCCTTAGTTAACAACAGAATTTAACTTAACAATCACAATTCCCCATTTAACAATTTGGTCTGGAAGACTTGATCGTTAGAGACTTTCCCAATTTGCCCAATCACAAAATTAAAACAATTTTAAGCAAATTCTTGTCTATCATTTGGATATACTAAATCCATTCATTTTAGCCAAAGATAGCAATATTTAAATCAATTTAGTTAAAACAAATATTTCCTAATAGAATTAAGAATTTGTTTTATTTAATTATTTCCTAACTTTCCCAAATTCATATTAAAATAAATTCTATATTTTCTCATCTTTACATTTCACATACAATACTATTTAAAAATTACAAAACTAGTTTTCTAGTAAATTAATAAATCACAATCTTACCAATTTTTTTTATATATTTATATAGAAATATAAATATAAAAACTATTATATAATTATATTCTAATTTCCACATAAATATATATTCATATTCACATATACATATACATATACATATACATACATATACACACACACATATATATATATATATGTATACATATAAATATATATATATATATATATGTATATATATATATATATATAATGAAACAACAAAATATAAAATCATATTACCAAACAACACATTAAAAAGGGCGTTGAAATCTTTTAAAAGAAATGAAATTTAACAGTCAAATTTTTCGCAGCCCTGCTGCGCGCGCCCAAGATAGGGGAAAGGGCGCAGCCATTGCCATGGCTGCACCTGCCCCCGTGGGCAATGGGGAGGGTTTCGGCCCTCCCTTGGACTTTTTAATTTTTTTTTTTTAATTTATTTCTTTAAAATAAAATCCGAAGCTAGGGTCTGCGGATTTTATTCTGCCTTCACAAATTTCGTCGTACGAATTACAACATGAATAAAATATATATATATATTTCTTAATAAGAATCAAAACAACAATTTTTTTTACAGTGTTACCAGAAGAATTTTCTTCACAACCCAATTTATATATGAAGATAAATTAATTATATAAATATACAATAACATACAAGGTTTGAATTAAGGAAATAAAATGAATTTTCACAGGGTTTTTCAATGGGGATATTGGGAAATCATACAAACTTCTACAGGGTTTCCTATGAAAACACACAGAATTTTTTTTTTAAATTCTTGTCCTAAATTTTTCCCTGTAGATTCACTTTCCCTTTTAAACAAATATTTCCCTTTACAAAATTAAAAATACTTTCAACAGAGAATTTTCTATAGAAGCTTTCTGAAGCCATCAAAATTTCACACAACAAAGTATCTACAGAAGCTTTCTAAAATCCTCAAATTTTCACACGGCAAGCACAATTTTATTTTTACAAACAATTTTTTTTTAATTACAACAAATTGAAATCCACAAGAAAAATACCTGTGTTTCCTTGCTATCTGGTGAAGAGAGCCTCTGTAGCTTTTGTTGCCTGTAGCTTCCAATCTCTTCCCGTACAGCAAATCCCAATCCAAAAAAATGTAAACAAAAGATTTTCCACAAAGATACAATATTTCAAAATAGCACAAAGAGAGAAATTTTGCAAAGCTCTGATAATTTTCCCATAAGGAAATTGAATAGCCTCTGTGCAATCCCAGATCCACAATAAACTCCGTAAACAAATTTCCCTCAACAATGAACCATTATTGCACTCACACACATGTCGAGAAGTGGTTGCAAAATATCTTTCCACCACTTCTCGGCAATCTTCCAATTTACAATTTTCATGCAATTTAATTTAATTTAAATTTAAAAACTCCAATTTCAATTTACATGCATTTACTTATTTTATTTTATTTAAATTTTCAATTTCAAATGCCATTTCCTCAATAATATATATAATTTTCAAATAAAGCTATTCACTCACTTAATTAATTTAATTTAATTAATTTATTTATTTAATTAAATAAGTTTAATCTTTTAAAATCAAACCTTTTAACCAAATAAGCTAATTAATTAATTAAATAATAAGCAACCAAATTTCATCAACATTTAAAAATTAATTTAAATAACAATAATAAAAGCACAATAAACTAACATTAAAATTTAACCAAATTTACCTTTCAAAGAATTTATCCAAACAGAAGATGACAAGACAACTATGACACAAACTAAAACTGACAATGTACAGTGACTGGGTTATAGACTAGACTAGGGTGAACCAAACTACTATCCCTTGATCAACATTTCCGTTGAGTCTTGACACGCTCAAACCTGAGTACCCAGATGGAGTCGATGTCATGTACCTGCAATTCCTGCAACCAAGCAATAACATACATATATATACATATATATAAATAAAGCATTAAACAGACACACCGTGCGGAGAAAATCACGGATATCACAGGGCACTCGCAAGCGAGTGATGCAATTTCGTTCTCCACACCAATACACGTCACGACAGACTGACGAAATAAATAGTTGTTAATCCTTCACAAACATATACATAGCATTAATCAACTGAAAATAAACATATATGTTATATCAAATCATGTCTGAAATCAATAATCACCAAATAATGTATCATCATGTCATAGAGTAAATCCACTATCGCTCAAAACCAGCGATGAAAATATCCAACAAGATATCATAGGTCTAACAGTATGAAAACATAACAGCAGAAAGCTTAAGCATAAATGGAAGGGTACTACAGTCTTTCACCTTTTGGCGCTCTCTGTTACCGCTGAAATTAGTTCACAAAAAATAAATAAAAAAAATCTGCATCTTCTTGATATCTTCATTGGTTTAGTTTCCATAAGATAACACACAAGGAAAAAAATATGTATTAAGTAACTTAATTTCTAAACCCAACGAAATTCTATGGAGTAGTTGCAAGTTCAAAATCTAAAAAAGATAAGGCCAAAATAAGGCTTTTATTAGGAATCTATATGTCTTCACTAAGAAAATTCGCTTAAGGCATGTGTTTTGTTTTTAGATTTTAAATAATATAAGCATTACCTTTTAAACTTAAAAATGCTTTAAATGAGTCTAACCTAATTACGTGTACCTCTCCTTTTAATTCTCCTTTAAAGAGTACTCATATTTATATATATAATTTAAATTACATCCTTAAGATTAATTTAATTATATAAGGATTATTTGTTAAAGCTAATTTAAATTATAAAGATTAATTTAATTATATATAATTTATCTTATAAGGATTATTCATTAAAGATAATTTAAATTATAACTTTAAGATTAATTTAATTATATATGTATAATTTTTTTATAAAGTTTATTGATATCTATAACAATTATATATATATATATGTAAAAAGGAGTGATAACATTTTACATTAGCAACAATACTAACACCGTTATATTAGAATTATATTAATATCTTTAATAGGTCAATCATTGAGAATTGCATCAAGTGAATTAATTTTGAGGTAAGTTAAAGTTAGGTGATATTAATAATAATAAATGACGATAATATAACTGACATCACTAAAAGTTGACATCGTTTCCTTCATCTCCAAAACAATAATACGTTTACATGAAAATGGATAAAACACTAATTATACTCTTACGTTCTAACCTAGTTACTTCATCACCTAGGTTAAGTGTCAACCCGATGTTCTAGAGAGAGTGTACGTGAGAGGCCATGAACAAAAATGTATTTTATTCGTGCACCCCATTCTTAGGCAATGGGTCGGCTATGACATGGCGTGTGTCCATCTGCATTTAGTGCACCTAGCTAGTGGCTATGTGTGTGCTTAGATGCATATGGTTAGGGTTATATGTGTTTAATTCAAAAAAAAAAATTAGTTGTGTTTTTTCCCTTCATGCAAATTTAAGGCATGACAGATGTAATGTCTCAAATAAATTTGTTAATGAACTGTTTGATATAATGCTTCAAATAAATTTCCAATAGTGTTTTTGACGAAGTATGATAGAAATAGTGTTTTTGATATAATGCCTCAAATAAATTTCCAATAGTGTTTTTGATATAATGCCTCAAATAAATTTGTTAATGAACTATTTGATATAGGGTGCATACAATGGAAACACTATTTCTATCATACTCCATAAAAAATTACCATGAACTATTTAATATAATGCCTCAAATAAATTTTTTAATGAATTGTTTGATATAGGGTGCATACAATGGAAACACTATTTCTATCATACTCCATGAAAAATTACCATGAACTGTTTGTTATAATGCCTCAAATAAATTTGTTAATGAATTGTTTGATATAATGCCTCGAATAAATTGGAGGTGCCCTGGTAGAAATGTATGCAAAATGTGGAAGCATAGACAGGGCATGTTAATTTTTTGACAGAGTAGAAATGTATGTCAAGCAATTGCAACACTGTAGATTCAAATAGTGTTTTTGACGGAGTATCATAGAAATGGTGTATGTTTAAAAGGCTTTAGAAACTTTGAAACAAATGTAGTTTCAAATCAACAAATTTGAAATTTTTCGCATTTAGGGTTTAGAAATTTAACAAACAAACACATTTTGAAGTCTATGAAATTTGAATTTGACAAACCTGGTGAGATATGCAAGTCGGGTTGATGAATTGTGGAGAGATGAAGTAGAGTTGATGAACTGTGGAGAGATAAGGTCGAGTTTTCCATTCACCATTTACTGTTCACGTTCGTCGTTCGCTACACACATAGAGCACAGGGAAAGCAAAAAAAGGCACAAAATGATAATGACAAGTTTCATTTTTTTTATATACCTTATTTGAGGGGGTTCGGTCAAACATGTTCAACTGAACCCCTTTAAATTTTTTATTTTTTTGTTTACGTTTTAGGGTTAGGTTAGACAAATGGTTCGACTGAACACATATGTTCGGTCGAATATAAAAGGTGGTTCGGCCGAACCCCTTGAGTTTGGGGAAAGGAAGAAAAAACAAATTTCCTTCCTCATAAAATTTGTAAACCACTATTGCGGTTTGACCCATATATCTGTTTATATCTATCTCTATCTTTATCTTTCTATCTCCCCCTCTCTCTCTACCCCTATATATATATATTTTTATCTCTCTCTCTCTATATATATCACTTCATATCTCTATATTTATTTTTCTATCTCTCCCTCTCTCTCCCTCTCTATATATTTATCTATTCCATCTCTATCTATCCCTCTCTCTCTTTATCTCTTCCTATCCTTCTCTCAATATCCATTTCCATATTCATCTCTCTCTCCCTCTCCCTCTCTATCCCTATCCCTATCTCTATCTCCTCACCCCTCTCTCTCACTCTTCCTTTTCTATATCTCCTTCTTTCTCTCCCTCTCTCCCTCTCTCCCTCTCTCCTTATTGCAAACATAACATGAGTCTATTGGTAATGGAAATTGATTATCACCTTGATTTAAAGGTTCTTTTTTTAATCATGCCTAGATCCTTGCAAGTGGATGCATAGATGATTTGAAGCTATCACTTCTCCATTTAGACCTTCGTTGCACAAACATCATTTCATAAATAACCTACCAACTGACCTTGTGAACTGCATGAATGTATTAAAAAAACAACAATTTTCCTAATTGACATTCTACACCTCTTTAGTGTACCCATTACACACTAAGGTGCGATTGCTAGTTACATTTGAAGATAAATGCACTTAACTTTAAATTGATGAAAGATATTCAAATTTACAAATATAACATTTCTTGAGTAATCTATGAAGCAAATAGATATAAAATAAATAAAAGAATATAATTTTTCATTATCTTTTATTAAATACTATTTTTTTATTAATTTTTAAAATAATTGATATAATTTTTTTTTATTCTATTATTAATTATTTTAATCACAATCTCTCATATTTTTTCTATTTCACTTTTTCAATAAATTAAAATTGACTCAAATATAATAACAAAAAAATTTGTATTCATTGGCCCACAATCCTTTAAATAGAAAATAATATCATTAATAAAATAGGACAATAAAAGAATTAAAATGTGATATAAAAATAAGTTTGCACTACTAACTTTATTATAATCAAAATGAAAAAGGTTAAAAATGTTCCTAACTTACATCATTCTATTAATTTAGAGTTCACAACTATTATCCAATAGAAAGATGGATAAATTAATTTTGATATTAATTTTTTTTTGTTGAGAAAAATATATAATTAAAAAATTTGGTCAAACTATTTTAATTCTAGCATCTTGTTGGTTCATTTGTTGCCAACTAATAAAACTTAATGGATGCATTATTAGTTCCTAAGAAAGACCTAATAATCCTTAATGTTGAAATATTTCTTTACCATGAGTTACCTAAAAAAAATTGTATTGATTATTTTGGTAAGAGAAAGTAGTTTTTTTTAAGACTACAGGAATTAGAATCGAGTAGCCACCCCCTATAAACTGTAGTGCACCTGGTAAATTTTTTTCACATGACTAGTGACACTGGTGCGACACACCCTCTGGTACCATGGGGATAGTGGGGAGACTAGACCTTGTGACCTCTTGCCTACAACAAGATGCTTTAGCCAATCGAGCTAGGCCCATCACCCCAAGAGAAAGTAGTTAATGGTTAATTTAATTTTTTATATTATTTTTTAATATATATCTATTTTATTAAGATAAAATAGTTAGATAATAATGCTTACATGAATATATCAATTCTTATTATTGAAATATTTATAATGATTATATGAAAAACTTGGTCATAAATGGTAGCTTGAAAAACATTGGTAGTCAAATGACAGGTTTATTTTCAATAATACTTTGAAGGATCATAGGTGTCCTAGCTCATATGTATTTTTTATGACCCAACTTGGTTTGCATGTCATGGTAATTGTTCATTGTGTGCCCCTTTCTTTTAGGGGAAGATTAACCCTTTTTCCTATGATATAATGACCCCTATTGTGACTTTTGGGGAGGATGTAATTAAGGGCAAAGCTTACTTTGACACAAGGGGTTTGATCTAGTATTTTAACTACCATTGGACTTACCTCCCTAATTTACCATCGAGGGTAACTTAGATATTTAACCCTATGCTATAGATTTTTTATCATTATTTTTTACTCTGCTAGTGATTAGTGTGTCATGCTCCATGATCAAAATTGGGTTTGGGGGCAATATTTGCTCATGATAAAGCCTCAATATCTCTCGTTCAATATCACCACTAAATATTTTAACACCTCACTTTTTTGGGTTACTTTTCCAAAACTTCCATTGCAATTTTGGCACAAAATCTTGCTACAAAACTATTGGCAACATGCTAGGCCATTTTCTAATGGTACATTCAACTACCTCAATATTTTCTCATACAATTTATTTCCCATATGTTGGTGGATCTTTACCTCTCAAAGGATCTTTTGGTAGATATTATTCTATAAGTGGTAAATAATCCTTGGATTTATCATTTAGACTACAAGGTCTTACCTTTTTGAAGTTAACATTGCTTTCATATTGGACACTTGGCTTCAAATTAACTTTTATCCAAATGTAAGGCTATAAGGGTAGCTTCTTGGAAGAGATATATGTTTTCCCCCTTCATTTCATTATCATTGGTTCTCTCAATGATCATGTTCCCTTTGGATCATCATCTCACCCTTCAAAGTTGAACCTACCTACTACTTGGGTTAAGAGTAGTGTGCCTTTGATGGGTAGATGGACTCTAAATTGCAAGCTTCAAAGACCCCTTGTTATTCATTGTAAAATTCTTTTGTACCAAATTATCCACCCGTAGTTCCTTTGTTTATTTGTATTTTTTGTTATGATGAGAGACATTGATTCTCCTCCTTCAAATTTTAATCCTGCTCATGAGGGAAGCATTGTTCCCTCTTTGGATTCTATTCTAACTATTGAGTACAACAATGATTCTTGGATTATATTATAAAGGACAAAATAAGTTGTTTCAAAAAATGTATTAAATCCTTACAATTTACCCCTTCATTCCTAGATTAGGGGAATAAGGGGAGATGGAACTAGTTTAGTGGCTATGTAGTCTTGAGTCTCTTATGATGTTGTCAGACTTATCAATGGTGTAATAATCACCCCTAATTTTTTAAAAAAATTACTTCAATTGAAATGAAATTCAAAGAAAAGTCCTTTCCACTTTTTGATTACCTAGTTCTCGAGATGGGAAAGATGAGATCATATGCAGTTTAGGACTATACAATTAATTGGAATGCTTTACAACTGAAAAGGAAATGCACTAGGTGACAATCCAGCCAATCTCACTTATTTAGTGGAGTACTTATGCAACTGAAAAGAAATAACACTACATGCTTATTCAATAGAGTGTGATTACAAAGCAACCACTTAATTAGTGGACAAATAAAGGGCACTTCCACTTATGCAGTGGGTAAGAAACTTTCAATTAAACCACATATTTAGTGGGGTAAGAAAATCCAATATTATCTATTAGTTCAGTGGGTTGAGTACATATATCAATATGCATAAATCAAACCCACTGGTGGTACTACCATATAGTGTTTACAATGATATATTAGGAGTATTATAACTCAAATTACTACTAAAAAACTTTAAAATAAGATGAATAACATGGATAATCAATCTAATCAAGAACCTAGACAAGTAGAATACCTTGAATGGATGATAATTAGGAAAGTTACAGGTTTAATATCAACTGTAATACATTGCAAAAATTCTAGATAGCAAGGTAATCACCCAAAAATACCACCAACTCATTCAAAACACATCATATAATATTCATGAGTTGAAACACCACTTGAAAGCACACCCAAACTTCACCAAATTGCAATAGAAGGAGAATATATCAATCTTATTATTGTAATTAGACACATGTAGGTCTATTATAACAATGGTATAGTAGGTGCATACACCTAAAAAAGGTCACATTATAATAAGTCTAGTAATTAATTAAATACAAGTTATTTAGTTAAATCTATAATTAAATCTACATATAAATAAATTTAATTATTATTATTTTTTTAATAAAAGTGGCAATGCCACTGAACATTTTATTGATTAAAAATATAGTTTACACCCCCTGGTGCAAAAGGAGCATACTGGCAGGAAAGAACCAAGGAAGAAAACCTTCGGTTATAGCTCCAAAAGAAAAAAGACAAAAAGAAACTAGCCTAGAACCTCAACCAGACCAAGACAGAAACACCAAATACAATAATATCATTTCACCTAGCAAAGAGGCCCCCCACAGAAAAAGACCCAGAATAGGATACAATTTCATGACACCAGAAACCCAAAGCAAACATATCTCCAAAATAGGCGAATCCACATAACATAGAAAGACAGTAGCAATAGATGATCCAAGATCCAAAGATAAATTGTCTTCTTTCTTCAGAGGAGGAAGTGTCACAGTTGAGACATCTAATCAGCAACATCAAGCAGATAATGTAATGCTAGGAAAAAGATAACACCACTGAGGCACAGGAGGAAGGTTGTCCAAACACAAGAAAACATCTCGAATAGTTTCCACCAAGGAAAAACCACATAAACCTGACCTGAAAAAAAAAACTAGACAAAAGATCTCCAAGAAAAATCATTAGAAAGGAATGCATTTATATGAGAAAACCTTCAATGAGGAGCGAACAAAATAGTGCCAATTTAGAAGCTTCACGTAGATCCGAACATATGTAGAAACAGGAAGAAGGGGAAGCCAGCCAAGACACAGATAAGAATGTGCATAGGTGGTACCAAAGTAATAACAGCCCCAAATTAAACACCAAGAATCCCATTCACATGGAGGTGCAAAGGCAGTTCAGTCTCTTCAAACCACTAACAAGCAACCAAAACCATGCAAAGAGCAATGAACTGGCATTGACTAGTGATAAATGTAACTTACCACAAACAAGCATGTGGCCACAAACGAATAATTTTAATATTCCATTTTTGAACCATGCTTGTAGTAGAGAGAAGAGAAAACGAATAGAAGTACCAAAGCACAACCATGGAAAACCAATAGGTGAAGAAAATAGGCCAGAAATACTACCACACAACATAGAAGAGCAGAACTAAATGAGCACGACAATAATTAAGCATGATCAGAACAAAATTTTATTAGACAATGAGGCTACGAAGGAATTTGCTTTCAGTTTGACTACATGAGCCGCCCTCTACCCATGCAGAGAAATCTGGGGGAAAACACCATACATCAATTATAAACTAGAGTTTGAGTAAAAACTATGCCCACTATCAATAAAATTTAGTTTGAATTTGCTTGAAAGTTTCAAAAGCCTTATCAATGAATATATTCTATGAATAACCTGCAATCATCACATTCCATGAGATGACATCGACTTTAAGGAATTATTTCAAACAGTTCATGTGCCTTGTTTATGTTTGAACATTTTGCATACCTTTCACATGCCATTTTGCATCGAATTCATCTAGTATCTTCATTTTGTCAAAATCAGTCTTTAATCTTCCATCCATCTTCATCTATCACCTTCGTTGCAATGTTATGCTAAAAAATTGAGCAACCAACATTCTTCAACAATCAACCTTCAAAATCTTGCATTCTTATGCAGGTGGAGAAGAGCCATGGAGATCAATCAAATCTAAGTTTGAAAATTGGTTTGCATATTCTTTGTTTATTTTTATTTTCATTCTAGTTTGTACTTCATGGTGCTTGATATGTTTTAATTAGTTTATTGTTTTCAACACATTAAACCTTTGTATTTTTCCCTATACACCTAAAAATGGTCACATTATAATAAGTCTGGTAATTAATTAAATACAAGTTATTTAGTTAAATCTCTAATTCAATCTACATATAAATAAATTTAATTATTTATTTATATTGTTCATTTTCTAATTCTTCTATCTTAATTAAATAAGTTTAATTACTTATTTGATTTAATCACTTTTCTAATTCTTCTTAATTAAATTAAATAAGCTTTACAATTTATTTAATTTAATTATCACATTGCTTTATTTTGAATAAAGTAAATATTCTTCTTTTTTCCAAAATCATGAAATCATCTTTAAATCTTCTAAAAATCACATTGCTTTATTTTAAATAAAGTAAATATTCTTCTTTTTTCCAAAATCATAAAATCATCCTTAAACCTTCTAAATATTCTTCTTTTTTCCAAAATAATGAAATCATCTTTAAAATCTTCTAAAAGGCCATCTCACACATAATTAAATATTTTTTCAATATTTAATTAGAAACTTCTTATCCACATTTCACACATAATTAAATTTTTTTCAATATTTAATTAGAAACTTCCAAAACCATGTCACATGAAATTAAATAATTTTATTATTTAATTAATGAATTATCTTCAACTACCAAAACCAACTCATAACTAAACTTGACAAATGGCAAGTTGCCTTCATTTTTGAGTGAAAGATTTTGTGGGAAGGAAACATCTTCCTTCTTTTTCTCTAGCTTCCATCTTTCTCTCCAACTTCTCAATATCTTACTATTCATCTTACTAGATTGAATCTCAATCGTTGATCTTTTCCAACTAAGCTTTTTCCTTCAAAAACTCTATAAATCTAACCTTTCACAGGCCATTTTGCATCGAATTCATCTAGTATCTTCATTCTGTCAAAATAAGTCTTTAATCTTCCATCCATCTTCATCTATCACCTTTGTCGCAACATTATGCTACATAATTGAGCAACCAACATTCTTCAACAATCAACCTTAAAAATCTTGCATTCTTATGCAGGTGGAGAAGAGCCATGGATATCAATCAAATCTAAGTTTGAAAATTGGTTTGCATATTCTTTGTTTATTTTTATTTTCATTCTAGTTTGTACTTCATGGTGCTTGATAGGTTTTAATTAGTTTATTGTTTTCAACACATTAAACCTTTGGATTTTTCCCTATCTATAGTAGGTACAATCCTTCTACTATAATCAAAACTCCTCAAAATCACCAAAATACAATACCAAAATGTAATGAAATGGTTTGAATGATCTCAATGCCTCTAAAAGGGAAAAAATGAACCCAAAAAATAAGTGCTTCACTCAAAAAATCTTCATGCCTCCCTTTTTTCCATGGTACACCCTGTTCCAAATAGTACAACCAACAACTTTATTATTTGTGACCCCCTTCAAGATGTACGGAATGTAATGGAATATTATTGGCATCCAAACAACATAACGAGAGGAATAAATAACTTTAAAATTAAACCATCAGAAGTGACTAGTGAATGGGGTGTATGACCTACACTTAGAATGGTACATCTTGTTGCAAAACCTTCTTAAAATTTCCCTTCATACACACCAAAATATCCTAGAAAAAACTCAACTAAATTAATTGTTCATCTAATGGAATTCATAGGTAGAAAATAGTTCCAGGGACTCCACAAGAGAATGGAGTGGTTGAGTGCATGAATAGGAAAATAATGGAGCATGCACAAAGTATGAGATTGCATGTTGGGTTGCCTTTAAAATTGTAGGTAGAGGCTATCAATACAGTTGTATATTTAATAAATACGGGTCCTTTATTTCCTTTGGGTTATGGTATTCCAAAGGAAGCATTGATAGGTAAGAAGGTGAGTTATTCTTTTCTCAAAACCTTTGATTGTGAAGAATTTGCATATGTAGATTATGAAAATAGAACCAAGCTAAAAGCGGGTATGAAATTGATGAATTTTGGGATTTTAAAGATCTAATTTTTTTTAGAAGGGATGTTGTATTCAATGAGAAGGTGTTGCACAAAGATCGGTTGCAACAGTATGAGAAGAAAGAAAAGGATTATGTGGCATTGGATAATACTTTGGATATCAATGTTCCAGTGGTTCCTCATGCTCCAGAACAACAACAACAACAACAAAAAATACCATAAACTCTAGTGAATGCTAGACGATCTACAAGGGTAAGTAAACCCCACGAAATATTTTCTCCTTCTTTGTATTTTATTTTATTAACTGATGTTGGTGAATAAAAAGGGTATGATGAGGCTATGTAGGTGGATATAAAGGATCAGTGGGAGCAAGGAATGGAAGAAGAAATGGATTCCTTGGTGAAAAATAAAACTTTGGAATTACACAAGTTGTCTATAAGTAAGAAGTATTTACCAAATAAATGGGTTTATAGGTTGAAAGAGGATGGAGATAAGAAAATATTTAAATCCAGACTTGTAGTTAAGGTATTTGCATAGAAAAAGGTGTCAATTTTGATGAAATATTTTCTTTGGTTGTTAAAATGACTTCTATTCGTACTATTTTAAGTATTGTGGCTACTAAAGATTTGTATCTTGAACAACTAGATGTGAAAACCACTTTTCTCAATGGGGATTTGGAAGAGGATATATATATATATATATATATATAACCACAAGGATTTGAGGTCAAAGGTAAGGAGAAATTAATGTGCAGATTGAAGAAGAGTTTATATGGCTTGAAATAGGCACCTCAGTAATGGTATTTGAAATTTGATAGTTTTATAGTTGAGCAAGGCTGCAATCGATGTCATTTTGACCATTATGTTTATTTTAAGAGGTTGGATAATGATAGCTACATTATTTTATGTTTATATGTTGATGGCATGCTTGTAGTAGGATCTAACATGAATCACATAAGAGAGTTAAAATAACAGTTAGCAAAATTATTTGTTGTGAAGTATTTGTGGGTAGCAAAACAAATCCTTGGTATGAGAATTTCTAGAGATAGGCAAAACAAAAAACTAACTCTATCTCAATTTGATTATGTTGAAAAGGTGTTGATGAGATTTCATATTCAAAGAATGCAAAAGATTCCAACACACCTTTTCCTAGTCATTTGAAATTGACTAAGGAGATGTGTCCAAAGAAATAATAGGAGGAAGAGAAAATGTCCAAGATACCATACTCTTCATCTATTGAAAGTTTAATGTATGCCATGGTATGCATGAGGATGGATATTATACATGCCTTAGGAATTGTAAGTAGGTATATGAGTAATCTGAAAATGGAGCATTGAAATGTGATAAAATAGATTCTCAGGTATTTGAGAGGTACACCCAATAAACATTTATATTTTGGGGGATCCAATAAGTTTTTCAAGATTAAGTTGATTCATATTTAGTAGGCGATATTGATACCAGACGCATTATTATAGGTTATGTGTTTATTGTTGGTGGGATGACAACGAATTGAATCTCAAGGATGCAAAAAGGTTGTTGCTTTATCAACCATGGATGTAGAGTATGTAGCTACAATAGAGGCAAGAAAGGAGATGATATGGATGAATTTTTTCTTTGAAGAATTGGGAAAATAGCAAGTTGAAATTTATTTGTTTACAGATAGCTAGAGTGCAATATATCTTACAAAGAAATTTTCCTTGAATTCGAAGAAAAAACACATACATATGAGATGTCACTTCATCCAATCAGTATTGGAGGATGAGAATTGAAGTTGGAAAAGATACATATAGATGATAATCTAGCATATATGTTTATGATGATAGTTACAAGGAAGAAGCTAAGCTCCTCTTCGGCTTTTGTTAGTCTTCAAGATTGGAAATAATGAAATTAGAATACCAAAGTCTAGAGATGTTATTTCCAATGGGAGCTACAAGGGGAAGTGGTGTTGTGATCAGTATCCAAGTGGCAGATGATATGGTGTGGAGTCTAATTAGTCTCCAAGTGGGAGATTATTGATATGTGGATCTTGATCAGACTTAATTTTTATATTTTCCCCACTTTTCCTAGTGTGTTTCCCCCAAAATTAATTAACGGGGGAATGCAATGGGAGTAGAGACCCTCTTGTGGGGTCTCCACCCCCCTTTCATTCCCTTGTTAATTGATTTAATAATTTTATTAAAGGTATTTTATTATAAGTTTCCCATTTGAATTTCAATTAAAAAAATTGAAAAACTACTCGAAGAAATGAGCAGTTTCTTGTTATGAATTGGAAACAAACTTTCATGGCTTTGGATAGTCATGATTTGGTTTTGGATTCATTATGCTACATGAAATTGGTGTTACAGAGTGTGTGAATTTTTTGTAGATTGCATGGTACAACACAGGGAAGTGATAGAGTTTAACACAAGTCAAGCATTGGGCACATGTAGCTTTGTGTGAAGAAATATAGAGCAATGGAAATCATTTGAATCTATTGTTGCACATTGTAGCTATTGCTAAAGGTTATTAAAATATGTATTTTTGGGAGTTAATCAATAAATGGGATGTTGTTTGTGGATGGAGCCCGAGAATTGGGTGAACCACATTAAACTCTTGTTCTCTCACTATTTTATGTGAATTTTTTCATTCCTCTATTATTTATGTTTCTTGTTTGATTTAAATCTACATATAATTAATAATTCATTCCCTCTATTTCCTACCTACAATTCCTAACAAGGGGCATCATGTCACTACCATGCAAGTATACAACACATGATCAATTCCATAAAAATTGAGATAAAAAACCATCATCTTTGAACACCCAACATAGATTTGATTAATAATATCCATCCAAGATTTGGATTCCATGGCTTCCAATCTCATAGATCAAAAAATAATTGTTAATATATAAAACATCTACTACAACCCACAAGCCTCCAACATTCTAAGAAAGGTAAAAAAACCCTCCTTAGAAGTCCAATGACTCTTACACTAATTTGGATTTGATGCCATATGTTGGAAAATTTTAGTCTATGATCCAATTGTTTAACATCAAACTATGATACCAATTGACAAGATACAATACCTAAACCACAATATAAAAAATTTAAGATTTATATGTGAATCTAAAATTATTTTTTCTTAATCTTATATTTTCATGAAGAGATTAAATACATTTAAAATAATAAACACCATTATTGCAACACATAACATAAGATTTATACAGATAACCCTTATAGGAAAAATCTCGCAAACAGAGTGCCCAAGAATGTATTAAATTTGTAATACAACATTACAATGCAATATTACTTTCATTCTCCTCTTTTTCTCCAATATGGCAACATTTGTATACCTATGAATAATCTCAATACTTATAAGTCTTTATCCTATTTATGAAACCTCTTTGACCTATTTCTAAAATTCCTCTATTTAGCTATATTTAGCTTTGTCTTTACCACTAAGGCACTAATTTATAGATCCAAAACTAAATATGGAACCCAAAAAATTCCCTTTCCCATTTTCAACCTTTGGATTATCTCCTAAAGTGTGAATAGTCATCACAAATTCATCCCAAAAGTATGTTTACCTCTCTAAAGTTCCCAACTTAAAGAATGAAAAAGAACATGTTATACGACATCCAAAATGTATTTTTCCTCACTCTCCCAATTTCTCAATCCTTTGGAATTCTAAAATAGATAATTTTGATTCTCAAGAGTCATCCACTCTTTCCCAAGCAGTCCACTTGTAGGTATATTTAATTATTATTTTTCATCACAAGTCATGTTTACCATTACCAATGGACCCTTCATTCCTTATGAATTTATTACAAAAAATAGGTGATGTCAAATATTACAAATTATTTTTCTAATATACCATAATTTCTTAGAGACACTTTCTAAGGATGTTGGAAACATGTAAAATAACATAGGATTTACAAGGTAGATGGCACCTAATCCTAAAATTCTCTCAATTAACATTGTGTATTCTAAATACACCCAAAGGAATAAACAAGGGGAAAACATCAATTAGCCAACCATGTACCAAATTATGTTAAATAGGCATAGGACAACTGAGAGGGGGGGTGAATAAGTTGTCACACAAATTCAACCTTAAAACTTTATCACTTATCAAATCTTCAACCACACTATTCTATTATTAAATATAAGCATGGAACATAAATAACAAAAAGTAAATGAACATAATGAACACCGGATTTTTACATGGAAAACCAAATAAGGGAAAAACCACGGTGAGGGTTAACTCACACTATATAGTGTTTTCAAAAGAGGCTCACTGCCAAAAGAAGGACTCATTATCTAGGTACAAAGGCTCACTGCCTACAAAAAGGATTCACTGTCCAACAAGGAGGTTCACTGCCTACACATGATTATACAAAAATAGAATAAGGCTTTACAACCCAAAAATGAACTGGAAGGATGCACCTATCATGTGCTGATACAGTTTTAGAGATGCTCACAATTGCTGGCTTTTCTGATCACACCTTCACATTCATTACTCACTCAATATTTCTTCTATTTCTTTTCTATTGTCTACACCAACCTACTGCCTTCTTCCACACACACACTCTTTTAAAATTGTTCACCATATACTTATATATATATCCAATCTCCACCATAAGCACCAATTAGGTTGGACTAATTATATGCAATTCATTATAAAAGATATCAACTATTTGCTCCAAAAAATATTTTTAAAATGCAATTTGACTGTTAGCTCAATAAATTATGTTGGCTCAGACCAAGAAATAGATCACACATAAGTTTTCATATCATATCAAAATTATCTTAACAAGTCAACCAGGTATAGTCTTCAACGCAACCAACCTAGAATAATGTCACTTCATTGTACGAGCATGAAAACATGAAAATAACATGATCATGCATGCCTTTAACATCCGTAAGTAGTTTCCCAAAACCACAATCAACAATTGTCAACTATGGATAAATGTAGACTAGAATACTGAAGGGACAACCAAAAATATCAAATCAACCACCGAAGAAGATAAGAAAGTCATACATACTGGTTTAGAGTACCAGATCAAACTACCAACATGGTGACATCAATGACAACAAATAGATAACCTAGTCATTCTTCCAACAATCTCCCCCTTTGTCATTGATGGAAACATGTAAACAAAAATTAACCTTCTTTCCTCAAAAATTTTTAATTCTCTCCACTATCTCCAACACTCAGCCCCTTTGGCATCAATGGAAAAGGGCGTCAAAAATGAGTGTAAACATGGTGACATCAAAATTCCAAAATATTTTTAAAAACTTCAAAAAATTCTAACAATCCAAAGCATTTAAGCAAATAGAAGTTAAGTGAAGATGACATTCTTCACCAACAATGCCTTCTGTAACGCCCTGCCGTGCAAACCCCAATGGAACTAATAACAACGAAACAATTTTTTTTTTTAAAGAATATAATAAACATACTTAAGTATTCTAACATAACAATGTATTAAGTGGCACAACTAATTCCAATGGGGTACACGAAGTGACATTACCATTCTAACCCATAACCAAGACAACAAATTAAACAATAGTTAAACAGTTACATAAATCTATTCATTCCCATATCATCATTTAAAATATCTGTTAAACAATAACCATATTCATAACATATGAATATATGGCAATGAAAGATACTATAAAGATATGAAACATTTATATTACCACAGATATAACACAACTTAACACAACTATTACAAATGATCGTTCCTAAATAAATACATGGCTTGAATATACATTACATCCAAATGATAGTAAAATACAATTGACTGAAAATACATCTCAATAACTACATATACAAATTACACCAAGGTCATCCCAACACATGTGGGAGACAATACATCATTGAATACATTACATCTGAAGTATAACATACATCTGGTACAAGAATTACTGGATCATCAACATCCTCCAAAACCCTGCAATAAAAGATATATCTGCAACAGAAAGGGAAACCCAATGGGGTGCGAAGCACGTTCCACCCAACCACCCCCGTGCTGAGAGTAGACAAGGAAGGATCCCCGACCAAGCACGCCTAACAGTAATACAATACTAACTCCCGACAGACAACTTAACATCAAAGACCATTTAGAAAACTCACAATGACAAATCCAAAAGGCACAACAACAAATCACTTCTGGACGTAACAATAAAACACCTTTCCAAATTACAACTAGTCACACTCACAACATCAATGAAACTCAAGGCATAATAACAAAGACTTATTCCAACAATAACCAAAGAGAAATCAATAAATCACTTAACCTCTATAGACACAATATCACTTAACAACTACAACCACAAAGTCACTTAACAACTACAAACACGATATCGCTTAACACTACAATCACAACATCACTTAACACGACAATCACAACATCACTTAACACGAGGTTACAATGCTTCCAGAGAACAAAGATCATGAACATCGTACAATAACTGATTAACTGTCGTCATAGGAAGAGTGTCATGCATAAATTGCCATGAGTTACCCTGGCTCAACCTTCCTAGGCTACCGGACCCCCATCTTGGGTTACCCTGGCTTGCCTCTACCGGCCACCGGACCCTCACGCAAAACTATACGTCCCATCTCATCTCGAGCCTTATCATTCACTTGCTTCACAAGAGAGACATTCTTTATCTTTATTAGTGTGAGAGATCCCCATTAATTCTTTTAGATTATCACTTAGTTAAACTCTAGGTGAGTTACCCTAACGCCCCTTTGTGTGCCGGACCCCCACAAAGAGCCACTCTCTTATCGACAACACACAAGGTACAATACCACAATAGGTAACTAGACAACATAACCTCTCCAATCCAAGGAGGAAACAAAAAAAGGAAACTCACTCCGAACACTAGAGGAAACCAAATACAAAAAACACACTCCTTCCAAGGGAGGTACAAAACTCATTACCCTCTCCTATTTCTTAGGAGGCACACATCCCCGTTCATGGAAACCGGGTACAACAAAATAGTACAACTCTACACCATTCCCAAGGTGATTCACAAATTGAACCTCTACACAAAACATCCCACTCTAGAGCACTTCTCTGGAAGACTTACATAGACCCTAAGCCCCATTTGCTCAACATGGAGAATAAAAGAAACATGATAAAAAAAAACATTCCAGACAACTCAAAATCTAATGTTAGGGTTTCTCAAACCCAGTCAGACAATTACATCACACAAGAAATTAAGTAAATAATTAACATTATTTGCACAAACTAAATAGTGAATCAAGGCATGTTGACAACTTTAAGGAGTTTAAAACAATAATATATTTCATTATACCAATTACATCTATTAATAAAAAAATCAACCTTAGAAAATGAAAGCACTTGATCATTTAAAATCTACTATTTTAAAATAAATCATTCGAACTAAAGAAATTCTACGTTCTAAATAAATCTTAGAAATATAAAATCCAATTTTGCTTCTACTACAAAACAAAATCATCTTTTAAATAACAAATAAATTTCACCTATAAAATAAATCCATTGCTCGAAAAGATTTGATTCAATTAAATTTCAAAGCATCTAATTTATTTATAGATCCCACAACTACCCCATAACGTTGCACTACTCAAATCAAATATAATCACATAACTTATTCCTAATATTCACAATTACACTATAATATTATATCCTCTAAAAATTACCCTAACAGATTGTTATTCCTATCATCACGAATTTGTTATATAATATATTAAGAGTGAAACAATTTTATTAAAAATCATTTTAATCAAACATATTATAAAATTTATAAAATTTTAACCAAAAAAAATATTATATATAAAAATATATATATATATATATTATAAAATTTTATTTAAACCAAATTCGAATTAAATATAAATCAAATTATAAAATCAAATTCAAATAAATCATATAATGAAAATCGAATTAAATTTTTTTTTAAAAAATAAAAATTACATTCATTGTTTTACAGTTAAGGTACTACGTACCTCCCAAGAGAGGTACTGCGTACCTCCCAAGGGAGGCCGCAGCCCCCACTGGGCTGCGTACAGCAGCCGTAGGCTGCTGTGCATAGCCTAGTGGCTGCTGCGCGACACCCTGGGGTCGGGGGTGGTACGGCCACCGCCGACCACTCCCTTCCCCATATTGTATATATGAATTTTTTTACTTGGTTATATTTTTTTTTTTAAACTTTTCTATTAAAATTTCATTCATAAATATTTTGTACATGGAAATCCGTGGAACACAGAAATAAAATTTATTTATTTTCATAAATGTTTCGTATGACACCATTTACAAAATTAATATGAATGTACATATATATATATATATATATATATATATATATATAAAATGCACAGTTTACTTTATACAGTAATTTTAAAATTTAATATATATATAAATATTTTATAAATAACATTATATATATTTATATAGAGAAATTCAACACAATCGTAAGAATAAATTTTTTTATTTTATTTTTTGTTTTACATAAAACTAAATCACAGAGACAACCAATATTTATCTGTATAGATATTTAATTAACACAAACAAAATTATATATATATAATAAGAGATTCAAAACCATAAAATAAATAAATAGATTTTCAAAAGATCCAATATAAATCTAGACATGCAAAAATATTCATCACAATTACCATATGATTTTCTTTTCAATAATTTCATAAATAAATTATATTGAAGAATCTAAAACAAGGTTTTCACTACAGAGAAATTCAAACATTTATAACTGACAACTCTCAATCACAGGAAACTCTTTTAAAAACACAAGGAGAAATTAATCTTTCAACATGGCAGTCAAAATTTATTATAGAAGAATAAATCAGAAAAGAATTAATGAACTTGAAAGGAACCTAAAATCCTTCGTTTGATGAAGAATCCTTTCTGAATCCTCTTTTCAACTTTCTGCCTTCAACTCTTTCCTCGATCTTCGGCCTTCAATGTTCTTCTGAATCTCTCTTTCTTTCCAAAACCACAATAATTTTTACCAGAAAACACCAAAATCCAAAACTATCTTTTTTTTTTCCAGATCCAGAACAACAGAGCAAAACTTGTGTGTGTGAATCCCCTTCTCATCAAAAAAAATAATTCAAAAATAAAAATTCAATAAAGCTCTTCCGCTTTCTTTTCTCAAAAATCCTCTTTTCTTATTGGTCCTTTTTGAGCTTTTAAAAGCTCACACTTATCTAAAATTTTAATTAAAATAATTTATTAAATCAAGATATTATCTTCACATGATTTTCTAATTTAATATTAATAAAAAGATAATATCTAATTATTCTCAACAATATTAATTTAATTTAATTTCTTACACTTTAATTAATTAAATACTTTTTAATTTACAATCTATTTAAATTTAACATTTTTCTAACTCGCAATTAAATCAAATAACAATGCAACATTAATTAATTATTTTATGAAATACGATTAATTAATTAAACACTAACCAAGAATTAAATAAATACTCAACAGTCAAACTACATAAAGACAAGGACAAAACTTCAGTCATAACACAATGACTTACAACAGGACGACGGATTGGGACGGGGACACTTCCAAACCTACTCCCTTTTTCAACATTTTACCCATTGGGTTAATTTATTGCTCGCCCTGTCCTGCCGAAGCAGGTGGAATCGAGACTTATCCCTGCAATCCTGCATCCAAATAAACGTCAAGTAGCACATGTATATATATATAATCAAGCATCCTATCGTGAGAAGGAATTGCAGTGTAGCAGGGCACTCGTGAACGAGTGATGCTACACTGTCCTCTCACCTAGTCTATTCTAACAATTATAATATCAATGACGAGCTAACATTTCTAACCAATTGATCATAAGATAACATGATACTTAACTACTGCATCATAACTAATTATTAAACCAAATAATACTGAATTCAAATAACAAGATCACCATAGAATCATCACATCGACATATAAAACATCAATGCACAACTATTTGAATAAACAATAATCCAATCAACACATAGAGTCTCCTAAATCATACTAATAATGTCCTATCAAATGATCATGTCCACTAAAGGAATAAAAACATTATCAAACTTCAAACCAACCAAATCAAACCATAATAGTATCATCATAGTATCAACGTATCAAGTTAAAGCATAGAAAATAATAAGTCTAAACAGTATGAGGGGTATTACACCTTCTTATACCTTTCTTTGAGAACTGGATACAATTTCTTCTAGTTAAAAACAACAAACTCCATCTTTGTGCATGAACTTTCCAATAATCCCAATAGAGTAAAGAAGGGTGACTAATCTTCAACAGAACATTGTTTCTCAGCATCTTCTGCAACAATAAGAATTCTAAAAAGATGCTCTAACCAGACTTCAACAATTTCTTTAAGGAGCCAAAAGGTCTTTGTCACATCATCTCTTTGTCTTTGTGTAATGATTAGTTCAACCTGTAGTTCACCAACTCTTATCCTTTTCTTCCCTTCTTTATCTTTGAATATATCAAAATTCTTTCCAATTTTGTTCGCCTCGGCTTCAATCGCTTCAATTCTTCTTCTGAAATTATCTATAATTGCATGCCACTGAAGACAATACTTGTAAACATTAGAAAATTCTTTAACACACTTCTTTGTTTCCACAATCAATCCAAACAATCTCTGCATAGCCTTTTAACATCTCCTTTCAACCAAGATTCTCATCTTACATCCTTTTGGACCTTCACGCAACATCATTTCTTCAACAATCTCAAACAAATTTTCTGGCTAGAAATCATAAACAATAGATACTTCAATTCCTTTCCGAAGTAGATAATCTACTAGAGCATCATCAATTTTCAGTTTGTCAATAGGTGAGGCAACACTCCATAGTTCACCAATCTTCTTCATTTTTCCTTCAACTATCATAGACTAGATGTCATTAGGATCAAGGGATTCAGTTCCAGTTAGAGATTCTTTCTCCTTCTCATCTAAAATGTCAATGATGTCTTTAGTTATCTCTTTTCCCTTTTCAATTCTGGAGGGGAATCACTAATAACAACCTCCATTTCTCTTTTTCTGGAGGAAGAATCCACTTCAAATTGACTTGATGTAGATACATTGGAGCAAGGGTTTGTGTGCAAAGATGAGAAATACAATATGTACATATTTTCATTATTTTCCAAAGACTTTAGATACTTGTAAATTTGTTTTCCAATAGGGATACCACATTCCCACATCACATTATCTTTTCCTGGTAGAGAACTGAGAAAGTAAAACACCAGAGATACTAGCAAGGATCTAAAACAAAAGGGATAATTCTCGACCAATGACATTCGAACATTTTCAAGAAAATTCTCAAGTAGCAAGTACATAAATCAAACTGTCTATTGTCCTTAACCATCATGTGGGAAATATGTACAAAAATAGCCGAAGTTGAGCTTTCACGATTTCTAAAATAAATTTTGTATGAGATACTAGACGCAAAATACCTAATAGTTGAGTCAACAAGTGTATCAATCAACAATGCTCTAAGATCTCTATTGATGCTAGTTAGCTCCTCCACATCTTTATACTTCACAGTTTTCTTTCCAGGGAGTTCTCCAACATTGCATAAACCAGTGATCGCTTTGATATCTCCCTTCGAGATCAAATAGGGTTTTTCCAAAACAATGTTTCCATCCTTGAAACAATTCAACAAGAACAAGATAACCTCTTTATCTGTAATCCATGAAAATTCACTCCATAAATCCATCTCTAGGGTTTTTATATTCTGTAATTTGACTTCGCTCAACCCTAGTTCAATTTCTTTCATTTTCCTATGATTGTATTCTTCTACTTTGACCCTTTTTAGCTTTAGAGAGGTAACACCACACAATCAACTAACCATTGCTATGCTTCTCTTGAAATTAAGTGAAACTTTTTCAATTTTCTTCTTTCCTTTTGCAATGAGAGAAAAGGTTTCCAAATTACTTGAACCAATCTTCAAATTCCCTTCATAAAGACTTTGAGCATGCCTCAAGATTTCTTCAGAGCACCTTCCAAAGACTTTAGATGCACAATTAATCAAAAAGAATCACAAATTTTTACTTAACCTCCATTGAGCTTGACCTAAGTGCATTGAATGTAGTAAAAACAAAAAGCTGCTAAACACACACTTCAGTTAGCATAGAAAAACCTAATTCGGTCTGCAAATCCTTATACCAACATATTTTTCTCTGCTTCCTTTTCCAACACCTTTGAATAGACATTCTTCACATTTCTACTATGTTCCAACCTTTGGCACACCATTCTTCCAGGGGTTTTTTATAATCTTCTGATAATGCTCCCCTTGAGACCATGCTAGGTCTATATTCTAAATAAGTCATCTGTACTGGATGAGGGTACAAAAACATCAAGAGTCTCAAATTTTTCTTCTTCTTCTTTCTTCTTCCATACCTTATCCATTTCTTGCTTCATCTCTTATTTGTCAATCTTCTTTACCGATTCACTCTTCTCTTCTAGAGCAGACTTCTTTTCTTTCTTGTTCTTGCAAATTTTAGATACATATCTAGGTTTGTTGCAGCTATAATAGATCACACCTTTCTAATTAATCTGTCCTCCATTATTCTTGAATCTACACTGATTCAATCTATTTCCAAATTTATTATAGGTATAGTAGTAGCCATTAAAGAATTGATCATTTTTCATTCATTAAAACTACTCCTCATTACTTGAATAATCATCCTTACTTGAGATTTTAATTCTATAGCCTTATGTACAAAATTCCCACATTCAAAACAATTTCTGGAAAAAGAGCTAGAAAACTAGTTTATCCTGCTCCTACATTCAATTGTTTTATGACCATATTTGTTACAAGAAAAGAAAACACCATCTAGAGAGGGATACCTCTGTGCATTAGGTTGTCTTCTTGCAAAATTCCTTCTCTTCTTCCTCTTTCCTTGATTCTTCTTCACATCTTTAGAACTTTCACTGGTATCAACTCCTAAGCCACCTTTGTCTTTACGTGGTTTTTTTTTCTGCAAGCAATTCTTCAAGTTTACTGGATCTAGATCCAAAATTACTTTCACAGAGTTTAGCCTTCTCTAGTTCCACTCTTAAGTTTACTATCTCTTGTTCGAGTCTGTAAAATTCATTAGACTTGTTATGCAACATGGTATTCAAACATTCTTCAATCCTCTTCTTCTCTTCTATTGTCACTTTTAGTCTAATTATCTCTTGTTTCAACTATTCACTTACTTCTCTATGTCTTTCCTTGAATTTCTTCAATTGTTCCTTCAGTTTCCAAACACATTCATTTGCTTCATCAATATTCTCTTTCAAATCTCTATTTTCTCTTTCTACTTTATCAAGATCTTCAAGAGTAGTTTGGAGCTCTCCTTTCTCATCCATTCAACCAACCTTTAGGATCCTCCTCAAGCAATTAAGCTCTACACAAGGAACCACAAGCTCTAATACCAATTGTTAAAAAAATGCAGGACAACTGAGAGGGGGGGTGAATCAGTTGTCACATAAATTCAACCTTAAAACTTTATCACTTATCAAATCTTCAACCACACTATTCTATTATTAAATATAAGCATGAAACATAAATAACAAAAATTAAATCAACACAATGAACACCATATTTTTACATGGAAAACCCAATAAGGGAAAAACCATGGTGAGGGTTAACTCACACTATATAGTATTTTCAAAAGAGGCTCACTGCCAAAAGGACTCATTGCCCAAGTACAAAGGCTCACTTGTAATGCCCCGCCACACAACCCTAGGGGAAGTTGCAAACTACTAAACAAAAGCACAATTTTTTTTTTTAATTACAAATACATGTAAGATCACAACACAAAGCCAACAATCCCCTAAGGTTACGAGACAAAGATTAATTAGATTACAAATTAAAACAACATACATGAAATGAAACATAACAACATTCACTTAACTAATTAAAGCACATACATTCCATACATGAGATTTTCATTAAGACCATGAGATCCTTCATGGTTACCAAGGACAAAAGTTATATAATTACATTTACATCTCTCATTCCCAGAATGAGGTAAATCAATAACATGATTGTTTATTACAATTCCCACCTTGATAAAAATGAGGGGTAAATAAAATACAAGAGGAACTAACATAAATGAAACAAAGGTAGCAACTAGATCCCACAAGCTCTCCAACATGAAAGTCTTGTCCACATAAGCCAGTGCCAAAACAACGGAGTAAGGTGCATGTTCCACCCAGCCAAGTGATACCCGAAGGCTCACCCCCCGTGCTAGGAGATAGTAACAAGGGTTTCAGGTCAAGACCAATAACCTCTAAACATAGGCAACATGACTCAACTAAAAAAGGATACGAACATGACATCACATGACACAAAGGTTACAATGCTTCCAGATTTCAAGTACATGAACACATCACAAATACAAACATAATGCTGACTTAGGAGAAGTGTCATCACAATGTCGCATGGGATATCCTAGAAAGTCTTCCTAGGTCCTGACCCCCATCTCGAGATATCCTAGTAAATTCTAACAACTCCCGGCCCCACATGCAAACCAATGCAGAATCAATTATCTTTCAAAGGGACAAGATAATGATCTTGCCATTCCAGGCCTTCTCGTCTCATCCCAAGTCTATACAATCACTTGCATCCATGAGCGAGGAAAAATTAATCTTTCTAAATGTTGGTACCACCTATGCTAATTAATTGGTTTAAATTTTCACTGAATTAACCAACTTACATTGAGATCTCCTGGCACCACTTTGTGTGCTGGCCCTCAATGCAAGTCACTTCTCTAAGACAACACGTGGAACTATGCCACCACCAAAGGGTACTCAATTATGACCTAGGGATAATGAATCCCCAAACACGACATGAAGAAAATAAAACCCGCCCAAGATAATTAGATATAACGCTGGACACAAGTACGCACTACCCATGGAAAACGAGGTTGATTGACATGCTGACAACCCCAAAACACATAAAAGATGATTCTATCTGGAAGACTTACGAGATCTAACTCAAAACCCAACAAGAATAAGCACCCCATGATGAAAGAAAACTTGCAAACAATATAAGGTAATCTACCTTCGGATTTTGTAAATCCAATCATTCATCGCATTAGTGCATTTAAATAATTTAA
Organism: Sequoia sempervirens; assembly: GCA_007258455.2. NCBI lineage: Eukaryota > Viridiplantae > Streptophyta > Pinopsida > Cupressales > Cupressaceae > Sequoia > Sequoia sempervirens. Next base: position 307,737,220 of record VDFB02000017.1, on the reverse strand, counting down.
ATAAACTATGTTCTTGCACAATCACATAAGGGTTTGAATGTTCGTTTGATTCTTGTTGACGCAATACACACAATATCTTTAAATCAATTTCTTTTCTTTTGATAACCAATGATTTCCCATAAACCAATTTTCATCTATCCCTTAACAAATATCTCATTATAATTTAAATACTTCCTCTCTTTATAAAAAAATAAATCACATTAAAAAAAACATATATATTTATTAAATATCGACATAATCAAATATACATATATATATACTCGATATATATATCTAATTACATATATATTTTAAAAATAAATAAATAAATATAATTAATATTTAAATGTGCATAATAATTACTTAAGCATTTATTAAAATATAATATACACATGTTATAATATATATATTATATAATAATATTAAATTATTATATATAACATATATATTAAAATATATATAAAAATTATATTTTAATTGACAAAATAAAATATTGAAATCAAATTTCATATTATATATATTAAATATAAAACATATAATATAAAATATGTTATATGTTTTATATTTAATAAATATAATAAATGAAATTAAAAAAAGAAAATTTCATAACCAAATGCCATCCACACTTAGGGTTCGGCCACGCCTTGTTTGAATAGGGGACACAGCCCCCATGAATGGGGGCGGCGGCCTGTGTAGGCAGCGACGGTGCTGCCTCCACAGGCGGTCGTCGCCATTCTTGGGGTGGCCGAGGGTTTAAACCCTCCCCCATACACTTAGCCCATCCAAAAAAACAAATCCGCCACGCGGATTTAAACACGCCAACGACTGGTAAAAATAAAAAATTCAAGGTAAAACCCAGAATGGTAAAAAAATACAGTTTCATATTATTTCAAATTTTTTTGGTTTAAACAACTCACAAATATATATATGTATATATTTATATATATATACGTATATATATGTATATATTTACATATATATATATACATATACATAGTCATAATAAATGACTGTAAAAATGCTTATTTTCCATACCCAAATTGAGCAAATGCTCAATCTAAGAATTACAATAATTTTCCATTCACATTGGAAGATTTAACACAATAAATTAAATATTTCACACAATTTGAATTAATATTTTTCCAAGCAAATACACTTTTATAGAAAAACCATTGAATTTCCATGCTTGTTTTCAAGATTTTCATTGATAGTTTTCATTTTCTTTTTGTTTTCACTAAAATTTGAGAGTTCTTTTGTTCAAGTTCAAATGAAGATCTTCTCATGGGTTTCCAATCAAAATTTGAATTCCATTAATAGATTGAACCATTTCAAACAAAAAGAAAAAGAATTTTAAAATGAGATGGCATAACAAGGAAAGCATGGAACCTTTTGTTTTTCTCCAAGCTATTTGAATCATTCAATGGAGGTTGCTATCCTTCAAATTTTGCTTCAACAAATCTTTCCAATCCTTCTTCAAAAAATTTCTCCAAGAATTCCAAGTTTCTTGTTGCTCTCCAAAATTACCAAATTCTAGAAAAGATAATTCAAAAAAGAAAATGAATTTCCTTATGCCCTTTCCTCCTCCAAATTGTCAAACCCCTAATTTGAGTTCACCCACCATAGTTATTGCTATTTTGGATATTTTCATTTTTGACAATTTATAAAACAATTCTATTTCCCCTTTCAAATGCATAATATTTATTTAAAACAAAATTCTATTTGCACCCCAAATGACAATTAAATTCCCTTTCTTTCACAAAATTGAATCTAACAATTTACATTTAAAAAAAAAAAAACATTTTTAATTTATTTTATTAAAAGAGGAATGCAAGACAATTTTCCATCTATTTATTTTTTGATTTGCCTCAAATTTAATAATACTAACATAATTAATTTAATTTACTTAATCAATAAATAAATCTAATGCATGATTAGATAAATTTATTGATTGAATTAAATTAACCAATTAAATAACAAACACTCTTTTATGCATTTTGACAATAAATTTAAATAAAGCAAACACCATTTCACTAGGAAATTTAATCACGCAAGAAAGGAGAGACGAGACGACAAGGAAGATAACTTATCCCTGTATACACATAAAAATGGTCATGTCTATAATCCTGGAAATTAATTAAATATTTATTATTTAATTAATTTTTCTAAAAATGCTCTACATATGATTAAATTTAATTAATTTAATTATATTGTTCATTCATCTTATTCTTCTTTCGTAATTAAATAAATTTAGTTTATTTAATTATTTTCATATGTCCACTTAATTAATTAAATAAATACATTTTTATTTATTTTAATTAATTATCATTGTTTGAATTTAAATTAAATCTTTTGATTTAATTAAGTTTAAATATCTCTCTTTCTTCTATTTTAATTTCTTCTTCTAAATAATTAAATGTTTCATTTAATTAATTTCATAAATGTGATTTAATTAAATAAATCTTATTTAATTAAAGGATCTTATGCTTTCTTTCTAAATCACAATTAGATATTTTATTTAATTGTGAAATCTTTTGTTTTCTTCTCATATCATAATTAAATATTTTATTTAAATATGAGATCTTCTGTTTTCTTCAAAAACCCTAATTAAAGCTTTATTCTTATCACAAACTTTCTTCTGCTTTAAAAGCTTAATTAAATATTTCATTTAATTAAGAAAAAGTTAAATATCATCCACAAATAAATAATTGAATTTTTAATTCATTATTTATCAGTTTTTAAATCTTTCTTTTATTCTTTTAAAGAAAGATGATTTCTTATCTTCTTATCTTTTCCTCTTTCATAAAAAAAGAAAAATCTCGTTTTCAGGTTTTCTTCTATTTTCTCTTTAGTTTCATCTATCTTCAACCATTCGATCTGCCAGGAATTATCACAACCATCAATCAAGACAGCCAATCAGAATCATTCAAAAAACTCTATAAATACCTGTGTGAATCTAAGCATTGATAATAGGCAATTAATTAGAGTTCATGCATTTAATTCATTTAGCATTTTAATATCATATCATCATGTTTACTTCAATCATCTTAGTCTTATTCCATATCATAGCTTAAATCTTGCATCATGCATCATATTTGAATCTCGTTCTTTAGGAAGACAGTTTGTTGAGCCTAGCACATAAATCTGAGAGCAAAAGCTGGAATCAACAAAAACACTAAAGATAGAGGACAATAAGATGACAATCGAAGTAGAATATTGAGTTTGCATTTATTTACCTTTTATTTTCTGTTTTGATACAATGTCTTATTGGTGTGCTTAAATATTATTTATTTCCATTTATTATGCATATTTTCGATCACACATTTCTGGCGCCCACCGTGGGGCCTATGCCCCCATTTTAGACTTCTTTCTTGCAGGTTTTCTTGTAGGTTTTTCTTGCAGGTTTTCTGACATTCGGCAACGCGTCTGGGAGAGTCAATTTTTTTTCATTTTGCAAGTACTTTAGCACATATGAGGACTGTTTCGGGGCATACGAGAATTTCTGAAGAGCATTTAGGGAATAGAATGGCACATCTGGGGATTTCTGAAGAGCATTTAGGAGTCTAATTAGCGCATATAGTTTTTGTTCCTACGCATTTGGTCTCTGTTCTTGCGCATTTAGTCTCTATTTTTGCGCATTTAGGTTCTATTTTTGCGCATTTGTGTTATGTTATTACGCATCTGAGTTCTATTTTTGCGCATTGGGGTTCTATTATTGTGCATCTGGGTTCTATTTTTGCGCATCTGGGTAACAGAGTCGTGCATCTAGGTTGTAACAAAAATTCTAAGTCTAACGCCTTCCGCAGATAGAATTTCTTTCCTTTTCTTGCTGGTTTTAAAATGAATCAATCTAGGATAGCCACCACATCTTTATCATGCAGTTAAAATGAACCCCATGTCTATTGTGAAGCAAAATCTTCACTTAGATTAAATCATTTTTGATTTTGGTGCACCTAAAATGAATCTGTCTACTCTTTTTGACTGTGTTTGAAAGTGGTAGGTGACTATGCTCTCACCCTGTGCAAACTAGGTGATCAGAAAGCCAGACCCACTTTTCCTTGTGTAACCTTGACTTGATAATCGAAGTATCCTCTCCCCTTGCGCACTTGTGTGATCCTAGGTGTAAGAGAAATGATTATTGACTCTAGAAATTGGGCCTACCTGGGGATTTTATCACCTCAACGTGACTCAAACTGGCAACGGAGCTAAAGCCAAGCTACCCACGACTGGTATATAAATGTAAACCTTAAGGAAAAACCTAAGGTTGCTTGTGCGGATGTGTCATACGGACGGAGTTGTACTCCCTTAAACCCTGTTGAGCTTAACCTCTTCAGGCTGGAGTGCCACTTTAATGGTGATTAATCTCTTGCTCCATGTATGGCCACTCGAACAGGGTCCCAAATTAAATACCATTGTTTAGAAAGCCAAAAACCTTCTATTTGCTAGTCCAGCACCGGTCAGTGTGAAGCCTTCCACACTTTCGCAGTCTTTAGTAGAGGTGATCTGCTCGCCATGGGAGTTTCATGGGGGTTGGAAGCTTGGTTGGCCTGAGAAGAGAGTGGACTGTAAGGGATAGCTCATGCAGCAAAGCTTCTGAATTCACACGCTACTGATATGCGGTTGGGGAAACCCACATAGAATCTAGCGGATATTGTCCTGGCCTAACTTAAGTTGTGCTTGTCTTATTTTGTGCTTGGTTACGTTCAACTTAAATCAAGACTGTTTGCTATGTTTTTCAAGAACATTAATTCAGATAAAGGATCATCCAAAACGAACATGAAAAACTTCAGCTGAATTTTCAAAACTGGTCAAACAAAAAAACTATCTTTAGAAAACTGTTTTAGCGCATCTAGGAAAAACTGTAGCGCATATACAATCTATTCTGGCACATCCACTACCTGGTTCAATGCATCTGAGTCATTTTTCAGCGCATTTAGAGACTGTTTTAGCGCATCTTCTTCTTGGTTTAGTGCATCTAAGGTTTGTTTCTGCACATTCAAGGTATTCCGCAGCGCATTTGACTCTTTCTCCAGCGCATATACCTCTTTCTGTAGTGCATTTAGGGAAAAAAATAGTGCTTTTGGTTGATGTCAAATTTTTTTACATAGACCTGAATTTCTGATATTTCTCTCCCATGTTGAGGAAGTGGAAATCAACCAAGTTCGTCAAGAAATCAGTCTTCAATAGGATCAAGAAGCCCAAAATGAACTTAAGTTACAAGGAAACTTTAGACCACAGAGAATTTTTGTATAAGAGTCGACACGTCTTGCTTCATTATCGCAAATTTCTCCATAGATACCAAGACTACATTAGAGGATTCACTAACGATTATGCTGTAGAACCTTTAGCCACTCAAGCTTATTATCAAAGATTAGCTCTATCGCAATGTCACAATCTTAATCAACCTCTTGAGTTTGAGAATATACCACAACCTTCGATTGAATATTCAACACATCCTAGTCAAATCCTTCAGTGACCTTCAATAGATTTACAAATCTTTTCAAAAAATAGAGATTGAAACTTCAGGAGTACACCTCACAAGCAAAATTTTGGATTATTAATTCAACTTCCCTCAAACAGGATTTGGATATCCTTCATCTTTGGAAGCCACTATCAAGAATTAGGAACATCTTTGATCATCTCATAGGATTTTTGTTCATCTTATCAGATCAAGATATCATCACCATATGCCTATTTTTACAAGATCTCAATACAACAAACTAGGAGAAGAATCTCAACAAGAAGGTCATACCCATAACATTCAAGAAGAAGGTAAGCGTGGTAATCCTCATTATAGTGTGAATCAAAATCCTCTTTTCAGTGATGACAACATGGCTTATAGAGAAGTAAACCCATTTCATAAGTACAAGGACATGAACAAAACTCTCGTAGATAGTGATGATGAGCAAGAGGAAGAACTTCACATTAGAGAGGCTGAACAAGACCCCAAGTTTCTTAAATCCACAGAGAAGAAGATCCTACAACGTGACAAAGAAAAGTATTTTCTCTTCCTAGCCGATCAAGGAGCTAAACTGCCTAAGGATTTTGATACTAAGAAATTAAAGAGCAAAGAAGAAGAAACATCCCCATCCAATCTTACTGTTCTTACTCAACAATTTAAGGCACTCCAAGGACAAATCAAAGAGTTACAAGGGGGGACCACAACAAAGAAATACACTCTTGATGACATATGTCCTTATCCTTTTGATAGAAGTCTCAATATGATTCCATTTCCTAAACATTGTGAAATTCCCAAATTTGATCGTTATAATGGGAAATCGAATCCAATTGATCACGTTAGAGATTTCTGAAACATGACATTGGAATTCGCTCACGAAGATACTTATTTATTGCAATTTTTTCCTAGGAGCCTTGGAGTTAACTCTATGGAATGGTTATCTAAGATTACACCTCCCGTCATGACATTTGAAGAATTGATCAACCTATTCATATCACAATATGCTTACTATATACAACACTCGATCACCATGATATATCTTTGCAAAGTTGCACAAAAACCTGGTGAAACTTTCACTACCTTTCTTCAAAGATGGAGAAGAATGTTCTCTAGGTATCCACGTCATGTTCCTGAAAAGGAAAAAATGGTTACCTTCATCAATAGCCTAAATTTAGAAATTAGCTATCGCTTAAATCTACATTGTCCATCTTCCTTTGAGAAATTGATTGAGGATGCCATCACCATTGAAGGTGTCAAAAGAGGGACGATAAAACTTGACAAAGACAATCCTAGCTCATCCAACCATTACAACAACTAGGACAAGTCTAAGTTTTGGACTCACAACAAAAAAATTATAAACGATGGTGTGGTTGATGCAAACCATGTCTTGACTAAGCCATTTATTCTGAGTACTCCAAATACTCCTCATAACAATAATTACAACAATGTCAATTCTGTCACGAATCAAGGAAACAATCCTCCCCCACCAAGAAACAACATGAATCAAAATCCTACTCTCAATCAAGGGACTGTCAGTAATCAAAATTACTGTGGAAACAACAACAACAACACCTTAGGGAATGCCTCAAACACGAACCCACAATGCTTTTCATTCTTCTCTAGTAGAACTTTCACTCCACTAGGACAATCCTTGGAATCTACTTTCAAAGAGGTTATGGAAAAAAATGTCCTTACTTTACCACCTCAACGCAATTATGAACCTAGTGTAAAACCTCCATCATGGAACGAGGCTTATTATTGTGACTATCATAGGTGCAGAGGTCATCGTACAAACAACTGTCAAGCTTTGAAGCATGCTATTCAAGACCTCATTGACAATGGCACTATCACAGTAGAAGGACAACAAAAATCCAATGAAGATCACCAAGCATTTCACAATCCTTTGCCAAATTATCAAAAGGGAGAGGCTTCTGATAAAAATGTGAATCAAATCGATGACACGGTAATCCGTCACCTCTATACAGACGATGAGCGGATCAACGTTATAAAAATCAAGGAGAAGATAGACTATGGGCAAGTTAATGTCACAACAAGAGCACAAGCTAAAGTTGTCTTGAAAGGTGCCTCTTCAAAATCCACTGAGCCCATCCCTCAACATCAATATGACTTAGTTAACCAACTTCGAAAAACTCCGGCCCAAATTTCCATTTTAGAACTCCTGAAGATTTCTCCTGCACATAAGGAAATTTTAGAGAAAGCCCTTTTTGAAACAACTGTATCCACAGATTTGGATGTGAACCGATTTCAAGCCATGGTAGGACATTTGTCCTCACCTACATGTCTTTCATTTTCTGACAAAGATGATGTTTCCATGACTCATCCCCACAATTCGTCATTATACTTAGAGGTCATGATCCATAAGTTCCGTGTTAAACGTGTCCTAATAAATGGAGGGGCTGGTTTAAATATATGTACTTTGAAAGTGGTTCAAGCTTTAGGATTTTCGGAGGACTCCATTGATCCTAGAAGGAAGATTACTATAAAATCCTATGATGATGAGGAAAGAATGTCTAAAGGTCTAATCATGCTACCAATCAGAGTGGGACCTGTTATCAAAAATACCTTTTGTCAAGTTTTAGACCGGGATCTTGCATACAACATATTGTTGGGTCGTCCTTGGATTCATGAAATGCAAGCTGTTCCATCCACTTACCATCAATGTCTTAAGTTTCCATATGACGGACAGGAGATCACTATATCAGCTGATAATTCAAACATTCAAACTTGTGCCAATGTCAAAGCTAGTCAGGATACTTTGGTTCCAAACAATCGAGAAGCACTTGCTAATACTTCTCCTAAGAATGATACACACATCAATCAATTAGCTAAAAGCTTTGACAAGAAACTGTAGTTCAAGGAAAGTGGAGTTGGGGAATATTCTCTCTGTCTTGCTAATCTACCTACATCACCTCGATCACATGGACAACCTTCTATTACACAACAACAGATATCAGTAGCATCAACATCAGCACAACTACAAATAGAGCAGACTACCAAGTTCAATGGACAATTTATCAAAGAAAAATTCCCCATGGGAGATCCTAAGGATACAACAATTCTGAATTGGCTTTATAAGGAGGAAGATGAAACAGTTCTAAATGTCACCTTACCAACTGACCGATATGGGAAAGGGTATTCCATCATGCAAAAGATGGGATATGACAATGGTCCTATTGGAAAAAGAAAAGAAGGCATAGTTGAACCTATCCATCTTCCAGGGCTTGCTGCATATGATAAAACTGGACTAGGCTATGATGCTACCCCATCCAACCAATCACAGGGGAATGTCTTTACATTGCAAGAAGGTTCTGATAAAAGGGATGCATCTTTGGCAACAACCTTGAATTTCATAGAAAATAACTCTGATACAGACTCTGCTGAATATGAATGGGATACCATTCATGATGATAAATTTTGGAGAGACAAAAAGGTAGACGTCATACACAAGTATACCCCAACTTTAATCAAAGGAGAAGGTTCAGGGTCCCAACCACAAGAATCTGAACTACAAAGCAACTATGAGTCTAGTGATACTGAGTTAGATTTTAATGAACAAGACTATCAGGGGAATAGTACCATCATTGATCTATCTCATACCTCGGATCCTACCGATAACTTTGTTTTGACCCTAACCATTGCCGATTTCACAAGACCAAATGACTTGTTACCTTTGATCCATCCTGATCTCATTGATTGGGATCTAACTGAACCTATTGATTTACCTATTTTTCCCAGCGACGAAGCTATCATAAGCTTCCTTTCCGCAGATGATGTAAATGATTGTTCCACTAGTGATTTTCAGTACAAAGTCTTTAATCAAGAGAGTGTCAAGTCTCTTAGCTGCAAAAATGAAAATAAAAAAGAACGATCTAGTGGTGAAAACCAGAATCTGGTAGTGCTAGATCAAACAAAAGATAAAATAAAGAGCGTATCAGATGGTGAAAACCTTTTCAAGGCACCAGCTGATGGGACTCTTGACACTCTCCTAGAGCACTATCATGAGCGATCGCCCATTTTGATCGAGCCTACAAAGGAAATCAATATTGAAACTATAGATAATCTAAGGATTCTGCAGGTAGCAAAATCAATGACAGATAATGAAATCCCAACGTTCATGAACTTTCTCAAAGAAAATCAAGTCAATTTTGCTTGGTCATATGCAGACATGCCAGGTCTTGATTCTGATCTCATAATGCATCATTTGTCTATCAAACTAGGAGCTAAACCAGTGAAAAAAAAACTCAAAAAGATGCATCCTCACATTGTACTACTGGTTAAAGAGGAACTCAAGAAACTCCTAGATGTAGGATTTATAAGATCAATTGCCTATGCAGAATGGATCTCCAATATTGTCCCAGTAGCAAAGCCAGATAAATGCATTAGGGTGTGCACTGGTTTTAGAGATCTTAACAAGGCCTGCCCTAAGGATGACTTTTCACTTCCAAGCATTGACACTATAGTTGATTTAACAGCTAGCCATGCTATGTATTCATTAATGGATGGTTTCTCTGGTTACAACCAAATCAAGATTGCACCAGAAGACCAAGAGAAAAAAGCTTTCACTTGTCCATGGGGAACGTACTGTTGGAATGTCATGCCTTTCGGTCTAAAGAATGCTGGGGCTACTTATCAAAGAGCTATGACTACGATCTTTCATGACATGATGCACACATTCATGGAAGATTATGTAGATGACATATTGGAAAAATCATACACCAGAGAAGGACACCTGGAAATACTGTCTAAAATATTTACCAGATTGGAAAAATTCAAAGTTCGCCTAAATCCTAAGAAATGTGTTTTTGGGGTCACATCTGGAAAATTTTTAGGATATATTGTTTCAGAAAAGGGAATTGAAGTAGATCCTACTAAAGTTCAGGCAATCATGGAGATGCCTCCCCCAAAGAACATTAGTCAATTGAGATCATTACAAGGGCGACTTCAGTCCATAAGAAGATTCATTGCACAATTGGCTAACAAAAGTCTACCGTTCACACATCTCCTACATAAGAATGTTCCTTTTAGGTGGGATGACAAATGTGAAATGGCATTTCAACAAATCAAGTAGTACCTGATGAACCCACCAGTTCTAGTACCACCAAATTCAGACAAACCATTGATCCTGTATATTGCCGCAACCGAGACATCTTTGGGGGCATTATTAGCACAAGAAGACCGTGAAGGGAAAGAACGTGCAATCTATTACATCAACAGAACACTAACAAGTCATGAACTTAACTACACTTTCATTGAGAAGGCTTGTTTAGCAGTAGTCTTTGCTTCATAGAAATTTTGACATTACATGCTAACTCATACAATCAATCTTATTTCAAAAATTGATCCACTCAAGTACCTACTCAGTAAAGCATCACTAATAGGAAGGTTAGCAAAATAGGTTATGATTTTGAGTGAGTTTGACATCCACTATGTTGATCGCAAAGCATTCAAGGGACAAGTTATCACTGATCAACTAGTAGATGCTCCCCTACAAGTAGAGCACCCCTTGCACATTGAATTTCCAGATGCCGATGTTTTCACTGCAGAATCTAAGCAGCTATGGTCCTTATACTTTGATGGTTCTTTTACTAAACATGGATCGGGGGTAGGAATTCTCTTTGTCACCCCTCAAGGAAATACTATTCCTTGGTCATATAGGCTAATGTTTCCATGCACCAATAACATAGCCGAATATGAAGCACTAATCACTGGACTAAAGATAGCATTAGAATGGAGGATTACCGAGCTAGAAGTTTATGGTGACTCACAACTAGTCATTAATCAAATCAATGATGATTATTAGACTAAAGATGACAAATTGTTGTCATACAAAAAGATGATCGATGAATTGAAAAAGTACTTTGTGGACATTCAGTTCACACAAATTCCAAGGATTGATAACAAAATAGCTGACGCTATGGCTATGATCGCATCATTGGTACAACTCCCAGAAAAATAGACTCGCTATGAATTTCTGGTGGAACAATTATTTACACCTGCTTATGACACACCCGAAAGCCAAATTATCTACCACTTGGTAGGATTTGATCTTCCCTGGTATGGTAAAATTTATGCCTACCTAAAAGATGACATTTTACCACCTAACTTATCCCGTAACCAAAAACGTAACTTTATCCGACAATCCTCTCGCTATACCCTTATTGCTGATACCCTTTATCGTTGTGGTCTTGATGGTACTTTACTTTGATGTCTTGAACGTGACGAATCCGACAAAGATTTACAAGAAGTTCATGGGGGCATTTGTGGTACTCATTCGAGTGGACTAAATTTATCCAAGAAATTGATTAGAATGGGTTACTACTAGCCTACAATGGAGAGGGAATCATTCACTTTTGTTAAAACATGCTCAAAATGTTAGATTCATGGGAATCTTATTCATGCTCCTGCACAAGAACTTCACTCGTTCACACCAACTTGGCCGTTTTCTCAATGGGGGCTAGATCTAGTAGGAAAAATTCATCCTTCATCTTCAAATGGGCATAAGTTCATCATCACGACGAAAAAATATTTCACTAAGTGGATTGAGGCAGTACCTCTCTCTAAAGTCACCAGAAAACAAATTTCATCCTTCATACTCAACTACATTATTTGTCAGTATGGTATTCCTAATGCCATTATTACAGATAATGGTTGACTTTTCAAGAATCAAGATGTTGATGAACTTTGTGAAAAATTCCATATTCAGCACAGATATTCAACACCTTACTATCCACAAGGGAATGGCCAAGCAGAGGCCTCAAACAAGACTATACTAAAGATTTTGAAAAAGACCGTAAATGATTTAGGGAAAGATTGGCATGTTCAACTCAATCCAACCTTGTGGGCTTACAGAACTAGTGTCCAAACACCAACAGGAGCGACACCTTTTGCTCTGGTCTATGGAGCAGAAGCCATATTGCCTTTAGAGGTTGAAATACCATCACTAAGAGTATCACTGAAAGGTCTCATAACAGATGATGAATACAGAGTTTCCCGACTACAAGAGTTAGAACTTCTAGATGAAAAATGACAGAGAGTAGCTGACCATTTGAAGGCATACCAATAGATGATGTCTCACAGCTATAATCACAAAGTAAAGCCATGTACCTTTCAGGTGGGTGATCTAGTTCTGAAAGAAAATCCACATAATCAGCAAGATAGAGAAAAGAAAGGAAAGTTTGAACCAAATTAGCTAGGCCCTTATGTGGTTATTGCAGTCTACGGTTCAGGATCCTACAAGTTATCAACGCCAGAAGGGGACCTGTTTGATGAACCCATCAACAACATGCATCTTAAGAAATATTATGTTTAAGTCAGCTATCATCATCTAGAAAAAGTCCTGAAGAAAAACAAAAAAATCAAAAAAAGTCCTAAAAAATTCAAAAAATATAAGAAAAAGTCCTGAAAAAATTCAAAAAAAAATCAGAACAAGTCCTGAAAAAATTCAAAAAAATCAGAAAAAGTCTGAAAAATTCCAGAAAAATTCAAAAGTCTTGAAAAAAAAAGTCCAGAAAAAATCCTTCAAAAAAATAAAAAAAATGTCATAGGGTGAAAACCTGGCATACAAGCAGTCTATTGACAGAAAAAATACAAAAAAATCAAAAAGAAATCAGAAAAATGCAATAAATACAAATAGTGAAAATTTGGCAAACAGACACTATCTGTACCTCTCCATCTATTAGTTCCTGTTTTGCACTTTGGCTTTTTAGCTTTCCTTTTTTTGCATCTTTTTCGCATCTTAGGGTCATAATTGCATCATCTTTCCGTCATTTTCCTAGCGTGATAAAATGTCTTACCATGGCTTGATCATTGTACATATTCCTTTTCACAAGTTGTGTCAATAAATGGGGCAAAAACTCAACTGGAGGCACGTAACTTTCATAGCATTCTAAGACAGCTGGACAATGTCATAAAATCCGATCATATGAGCAAACAACCAACTCACACAAAACCTTATCCAATCATCACTCTGTATCATGAACAATTTTCAGCAAATACCATATCATTGTCTATTGGATGATCCAAAAATCTGAATAATGTATGAAATAACAGTATTACATTTTTGAACAAAGGTTGTTTGATTTTCGATATCATTACTCTGGAGCACACTCGATGATGTACTGAACTAGAGTGGCAAGGAACGAGAATGATTTTTCTTTGTCTGTTGTCTTGAGGTTAATGGTCAATCTGATGCAAATATGTCATAGGACATGATGACCAAAGCAATATCATCGATGACAGTTCCACATTTGCATCGGAAGGGTGGTTAATCTTTGTCTGTTTATGCAAAAAATGCTCAGGTCATCTCGGTTCAATTATACCTCGATGCTAGTGTTCGCTTGCTATATCAAAAATCATGAAAGTTGTACTCGGGTCATTATTGGCACTAATTTCCCCTCTGATGCTTGTACATAGTTCCAACATTTTAAAATGCTCTATGAAGATTCAAGAATGCTTATAACGGGCTCAACAAATTGGTTAGTTTCATTTAGTTGCATATTTGTTAGATCATTGTATATATCTGCATATTAGATTCACATCAGTATTCTGAAAAGGATGAATGAAAACATTAATGGTTGTCATGTAGTTTTGAACTCTTTGTGGAGGACATTTGGACATTTGGTTCATTATCATTTCTATTTCATTATCATTATCATTATCATTATCATTCTCATTTCTCATTCATTTATCATTTCTCATTTATCATTATCATTATCATTCTCATTCCTCATTCATTTATCATTATCATTCTCATTTCTCATTCATTTATCATTTCTCATTTATCATTATCATTATCATTCTCATTATCACTACCATTATCATTATCATTTTTATATCATTATCATTTCATCATTATCATTACCTTTATTATTATCATTATCATTTTTATTTCATTTTCCATCATTATCATTATCATTATCATTTCTCAATCATTCATCATTTCATATCATTATTATCAGTATTTTTCATAACATCATCATTTCTTAATTACTATTATCCCATATCATTATTGTTCATCATCTCATTATCATTTTATCATTTATCGTTTGCTATTATTTATCATCATCATCTCGTATCATTCCATTACCATTGCACTCATTCCTTTCATATTATTACATTCCACATTATTATCATTTCATTATCATCACATTACCATTTTCATTACATAAACATTACCAAACATATCATTTATCTTTTCACCATTATCATTATTAGTATCACATTCATTATCTACCATTCTCATATCACAATTTCATGATGCATTTCATATACATACTTTTCATTTCTGCATTTCAAACAAAATTCAAAAATCAACATCTCATATATACATTATCACAACCATTGCATCTACATCCTAGATTATCCGTCTGCATCATAACGATTAGTCCGCAACAACAGTAAAAACATATCAAAATCCATCTCATATCATACATGCATAAAAGTAGCATCCATATCACATCACAAATGCACAAACATATGATCATCAAAAACATCGTCGCTGCATATCATCGCTCATCAAAATAATACAAATATCCAATGTCCAATGAAACTAAAAAGTTCACAACATAATACATGAGATATGATCAAAACTCAATATACATGACCTGCATATGTGCAAAATATATCAGTCCCAAACACTAGCTGGTAGATGCCCCTGAAGGAGCTGGTCTGGAAGGAGGCGGCCTGCCACTACCCCCTGCATCAGGATCCCGTCGAGGCCCTGTAACCTCTCTGTCATGTGTCAATGTCCGTGATTGGGTCCTCGTCCTACTACGTGATCGTGGATAAGGCTCTCGCCGCTCGGGAGGACACAACTCCTCATATCGGACTCTGTAGTACTCAGCCTCTTTGGCTACCTCAAATCCCTCTGCAATGGCCTCCCATAAGGATGTACTCTCTATGGTACCCATGAGTCTCTATGTCACACCCTCGGCCTCCAGTACCCTTCGTCTAAGTGCATCCCTCTCCACTACCAACTGTGTCACTTGTGAATCTGGGGCGGGTACCTGAGCCTGAGCCTGTGAAAGCTGTGCCTGCAACTGCACTATCACACTCTAAGCCTGAGCTAGCTGGCTCTGTAGCTGTGCCTGTTGGCCCTGAAAAGTCTAAATCTGAGCCTACAATGCAGCCATCTGTGCCTGTTGAGAGGAGGATGACACCCTAATCACTCTTCGTGGTTTGCCACCAGATCTGGCTCACCGAACAATCTATGCTCTACCTAGAATATCCAACCTCTATTGCCTCTCCTCATCCCCATCATCTCCCCTATCATCCCCATCATCCAAGTTGTCCTCGTCCTCATCTCCTCCATCTCCACTCTCCTCATCCTCATCTCCCTCCTCCTCCTCTCCCTCCTCCTCCTCTCCCTCCTCTCCTCCACCCATCGCCTACTCTCCGCTGGCCACATCCTCCTGTATCCCTGCCCCTGGCTGTGGCGGTATCCCAATCACCCATGGCTCATCTGGCACTGTAAATCGTGGAAATGGATGTGTATGGAAATACTGGGCATAATCATCTATCATCCCTGCATCCTGCACCTCTGGTCTGTCTGTCCATACCTCTGGCTATAAGGTAGAATAATCTGTATATGCTACCTGGTATCGAATGCACGGTCCCCATCCTCGATCACCCTTGTGCCGTCCATAATGAGCAACACCCTGGGGCATCCCCTATATAAATCCAAACTATCTCAGGACCCGTAATGCTAGAAATTTCTCAATAATAAAGGGGGTCCGCCCTATCAGATATTGTGGTCTGTAGACAAATGGCATCTCTAAGTGATCAGTTGCCCACACCTTGCAATCTGTGTATGGTCTCCATATCACTGCATCTATATCATCCAATACCTGTTGCGAATACTCTACCTTGCTCAGCTTTTGCTAGACAAGTGCACCAGAATATGCATACACATAGGGCCTCCCTACTAGTCTATCTCTCGTACAATGGGGTCTTGTGATCACAATATGCTCCTATGCCCAGATCTGTAGAAGTGTCACCCCACTCGCCAAGCTAGTAGATCCTCTATATACTACCTGATGAAGATCATGATACATGTCAGCTAATACACAGCTCCCCCAAGTGAACCTCCGTGGCTGTGTCACCAACCACTCCAGCATCCTACCCCAACCAACTACAAATCCTTTCAACCGATGGTTTGGTCCAAGGAAGCCTCCAATAAATGCAGCCAATACAGCAACTAAGGCTAGATACCTACTAAAATCCTCCCAATCTATCCAGTAACCACAAATGCTCGCATCGCCACATATCCGTTGTAGCGCCTCGGTCCCACCAATCTCCTTGTGGTCATAAACCACAAGGGCACCAACAACTAAGATCCCAAGAATCCTGTACACATCCTCGGGCATCACACTCATCTCACCAGTCGGCAAGTGAAAAGTGTTATGCTCCGAGTGCCATCTCTCTGCCAAAGCAGTCAACAGTTCCCTGTTGGCCCGAACACCTCGTGGCATCGTCAACAAAGGTCCCAGTCCACAATCGGCTATCAACTGTAACTCAGCTAGTGTAAGCTCTCCCACTCATTCCCAACATAGTGGGAACCGCTCTCTAATCTGGAGGCTTTTGAAAGCCTCCTATTTTGTTTGATCATCACAAGGACACATTAATCAGACTCATATCATGTGAACGACCCACAATCAACAAATCATATCAATGACCCATATCAAGTGCTACATAAATCTATCTGCATATCAAATCAATCTACTCCATCATCATTTACTATTTGTTTTTCTTTTCAGAAATGCAAATTTATCAACACATAAATCATTTCCTATTTGTATTTTAGTCATGAATGCAAATTTATATCCTCATTTTTACTATTTGGTTTCTATCGCAGAAAGAAAATTTACTAGACATTTACTCTTTGTTTTCAATCGCGAGAAGCAAAGTTATCAACCACAACATCAATCAATCAATCAGATTACTCTTTGTTGTTCACCACAAAGTTATCAGCTATCTACTCTTTGTTTTCTATTTTTGAAGCAAAGATATCAGTTCTTTATCAGATTTTCTATCATTTTTCCTATATCAACATGATGGTACTACAATTCATTTATCTATTGACTAAGGAAGCAATTTAAATCATCATTTTTCATCACACAAGCATTCTGTGAAAAATTTCCCAAATGCGCTATTTTGTTGCCCAGATGCGCTAAAACACAGATGCGCTATAGAATTTTTCATATGTGCTAAATTTTTTCCCGAATGTGCTAAAAATCGACATGCGCTAATCTATCTTGTGGATGCGCCATTTTAACTCTCAAATGTGCAACTTTATCTATTTCAAACCCTAGCCTATATGCGCAATTCTATGCCCTAGATGCTCTACATGATCATACTAGCCGAGTTTGACCTATATGCGCTACTCTATCTGTCGAATGCGCTAAAAGATGCATTTTAACCTATGCCTGGATGCGCTACGAAATTTCCTATATGCGCTACATAATTTTTCGAATGCGCTAAAAGTTTTCTCAAATGTGCTAAAACGTGCTGAAAAACTAAAAACTGCCCTAAAACATTTGCAAAATCGATTTAAAATGCGAAATTCAAAATCATAAACAGTTGGAATCACTCACTGGTGGTCCATACGTAGCTGGTCTCTGGTATCGGTGCGCTCGCTTGAATCTATGCCTATGCAATGGGATCTCCATCTTGCCAAGTCACTATCAGAGCTCACTTTTCACTATAGCAGCAGGGTGAAAATGACACTTCATTTTACCCCTTTTTACCTTTTATGGGTCTATTAGGGTGGGGGTTAATGGCATTTTTCATTCCTTTCATATTATTTTTCACTAGGCCATCACAAACATCATTCATCAGGAGCTAAATCACTGTGTCCCTATCATTCTCGACATCATCTTCCGTGATTTACCTCCTGAGGGGGCATCATCGACATCAAAAATCAAAAACATATCAGGGGCAAAAAAAAAAATTTATTATTTTCTTTGAAGCAATGCGTTTCACACATCACTTCAAAGAGGGGCAAAATGTATACACATAAAAATGGTCATGTCTACAATCCTGGCAATTAATTATATATTTATTATTTAATTAATTTTTCTAAAAATCCTCTACATATGATTAAATTTAATTAATTTAATTATATTGTTCATTCATATTATTCTTCTTTCGTAATTAAATAAATTTAGTTTATTTAATTATTTTCATATGTCCACTTAATTAATTAAATAAATACATTTTTATTTATTTTAATTAATTATCATTGTTTGAATTTAAATTAAATCTTTTGATTTAATTAAGTTTAAATATCTCTCTTTCTTCTATTTTAATTTCTTCTTCTAAATAATTAAATGTTTCATTTAATTAATTTCATAAATGTGATTTAATTAAATAAATCTTATTTAATTAAAGGATCTTATGCTTTCTTTCTAAATCACAATTAGATATTTTATTTAATTATGAAATCTTCTTTTTTCTTCTCATATCATAATTAAATATTTTATTTAAATATGAGATCTGCTTTCTTTAAAAACCCTAATTAAAGCTTTATTCTTATCACAAACTTTCTTCTACTTTAAAAGCTTAATTAAATATTTCATTTAATTAAGAAAAAGCTAAATATCATCCACAAATAAATAATTGAATTTTTAATTCATTATTTATTAGCTTTTAAATCTTTCTTTTATTCTTTTAAAGAAAGATGATTTCTTATCTTCTTATCTTTTCCTCTCATAAAAATAGAAAAATCTTGTTTTCAGGTTTTCTTCTATTTATTCTTCAGTTTCATCTATCTTGGGCCATTCGATTTGCCAGGAATTATCACAACCGTCAATCAAGACAGCCAATCAGAATCATTCAAAAAACTCTATAAATACCTGTGTGAATCTAAGCATTGATAATAGGCAATTAATTAGAGTTCATGCATTTAATTTATTTAGCATTTTAATATTATATCATCATGTTTACTTCAATCATCTTAGTCTTATTCCATATCATAGCTTAAATATTGCATCATGCATCATATTTGAATATCGTTCTTTAGGAAGACAGTTTGTTGAGCCTAGCACATAAATCTGAGAGCAAAAGCTAGAATCAACAAAAACACTGAAGATAGAGGACAATAAGACGACAATCGAAGCAGAATATTGAGTTTGCATTTATTTACCTTTTATTTTCTGTTTTGATACAATGTCTTATTGGTGTGCTTAAATATTATTTATTTCCATATATTATGCATATTTTCGATCACACAATCCCAACTGACAACCCGACGACACACTATGGCTAGGGTGATGTCACGACATAGAAAATCAAGCTACTATCTCCCACTTGTTTTCCATTGAACAAGGGGCATGCTCAGACCTGTGGAATCAGGTGGAGTTAATTTCCTATACCTACATCCTGCACACAACACAAGTGTCGGACATGCATATATATATATAAATATTATAACACACCGTGAAGAGGAAATTGTGGAATCACAGGGCACTCACATGCGAGTGATGTGATCCCATCCCCTTCACCAATACAATATCACTAACTGATGCCTCTAAACATCAATGGTATAATCAAAGCATAAAGCATCAATAATTCACATACTTGCTAATTTAATCCATAACATGAAACAATAATATCATCTAATTAGAGTACCATCACATCAAAACATAATGTTTACATCGCTTAACAATTAGCGGTCAAAGTAATCAACTTTATAACCAATGTGCTAACAAAGCAAAACATATATAACGAACATTGCTCAATCAAATGAACAAAATGGAGGGGTGTTACATCCTCCCCCCTAGGGTCAGGCTTACTCCTGGAAGCCTACAACCAAGTAGGGATAAAGTTCCCTCATCCTAGCTGCATCTTCCCAAGTGGATGATGTGTCATCCCTAGGATCCCACTGGATCCTAACCTGATCAACATCTCACCCTCGAAGAGTGAGCGTTCTGTGCTCCACTACAGCCACGGGCTCCAAAGCCAACTGCCCGTCCTCTACCTACAAAGCATTCCAATCAAGGACATGAGAAATGTCTGGATGGTATGGCCGAAGAACTGATACATGAAATACGTCATGCACACATGAGAGACTGGGCAGTAAATCAAGACGGTAAGCAACAAGACCAATCTTCTCGAGAATCTCGAAGGGTCCAACAAAGCGAGGTGCCAACTTAGAGCCTTTTCCATAACGGATTGGACTCTTTCGTGGATGCACATTCAAGAAGACTCTATCGCCTACGAAAAACTGACGATCCACTCTATGCGCATTTGCATACTTCTTCTGCCTATCTTGCGCTGCCACCAAATGCTCTCTAATCCTATCTACCTGCTACTCCATATTATTCAACATCTCAGGACCCAAATTTACTCTATCCTCTAGCCAATCCCAACTCAAGGGAGTGCGACATGGTCACCCATACAATGCCTGGAATGGAGCCATACTGATAGAACTCTGAAAGCCATTATTATAGGAAAAATCTACCAAAAAGAGATATTCCTCCCATCATGTCTGCTGGTCCATCACATACATACGTAACATGTCTTCGAGGATCTGATTGACCCTCTTATTTTGTCCATCTGTCTCTGGGTGGTAAGCTGAACTGAAGTTCAACTGTGTTCCTATCGCATGCTATAATGACGTCCATAGAGCTGAGGTGAATACTGGATCCCTGTCAGAGATAATCCGATGTTGAATACCATGCAACCTCATTATATCCTCCATAAACACTCTAGCTACGGATGATGTAGTATAGGAAGAGCGCATAGGTGAGAAGTGTGCTACCTTCGTCAACCTATCCACTGTCACCATAATTGCATCATGCCATCTTGAAGAGTTGGGTAATCCAACAATGAAATCCAATGAGATTATATCCCATTTCCACTCTGGTACTAAATGTGACTGCAAAAGCCCTACTGGATGCTAGTGTTCGGCCTTCACCCACTAACACTCAAGACATCTCGACACAAAATCCACAATATCTCGCTTCATCTCTAGCCAAAAATATAACTGACACAAATCTACATACATCTTCTTCACCCCTAGATGAGTTGAATAAGGTGTACGATGTGCTTCAGTCATGATCAAAGCGCGAAGCTCACATGATGGGGGTACGTATATGCGTCCCATGTGTCTCAATATCTCATCAGCTTCAGGAGAGTATCCTGAATATCTACCCTCAAGGGGTCTTCCTGCCTCTATTGCCGATCTAACATCCTGATACCAACCGTCAGCTAGGAGGGGAGCAAGAATCTGACTCCGCAAATCAATAATAAGAGTCAACTCATATATCTCATGCCTTCGCCTATAGAGGGCATCTGCAACCACATTCTCCTTCCCTTGGATATACTTCATCTCGATGTCATATTCACAGAGAAACTCCATCCATCGCCTTTTCCTAGCATTAAGGTTGGGCTGCGTGAAGATATACTAAAGGCTCCTATGATCACTATGCAACTCAAACCTATGCCCAAGAAGAAAGTGCCTCCATCTCGTCAAAGCATGAACCACTGCTGCCAACTCAAGATCATGGGTAGAAAAGATTGGATCATGATCCTTGAGCTTCTGTGACTCATACGCAATGACATGACCCTCCTGCATCAATACTACACCTAATCCCTCCAAGGACGCATCTATACAAACTACAAAATCCTCAATAGGATCTGGTATCACAAGTATAGGTACACTGGTCAACTTCCCCTTAAGACACTTCTCAGACCACTCAAACCTCTTTCCTTTCCTCTGAAGTGAGGTGATAGGATGCCCTAGCCTTGAAAAGTCCTGCACAAATTTCCTGTAACAACCCCCTAGCCCCATGAAGTTACGTATCTCTGCCACATTCGTGGGCACAGGCCAATCTAAGATCGCTTGGATCTTTGCAAGATCCCTGAAATACCCTCCCCAAAGATCACATGACCAAGGTATTGGACCTCAATCCTGAAGAATTCACACTTCGACAAGTTAGCATATAGCTGATTATCTCATAAGCACTGTAATACCTGTCGTAAATGCTCCTCATGTTCCTCCATTGTTCTAGAGTATACCAAAATATCATCTAGGAACACAAGAACAAACCTATCAAGGTATGTATGAAATACCCCATTCATAAGACTTATGAACACTGAGGGTGCATTTGTCAAACCAAATGGCACAACTGTGAACTCATAGTGACCATACCGTGTTCAGAACGCGGTCTTATGAATATGTGACTCGAAGATTCAAAGCTGATGATATCCTGACTTGAGATCAATCTTCGAAAAGATGGTAGCACCCTTGATCTGATTGAATAGATCATCAATCCTAGGAAGAGGATACTGATTCCTGATGGTCACTTTGTTCAACTGTCAGTAATCAATGCATAACCAAAGTGAACCATCCTTCCTCTTCACGAAGATGACAAGTGCTCCCCATGGAGAAACACTAGGGCAAATAAAACCCTTCTCTAGCAATTCCTCAAGCTGCAACCTAAGCTCTTTCAGCTCCTGAGTAGTCATACGATAGGGAGCTCGTGAAATGGGCTCTGATTCAGGTACCAAGTCTATCTTGAAGTCAATGTCCCTCTGAGGAGGCATCCCTAGAATCTCATCTGGAAAGACATCAGAAAACTCCTGAAGGATGGGGTGACTATCAAGAGAAACCTTCTCTTCTCCACCTCCTAGACCCAAATCATCCACGGTAACAGCGAACAATTGGCAACCCTGCCGCACACACCTTCTCAACTGCATAGCTAAGATGATCCTCAAAGAGATCGGCCTCTGAACCCCCACTACCTCTACCTCTCTACCAGATGCCCCAATGCATCTAATCAACTTACGTCGACAATCAATGACTGCACTATGAGCCTCTAGCCAATCCATTCCTATGACGACATCATAAGAACGCAATGGAATAACATGTAGGTCCAAGGTAGTCTGGAGAGGTCCAACCTCTAACCGACACTCTGGCACAAGGGAAAGGGATGCAACTTTTGCACCCAAAGCTAAATCTACCTACCACCTATCGACCTGCTTTGCCGCATCCAGTCTACATCACGTCACGACTGATGAAGAAACAAAGGAATCAGATGCTCCAGAGTAAAATAGAATAGAAATTGGGTTACCCCTCAACATACTATAAGCCTCAATGACTGTACCCTGATGCTCTGCCTGGAAATTGTCAACCACTGCGAATACTCTATGCCCACAACCTGCATCTCCTATAGTCGGCTTTGACGCCGCTGGTCCCTGAGAATAACTCAATGTGCCCTTATTGGGACACATCCTCGCTATGTGACCTTGTTGGCCACACGCAAAACATCCAGTGCCTCTATCGAAGCCCCTACCTGTAAGTGGTGTGCTAGACTACTACGCACTACCCCTAAAAAATGAATGAGAACTCTGCACTGGCTGCTCAAAGTTGAAGCGTCTCATGCACCTCCAACTCCTATCCCCCTGCCTCTATTGGAAACCCTTCTGTTTCCCCTGGGAACCCTGCTGCTACTGCTGACCACTTTGAGACGGACCCTGCTAAGCTCTAGAAGGTGAACCTCCCTGAGGCTGACTTCCTCGAGCATTAGTCCTAGCTACTGAACCACTGCCCACCTGCACTCCTACATGACCACCTAAGGCCATCGCCAGGCTCTCCTCAATGAGCCTAGCCTTGTCAACCACTGCCTCCATGGTCCTGGGTTCGAAAACCCGCACTCCACCACTGATACAAGTGTTTAAGTCCCTAAGAAAATGTTGTACCAACATGCCCTCATCATCACCTATGCCCGCATACTATTTGAGCTCGTAGAAACGACGCTCATACATCTCTACTGACATAGTCATCTGTCGAAGGGTGTGGAACTCATCCCCTCGACGCTGCCTCCAATGCTCAGAAAGAAATCTAGCCCGAAACTGCTCAAGGAACAACTCCCAAGAAATAGTACCAATATCCACATGGAGGTTTTTCTCCTCTAATCTCCACCAAGTGGAGGCAAAGCCCCTCAAGTGCATGATAGCGCACCTAGCTCGAGTGTTGCTCCCATATGGGTGCATAGCAAAACACCTAGTCAAGTCAATGAGCCATGTCTCTACCTCCAAACCACTGCCTGATCCATCAAAACTGGGTGGTCGTGCTCTAAGCAAGTCCCTCATATGGGCTGTTACCTCTAAATCAGAGTGAACTGGTACCTCTCTCTCTCTCCAACCACCACTAGCTCTACCTCCTTCCTAGGCCCAAGGCAGGCAAGGGTCTCCTCTAACAACTGATGCAACTGAGCGTCCTTGATCTTGGGTGGATCCGGATTCTGATTGCCATCTCCCTGAATATTTTGAGAAGCCTGTTGCTCCTCATGGTTAGAAACAAGTGGAACATGTGGAGGTGGGTCTTGCTATTCCCCAATGCGACCGCCTAAATGGCCACGTCTACGACCCCCACCTCTTCCATGCCTGGGAGGCATTATCCTATACAAACACAAAAAGGCATTAAGCACAACACACAAATAAAACCCACACAACTAAAAGCTTAATGGGCTCATCATAATCCCAGAGTACCCAATGTTTAAACCAAGGCTCTGATACCATGTGTAATGCCCCGCCACGCAACCCTAGGGGAAGTTGCAAACTACTAAACAAAAGCATAATTTTTTTTTTTAATTACAAATACATGTAAGATCACAACACAAAGCCAACAATCCCCTAAGGTTATGAGACAAAGATTAATTAGATCACAAATTAAAACATGTATGAAATCAAACATAACAACATT
Organism: Sequoia sempervirens; assembly: GCA_007258455.2. NCBI lineage: Eukaryota > Viridiplantae > Streptophyta > Pinopsida > Cupressales > Cupressaceae > Sequoia > Sequoia sempervirens. Next base: position 307,712,060 of record VDFB02000017.1, on the reverse strand, counting down.
CACTTAACTAATTAAAGCACATACATTCCATACATGAGATTTTCATTAAGACCATGAGATCCTTCATGGTTACCAAGGACAAAAGTTATATAATTAAATTTACATCTCTCATTCCCAGAATGAGGTAAATCAATAACATGAATGTTTATTACAATTCCCACCTCGATAACAATGAGGGGTAAATAAAATACAAGAGAAACTAACATAAATGAAACCAAGGTAGCAACTGGATCCCACGAGCTCTCCAACATGAAAGTCTCATCCACATAAGCCAGCGCCAAAACAATGAAGTAAGGTGCACGTTCCACCCAACCAAGTGATACCCGAAGGCTCACCCCCCGTGCTAGGAGATAGTAACAAGGGTTGTAGGTCAAGACCAACAACCTCTAAACATAGGCAACATGACTCAACTGAAAAAGGATACGAACATGACATCACATGACACAAAGGTTACAATGCTTCCAGATTTCAAGTACATGAACACATCACGAATACAAACATAATGCTGACTTAGGAGAAGTGTCATCACAATGTCGCATGGGATATCATGGCAAGTCTTCCTAGGTCCCGGCCCCCATCTCGGGATATCTTGGTAACCTCTAATGACTCCTGGCCCCACATGCAAACCAATGCAGAATCAGTTATCTTTCGAAGGGACAAGATAATGATCTTGCCATTCTAGGCCTTCTCGTCTCATCCCAAGTCTATACAAGCACTTGCATCCATGAGCGAGGAAAAATTAATCTTTTTAAATGTTGGTACCACCTATGCTAATTAATTGGTTTAAATTTTCACTGAATTAACCAACTTACATTGAGATCTCCTAGCACCACTTTGTGTGCTGACCCTCAATACAAGCCACTTCTCTAAGACAACACGTGGAACTATGCCACCACCAAAGGGTACTCAAGTACGACCTAGGGATAATGAATCTCCAAACACGACATGAAGAAAAGAAAACCTGCCCAAGATAATCAGATATAACACTGGACACAAGTACACACTACCCATGGAAAACGAGGTTGATTGACATGCTGACAATCCCAAAACACATAAAAGACGATTCCATCTAGAAGACTTACGAGATCTGACTCAAAACTCAACAAGAATAAGCACCCCATGACTAAAGAAAGCTTGCAAACAATATAAGGTAATCTACCTTCGGATTTCGTAACTCGAATCATTCATCGCATTAGTACATTTAAACAATTTAAATAAACTATGTTCTTGCACAATCACATAAGGGTTTGAATGTTCGTTTGATTCTTGTTGACGCAATACACACAATATCTTTAAATCAATTTCTTTTCTTTTGATAACCAATGATTTCCCATAAACCAATTTTCATCTATCCCTTAACAAATATCTCATTATAATTTAAATACTTCCTCTCTTTATAAAAAAATTAAATCACATTAAAAAAAACATATATATTTATTAAATATCTACATAATCAGATATACATATTTATATATACTCGATATATATATCTAATTACATATATATTTTAAAATATGTATATATATAATTAATATTTAAATGTGCATGATAATTACTTAAGCATTTATTAAAATATAATATACACATATTATAATATATATATTATATAATAATATTAAATTATTATATATAACATATATATTAAAATATATATATAAATTATATTTTAATTGACAAAATAAAATATTGAAATCAAATTTCATATTATATATATTAAATATAAAACATATAATATAAAATATGTTATATGTTTTATATTTAATAAATATAATAAATGAAATTTAAAAAAGCAAATTTCATAACCAAACACCATCCACACTTAGGGATCGGTTGTGCCCTGTTTGAACAGGGGATGCAGCCCCCATGAATGGGGGCAGCGGCCTGTGTAGGCAGTGACGGCGCTGCCTCCACAGGCGGCCGTCGCCATGTGGATTTAAACACGCCAACGACTGGTAAAATCAAAAATTCTGGGTAAAACCTAGAATGGTAAAAAAACACAGTTTCATATTATTTCAATTTTTTTTGGTTTAAACAACTCACAAATATATATATGTATATATTTATATATATATACGTATATATATGTATATATTTACATATATATATACATATACATAGTCATAATAAATGACTATAAAAATACTCATTTTCCATACCTAGATTGAGCAAATGCTCAATCTGAGAATTACAATAATTTTCCATTCACATTGGAAGATTTAACACAATAAATTAAAGATTTCACAGAATTTGAATTAAGACTTTCCAAGCAAATACACTTTCATAGAAAAACCATTGAATTTCCATGCTTGTTTTCAAGATTTTCATTGATAGTTTTCATTTGCTTTTTGTTTTCACTAAAGTTTGAGAGTTCTTTTGTTCAAGTTCAAATGAAGATCTTCTCATGGGTTTTCAATCAAAATTTGAATTCCATTAATAGATTGAACCATTTCAAACAAAAAGAAAAAGAATTTTAAAATGAGATTGCATAACAAGGAAAGCATGGAACCTTTTGTTTTTCTCCAAGCTATTTGAATCCTTCAATGGAGGTTGCTCTCCTTCAAATTTTGCTTCAACAAATCTTTCCAATCCTTCTTCAAAAAATTTCTCCAAGAATTCCAAGTTTCTTGTTGCTCTCCAAAATTACCAAATTCTAGAAAAGATAATTCAAAAAAGAAAATGAATTTCCTTATGCCCTTTCCTCCTCCAAATTGTCAAACCCCTAATTTGAGTTCACCCACCATAGTTATTGCTATTTTGGATATTTTCATTTTTGACAATTTATCAAACAATTTTATTTCCCTTTCAAATGTATAATAATTATTTAAAACAAAATTCTATTTGCACCCCAAATGACAATTAAATTCCCTTTCTTTCACAAAATTGAATCTAACAATTTACGTTTAAAAAAAAAAAATTATTTTACTACAAGAGGAATGCAAGGCAATTTTCCATCTATTTATTTTTTGATTTGCCTCAAATTTAATAATACTAACATAATTATTTTAATTTACTTAATCAATAAATAAATCTAATGCATGATTAGATTAATTTATTGATTGAATTAAATTAACTAATTAAATAACAAGCACTCCTTTATGCATTTTGGCAATAAATTTAAATAAAGCAAACACCATTTCACTAGGAAATTTAATCACGCAAGCAAGGAGAGATGATACAACAAGGAAGATAACTTATCCCAACTAACAACCCGACGACACACTATGGCTAGGGTGATGTCACGACATAGAAAACCAAGCTACTATCTCCCAATCATTTTCTGTTGAAGAAGGGACATGCTCAGACCTGTGGAATCAGGTGGAGTCAATTTCCTGTACCTGCATCCTGCACACAACATGAGTGTCGAACATGCATATATATATATAAATATTAAAACACACCATGAAGAGGAAATCGCGGAATACCAAGGCACTCGCATGCGAGTGATGTGATCCCGTCCCCTTCACCAATACAATATCGCTAACTGATGCCTCTAAACATCAATGGTATAATCAAAGCATAAAGCATCAATAATTCACATACTTGCTAATTTAATCCATAACATGAAACAATAATATCATCTGATTAGAGTACCATCACATCAAAACATAATGTTTACATCGCTTAACAATTAGCAGTCAAAGTAATCAAGTTTATAACCAACGTGCTAACAAAGCAAAACATACATAACGAACATTGCTCGATGAAAAGAAGAAAATGGAGGGGTGTTACATCCTCCCCCCAAGGTTTAGGCTTACTCCTGGAAGCCTGCAAAAGAGTAGGGATAAAGTTCCCTCATCCTAGCTACATCTTCCCAAGTGGATGATGTGTCATCCCTAGGATCCCATTGGATCCTAACCTGATCAATATCTTGCCCTCGAAGAGTGAGCGTTTTGTGCTCCACCACGGCCATGGGCTCCAAAGCCAGCTGCCCGTCCTCTACCTGCAAAGCATTCCAATCAAGGACATGAGAAATGTCTGGATGGTACGGCCAAAAAATTGATACATGAAATACGTCGTGCACATGCGAGAGACTAGGCAGTAAAGCAAGACGGTAAGCAACAGGACCAATCTTCTCGAGAATCTTGAAGGGTCCAAAAAAGCAAGGCACCAACTTAGAGCCTTTTCCATAACAGATTGGACTCTTTCGTGGATGCACACACAAGAAGACTCTATCGCCTACAGAAAACTGACGATCCACTCTATGCGCATCTGCATACTTCTTCTACCTATCCGGTGCTGCCACCAAGTGCTCTCTAATCCTATCTACCTGCTGCTCCATATTATGCAACATCTCAGAACCCAAAGTTACTATGTCCTGTAGCCGATCCCAACTCAAGGGAGTGCGACATGGTCACCCATACAATTCCTGGAATGGAGCCATACCGATAGAACTCTGAAAGCCATTATTATAGGCAAACTCTACCAAAAAGAGATAGTCCTCCCATCGTGTCTGCTGGTCCATCACATACATACACAACATGTCTTCGAGGATCTGATTGACCCTCTCAATCTGTCCATCTGTCTCTGGGTGGTAAGCTAAACTAAAGTTCAACTGTGTTCCCATCGCATGCTGTAATGACATCCATAGAGCTAAGGTGAACACTGGATCCCTGTCAAAGATAATCTGACATGGAATACCATGCAACATCACTATATCCTCCATGAACACTCTAGCTACAGATGATGTAGTATAGGAAGAGCGCATAGGTGAGAAGTGTGCTACCTTCGTCAACCTATCCACTGTCACCATAATTGCATCATGCCGTCTCGAAGAGTTGGGTAAACCAACAATGAAATCCAATGAGATTATATCCCATTTCCACTCTGGTACTAAATGTGACTGCAAAAGCCTTGTTGGATGCTGGTGTTTGGCCTTCACCCACTGACACTCAAGACATCTCGAAACAAAATCCACAATATCTCGCTTCATCCCTGGCCAAAAATATAACTTACACAAATCCGCATACATCTTCTTCACCCCTGGATGGGCTAAATAAGGTGCACGATGTGCTTCGGTCATGACCAAAGCACGAAGCTCACATGATGGGGGATCGTATATGCATCTCGTGTGTCTCAATATCTCATTAGCATCAAGAGAGTATCCTGAATATCTATCCTCAAGGGGTCTTCCTGCCTCTATCACCGATCTAACATCCTGATACCAACCGTCGGTTGGGAGGGCAGCAAGAATCTGACTCCGTAAATCAACAATAAGAGTCAACTCAGATATCTCATGCCTTCGCCTGCTGAGGGCATCTGCAACCACATTCTCCTTCCCTTGGATATAATTCACCTCAAAGTCATATTCACAGAGAAACTCCATCCATCACCTTTTCCTAGCATTAAGGTTGGTCTGCGTGAAGATATACTAAAGGCTCCTATGATCACTATGTAGCTCAAAACCTATGCCCAAAAAGAAAGTGCCTCCATCTTTTCAAAGCATGAACCACTGCTACCAACTCAAGATCATGGGTAGAATAGTTTAGCTCATGATCATTGAGCTTCCGTGACTCATACGTAATGAAACGACCATCCTGCATCAATACTGCACCTAATCCCTCTAAGGACGCATCTATACAAACTACAAAGTCCCCAATAGGATCTGGTATCATAAGTATAGGTGCACTGGTCAACTTCCCCTTAAGACACTGAAAGGCTGTCTCACACTTCTCAGACCACTCAAACCTCTTTCCTTTCCTCTGAAGTTAGGTGATAGGATGCCCTAGCCTCAAAAAGTCCTACACAAATTTCCTGTAATAACCCGCTAGCCCCATGAAGCTACATATCTTTTCCACATTCGTGGGCCCAGGTCAATCTAAGATCACTTGGATCTTTGCAAGATCCACTGAAATACCCTCCCCAGAGATCACATGACCAAGGTATTGGACCTCAGTCCTAAAGAATTCACACTTTGACAAGTTAGCATATAGCTGATTATCTCACAAGCACTGTAATACCTGTCGTAAATGCTCCTCATGTTCCTCCATTGTTCTAGAGTATACCAAAATATCATCTAGGAACAAAAGAGAAAACCTGTCAAGGTATGTACAAAATACCCCATTCATAAGACTTATGAACACTAAGGGTGCATTCGTTAAACTAAATGGAACAACTATGAACTTATAGTGACCATACCACGTTCAGAACGCGGTCTTATAAATATTTGACTTGAAGATTCGAAGCTGATGATATCCTGATTTAAGATCAATCTTCGAAAAGATGGTAGCACCCTTGATCTGATCGAATAGATCATCAATCCTAGGAAGAGGATACTGATTCCTGATAGTCACTTTGTTCAACTATCGGTAATCAATGCATAACCGAAGTGAACCCTCCTTCTTCTTCATGAAGATGATAGTTGCTCCCCATGGAGAAACACTAGGGCGAATAAAACCCTTCTCTAGCAATTCCTCAAGCTGCAACCTAAGCTCTTTCAGCTCCTGAGTAGTCATACAATAGGGAGCTCGTGAAATGGGCTATGATCCAGGTACCAAGTCTATCTTGAAGTCAATGTCCCTTTGAGGAGGCATCCCTGGAATCTCATCTGGAAAGACATCGGAAAACTCCTGAAGGATGGGGTGACTATCAAGAGAAACCTTCTCTTCTCCACCTCCTAGACCCAAATCATCCATAGTAACAGCGAACAATTGGCAAACCTACTGCACACACCTTCTCAACTGCATAGCTGAGATGATCCTCAAAGAGATCGGCCTCTGAACCCCCACTACCTCTACCTCTCTACTAGATGCCCCAATGCATCTAATCAACTTACGTCGACAATCAATAACTGCGCTATGAGCCTCTAGCCAATCCATTCCTATGACGACGTCATAAGAATGCAATGGAATAACACGTAGGTCCAAGGTAGTCTGGAGAGGTCCAACCTCTAACCTACACTCTGGCACAAGGGATGCAACTTTTGCACCTGAAGCTAACTCTACCTGCCACCTATTGACCTGGTTTACTACATCCAGTCTACATCACGTCATGACTGATGAAGAAATAAAGGAATCAGATGCTCCAAAGTCAAATAGAATAGAAACTGGGTTACCCCTCAACGTACCATAAGCCTCAATGACTGTACCCTGGTGCTTTGCCTGGCGGTTGTCAACTGCTGCGAATACTCTATGCCCATGGCCTACATCTCCTATAGTCAGCTCTGATGCAGATGGTCCCTAAGAATAACTCGATGCGCCCTTATTGGGACACATCCTCGCTATGTGACCCTGTTGGCCACATGCAAAACATCCAGTGCCTCTACCGAAGCCCCTGCCTACAGGTGGTGCGCTAGACTGCTGCACACTACCCCTGAAAGATGAATGAGAACTCTGCACTGGCTTCTCAGAGTTGAAGTGTCTCATGCACCTCCAACTCCTGTCCCCCTGCCTCTACTGGAAACCCTTCCGTTTCCCCTGGGAACCCTGCTGCTGCTGCTGACCACTCTGAGACGGACTCTGCTAAGCTCTAGAAGGTGCACCTCCTTGAGGCTAACTTCCTCGAGCATTAGTCCTAGCTGCTGAACCACTGCCCACCTATACTCCTACATGACCACCTAAGGCCATCGCCAGGTTCTCCTCAATGAGTCTGGCCTTGTCGACCGTTGCCTCCATGGTCCTGGGTTCGAAAACCCGCACTCCACCACTGATACAGGCGTTTAAGCCCCTAAGAAAATGTTGTACCAACATGCCCTCGTCATCACCTATGCCCGCATACTGTTTGAGCTCGTAGAAACGACGCTCATACATCTCTACTGACATAGTCATCTATCAAAGGGTGTGGAACTCATCCCCTCGACACTGCCTTCAATGCTCAGAAAGAAATCTAGCCCAAAACCGCTCAAGGAACAATTCCCAAAAAATAGTACCAATATCCAAATGGAGCTTCTGGTCCTCTACTCTCCACCAAGTGGAGGCAAATCCCCTCAAGTGCATGATAGCACACCTAGCTCGAGTGTTGCTCCCATATGGGTGCATAGCAAAACACCTAGTCAAGTCAATGAGCCATGTCTCTGCCTCCAAACCACTGCCTGATCCATCGAAAGTGGGTGGTCATGCTCTAAGCAAGTCCCTCATATCGGCTACTACCTCTAAATCAAAGTGAACTGGGACCTCTCTCTCTCCAACCACCACTAGCTCTACCTTCTGCCTAGAACCAAGGCAGGCAAGGGTCTCCACTAACAACTGACGCAACTGAGTGTCCTCGATCCTGGGTGGATCCGGATTCTGATTGCCATCTCCCAAAATATTTTGAGAAGCCTATTTCTCCTCATGGTCAGAAACAAGTGGAACATGTGGAGGTGGGTCTTGTTGTTCCCCAATGCGACCGCCTAAATGGCCACATCTATGACCCCCACCTCTTCCATGCTTGAGAGGCATTATCCTATACAGACACAAAAAGGCATTAAGCACAACACACAAATAAAACCCACACAACTAAAAGCTTAATGGGCTCATCATAATCCCAGAGTACCCAGTGTTTAAACCTAGGCTCTGATACCATGTGTAATGCCCTGCCATGCAACCCTAGGGGAAGTTGCAAACTACTAAACAAAAGCATATTTTTTTTTTTTAATTTTTTAATTACAAATACATGTAAGATCACAACACAAAGCCAACAATCCCCTAAGGTTACGAGACAAAGATTAATTAGATCACAAATTAAAACAACATGCATGAAATGAAACATAACAACATTCACTTAACTAATTAAAGCACATACATTCTATACATGAGATTTTCATTAAGACCATGAGATCCTTCATGTATACCAAGGACAAAAGTTATATAATTACATTTACATCTCTCATTCGAAGAATGAGGTAAATCAATAACATGATTGTTTATTACAATTCCCACCTCGATAACAATGAGGGGTAAATAAAATACAAGAGCAACTAACATAAATGAAACCAAGGTAGCAACTGGATCCCATGAGCTCTCCAACATGAAATTCTTGTCCACATAGGCCAGCGCCAAAACAACGGAGTAAGGTGCACGTTCCACCCAACCAAGTGATACCCGAAGGCTCACCCCCCGTGCTAGGAGATAGTAACAAGGGTTTCAGGTCAAGACCAACAGCCTCTAAACATAGGAAACATGACTCAACTAAAAAAGGATACGAACATGATATCACATGACACAAAGGTTACAATGCTTCCAGATTTCAAGTACATGAACACATCACAAATACAAACATAATGCTGACTTAGGAGAAGTTTCATCACAATGTCACATGGGATATCCTGGCAAGTCTTCCTAGGTCCCGGCCCCCATCTCAGGATATCCTGGTAACCTCTAACGACTCCTGGCTCCACATGCAAACCAATGCGGAATCAATTATCTTTCGAAGGGACAAGATAACGATCTTGCCATTCCAGGCCTTCTCGTCTCATCCCAAGTCTATACAAGCACTTGTGTCCATGAGCGAGGCAAAATTAATCTTTTTAAATGTTGGTACCACCTATGCTAATTAATTGGTTTAAATTTTCACTGAATTAACCAACTTACATTGAGATCTCCTGGCACCACTTTGTGTGCTGGCCCTCAATACAAGCCACTTCTCTATGACAACACGTGGAACTATGCCACCACCAAAGGGTACTCAAGTATGACCTAGGGGTAATGAATCCCTAAACACGACATAAAGAAAACAAAACCCACCCAAGATAATCAGATATAACGCTGGACACAAGTACGCACTACCCATCATAAACGAGGTTGATTGACATGCTGACAACCACAAAACACATAAAAGACGATTCCATCTGGAAGAGTTATGAGATCTGACTCAAAACCCAACAAGAATAAGCACCCCACGACGAAAGAAATCTTGCAAACAATATAAGGTAATCTACCTTCGGATTTTGTAAATCCAATCATTCATCGCATTAGTGCATTTAAACAATTTAAATAAACTATGTTCTTGCACAATCACATAAGGGTTTGAATGTTCGTTTGATTCTTGTTGACGCAATACACACAATATCTTTAAATCAATTTCTTTTCTTTTGATAACCAATGATTTCCCATAAACCAATTTTCATCTATCCCTTAACAAATATCTCATTATAATTTAAATACTTCCTCTCTTTATAAAAAAATAAATCACATTAAAAAAAACATATATATTTATTAAATATCTACATAATCAGATATACATATATATATACTCGATATATATATATATATATATATATATATAATATTTATATGTGCATGATAATTACTTAAGCATTTATTAAAATATAATATACATATATTATAATATATATATTATATAATAATATTAAATTATTATATATAACCTATATATTAAAATATATAAATAAATTATATTTTAATTGACAAAATAAAATATTGAAATCAAATTTCATATTATATATATTAAATATAAAACATATAATATAAAATATGTTATATGTTTTATATTTAATAAATAAAATTAAAAAAAGAAAATTTCATAACCAAATGCCATCCACACTTAGGGTTCGGTCGTGCCCTGTTTGAACAAGGGACACAACCCCCATGAATGGGGGCAGCGGCCTGTGTAGGCAGTGATGGCGCTGCGTCCACAAGCGGCCGTCGCCATTCTTGGAGTGGTCGAGGGTTTAAACCCTCCCCCATACACTTAGCCCATCCAAAAAAACAAATCCGCCACACGGATTTAAACACGGCAACGACTAGTAAAAACCAAAAATTCTAGGTAAAACCCAGAAAGGTAAAAAAATACAGTCTCATATTATTTCAAATTTTTTTGGTTTAAACAACTCACAAATATATATATGTATATATTTAGATATATATACGTATATATATGTATATATTTACATATATATATATATATACATATACATAGTCATAATAAATGACTGTAAAAATGCTTATTTTCCATACTTAGATTGAGCAAATGCTTAATCTGAGAATTACAATAATTTTCCATTCACATTGCAAGATTTAACACAATAAATTAAAGATTTCACACAATTTGAATTAAGATTTTTCCAAGAAAATACACTTTCATAGAAAAACCATTGAATTTCCATGCTTGTTTTCAAGATTTTCATTGATAGTTTTCATTTTCTTTTTGATTTCACTAAAGTTTGAGAGTTCTTTTGTTCAAGTTCAAATGAAGATCTCATGGGTTTTCAATCAAAATTTGAATTCCATTAATAGATTGAACCATTTCAAACAAAAAGAAAAAGAATTTTAAAATGAGATGGTATAACAAGGAAAGCATGGAACCTTTTGTTTTTCTCCAAGCTATTTGAATCCTTCAATGGAGGTTGCTCTCCTGCAAATTTTTCTTCAACAAATCTTTCCAATCCTTCTTCAAAAAATTTCTTTAAGAATTCCAAGTTTCTTGTTGCTCTCCAAAATTACCAAATTCTAGGAAAGATAATTCAAAAAAGAAAAAATGAATTTCCTTATGCCCTTTCCTCCTCCAAATTGTCAAACCCCTAATTTGAGTTCACCCACCATAGTTATTGCTATTTTGGATATTTTCATTTTTGACAATTTATAAAACAATTCTATTTCCCCTTTCAAATGCATAATATTTATTTAAAACAAAATTCTATTTGCACCCCAAATGACAATTAAATTCCCTTTCTTTCACAAAATTGAATCTAACAATTTACATTTAAAAAAAAAAAACATTTTTTATTTATTTTATTACAAGAGGAATGCAAGGCAATTTTCCATCTATTTATTTTTTGATTTGCCTCAAATTTAATAATACTAATATAATTAATTTAATTTACTTAATCAATAAATAAATCTAATGCATGATTAGATAAATTTATTGATTGAATTAAATTAACTAATTAAATAACAAGCACTCCTTTATGCATTTTGGCAATAAATTTAAATAAAGCAAACACCATCTCACAAGGAAATTTAATCACGCAAGCAAGGAGAGACAAGACGACAAGGAAAATAACTTATCCCAACTGACGACCTGATGACACACTATGGCTAAGGTGATGTCACGACACAAAAAACCAAGCTACTATCTCCCAATCTTTTTCCGTTGAACAAGGGACATGCTTAGACCTGTGGAATAAGGTGGAGTCAATGTCCTGTACCTGCATCCTACACACAACACGAGTGTCGAACATGCATATATATATAAATATTAAAACACACTATGAAGATAAAATTGCGGAATCACAGGGCACTCACATGCGAGTGATGTGATCCCGTCCCCTTCACCAATACAATATCGCTAACTGACGCCTCTAAACATCAATGGTATAATCAAAGCATAAAGCATCAATAATTCACATACTTGCTAATTTAATCCATAACATGAAACAATAATATCATCTGATTAGAGTACCATCACATCAAAACATAATGTTTACATCGCTTAACAATTAGCGGTCAAAGTAATCAAGTTTATAACCACCGTGCTGACAAAGCAAAACATATATAACACACATTGCTCGATCAAAAGAACAAAATGGAGGGGTGTTACATCACTACCTACAAAAAGGACTCACTATACAACAAGAAGGCTCACTGCCTACACATGATTGTACAAAAATAGAATAAGGCTTTACAACCCCAAAATGAACTGGAAAGATGCACCTATCATGTGTTGATACACTTCTAGAGATGCTCACAACTGCTGGCTTTTTTTTATCACACCTTCATATTCATTACTCGCTCAATATTTCTTCTATCTCTTTTTTGTTGTCTATACCAACCTATTGCCTTCTTCCACACACACACACTCTTTTAAAATTGTCCACCATATACTTATATATATCTGATCTCCATCGCAAGCACCAATTAGGTCGGCCTAATTAGATGCAATTCATTACAAAAGATATCAACTATCGGCTCCACAAAATATTTTCAAAATAAAATTTGATTGTTAGCACGATACATTGTGTCAGCTCGGACCAAGAAATAGATCGCACATAAGTTTTCATATCATATCAAAAATATCTTAACAAGTCAGCCAGGAATAGTCTTTAACACAACCAAAAAAATAATGTCACTTCATTGTACAAGCACCAAAACATGAAATAACCTGATCATGCATGCCTTTAACATCTGTAAGTAGTTTCCCAAAACCGCAATAAGTAATTGTCAACTATGGAGAAATGTGGACTAAAATACCAAAGGGGCAACCAAAAATATTCGATCAACCACCAAAGAAGATAAGACAGTCATACATACCGGTTTAGAGTACCGGACCAAACTACCAACATGGTGACATCAATGAAAACATATAGATAACCTAGTCATTCTTCGAACACATTATTCTTTAATGTGCTCTCATGTTTAAATCCTACACCAATCTATATATCAACTCAAGTTTTAAATTCAAAAGGTAACAAATGGATTTGAGTGGTTTCCTCACTCATACTAGTTGAAATAACAAACACAACAAATTTCTAGCTCATCTAGTTTATTCATAACTCAAACTATGATATAAAAAATAATAGAGATAGAAATTCATGTCATCAATATTGTGTATAATTCATCATACATATAGGGATTTATTGATGTGCATTGGTTGGGTGACTTGGATAGTCAAAGGTCCACCACTGGCCATGTTTTTTATCTATTTGAAGGAATAGTGAGTTGGATGAGTAAATAGAAACCACAGTTTTTTTGTCCACCATACAAGTAGAGTATATGGCTACTACATGTGCCTCTAAGCAAGTAGTTTGGTTATGGAGACTTGGTATAAATATTAATTTTTATTTTATGATTATTAGAATCAAATGGTGATAGTTAGATTGCTAGTTGTTTGGCCAAAACTCACTTGTATCATGCTCTTACTAATCAGTTTCATGTTCATTATCACTTTTTGTGAGAAATGGCTAAGAATGGTAATGTCTTGTTAGAGGTGTACACTTTAGATAATATTGCAAATTTTCTTACAAAGGAAATCATCATGGATAAGTTCACTTAGTGTATGAAGGTCATGGTCCTTGATACTTGTACTTAATTATATTTATTTTACCTATGGATGTATTTTAAATGCATAATTTTACATGGGAGAATGTTAGGATTAAGGTTCTATTTACCTTATAAGCCTATATATAATTCATGTTTCTTCAACACTCTTGGAAAGTGTTCTTAGATGCCTATGGTTTAATTGGAAATTAAATTCTAATTTAGATTCCTCAAGAATATTGGTATTAATATTTGGATGCAATCATGGAGGAGGTGGAGCACAATGATGGTGGTTATGATTGACATTCAACTCACTTGTAATTTCCAAATTCTAGGCACTAGGATTGAGTGAAGAATATTCTATGATAGATGGGAGCCACATAAGTTAGCCACTCTATTTTGAAGTGTTATACTTGGTCATATAATATGTTGGGTATTATGCACCAAATATTCCTTTGTGATTATATTTACCATTATGAGGGCCATTTGATTATTTCCCATGTGATGTCCATGTGAAGTCATTGATGTATTTTATATTCTTAGAAGTAGGGATAACTTTAAGAAACCCCCTAGGAAAATGTGCAAAAACATAGCAAATCTTGTATAATTCTCAAAAAAATATTAGTTTTATTAGCAATTTTTTTCTTTTTTTTTTGGGAAAAAACTGGTGAATCTTTTGTAATCACTAGGAGTTTGTAGAAAATATTGACGAATTATACTTTTATTGATACCAATAAAATATTTTTAGTGGTGAATTAAACCTGTTTTCAAACCAATAGAATATTTTCATTGGAGAATTAAACCTACTTTCAAACCAATAAAATATTTTTCATTGGTGAATTAAACCTATATTAAAACCAATAAATTTTGTTGACAAATTAAACCTATGTTGAAACCAATAAAATATTTTCGTTGGAGAATTAAACATGTACTCAAACCAATAAAATATTTTTGTTGACAAATTAAAATTGTATTCAAACCAATGAAATATTTTCGTTAGCGAATTAAACTTGTATTCAAACTAATAAAATATTTTTGTGGAAAATTAAATTGGTATGTGAGTAAAAATCATAACATGGGTGGAAAAAATATCAAATGCTATATATATCGATCTATTCTAGATTCCTACATAAAGTCTCCAGAATGGAGGCAAGTGTCAACATATTTATAAGTTATGATCAAAAGTGAGAAAAAATTATTGCAGCTTGTTAGTGGATATTGATAATGATTAATGTACAACAATCCATTTAATTCTCCATCCTTTCAATGCTTCAAAATACTTTTCCTGAAGCTGGATGTCAATTCAACTAACATTTTCAATGGCTCTTGCATGTGCTATTACCAAGTATTGATGTCTTTGTTATTTACTTTTTTAGCTATATAGTTCATGGTTAGGCCTTCTTTTTACTTTCTTATGTTATTTTTACCTACTTTTGTTCTTTTGGCTTAAGATGGGTCCCAATTCAGAGTGTTTATCCCTTGCAACCATTGGGAAGTGAGAGACAATTTACCTTTCTTAGGGGACAAGTTGTGTCATGTTTTCTTATATCAATGTGATTATTGGATTTTCTTGTTAAAATGGTGGTTGGAAATTTATAATAATCTTTTTTCTCTCCCATCTAAGGTTGATTCTTTATTTATTTTAAATCTAATAGATGTTCTTTGGTGTGTAAAACCGGTCAAGTTCCTTGCTAGGAGTTATCTCCATCCTTCTATCTTCTCATTTTCTACTATGTCTGAAGATTTGGAGAACTATAATTTTAGCTCCCATGGTAGGTTGCTTTCTTGATAGGGACAAACTACTAAATGGTTATACTAATATCTCAATTCTCATATACAATGATAAATTTGACTTGTTAGGGACAACCCTTCTAATTTTAGTAGATCTTTGAATACTTTGTGTTTTGTTGTGGTTGAATCATTATATGTTGAGGCATCTAATATTTTTAATTTATCTTATTTTATCATAAATAATATTAAAGAGGAACCACATGCATGTCCTCTCTTTTTGCCACCTTCTGATCTTGAAAAATCAAGTAAGAGTTGTAGAGATTAGTCTTTTTTTATCATCTTGGGTTTCTATGATGTAATATTTTTCTTCAATTTTAAAATAAAGTTTATTTTGGAATTGGTAGTGGCCATTTTTATGGTGGTATCAGACCATTTGATTTTGGGTTATCGTATTAAATTATTAATCATATGTAACAACATTTTGTCATGGTGTGGAGGTCATGGTCAATGTTTTTGTGTGTGGACCTGGTTAGGACCTAATTATATCTTACTTTTATAAACACAATTATTCTTTTGGATTAATATAATACATGAAACCTTGGGTTTCTCTTATGAATAAAAAACATATACTCAAAAAAATAAAATTAATGTACAAAAGTAATTTACCGTTTGATGAATGTTTGATGGACGACTACAATTACATTCTAGAATGAACTTGTCAAAGTGTTAGACTTGCAAAATCAACCTCTAGAATCACCCTAGAGTTGTTCAATTTTTTAAAATGACGTTTGACCTTTTATTCATGTGCATTATTAAAACACTTTCCATTTTTTTGCATGCAAGGTCTATTTATTAAATTTGTGTTATTAAAACAAAAATATTTCACTATTTGATGAGTGTTAGATGGACAACTATATAGTTGCATTCCAGAATTAAATGTCTGAAGCACTAGACTTTCAAATTCAACCTCTGGAATCACCCTAGATTCGTTCGATTTAAAAAGATCGACATTTGAACTTTTATTCACATGCATTATTAAAACACGTCATTTTTTGTGTGCAAGGACTATTTATTAAAATTTCCTAAAAAAAAATATTTCATTGTTAAATATTTGTATTACGATGATGCCCTAATGGGTCGCTTCATATGTAAGATTTATTTTTTGATAAATATTTTGTGCTTTGATGTCATGTATACTCTCATGATGTTATTAATTTAATGTGTCAATGGGAAATATTTAAAAAACAAGAAATAATATCCTCTTTTGATCTAAAGTGAGTGAAATGTATTGAGTTGATAACTTGATATTGAAAATGGCACGATGTACTCTACATGAAGCCAATTATCAATCAAAATAATATTTGCAATAGATTTAATATCGTTTGAATGCTTGAGGTACTCTCAAGTAAAATCTCAATGTAGCCAGATGTCAATCAACATGACATTCTCAGTGGCTCTCATACGTGACACAAGTAAAGTTGGTTAGTGAAAACAAATAAATATACCTCACATGAATCACAATTAAATATCATAAATAGGGGTGGTGAGTTCAACTAAAATCATTCTTAAGTCCATAAAATGGTTTTAATTTTTAGTGCAATGTTTTGAATTTTGATAAGTGTTTTCATTTTGGGAGGTTAATAAGGAGTAAGATGATTTCGTGGTATTATTGGGGATACTCTAAATTCTCCCACCTCTAGCTATATAGTTTCAGAGTAAAAGAGAGACCAATTTCCTTCAAGTTCAGAATGGGTGGAATTGGAAAGAAGCTGATCTAGTTCACCTAGCTCTTGAGCCAAGTTTTGAACCAAGATGAGGAGCTCCGATGGAGATAAGTGCTTTCACAAAGAGTGCGGCCACAAAATTATTTTAATCATGTTTGCACATAAACCCATTGATTTACCATACTCCATTTTGATAAAGGTCCTCTAAGAGGGAATATGGAATTTCAAAGTCATTTTGTGCTATCCTAGTGACTTGGAGCTATCTGAAGAGGATGGGAGAAAATTTACTACCCCTTATCTTTTGTATAATTCTAGTTGGTAACTAGGATAGGTATATTTTCTATATTCACAAATCCCATTTCCCCAACATGGTAGGAAAGCCCTACAGATTTTCAAAGTCATTTTGGGCTATGTTGGTGGCTTGGAGCTATCATGTGAAATCCTAAGATCCCAAGCATGGTCTACAAGTTCCATGGTTTGAGAATATTATTTGCATCCCATAATACCACTACAAGACTATTATTACTATCTTGGTATCAATTATGTCTGATGTAAAATGACATGTGTCATTTATACAAGAGCTTGCAAGCTCTACTTATCTTTAAAAATTAATGTAAATTTATAAATTTATAATTCAATTGTAATAAAATAAATAGTTATTTTATTCTTCGTTATTCATTTACAGTAAATAATTATTTTTTGTGTTTAGTATCTATTCAAATTACAAGTAATTAGAATTAATGTTGTTACTTATTAGATATCCACAATCAATGATACTATCTTTGAAAATTCACAATTTGACAATACTTGTAAAATTCTTGGTGGTAGTACATTTTTAGGTCTTTCAGTCTTTGCTCTAGTTGTAAGCTACAAAATGTTATCACTCTTGCTATGGTTTTCTAATATGTTGCTTTATACATGAATTTCAGTTCAAAAACACTAAAAAACCCTACCTAGTTTGCTTTACCCTGCACTTTATTTCTAATTAATCATTGATCTGCTCTCTCAGTTCTTGTTGTCATTATTCATCTTATTAATTTCTTTGTAATACTAAGTTATCAACCGCTTTATCCTCTCCTAGCACTCACTTAAGAAGAAGATTTCACATTTTATTAGTTAAATGACAAGTGAGCTCACACTAAATATATGGTTCCCATCAATTATTATGTCTTTCTACTAATCTATACGAAGTATTTATTAACAAGGGAACACCCGCAAAACCATGGAAGGTTGACACTTGTCTCCTTTTTAGTGGTTTTCTCCAATCCGCAAAGCATATGTTACTAAAGAAAAATATAGTTTTAAAACGAAATAATGTAGTACATGTGGCATCCTTTCAACATAATTCCATGAGTGCACAAATAGTTTTATAATGGTTAAGTTAACAACCATGAAATTGTGGAAAGGGGATAGGTGTCATTATTTTTAAAGGGATTATGTGGGTCCATGGCATGATTCAATAAGACCTATATGTGAGTCATGAAACCATGAAATAAGGACACATGGACTCATCTCAATGTCTCCAATGGGTTTTTTTAATCAAATTCTAGGATTGTGAGCAATGAAATGATGACACATGGAACAATATCATGAGGATTTTGCGAGTCCACAAGCTCTTCATAACATGTCCATTTTTAAGTTACAGTGTCCCAAAAAGTTACCATGTGGATTACCTAATGACATTAGTAACCTTTTAAGTTATCTTCTCTCAATGACCCTCTTGATGATGTGTAAAGTGATCCTACTTGGACTGAATTTATTGGTTGAAGATATGCTAGATCTCATCCTTTTATTAGAATATCAGCAACTCATGTTCAAACCTGGAGAAAAGATAGTTGGAGGCTCCTGACTCTCATGAACTAGAAGTAATAAAAAAAAATGATAGATTTGTATCAAATATTTGTGAATATTTCTTCTGTAAATGCTACAATTCAACCTAGGAATATGTTCATTTTACATTCATCAAGCCTGAAGAGTGAAATTTCAAATTTTTGCATCAACCTAGGGCTTTCAAAAAGCATAGAACAAGTAATCTTTTGTCTATAAAATTCTTAAAACTTATAGTTATAGGGTTAATAATTAAAGCTCATATACCTTGCTTACTATCTGAAGAGCATCAAAACCTTACAATCATACACAAAAACCCTAGGTTAAGAAATAAGTTGTAGTCATGAGTCAACCAAAGGACCAACCTCCTTCCTCAAAGAGAACCTTTGATGAAGACCTAATTATACAACTCCCTTGCTCTACAGGAAAATATATGAATTCATATCCATGGCCTTGGTGTAGCAGCTGGTTTACTTGTTAATGGGAGAGAATGTAGAGATGTAGAGATCCCTCTACATGGATGTAACCTATTTGTTCACTGGTACAACAAAAGATTGTCTAGGGTTCCAATTTCCAATGTTTGGACCTCTGAACTAGGGAAATTATTTATCCCTAATATATTCATGGATGTAGAATTGGTTAGGCACATATCTAGAAGCTATAATAAAAAATTTAGGACAATTAGGGCACTTAATGGAGGAAAACTAGTTAAAATTGACAAAGCCTTCATTTTTGAGGTTTTTGGATTGAAATTAACAACTGACAAGGTCATTGATTTTGATCTATTCAAGCAACAATACCAACAAGATAGAAATAGTTACAAGGTGCATTGGATTCCAAAGCATAGATTCAAGGGTTTTGATAAGAGGTCTATGAGAATCACTATCAATGAAGTAGAGTCTTTCAACTTGGATATGTATTTGAAGACTACTTCATAAAAACATATTATGTAATAAGTCAGGTTTTGGGAGATGATGCCAGGACCAAGATATCAGTTCCCCTCATGTATATGGTGCAAACATTCAGAACAAGAAAAATAATAGGGTACTAAATTTCAGGTGGTATTCTCTCTTATGCCACATGTTCTTGTATGAAAGGAGGACAAAGTGGGATAAAGCCCTACAGGTTCAAATGGAAGATGATATGGGAAATTCTCTTCCAGTCCAATGTCAGACCCACGTGTGAGATATGCATTATGATGCATTAAGCAATGTGTTTTTTTAAATCACTTTATTAATAATTTTATCTCACACTTGGGAGTCAAATAAGGTAGATTGTAGAAGGAAATATTGGATTTCTTAAGGCCAAAATGTAGAGTACTTGAACTGGGCATACAACATAATTGGGGAGATTGGTATCTCTATGTTGACTCCACTATAATGAGGGTATATGGGTGTCCTAGGCCCCACATATTACCAAGGTATGTTCCCACCAAAATGTCATTTTTAGAGGTTATTTTCTAGTTGTGTGAGTCTGATCAGGCTCACCTAAAGGGGAAAAAGAAGGGTTCTTTCTTCCATTTCTTAACAATCTTCTCTAAATTTATAGTGTAGTGTAGAAAAATGTACACCTTTACATTTTCACTCTATGTTTGGGTTCCTTAATTTAATTGGACTTAATTAAGTCTTTAATTAACCCAATTATGCATTTAAAAGCCTAATTAATCCCATTTTTTGAAAGGGGAACCTGTATTAAACAATTGCAAACATTAATTAAATTGCCTTGGAAATTGAGTGTCCTAGATTTAGGTCTTAGGAACCATTCACCCAAGGGCGAATGGGTCCTCCTTAAGTTGAGGATCTCAAATTTTAACATATTTTTGGCATCTTTTTTATGATTCAAATTCAAATTACAATTGTTGGCCTTTGATGTTTAATTATTGGGAAATTAGAAAATTACCTATATAAATACAAGGTATTTTTATCAATTCAAATCCTAGAAGAAAACTAAGAATTTTGAAGGAGAAAAAATTATAGCAAATATCATTGTCAAGAGCATTTAAGAGTAGATTTATTAGTCTTCCACATCATTATTCAAGATCTCAAGCATCATGTCAAAGTTATTTGCATCTATGCATGTATTTGGAGCTAACTATTGTGATGTAGGTTTCAACCATTCAATCATAAATTCAAGCATCAAGCTTAACATCTGATCAATCCATTTCATGCAAGATCAAGACCTTAGAGAGATGTGTTAGGCTTTAGTCCTCTAAGGATCTCCATTCAAGGGTTTTGGTGAGTTGCAACATAGCAGTGTTCATTCATCATTCCTTCCATTCATGTTCCATTTCATTTCAAGGTTTAATTACCAAACTAGGGTTTGACAAGAAAAACCCTTATCCACAAAAAAAAAACATTTTTCTCCTCTCTTTGTGCATGTGCAGGTTCATAGGTGAAGAAGGATTGAAATTGAAGATCTCAAAAGTGCAAAATTGTAAAAGTTGTCAAAGTTGCAAAGTTTTCAAAAAAAGTTATCAAGATCATTAAAACTCAAATCTCGAATTTATTTTTGAATTTTTAGCAATGAAACCTGTGGGAAAGACATCTCAGATCCATCTCTAGAGGCTCTCAAAAATTGAGGAAAATTTTTGTACAAGGACTCATTCTCGATTTCTAGATGCTCAACAACAACTTTTGGTGATGGGTACATAGTGTCTTACCTTTCTCAGATATGCTAAAAGTTTTTTTTTTTTGCTAGACTTATGCTTCATCTACATGATTTAGGTCTTACATTGCATATTCAATTTCATTTACTCTTTTACTTTTATCTCCCAAAAGTGTTGTTCAAATAGGTTTTACCCAATCCTCAATCATAAGGAAATTTGCAAGATCTTTGTTGACTCACTGAGGGTTGAAAGTAAATCCTACCATTGGGGGATCTCATTTCCTAATTAAATAGAATAAATATAGGTTCATTACACCCCATTTTTTCCCCTTTCTGTTTTTGGTAAACTTACATTGGTGAACCCTCATTTTGATGAGCCTATTTTTTGGTGTTTCATTTTGGTGAACTCGACATTCTTGCACTATAAACTTTCTGATTTGGAGCTCATTAAAACCCTAGATCTAGGATTTTCATTACTTTGCATTGTATTGCATTAGTTTTCATTTCATCTAGGGTTTTAAAAATAGCATTAGTTTACATCTCATTTAGGGTTTTAAATTTGCATTTTGCATTATTTAAAATCTGAAAAACTCCAAAAAATTGCATGCATTTTACATTGATTTTGTACAGTACTTGCATATATTAGTGTATTCTCAGTCATTTACATTCACAAATTTGGTCAAATTTTCATTTCAAAAATGATCACTTTTTTCATTATTTTTCACTAATTTCATTTTCATTAGGACACCTAAATCTAGAAAATTTTATCTTTGAAACCATAGTTTGCAATCTGAAACTGGGAATTCCAACATTAACTTAGAAATTCAAACCTTCATTTTTCAGATCCCTGATATAGGACCCATTCACCCTAGGGTGAATAGGTCCTTGTATAGGTTCTATTTTAAATTTTTGGGCTTTAATTTGGTCTCTATTTTCTTCATTCTATTCTATTGTCAAATCTATGTTTTAGTTTCAAAAAATAGAAAATTCTATACTTTCTTGCATTAAGTTCAATTGGTCAAATTAAGTGCATTGTTTGAAATAAAAATTAGCATTAAAAGATCATTTTCAATTTTTTTCTTAGCATAATCAGTAGATTATCTTGTTTCAAATCTGAAAATTGCAAAATATTTTTAAATACTTTCTTTGTGATTCATACTTTTGGATGTTCATTGCATTTGCATAGTTCCCTTTCTCCATTTTGGGTGCACTTAAGTTTGGTGAAACTTGTATGAGATCGAAAACCTAGAATCCTATTACCAATACTTTAGTGAGACATAGTTCAAGACTCATTCCATCTTGTGCTATTACATCCGCTGTGGATCTTGAGTTTTCCAACTCTTTCACTCATAGTGTTGATACTAGTCAACCTATTATGGACGATAGATTTGATACCACATTTCCCATGACCACCCTACCCACAAAAAATGTGATTTATGTTGAAACAATGGTTGCTAATGTCCCTCAAGAAAACCTAAAATAAATGGATGAAGCCCTAGAAAAATCACAAAACTTTGTGAGTGTTGAATACATTGCTAGTACTATTATTCTTATCATAGATAACATGAGGAAAATTCTTGATAATGAACAAGGAATAGAACTTGTGCATAGCCTAGCTCATATCATGGATATTCTTATCCCCACAATGGCTAGATATGCACAAACTTTGGGGTACACTCAAAGTCAAGGTGGAAATCCAATTCCTCCTACAACTGTGGCCTCTATTCCTAAATACACTAATCCAATTGTTACAACAACAAGGAAATCCACTAGTAACGTTAATACAACCTTAGGTATTTCCATTGGGAATCCCTTTAGCTTTGTGCATTAAAATATCATATCTCCTAATCCATCTCCCCTCACAAACTTATAATTCACTTGTCCTCCAAATACATATGCACCTCCATCTCACAACACAACCAATGCTTCTATCCTTAACCAACTCTTACAAAAATGTTTCATCCCTCCAACAAAAAATTGCCACATTGAACCAAAATCAAAATGGAAAACCATCACAATATGTCAAAAGAAACCCATTATCCTTGGAGATATTGAGAGCATAAATGCCACAAGGCATAAAGATTCCTATATTTGATAAATACGGTGGTAAAGGAGATTTTAGCAACCATGTTTCGATATACCCAACCTTAGGTAGTGACTTCATTTTTGAAGACAAGTTCTTGGCTAGAATTTTCCCTAGGTCTTTGAAAGTTACAACCTTGAAATGGTTTTTCTCTTTACCAAATAACTCAATTAATTCATTCAATGAACTTGTTGATGCCTTTCTCAACCATTTCCAAGTGCACATTGGTCCCAAGATGACCTTAGCTGATTTAATGAAATGTAAACATGAAAAGATCACTAATTTATAACACAATATCAATTGCTTTGCTCACAAACCAAAATTAAGATTCCCGATGCTAATCTTCAAAGAATGTTCATTGAAAATTTGCAAAACAAAATTCAAGACAAGCTTGGGATGATGAAATTTCCCTCCTTTACATATTTGTGCACAACCCTTCGTGACTATCAAAATTTTGATAGTCATCATGAAGCAAAAACTCAAATTGTCCTAAGAAATTTGAGTTTGTGCCCCATAGCAATTTCTAACCATTCAAGAAACAAAATAAGAGCTTTTTATAGATAAATCCACCCCAAACAATTCAACATGTTGAATCTCAAGTAGCTAAAAAAATAAAAAAAATCCATATCATTTTAGGGAAAGGAGTAGATAGTTTACCCGTTACTCAATACCCTCCATCCCATCATGTTGCAAATTATGAGTAAGAACTTAGTTACCTTAACTCCTATTAGAGCCATTGATACCACTAAGCCCTTACCTCCAGATTTTAACTAAACTACCTTTTGCCATTATCACCGAAAAATGGACACGATACAAAACATTGTAAGCATCTTAAACATATTATGCAAGAACTCATTGATTCTAATCACACCAGATTGGTGGTGTTAATGGTCAAGGAAATAAAGTCTATTGCCCCACCCAACCAAAATTTGCAAATTTTTACTAATCCCATTCCAAATCATAATATATCTTTTGTAAAAGTTGATGATGAAAAAAATGATGTGATGAATGTTGACACGAATGATGATAACATGAATGATAATGGATATGATAATCTAGTCACCTTCATTAATGTTCAACCTCGTAAAGGTCAAACAAACTTGTCTATGAACATTGCTTTCTCACAAAATGATATAATTAAACACGCACCCAATGGTCCTCCTTACATCATTGGAAGAATCAATGACAAGCCTACTAATGGGATATTAATTGATCCCATGTGTGTAAAGAATGTGATCACCAAGGAATTCTTATTTGTGCATGAACTTTATCAATATTCTTATGAAAAACTAAAAGCATGGATCAAAACACAATGGCTTTTCTTGCCCTATGATAGGTTCGATCACTCTCCCATTAAAAGTGGGACTGAAACAACTGAATGTAGCATTCTTCGTCATCTTGTCATCAGAACAATTTCATGTGAAGCTTGGTTACCCATGGCTATGCTCGATGGATGTTGTCCTATTGGTAGTGCATAAAAGCTTAAAGCTTCTATTTGGAAATGACATCTTTATTGTGCATCATAGTGGCTTTAATCTTGTGTCTTCATGTGAGAATTTCTCATTGGATTTCTTTTGGCCCAAACCTATGGAACCTCTTAAGGCTCATGAGGACTTATTTTTCAAATCTTATCAAAAGTGCAAGGAAAAGTGCATAGTAGAATTATCTCTTAGTAACATGCCTCAACCCATGATTGAGCCTCCTATCATTGATGAATCCATTATTGAACCAAAATCCCTTCCAAGTAACCAAGACCAATCCATGAAAAATCCTTTGCTTATTTCCTATAAAAACCAAGAGATAACCATATAAGTCTCATTGTGCCTCCTAAGATCAAACAAGTTTACAAAGCTAAAGAGAAAGCAGTTGAACAACCTTTTGTGGTTCCTTTCATTCCTCTTTTGTGGGAATAAAATAAATCAATGGTTGATAAACCTGCTCCTACACAATCACAACTTGAAAATAGTGCAAGAAGAAATAGAACTGCTAAAGAGCATAGGTTTAGATGTCATGCTATTGCTCGCAAGTTAAAAGAAGATAATAAAATAGAAAATTAAGATAAAAATTTAACTCAAACAAAGCATGATGATTATCCACCTTCACCACAACAAAAAACACATGAAACCTCCTATGGACATTGTTATTAGGCCTCTAGTTGTGATTAACTTGGATGATGATGATGAGGAAGTGCATAATGAGTTGAATTTATCATTTTCATCTTCCATAAGCTTAGATGATAATAACCATGATGATCCTCCTAACAAGAGTGACTCACCACATGTTGAACTTGATGATGCTCCTAGTATGACACTTATTGTTGTCCACTTGTCCAATTGTCTACCTCCCACCTATGATGAACAAGATTGGGATGGAAATGACATGCTATAGGTTGAATCACATGCTCCATACTAGTTTTTTCTTTGACTTACTTTCATGTTCTTTGTGATTACATGTGCATAATGTGATCCCCATATAGTGCTACTTGGTGTGTCTTTATATGTTTGTGAGCCTACTTTGGGTGACCCTTGTCACTCCATTGGTACAAGGATACAAAGGAAGCGAATCTGTCATGAAATTATTCTATATTTCATACATCTTTATCTTTTATTTTGACTTGTGTTTTCCTTTTGGGGATGACACAAGGCATTGAGACATTTAGGTCTCTTCCATGTTGAGCCAAAATATTTTCTTTTTTTTCGCTCTCTATGTGTCATTCTTCCTTTGTTCTTGTTGTTCAATGAGTCATTTGGGAAATGATGATGATTCTGAGCTCGATTATATCATTGTAGAAAAGACATAACGCTGACCCAAAAATCCATGGATCCCTTATGTGTTATCTTAGGATTGCATATGGGGGGGAACTCTCCTTTCTATGATGTAGCTCTATCTTGGAAACATATATTTGGCATAGGGATTTATGAATAAAGATCTCATGTATTGGAATTTATTATGTTCTACTTTAAAGTAATTGCTCACAACATGGTGTTTAGCAATTTCTTTAAAGTGGGGGCATGCATGTCCTCACTCATTGTTTTCTTCAAAGTGTGGTCTTCTTAATTCATGTGACGTTTCTTCTTGGTGGTGACATTGGGTTTGATGTCCTTCAAGAACATGACCTTTCATGGAATATGACATTCCTCTTCATGTTGATGCTACAACTTGCATTCCCTAAGTTATGGATCTTTTAACCTCGACAAGTCCTCTCTAGGTGATGTCAAGCATGATATTCCCTAAGGTGAGACCTTTCATGAACTAAGAAAAAACCCTTTGACTATCCTATCCTATTGTATTTAAAATTTCCACCAATTATAACACAACTTTCTTTCTAGTGGAGCCTTTTGTTTTTATGAGTGCCTAGCATAATGCAGCTTGCTAGCCTTGTGACCATTTATGTGGCACCTTATCAAAGTTATCAGGAGGTATAAATTTTGGTATGGTTGATGTATGGGAGCCTGTATACCTAGCATGAATTTCCCATTAGCCACTCTCTTGGGGCTCACCTAGTGGATAACGGATTTCACTAGCTTGTGTGAGTATATTTTATTTGCATAGTGGACAATGGGTTTCCACTTGTGAACTTTTTTTGGTTAAATAGCTAAGGCTTGATCCATACCTATTGGAATAATAGTCAACCCTTGATCCACCATTTCTCTTTTCTCTTTGCATCAATTTTGGCATTGTATGCTTGTGTATCTTGTCTTGATGATATATATCATTCATATATGTGTGTTCCTTTGTGCTTATGTTGGTTTTCCATGGGATCTTGATATTGGGGGCTTGCACAACCTCCTTGATCTTTGTCATCCTATCTCACTAACATTTATACAATTGGACCCCTCTTGATACTAATTTTTCTACTTTAGTGTGAGTTTGAGCATAGGGCTCATTCTCTCACTAAAGTGGGGGTTAAATGTAGTGTAGAAAAATGTACATCTTTACATTTTCACTCTATGTATGGGTCCCCTAAATTAATTGGACTTAATTAAGCCTCTAATTGACCCAATTATGCATTTAAAAGCCTAATTAATCCCATTTTCAAAAGAGGAACCTATATTAAACAATTGCAAACATTAGTTAAATTTCCTTTGAAATTGAGTGTCCAAGATTTAGGTCCTAGAACCCATTCGCCCAAGGGAAAATGGGTCCTCCTTAAGTTAAGCATCTCATTTTTTAATATGTTTTGGTGGAATTTTTATTATTCAAATTCAAATTGCAATTGTTGGCCTTTGATGTTTAATTGTCAGGAAATTAGAAAATTGCCTATAAATACAAGGTCTTTTTATAAATTCAAATCATAGAAGCAAGCTAATACTTTTGAAGGAGAAAATTATAGAAAATATCATTTTCAAGGGAATTTAAGAGTATATTTATCAATCTTCTACATCAACATTCAAGATCTCAAGAATCATGTCAAAGTTATTTGCATCTATGCATGTTTTTGGAGCTAACATTACGATGTAGGTTTTAAGCATTTAGGCATCAATTCAAGCATCAAGATAAACATACAATCAATCCATTTAATGAAATATCAAGACCTTAGAGAGATGTGTTAGACTTCAATCCTTTTAGGATCTCCATTCAAGGGTATTGGTGAGTTGCAACATAACATTTTTCATTCATCATTCCTTCCATTCATGTTCCATTTCAATTTAAGGTTTAATTACCAAACTAGGGTTTGACCAAGGAAAAAACTTATCCACCAAAAAAAAACAATTATCTCCTTTCTTTGTGCATGTGTAGGTTCATAGGTGAAGAAGGATTGAAATTGAAGATCTCAAAAGTGCAAAATTGCAAAAGTTGTCAAAGTTGCAAAGTTGTCAAGATAACGAAAAACTAATATCTAAAATTTATTTATGAATTTTTAGCAGTGAAAACTATGAGAAAATGCATCTTAGATCCATCTCTAGAGGCTCCCAAAAATTGAGGAAAATTTCTATACAAGAACTCATTCGCCATTTCTGGACACTCAACAACAAATTTTGGTGATAGGTACATAGTGCCTTACCTTTCTCAGATCTACTAAAAGGTTGTTGTTTCTACTAGAGTTATGTTTCATCTAGATGATTAAGGTCTTACATTGCACATTTTAGTTCATTTACTATTTTTTTATCTCCCAAAAGTGTTGTTCAGACAGATTTTACCCCATCCTCAATCATAAGGAAATTTGCAAGATCTCCAATTAGGTTGACTCACCTAGGGTTGAAAGTCAATCCTACCATTGGGGGATCTCATTTTTTAATGAAATGGAAGAAAGATAGGTTCATTACACCCCATTTTTCCCCTTTCTATTTTTGGTAAACTTACATTGGTGAACCCTCATTTTGATGAACCTATTTTTTGGTGTTTCATACAGTAACTAGTGAAGGCCTTGAATCGATTTACCCAATGTTGCAAGCCTATAGAATGGACCGAGAATTCTCATAGCCATTTGATCTTGAAAGTTTTTTAATCATGTCATATTGAGAATAAAGAGGTTAGGGTTCTATCACCAGTTCAACTTTGGTGAGGATGTATTGAGGAACTGCATTGATGACAAAGAAACAAATGATAAGCAGGTGAATGGGTTGCCTTTAGGAAGGAAGAAGATGAAAATATCAAGAGGAACATTGATTACCAAGGGTTTTATTTAGAAATTAGGGATCCTATTACCAAGATCCAAGTGGTCCTAAAAAATATTGACAAGATAATTGGGAAGGCCCCAATTCTAGAAGAGAGGCCTATATACCATCCTAAGATAGACCCCTCTATTTATTCTTTTGTTAGAAGGCCTAAAGGACCAATAATAAATGAGTTTCCTCCCCAAGAGTAACCACATACAACACCACCTACTTCTCCTCATGTACCATCACCTCCCAAAATATCACTCTCTCCCCCTCATGTACCTATTGCAAATTATCCTCTTAGGGAACTGAAATGTAGGAGAATAAGTGAACCTAAAAATGGGAATGTGAAATGGGGGTATGATGCACCTATCTTCCTTATTTCATTAGGAAAAAGAGATCCCCTAGGGCATGATTGAATTTCAACCCTTAGGTGAGTAAAACTTAATGGAGATTTTTTTGTTTTCCTTATTATTGAGGACGAGGTAAATTAGCCTGAAATGCACTTTTGAGAGATGAATGAAAAATACCAAATGAATGCAATTATGCAATGCAACACTTGAATCATCAATTCAAAACCTTAATATAATAAAATCTAGAAAGTTTTAGTAGATCTGAGAAGGTTATGAATTTATGCACCTATCACCAAAAGCCTTTGATGAGTGTCCTCTTGGGACAAATTCACTCTAGGGTGAATGGGTCTTTCTTTAGGGGTTCAAAATATGCTTTCACAGTCCATTGCTCCTAGATTTGCACTCTCAACTCCTTTGGGTTTCATACTCAGAAATTCAAAATTAAATTTTAAAAGTGAGTTTTCGTGGCCTAACAACAATGTGGACAACTTTGAAAATTTTCACTTTTGATGAATCTTTAATCCTTCTTCAACCTAATATTTGCAAACACATACAAGAGGGGAAAATTGGTTTTTTTTGGTGAATGGGGGTGTTTCTTGGCCAAACCCCATTTTAGTAATTAAACCTTGAAATGAAATAATGAAACATGAAAGGAATGATGAATGAACACTTGCTATGTTGCAACTCACCAAACCATTGAATTGAGATCCTTGAAGGATTGAAACTTAATACATCTCTTCAAGGTCTTGATTTTGCATGAATGGCTTGATTGGATGTTGATTTTTGATGCTTGAATCTTGACTTGAATGCTTGAAACCTACATCACAATGTTAGCTCCAAAAACATTCATAGATGAAGATAAATTTGACAAGATGCTTGAGATCTTGAATGCTGCAACAAATGACTGAGAAATATTCTCTTGAAAACCTTTAACAATAATATTAGCTCTTGGAATTTATCTCTTGAGAACCTAGATTTCTTAGTATTTGAATTTGATAAAAAGACCTTGCATTTATAGGTAATTTTCTAATTTCCATAAAATTAAACATTACAAGCCGACATGTAAAATTTAAATTTGGATCATAAAAAGGCTACAAAAACATATTAAAAATTTGAATTTTGCAACTAAAGGGAACCCATTCACCCAAGGGTGAATGGGTCCTAACCTAAATTTCCAAGACCTATTCATTTTGGAGTGTTAAAAGTAATAATGTCATTAATTGAATATTGATTCCCCTTTCATAAATTGCAATTAATTAGGGTTGTAGATTCATTATTAGGCCAATTAGAGGCTTAATTAAGTACAATTAATTAAGGGACCCAAACATAGTGTGAAAATGTAAAGGAGTACATTTTCTGACACTATAGGATCAACCACAAAAGAGGAGAAGAACTAATCAACCATCTTTGGATGCCCTAAAGAAAATTTTGCAAAAATGTAACAATGGGTAGGAATGCAGCTAATGAAATAAGAGTGATGGCATACACACAATTCATAGTTGATGAATTTGTTAATTCAAAAGAATTCAAGGCATTTTTCATAAGGTCAAGGAGGGAATATTTTCATGTGAAACTCAATAAGGAAAAGGTAGAAGTGCACCCTTCACAATATAAATAAGTCACAAAAGGGTCCTAAGTGAAATAAATTTTGATGTCAAGAATATTACCCTTGAAGAGGGGAGAAGGATAGTAAGAGAAATTGGGTTTCTATTGCTCCTTGAGTGGGATATTACATCTACAATATCCATTGATACTATAAAGAGGTAGGATGAAGAGGTGTTCTCTTCAGAGGAGCAAGTAGAGCTAGAATTTTCAAGGTCTTGGTTCAATCCAAAGTGGGAAACCCTAGAAATATGGGTCCTTACTCCAAACACCAATAAGCCTTAGGTTGTAGGGGAAATGCATGATATGAGAGGTGGATTGATAGTAAAAAGAGTATTAGATACTTATGGCCCTACAAGCTACTTCATTGGTGGTAGGCACTACAAGATTTAGTGAGGAAAAAACAAGGAAACTGTGAGGTGAGTATGATAAATTGTTGAAGGATCATGTCCCACTCACTACTTATTATAATAAATTGAAGATGCAAGAAACTCAAGAAATACCTTTTCCAACTGATACATAGGCAACAAGTTCTTCATAATCAATGCTTGCAAGTAATTTGATAAAAGAAAATTAGGAACTTATTGAAAAGGTTAAAGAGCTGGAAGATCAAGTAAAGAATGCTCAAAGAATTTGACATGATGGAATAAGCCATGTTATATATAATATCTTGTGGCATAGGGTATCCAAAAATTTGTGGGTATTTGAAAAATCCCACACTTGTTACTCAAACCTAAAAGATGCTTATGCTAGAGTGGCTAAAAATCAAGATCAACTTACAAGCATCATAAATAAAAGGATCCCTAGAATTTCAACTTTGGAAGGAATATATAAGGGATCAAGGTTTGAAAATGATGCACCTAGCAAAAATTTTACCACATGAAACATGAAAAAAATAGTGGGATAAGTAAAGGAATACATGGCATATAAGGACCAAATCCAAGTATTTTGAAAATATTAAAATAAAGATTATGCCTAGTATTTTAAATGAGAATGGAGAGCTTAAAACCTATGATGAGTGGAAAGTAGGCTTCAAAGCATTAGCTCCCATTATATCATTCTTCATCTATGATGGAAATAGGGTTGACAAAAATCTACTGAATACTTCAATAGATAATTCAATTGATATAGAGCATGGTTTAGAATCTTTTTGTAAGGAAACCAATGTAATCTTGGATGAAAAATTTATACAATATTTGTGCCATGTTGACCTAATACTTTAATTTTAGTGGCCATCGGAGAGGGAATATATAGAATGGGATGAAAAGTACAACCTGAAAAGTACTTAAATTTCTATCTTTTCATCAAAGTTAAATTAGGATATCCAATTCATATAATGACATGGCATTCAAAACTTCTAGCATGTATCTAGATAGTTTTGACACCTTTTTATCTTTTTGTGACCCACTTAGCATCAACTCCAATGGTTCCTAAAAGGAATATTCTTTCAACTCAGATGAAGAGGCCTTAGTAAATAATCATTAACTATCTCATCATTGTAGCATTAGAAGATATCTCCTTCAATGGCTTGAACAACTATTTTGTCTTCTAGTGGAAAGTTTTTTTTGTCTTCTATAGAGTAGTTGTTTGTTTTAGTCTGATCCTAGGACAAGATTGTCAAATGAAAGTGTGAAATTTTTCCATGGAATGAAGCTTGTTGCTCCCTTGTTTCTATAAAAGGGAACTCAGGGTCATTTGAAAAGGATCTCATATTTTTGTAAGCAAAGAGTCTATGTTTTAGGTTTGTATTAATCTAATTTAGGTTTTCTAGGGAAGAACTATCAATGCAATTGTAATTTTGTATATCATATATTTTGACAAAAGGCTAAGAGCCTATATATATTATTTATATAATAATGTTTGAGATACACATGTTTTAAATGATACCAATTTCTTTTTCATATCTATCAGCAATATCTGATACAAATTTCCCAAAATACCCAAAAACTGGCCAAAGCTTACATACTATTAAAAATTATTACATATTTCATAGTAATGTAACTACTATAGACTATATAGTTTATAATGGAACTTGAAATTGATCAATCAGATGTATCTTCATCCACTACTACATTACCAAAAGTTTCCCTCACATCTTCATTGAGATAAAAACCCGATTGATGACATTGATTTACAACTTGTAGGAATTCAGTTTCACATAGGTATCCTGGGTGCACCACCTTCTCCACTATTATTTCAAGAAAATAAAAAAACTTGCAATTTACTATTGTGTAGCTCAATCTAGGTACTTTTTGGGTTCTTAAATCCCTATCACAAATTCAAACCATCATAACAACCTTGGCCTTCTTGCTACTCTCTCCAACTCAGCTTCCTCCCTCCTACGAAGCCACTCAAGAAAAATAGCATTCCTACTCTCTTTTCCTCCCAACTGAAGATTTATTTCATCCTCACATTCATAGGAAATGAAAAATTCCTGATTGGTTGTGTGATAGGTCAGATTTGGGTGGTAGAAAATGAGTAGCAAACAAAGTAATGCAAAATAACACTAAAACAACCTACACCTCAAGATTAGCCTAGTTGGAATCAACACAAAACAAATATAACAAATGAAACCTTTTACCTTGTGTTGAATTGATCCTTTTGTTGGCCCTTCGATCTTCGGTGTTGTGTGCTCCTTGGATGGCAAGTGATGCAAGCTAGATGATGATATGAAGGTGAATGCAAGTGAGTGCAAGTATGAAAATGGCTAAGTATGGATTCTAGGAAAAATTTGCAAGAGTTTGGCTACAATGCATGATCTCCCCAAAATGAGAGAAAATAGGGGGTATTTATAGAGATTTTGGAAATCTCTTCGGAGATGGACGGTCAAGATTGAGCCACCAAGATCAAGATGTAGGGCTAAGGTGAGTTGAGAACTCACAAGCCCTCTCATCTTGACATGTGGCATGTGATATGGCTTAAAAGGGATGATGTGTACATGAGGTGGAGAGATAGTACATGACATGGAGAGGGTACATAATACCTTGGGATTGGGACAAGATCTCCTCATAAAGGAGGTACTTGTCCCCATGCAGGTGAGAGAACAAGTGGGGAATTAAAAATTCCTCAAATATTCTCATGAGGAAGAGAAAAGGAATTTAAAATTCCCTTGAATGCATTGGGGGATTAAATGTGAATTAAAAATTCACATGGGGAATGGAGATGCCTTGTTCAAAAAGAGAAATCTTTTAATGAAGTTGACTAAGGACACATTCCATAAATGATATGGGGATTAGAGATGACCTAATTGGATGATTAAGGTTGTGCAAGTACTTGATTAGACTAATTAAGGACTCATTAGAGGCAAGTGAGAAATTATGGATGGAACCCTAATGATGATTAGGGGTGCACACATCTTAATCATAAATTAATTATGACTAAGAAAGAGGGTTAGACTGCTAAGAGGGATTAGAGGCCAACTTGCAAAAGTTGGATGATGTGACAATGAGAGAGAAAATAGAGAATTTAAAAATAAATTTAAAATTCCAAAAGATAATATGACCAAATTAAATAAAGTGGTACATTTATTTAATTTAGAGAGGGAATAGGGGAAAAATATTTATTGAATTAAATACTTTGGAAAACCTTATGCATGACACATAATATTAATTAAGTGAATGATTTAATTAATATCAACAAAGAGGATAATTTAGACAAAGCAAAGGGATGATTAAGAGTATGACTTTGACCATATTGAAGTGGTCAAATTTGGATGTCTACATTTTGCCCCTCTTCAAGAGACTATTAGTATAATAGGGTTTTGAAGAAAAATATAACACATATGACTCTATGGAAAAAGTGACTGGAAAAGAGATGCCCCAGGATGGGAGAGATTATGAGCTACCCTCGAGCAAAGGCTTATGATGGAAAATTGGGAGAGTATAGTAGGGTATGCCCCCTCGAGAAGGGGATGGGGACAAAAAAAGGGGGTCTCGGGCAACTTCTCGAAAGGATGAAGTGGTATATGTCGATGGAAAGAACATGGAAAATCGAGAAGATTGGTGCTTGAATGGAGGAAAATGGGTCTACAATGAGGAAATGACAGCCCCAGGAAGACAAGGGGGGAGGGAATTAGTTGAGGCCCAGAAAAGCTAAATAAAAGGAAATAATTCCTTTCATTCTAAAAAGAAAAAAGGGGGGGAAAGCTATAAAAGGGGATGTGGGGATTATTTCTCTTCATTTGGACAGCTTTCAAGTGAGGAGAAGAGGAAGAGGAGGAGAGAGCAAGACAAGGAGGAGACATGATGCTAGAATATGATTCAGACGTCATTCACTGGGGGGATGAAAGACAGTGATTTTTTGAGGAGTGTGTTGTGCCATGTCAGGTTAGGCTAAAACCCCACTTTGTGTTTTCATTTAATTTGACTAATTGTTTTAAGAAAACCAAAATATGGGTTTTGTGGGTGGGGTCGGGATGAAAAATGGGTTAATGGGTTTTTTTGTTTTTTTCTTTTTCGAGGAGCAGGGGCGAAGGGGTGATGGGCAAGGGGGGAGAGTTGGGCGTAGGTGGTTCCACTTATCTAGGCGGGAGGGTCCACCCGAGTGCGGGCAGGTCTGCCCCGGCAAGGTGAAGTGCCGCCAGTGCCCCTGGTGGGTCCGCCCGTGCCTGGGTAGAGCACCGCCCAGTGGCCCAGGTGGGTCTACCCGTGCCTAGGTGAAGCACCGCCCAAGCGGCTCGGGCAGGTCCGCCTAGGCTCGAGGGTGGTTCTGTCCGCAAGCTCGGGCGGGTCCACTCACGAGCTGGGGATGGTCTGTCGGGGCTCGAGGGAGGGTCCGCCCAGGCTCGGGGTAGGTTCGCCCAAGGCGCCAGGGAAAATCCGAGAAGACCGAATAAAAACAAAAAGAATGGAGAAGGGTACAGGGAAATCCCGGGGTCGGGGAGGGAAGGTTTGAAAGATGACACGAGGGGGGAAAAATACATAACTGACAAGTTGTCATGGTGATGGATGCAGAAAGTGGAGAGTTTATGGACGCAAGAGAGATGGTCCCAGGTTTTAGTGAGATGTGTGGCACGGATGACAGATGTAGAGCACGAGAGACTGTCAAAGGCAGGACTATTGCACATGATGTCCTACCCGACGATGAAGGCCCATAGGGCCATGCTGACAACACTAATAGAGCGCTGGGACTTGAAGACATCAACATTCCATCTACCGATGGGGGAGATGATGGTGACCTTGGAGGATGTTTGGCGGATTTTGAGGCTCCCTATAGCAGGGCTTCTGGTTAGCGAGTGTTGGTCAGAGGGCGAGGCACTGGATGAGTCCATGTGCATTGTTTTCAGTACTGACGATCTACCGGTTCATCAGGGTTAGTTGGATGTGGATAGGATGCTATCATGCAGGGGGATGCCGGTTTTGTCCTTATACTTAGCGGGACTGATTGGCGGGATCCTAGTGCCAGACCGGAGCTGTCGATTCTTGCATCTTAGATTCATCAAGGGCTGAGAGGGGGAGTTCGCGTGGGGGACATGCATGTTGATGCAACTGTATTGGGACATGCATCAGGTATGCTACTAGAAGGCGTTGAGCATGGTCCATGTCACATTATTATAGGTTTGGGCATGGGAGCACATCAGAGTGACCAGACTAATCGTGCATAGATTAGGAGTGCAGGATGACAAAGAGGCCATAGCCTAGGGTTGGGGGACAGAGGCAGGAGTGACACTGTGGTATCAAGATGTGAGAGAGGTGGATGTGTGGAGGAGATGATTAGATGATGTGCGGGAGGAGATGATAGTATAGCATCCCTATATGCTATGGTGCTTCAGGGGTTGGAGGGATGATGAGGCGGCACACAACAGTTACTTCTTCATGTGCTGTTATATTATTGGGAAGATTTTGATTATAGTGGAGCTACATAGACCTGATCAGGTGACATGGTAGTTTGGAGTGAGACAGGATATTCCCGGAGCGCGGGTGATATTCTGATGAGTGTCCCGGGAGCAGCCATGGGGGGCTCAGCTGAGCCAAGATGTAGTCTAGGAGGATCTAGAGACATTACAATTTATGCCATACCCAGACAGACGGGAGGGGCAAAGGGATGCGGGGGTGACAGATCGGTATTGGCAATGGTTCAAGCGACATCCACCACTATAGATTACCCCAGTAGTGTTGATTGAGGGAGCACTAGGGTTCACATCAGAGGATGAGAGAGGGTTGAAGGCAGTGGGACCAGCACGCCGAGGGTGACAAGGAGGCAGTCACACAAGGGGAGGACAACAGGTGGTGGGAGCAGCCGAGGAGCCAGTGAGGGGGGCTAGGAGAGGGAGAGAGGAGGCTCTTGGAGCAGTCGAGGAGCCAGTGAGGGTAGCCAGGAGGAGGAGGCGATGGGGCAAATCTAGAGGGGATGGAGGGGAGGAGGGAGATGAGGTCAAGGCTACAGCACAGCAGGATAGGGGGCAAGAGATCCTAGGAGAGAGGAGCCAGGAGGCATGCACATACCCAGGAGGTCAGTAGCAAGAGAGAGGGGAGGAGGCTGAGACTAGCAGAGCACGGGAGGGACAGGGGGTAGATACAGAAATAGGAGGGTATTAGTAATAGAGACAAGAGGAGGAGGAGGCCAACAGAGCACAGGAGGAGGGTGAGGCCAGCAGAGCATAGGAGAGGATGACAGGGAGAGAGAGATCCCCTTCGGTGATAGACATAGATGCAATGGAGGTGTCGGCAGAGAGCGAGGGATATGAGCCACGAGAGATGGATATTGACATAGATGTGTACAACCTCCGACCACTATTGACAGTGCCACCCAGAGGAGAGGACCCCGCAGTGGTGCTGAGAGGGACTGTAGAGAGACTGCACCTCAGTGAGCAGTGGCTATGACAGATAGAGGTAGAGCAAGTCAGGTTAGAGGTAGTGTTGAGTGAGCTACAGATACGGTTCTCTTAGGGTGAGAGAGACTATTCAGCCCTAGCCATACTAGCATCAAATGCAGAGCGGAGACTGACCAGAGAGAGATGAGGCACTGGATGAGGCAATTGATCTGTGAGCAGAGATTGAGGTTTTGTGAGTGGAGGTGGCCAGAGAGCATGAAGAGGGAGATGCTGCGAGATGGGAGTGAGACCACTTGGTGGCAAAGGTGGTGATACGATAGGCTGTCAGAGGGGGGATAGGGCAGGAGCTATTAGAGACTGGGACAGGGACTACCAAGGATACAAAGGATCTGCATAGACAACTACATCGGTTATGGAGGGAGAGAGTAGATTGGCATCGAGAGTGGGGTGAGCTTAGAGACAGAGTAGACTATCTAGAGTAGACAACCGAGGATATGGGACTGATGCAGCAGAGGGAGGAGGAGACGAGGAGAGAGATGCATATGCTATGGTCAAAGATAGATGTGGTATAGGTACAAGTGCAAGTCTTGTAGGGTGACATGGATTTGGCACAGGCACATGCTCAAGTGGTTGAGAGTGATAGGCTAGTGGAAGAGTCAGAGGTTTAGTCTCTCTAAAGAGAGAGGGATGCAGTGGTGTCACAAGCATCAAGTCTATGTCGGGAGCGAGATTCAGCTGAGTTGAGACTATAGGCACTTCAGAGGGATAGGGATGCAGTAGAGGCTCGGGTACAGGCCACGTGGAGAGAGAGATGCTATAGAGGCATGGATGCAAACGTTGTAGGGGGAGTGGAATGCTGTAGTGGCACAGTGGAAGTCAGTGCCAGGCAGTGTTGTGATGGGGATAGATACACAAGGATTATAGGGGGAGAGGGATGCTGCTGTGGCTAGAGAAGTGGCTACCGAGGGGATGAGAGATCGGGTTCAGGTCGATATGGCACAGTTATGACTATCCCAGGAGGCCTGGGAGCAGGAGAGGAGACTGATCTTGAGAGATCAGGATAGATATCATCAGGAGAAAAATTCCACTTGGATTCAGGTTGTTGAGTAGGAGGAGAATGCTAGGGAGGCAAGATTTTGGATGGCTGCTTACTACCATGCAGTTCCAGACCTAGCCCAGTGGCTATTCTAGTACACTCGACAGGAACCACAGATTCTAGCGCCATCCCAGTCACTGGGGACATGGACCAGAGGTTATAGTGATTCACCAGGTGGCACTCTAGGCAGGAAATCAGTACCTAATTCACCGCATAGATCAGATGTGGGTAGCTCATTCGGGAGGTGATAGGATACTAGTTTTTGACAGATGTAGGATGGAGTGTGTAGTGCTTATCGATAGAGATTAGAGATGGTATACATCTCTAGATTTTTTACCTTATTCGATGATGTATGAGGGCCATGTGATGGATATATGATAGATTTTGATGTATGATGGACATATTACATACGTTGTATTATTTTGATTATGATATGGGATAGTCCTTATTGATACTATGCCATATGTTTCCTTCTGTGATGTATGCACATGTATATGATATTTCCTACTTATGTGGATGGATGCTTTGGTTTATTTATGCATGTGTTTATGGATGATTAGGTTCACGTATTTATAGACTATGGATGATCTTATTAATGTAGATATTCTCATGGCAATATGATGTATGCATATGTTATATCTATGATGACTTATGTGGATGGATGCCTAGTTGATTTATTGACACATATTTATGTGATAGATTTTTGTATGAATATTTTATAAGATGCTTAGAATAACAAATCTATATTATTCTAAACAACTTTAAATGATGTTATGATGTATGAGATGGGTGAGGTGGATGATGTGAGATGCTATTATTATACAATGGATGATTTACACAGGTGTGTGATGTATTATGAGTCTAACATTTTGTGATGTAGGTGGTAATATATGTGTGGTTCTAATGCATTATGATGCAGGTGGTGATGTATGTGTGGTTCTAAAGCGTTGTGATGCAGGTGGGGATGTAGGTGTGGTTAATAGAATGAACCTAATATGTGATAATGCTCTTATAATTTATAGTGAATTAATGATGAAAGGAAATAACACATGGTCATAAGTGTTAATAAAAACTGACATGATAATGGGAGATGGGTATGTAGTGGTTTGTGAAAATGGGTGCAATGTGTCATCTATCAAAACCTTTAGTATCCTAAGAAGAATGGGAGAGGGCTGGATAAAGTATTTGCACAACCAAAATCATAGGGTGAATGCAATGCAACAGATGGTGAAATGCAATCTTAATAGGAGTCGCCATCTTTGGAGCACTGATTTTTGCTATAGCATAAGATATCGGATACCCTGATATATAAGACCAAGGTGAGTTGGCATCCAATGTATGAAACAAACACAACAAACAAAAAGGGCTATCCCAACACCCCAAGGTCATGATGACCTTGGTCGGGCCAGGTATTGGGATAACCACAAACAGACAAGGATGCCCCAGCATAACACAAGACCTAAGAGATCTTGGTAGGTACTACGTGGGACAATCGAGAAGACAACAACAAAGAAAAGACCAAGATAAACCACTATGTTGACTAGTCAAAGCACACCATGATATGATGGATCAAGGCAACCGTGACAAGTGTTGATAGTGAGCTCAAATGAAAAATAAATTCCAAAACATCAAAAGATCACAATCAATATCAAAACATCCTTTGCCATAGGATCAAGGTGATGGATAAGGTTGATGAGGTCTGCTAGGAAGGATGCATCCTGTTGAGACCGATGATGGATACTAAATTAGAATGACCCCGTTTGATGCCAAATATTTTTCATTAACCAAATCTCTTGATAATAGGGGAGTTTAACCTAGAATAACGAGCCAGACAAGGACACGGACTGACATATCCTATAGACCTACAGGCTTAGGGGCCGATCAGAGATTAGCCTTGCCTATGTGAAAGTGCAGAGCCCTCGTAGTTCATGAAAAGACCATGGATAAAGCAGAAAGAGGGTGATGATGGTGAATGAAAAACAACCAAGACATGATGGTCGGAATACCCTGGGGGCAGATCAAATGATAAGCCCCGCCTACGTGACAATGTAGGGGCAACGTATTTCGACAAGTGTGTGACAGGATGAGATCTAAATGAAGATCAATGCAACAGATGAACCTATGTGATAATACAAACTGATCACTAATGAGATGAATGACATAAGCTCAGAGTGGGATACTCAAAGGCTCAGGATAGGGGGATAGGTTAGACGGGTCGTCCAATGCTTAAACAAAATATACCAAGTGGTCAAGGATGGGATGGATGTGGACGATAGTCCAGATGAAAGCATAGGATAACTAAGGTGCTAGGTAGATAATGATTAAGCCCCCTACAGATGATGCCTGTTACCATGTTTTCACCACCTGTACTTATCCAAGGTGCCACCAAAAAGTGGTTTTCACCATAGGGTGAATTTATTTCTCTTTACTATTTTTGGATGTTTTGGATTTTTTTATTTTTATTTTTTTTGATTTTTTTGATTTTTTTTAAATTTTTTTTTGATAGGTGGGGTTACCAAGTGGACTTAGGCATAGAACTTCTTGAGATGCATTGTGTTGATGGGTTCATTAAGGGGATCTCCTTCAAGAGTAGTCAACCTATATACCCCAGATCCATATTTAGCAGCTATGATAAAGAGCCCCAACCAATTCGCCTCAAATTTTCCCTTCTTGTCTCAATCTTGCTGAGAACGCGGATTTCTCTTTGAGGATGAGATCACCTACCTAAAACTATTGAGGTAAGACCTTGTTGTAGTGACACTTCAGGTGGTTCTGGTATGCTTGCAGGTGATCATAAGCTTTGATTCTCCTTTCATCAAGTAACTCCAGCTGTGCAAGCCGTGCAACCTGAGTGTCCTCCTCACTAATAAGATTTTTTAAGGAAATTCTCAGTGATGGGATCTCAACTTCAATTAGCAAGATGGCTTTAGCACCGTAGACCAAAGAATAGGGAGTGGCCCCTATAGAGGTGTGAATGGAGGTACGATATGCCCAGAGGGCAGGATGAATATGGAGATGCCAATATCAACTAGTGTTATTGACAACTTTTTTAAGAATGCGGATGAGGGTCTTGTTGGTTGCTTCTGCCTAACCATTACCCTGGGGGTAATAAGGCATTGAAAAATGATGCTGGATGTGAAAGGTGTCATAGAGGTGCTTCATGGCTTGGTTTTTGAAGGGTTTTCCATTATTGGAAAGGATGGTGGAAGGGATACCATATCTATAGAGAATATGGTACAGGATGAACTTGGAGATCTGAATACCAGTTATCTATGAAAGCGGCATGGATTCCATCCACTTAGTGAAGTATTTAGTGGCAGTGATTATGAATGTATGTCCATCGGATGATGGTGGGTAAATCTTTCCAATCAAGTCGAAACCCCATTGAGAGAAGGGTCGCGATGCTAGGAGGGGTTGAAGATCTTGTGCTGGAGCATGAATCAAATCTACATGTTGTTGGCATGGAAGACACTTCTTCACAAATTCACAAGCATCATGTTCTAGTGTAGGCCAGTAATATCCTGCTCAGAGAATTATTTTGGCCAAGCCATACCATTTGAGTGGGCCCCACAAACACCACCATGTACTTCTATTAGTTTTGTGCGAGCTTCGGTCTCATTCAGACACCTGAGGAGGATTCCATCATACCTACAATGATAAAGCATATCACCGACAATGTCGTATCGGGAAGAGCAATGAACGAAGGATTTGCATTGATTGTGTGTAAGTTATGGGGGTATGATATTATCATGGAGATAGGTACATATGTCCTGATACCAGGGGGAGGCGGGACCTATGATATCACACACCATATCCGTCTCAAGAAAATCATATGCTGGAATTAAGAGTTGTTTGACAAGGAACTCACACTCTATCCAGTCCTTAGGCATGTCAATTAGGGAACCGATAGTGGCCATTGCATCTACTGCTTTATTCTGTAGCTGAGGAATTTGGTCAAATTGTATGAAGGTGAAATATTTCTTGAAATCATCCACCATGCACTTGTAGGGTAACAACTTATCATCCTTTGTGAGGAATTGATCATTAACCTGCTTGATGACTAATAATCAATCTCCAAAGACTTTCAAATGAGTTATATGCCACTATTTTGCAATTCAGAGGCTAGTCAGGAGGGCCTCATACTCTATGATGTTGTTGGTACATGGAAATGCTATCCTGAATGATTTTGGAATGTAGTCACCTTGAGGGGTAATTAAAAAAATCCCTGTGCCTGATCCATTCTGAGTGTATGAGCCATCAAAATATAGCATCCAAGTTGGTGCTTCTGTAATTGTATAGACTTCTTCATCTAGGAATTCAATGTCTAGAGGGTAAGCATCTACTAATGGTGCCTCGGCCAACTAATCAGCTATGACCTATCCCTTTATGGCTTTTCGTTCCACATACTCTATGTCAAATTCAATTAGGAGCATGACCCACTTGGCCATGCCACTAGTCAGAGTGGTTCTAGATAACAAATACTTCAGTGGATCAATTTTAGTGATTAATTTGACTAGATGGCTGAGCATATAATGCCAAAATTTATGTGTTGAAGACTAGCGCGAGACAGGCCTTTTCCATGGGAGAGTAGTTTAATTCATAGCCTACCAGTGTCCGACTGATGTAATAGATTGCTCTCTCTTTAGATGACTCATCGTGTTGTGCCAACAATGCCCCTAGTGCGATTGAAGTGGCAGATATGTAAAGCAAGAGGGGTTTCCTTGGAATAGGTGGCATCAAGATCAGTGGATGAGCTAAATATTCCTTGATTTTATTGAAACCTATCGGACATTGTTGGTTCCATCAGAAGGAGGAGTCTTTAGAAGATGAGTGAATGGCTAACACTTGTCTATGAGCTGGGCTATGAATTGATGGATGGATTGCATCTTCCCCTAGAGGCTTCTTAGCTACTTCAGATTGTGTGGAGGTGGCATGTCCAGAATAGCCTTCACCTTGGTGGGATCAACTTCAATGCCCCTTTGGGAGACTATGAAACCCAACAATTTTCCCGAGGTAACCCCAAAGACACATTTTTTGGATTTAGCCGCAACTTGTAATGCTCTAACTATTCAAAGATCTTTTTCAGGATGGTAGGATGTTCAGCTCGTGTTCTAGATTTCCCTAACAAGTCATCGACATAATCCTCCATGATGATATGGATGAGGTCATGGAAGATGATCATCATTTCCCTCTGATAGGTTGCCTCTGCATTTTTGAGACCAAAGGGCACAATGTTGTAACAAAAAGTACCCCAGGGTGTCATGAAGGTGGTCTTGTGTTGGTCCTCAGGTGCAATTTGAATCTTATTATAACCAAAGAAGCCATCCATAAGGGATAGCATTTCATGTCCTACCCTGAGGTCGACCAGCATA
Source organism: Sequoia sempervirens (assembly GCA_007258455.2). Taxonomy (NCBI): domain Eukaryota; kingdom Viridiplantae; phylum Streptophyta; class Pinopsida; order Cupressales; family Cupressaceae; genus Sequoia; species Sequoia sempervirens. Next base: position 307,667,386 of record VDFB02000017.1, on the reverse strand, counting down.
TCAATGTTAGGTAGAGGGAAGTCATCTTTTGGGCAGGCCTTGTTAAGATCCCTAAAGTCTGTGCAAATCTGAATGCCTCCATTTAGTTTGGCAACTGGTACTATATTGGAGATCCACTCAGGTAGTCAATTGGTCTGATAAAACCTACATCTAGTAACTTCTCCAACTCCTTCTTGACTAACAATGCCACTTGTGGATGCATTTTGCGGAGCTTCTGTTTGATAGGTTTGGCATCTGGGTGAACGTCTAGATGATGAACCACTAAGGCGAGGTCTAAGCTAGGCATGTCTGAATATGACCAAGCAAAGTTAATGATTCCCTCTTGGAGTAGCTGCATGATGACTAGATACTCTTGCTCTGAGAGTGATTTAGCTACATAAGTGATCTTAGTATTTTTAGCAGTACCTATATTCACTTCTTGAGTTTCCTCGATTAGAATGGATGATCGGGTAGATAATTGAGTTCCCACAAGGGGAAGATGAACATCTCCATCTTCTAATGCCTCCTTGAGGTTTTCACCGTCAGATGGGTCCTTTATTTTTACTTTTTTAAGGTCAAGAAGTGCCTCAGGGAGGTTTTCACTAGATGACCACTTTTTATTTTTCTTATTCTTATTTTTGTGATTGGAGTGTTCATCCTCCCCCAATCCCATGAGGTTGACATACGTATCCGTAGACATATTGACATGTGTGCTATTACGTAGGTCCCAATCAATAAGCTCAGGGTGACAAAGGGATAGGCTAATGGTACAGACTGATAGGCATTCGAACATGGATGATAGGTCAGTGTGATCAACGTCATCGTATGCACGTATGATGGATTCCTCCTTGGGTATGTCTTCCAATGAGCCATTGTCCACGGCGATGCTATTGGAGGTATTAGATGATGTTGCAATGCCTTTCTTCTTTTTATCATATCCGATGCCTATGTTCTTCAGCAGCTTTGATGTATCAATAGGTTGAAACCGCCCCTATTCTTCTTTACCTAGACCCCTACCTTGGTAGTTATCCTTTTCTGCAAACTTAGCTGACCAAGGATATGCTTCTTGAAAATATTCCTTTAGAGGGAAATCTGGTTGAGGTTCTTCTCGGTATACCCATTGACTTATATCCTCTTCTAGTGCATCTATCTTGATACTAGGGGACGTGAAAGTGGTGGTTAGAATGTTTTTACCATTGAAGGTGACAATCTTGTCTTCCTTTGGAGTAGCGTGTGAAGGTTGACGATACTCGTGTGGTGACGGTGGCATGGTTGCTACATTGAGAGCAATATGTATTTCGTATTCACCACACCCTTTGTCAATGATCTAGACTTTTGTGACTGTAGGATTAGTGGTGGAAGATGGAGTGGTTATCGTGGTGGAGGGTGGATTAGCGGATGATGATTGGGATGCCCCCATTTCCACCTCGGGACAATAATGTAAATGGGGAAAGGATGCTTCTAAAGTGCGAAAATATTCAAATGGTTGGGGGTCAGCGTAGATGGTGACTTCTTGTCCGTTGACTGGAAATTTTAGGCACTAATGGTACATGGAAGGGACAGCCTACATAGCATGGAGCCATGGGCAGCCAAGGAGGAGATTATATGGCAAGTCCAGATCAAGGACATGACAGGTAATGTATTGAACCAAAGGTCCCACTTGGATAGGAAGACTGATAATTCCCTCTAAATTCCGTTCTGTATTATCATAGGCCTTGATGGTGATGATCTGATTACTTAGATCTGCTTGAGTATACCCCACTTGTTTTATGAATTTCAGAGTACATAAATTGAGGGCAGAGCCATTATCTACCAAGACCCTTTTTATTTTATAGTGGGCAACAACGACTTCGATATGCAAGGGGTGATTATGATTGACATCGATATTTGGCATGTAATTTTGGCTGAAGTGTAGTTGATAAGATAAAGCCAGGTGTCCAACCAAAGCTTGGAATCATGTAGGATCAATGTCATTAGGTACATGGGTTTCCTGTAGAGCTCTATTGAGAATTTCTTGATGTATAGGAGAAGACTTAAGCAAATCCAAAATGGAGATATGAGTAGGGGTCTTTCCTAAGTGATCAAGGAGGTTGTACTGGGAGCTTACAAAAGTCGAATGGGCAGGTGCGGAGGCTGCAGGGATAGTGATGCGGGCTCGCTGTGTAGTAACAACATACTGAGGGTCGTTGGATTTGACATGTATCATAGACACCTGGGGCTCTACCTACTCAATGTAATAAATAATACCCTCGTAATTGAAGGGTACATTCTTATATCTCACATTATTTGTGCTGCTGTCTTGGGGATTACTGTTGGAGGTGCTTGGGCCTTGACTATGGTTTGGAAAGGTGTTTTGATATATCTGCAATTGAGCATTGGATGACGAAGCTTGACTAGTGTCAACCTTGATATCTCCTCGATCAATGAGGTCTTGGATATAGTTTTTTAGACCCTGGCACTTATTCAAAGAGTGTCCTTTGATTTTATGGAACTCACAATATTCATTTTCCCTAAACCATGTAGGCTTGGGTTTGGATTCTTCAAGTGGCTTAGTGACAAGATACATGATTGGATAATTGATCTATAGCAATTTATTGAAGGCAACACTTAGGGGCTCTCCTAGTTGAGCATACTGACATTTAGCATTCCCCTGGTTGTTCTGATTTGATTATTGAGGAGGACGAGGTGCCCCCTATGGTACAGATATGGCATTAGGTATGGATTGTTGTTGTCTCTGGGATGTGTTAGCCACATGGACATGTTTAGTATCAGTGATGCCTTCATTTACTGCGTTCTTGTTCTTGAACCCAAAAAATGGCTTGTCATTGAATGACCTTTCTTTATCCTGATTATATATTTTGACGTGCCCTTTGGTGACAAGGGCATGTTCAAGGATAGGTCCCTTTTCCACTAGCTCCGTGAAAGTGGTGACACAATGTAATCTAAAGTTATGAGCCTTGTCGGGATGAGAGTTCTCCACGAAGAGGGTGACCATGTCCTTCTCTCTTAGAGGAGTCTTCATTTGGCTTGCCAATGCTCGCCACCTTTGAAGGTAGCTAGCAAAGGTTTTCCCCTCCCGTTGTTTCTCTTTGAGGAGATCTAAGGTATCAGTGTCCTCCAAATTGAAGGAGAAGTAGGATACAAATTTTTCTAATAGGTTCACAAAATATTTTATGGACCCTTTTTCGAGGGCCATGAACCATTCTAGGGCAATGCCTATCAGGCTCCGGGGAAATAGGCACAAGAGATAATTATCATTATGCATAACTTCCTGACACTGGGAGTAGAAATCTTGCAAGTGGGCCTTAGGATCTTTGTTCCCCTTGTATCTGTCAAATTTTGGTATTTCAAAATGTTTAGGGAAGGGGATCAACGAGATGGAGGGATCGAACGGATATGGGCATATGTCTTCGAACTTGACTGATTGTTTGCTAGTCCCTGCCTGAAGATCTTTCAGAGCAGCTTTAATTTCTAGAAAATTTGAGTTGAGTGGTGGTTGGTTGGGTGGAAATGGATGGTAGGATGACAGAGGATCCTACTGAGAGAGTGGTAGAGTGTTAAGATATGGGTTCAGATGGTGGAGTGATGACATCCCTTGTTGGAACACTGGGGGAATTTGTTGATATGTGGGTTGTTGTTGTGGGGGATAATATGGATTCGTTTGATAAGGATGTGAGGTGGTTTGCTGAGGAGATTGGATGTGATGTTGCAAATTGATCTGTTGACAATGGGAGAATTGGTGTGATTGTTGGGAGGCCACATAAGGTGGTTGTTGCTGGGACTGTTGTTGGTAATACAGATGTTGTGGGGGTTGTTGAAGTGACGTGAGATGTTGCATGGGCCGAGACAACATGCTATACTATGCTTGAGCTCATGGTCGTAGGATGGATACGAGGAAAGGAGATATGGTGTGAGTGGGAGGTTAGGATGGATTGCTTTGTGGTTGATATGGTGGTTGTTGCATGGAAAATAGCAGTTGTTGTTGTTGGGGTGGCTAAGATAATGTAGGGGGATTTTGCAAGGGAGGTTGTTGGGCATTGAAGGGAATTTGCGGATGGAGTAGATTAGATTGAGGCAGCTGTGGGGATGCATATGAAGGTGACAGTTGGTTTAGGGCATTAGAAGGTGGAGGAAATGTAATGAAAGGGCTGCCCCCAGTGTTGACGGTAGGTGGATTTGAAGGGGGTGGTGCCGGTAGCATTAGTAGTTGTGGTTGTGGGACGTTTTGTGGCATGCCAAAGGTGAAAGGATCATAGGGATCAGTAGTTTGGGGTGCCCATATGACTGAGATTGCGGGATGCGGGGGATTTCTAAAGGGATACAGAACGGCGTTGCCAAATTTTGGTTGATGCCAACCTTCTACGGAAGGAACATTGGGGACGTATGAACTGCTTGGTACATTGTGTGAACCTTGAGGTATATTAGGTGTGAAACCACCATACTTGGATAGGTTGGTACCTAACGGTAGTTTAACACCCTTGTCAATTAAGTGAGCCAAGATTTCCTTGCCATGTTTTTCAAGAAGGCGATCTATCATTTGCACATTGACAGGGTTACTAAAGTGTTCCTCAAATGTAACCTTAGGTTGAATGATCATGTTTTCATCTTCAGAGGGTGATGTGTTTTGACCATCGATATTGGATTGTGATGATGTTCCATTATGAGGATCCTCACGGATGTTTGCACTATTATTGGGGTCTTGTGAGGCATTAGTTGCGTTGTTAGGATCTTGAAGGATGTTTGGTTGGGATTGTTGTTTGGCCATTTTCCTTGTTTGTGACCAGGTCTGAATGGGCATGTAATATGACAGATTAGGATGACTTTGGTGATGAAAGGATTGATTTGATTTGGTGATTGATTAGCTGAAAAGGATGTGGCTCAATAGGATTGGTTTGATTGGATGATTGACTAGCCGATGAGGTCAGGGCTTGATGAGATTGACTTGATTTGACTAATGTGGACTGGGTTGATCAGAAGATTATGAGTTGATCTGGATTGGATGATATAACGATTTGATTCGGTATGATGATTGATTAGGGTGGATGATAGGGAATGAAATCCGAAGCCAAGTTCAAGAGTGATCCTTGATAACACTAGGTGTTGATTGATGATAACGACACAGAATCCAACTTGAGATAGAAGTGGATTGATTGGGCTGACAATGATGACCAACTTAGGACGGATGACGATCCAAATTTGGTTTCGATAGATGATGATTAGAGATGAACACCTAGGTCAATTCGGATAACCGCTCTAAAATGTGAATTCCGAATGGATGTGCGAATGCACGAGCTCAGGGGATGAATGTTTATGATGATGAATGGATTCTTGAAATGAGTGGACAAAAGTCTGAAATGAGAAGATAAGTGATTGAGATGGTAGAACAACGGTTCTGGCTAGTGAAGAGGATAGAAAAGTTGATCGATCGAGGGTCAGGTCCGCCCAAGGAGCAAAACTAATCAAAATAGGTCACAACAGGCCCAAAATAGGTTGGTCAAAAGGTCAAGTCCGCCCCTGCATGAGGGAAAGTCGTCCCAAGGAGCAAAAACTGACTCCCAAAGGACCAATTTTTAGTTCAAGTCCACCCCTGGATGAGGGCAAGTCCGCCCAAGGAGCAAAAACTAATGAAACTAGGTCAAAAATAGGTTCCAAAGGACTAGTTTTTAGGGCAAGTCCACCCATGGATGAGGGCAAGTCCTCCCAAGGAGAAAAAACTGATGAAACTAGATCAAAATCAGGATCCAAAGGACCATTTTTTAGGGAAAGTCCACCCCTGGATGAGGGCAAGCCTTCCCAAGGAGAAAAAACTGATGAAACTGGGTCAAAATTAGGCTCCAAAGGACCAGTTTTTAGGGAAAGTCTGCCCCTGGATGAGGTCAAGTCTACCCAAGGAGCAAAAACTAATGAAACTAGGTCAAAATCAGGCTCCAAAGAACCAGTTTTTAGGGAAAGTCCACCCCTGGATGAGGGCAAGTCCGCCCATGGATGAGGGCAAGTCCTCCCAAGGAGCAAAAACTGATGAAACTAGGTCAAAATCAGTCTCCAAAGGACCAATTTTTAGGGGAAGTTCACTCCTGGATGAGGGAAAGTCCTCCCAAGGAGGGTTTAACTTGACTTTTGACAAAAAAAGACCAAGGAAAAGGACTGAAAATGCAATGGTCATCAATCAAAAGGCTATGGAAAAAAGAAGGAAATCAGACAATCATTGGTTTCACACAAATAAGACAAATCAGACAATCACAAGCCTAAGTCTAGTAGAGAGGAAATGATCAACAAAGCCCTCTAATCTAGGATGAACATGGCTACTAGGGAGTCCTCGATATACACCCGGTATGTGAGGCCCAAACCATGAACACCAACCCATTACAAGCATGAGTCGGGAACCTAAAAGGCTCAGACCAACTCTTCACATCATCCCGATGCTTTGCCAATTACAGCATTGTTGGATTGAGGTACAACTTTCGCTCTCCCCCCTTTATATACCCCACCGGTACGCATGGTTGGAATCATCCCTTTGGGTGATGAAATCCCCAAGTAGGTCCCACTAAGAAAAATAAAATGGGTAGACTCAAAGGACGTGGTAAGCTACAATTTCTCATCACCTAGGATCATCGAATGGCGCAAGGGGATTGGATACATCAAATAGCTTACCTAAAAACACAACATACAAGGTTGATTGACACCTTTTATTTAAACTATGTTCCTAATTAGGGGTTAAGAACCCTTAAAATAGCCAAAAAATTGTTGAAAAACTGAAATTTCACCTTTTCAAAAAAGTTGTCTGGGGCAAATCTACCTGTTTGTTAGGTCGGGTCCGCCTATGTGTTAGGTCGAGTCTACCCCTCCATGAAAAAGTTCCAAAAAACAATTTCTGGAGTCTGGGGAGGGCAGGTCTGCCCCTAGAGAGGGTCAGGTTCACCTGTGGAGGGTGGGTCCACCTATCTGTTAGGTCGAGTCTGCCCTTTTGTAAACTGTACCTGTAAAAAGTCAAAAAATAGAAAACGTAAAAGCAAGAGACCCATTTGTGGGTCCCACCGGGCATGCCAGAAATGTGATAGGTCAGATTTGGGTGGTAGAAAATGAGCAGCAAACAAAGTAATGCAAAATGACACTAAAACAACCTACACCTCAAGATTAGCCTAGTTGGAATCAACACAAAACAAAAACAAAAAATGAAACCTTTTACCTTGTGTTGAATCGATCCTTTGGTTGGCCCTTCGATCTTCGGTGTTGTGTACTCCTTGGATGGAAAGAGATGCAAGCTAGATGATGATATGAAGGTGAATGCAAGTGAGTGCAAGCATGAAAATGGCTAAGTACGGATTCTAGGAAAAATTTGCAAGAGTTTGGCTACAATGCATGATCTCCCCAAAATGAGAGAAAATAGGGGGTATTTATAGAGATTTTGGAAATCTTTGGGGAGATGGACGGTCAAGATTGAGCCACCAGGATCAAGATGTAGGGCTAAGGTGAGTTGAGAACTCACAAGCCCTCACATCTTGACATGTGGCATGTGATATGGCTTAAAAGGGATGATGTGTACATGAGGTGGAGAGATAGTACATGACATGGAGAGGGTACATAGTACCTTGGGATTGGGACAAGATCTCCTCATAAATGAGGTACTTGTCCCCATGTGGGTGAGAGGACAAGTGGGGAATTAAAAATTCCTCAAATATTCTCATGGGGAAGAGAAAAGGAATTAAAATTCCCTTAAATGCATTGGAGGATTAAATGTGAATTAAAAATTCACATGGGGAATGGAGATGCCTTGTTCAAAAAGAGAAATATTTAAATGAAGTTGACTAAGGACACATTCCATAAATGATATGGGGATTAGAGATGTTCTAATTGGATGATTAAGGTTGTGCAAGTACTTGATTAGACTAATTAAGGACTCAATAGAGGCAAGTGAGAAATTATGGAGGATGGGACCCTAATGATGATTAGGGGTGAACACATCTTAATCATAAATTAATTATGACTAAGAAAGAGGGTTAGACTGCTAAGAGGGATTAGAGGCCAACTTGCAAAAGTTGAAGGATGTTACAATGAGAGAGAAAATAGAGAATTTAAAAATAAATTTAAAATTTCAAAAGATAATATGACCAAATTAAATAAAGTGGTACATTTATTTAATTTAGAGAGGAAATAGGGGAAAAGTATTTATTGAATTAAATACTTTGGAAAACCTTATGCAAGACACATAATATTAATTAAGTGAATGATTTAATTAATATCAGCAAAGAGGATAATTTTGACAGAGCAAACAGATGATTAAGAGTACGACTTGGACCATATTGAAGTGGTCAAATTTGGATGTCTATAGGTTGAATTTTCAATCTATTTCCTAGGCTTTGGCTCTCCAACAATATGATAAAATTATACCAAAAATAGCAAGCAAGAATAGTCTGGGTTGCATACTTCACATCCACATTCAACTTCTCAAGTATCTTCCACCTCTTCTTCAAAAATTGCAAAGGCATTCCCAATTTTTGAATGTCCCTTGAGAAGATCCTCATCAAACCAATTCTTTTTTATTTCCTTAGTACTATCGTCATTAAAAGGAGTAATCAAAGAGGCACTGAGAGGGAAGGAACCATTTCCCACAAGAACAGGCCTTGAAACTGCTCCTCCTTGCAATTGAATATCAAGCCACTGCAAATTCTCCCCTTCCTTGAGCTTGCTCCAAATACTACTAGCCCTAAAATGGGTAGCGTAATCCAATCCTCTTGACGCATTACAGTACACGTCCCAAAAGATCTTGTCTACATCACAAAGCCCTTGTAAAAGTATGCTATAAAACCCATGGCTTGACCAATAATCAACACTCCTGTAGGAATTCCTTGGCTTAAGCTAGAGTTTGATATGAGTTCCCCCTATAGCACCACATATGTTGGGAATCCCAGTAATAGATTCAAAATTTCTACTCAATCTCTAAATTCTTTCCTCTGTAGGAATCACAATGTATTTTAAATATAATTTCTTTCTATTTTCTAGCACTCCTATGATGATTTTGGTGTACTTTATAACTATTGAAGCCCAAAGATTGCACAAGTACCCTATATTCCTGGGGGAATCTCCATGTGCAAGCCTATGTAATACCATTGCCACAACTTTCTTAACATCCACAAGAACCTAGATGAAATTTGTATTACTATTTTCAATATAAGGCCTGATTTCTTTAGTCAAATATGTGAGGGATTTTTGGACCCCTTCCCAAGCAGTGTTACTTTTGGGGACCTTCCAACACTCTCTTCCCATGTTTGGGATACATGATGATGTGTAGAAGATAGTGTAGAGGACTAAGATGATTGATGGAAGAGGGGTGTCTGACAGTTAAGTTTTCCAAATGAAGAGGCTAGTTGTTGCTTGATGAGATGTCACTTCCAAATGATTGTGTGTAGAAACACAGGAGCAGGAACTCTAATAACTCCATCTCCTCTTGACTTGTTCACTTTAACCTTGTATTTAGTGAAAACTCGTGTGGATAGCTATAAGGTGATAATGAAAAGTCTATCTTTGTACCTGCACAAGAAAATACATGTTAGCTGAAAATGCCAACAATCTACTGACACTAGCTCCACTATTTATATGGCCATAAATTTTCAAGTGCCATGTACCAATGACACAGTGATTTCCACCTACAAAAACCTCCATCTTTGCAGTTTCGATTGCAACTCCCACCCTATTCTTCCATTATTACAATCACCTTTGAACATTATTTCCAACAATATACTTCTAACTCATGATTTCGCACATTTATATATTCATATCTTCCTTCAAAGCTATTGTATATCATTACTAGTTCTATACATGTGCATATTGTGAAATTTTCTCAATTGATTTTCTCCTAAATTATATACCTCATTTCAATTATGAATACATATTGATCAAGGATCATTTCTGTTCATATTTGCACATTTTATATGCAAATGAATGTTTCATTTATATCTTCTATTCAAGGGATAGATTAAATTTTTGTATAAGAAATGTTGATGGTTTTGAATGTATTTAGGGATTGTTAAGAAGAATTAATTATAAATTATGGGAGATATCAGTGTAAGGAATTGATATACAAGATTTCCTGAAATTAGGTTGAAATTTTTTGTTCGATATAAGTTGCATTTTCTTTGACACTATGGCCTAAGTTTAAGGAATTAGTTTAAATGTATGTTCTAGTTTCATATCCATGATCACCATATCTGAAAATAAAATTTTCCTTATTGTTATTTGTTATTTATTAAAGTTATTTCTTGTTGTCAAATCTATAATGCATAAAACCTTTAAGAATCTAGCCCATCAAGACCATTGTATCTGTAATTCTTGGTCATCTTGAGAGAACATATCTATTTTTAAAAAATATCCTATCAAGAATTGTTTGAAATCTTATTAGATATTATGAAGTACTACCCTCCTAAATTTCAGAGGAGAAAATTGTTAAATCCTTCTCTCGTTCATTGGCCAACCCCTTGAAACATTTGAGCATAAGAGTTGACTACTTCTTTAAATAGTTTTAGGATTAAGTTGGAATCACTAGGATAAACCAACACTTGGATGTTTGAATTTTCCAATCCTATGATTTTTTTGAATGGTTATATTTGTTAGGGTTTTAAAAAACTACATTAGGGTTTTGAATCTAAACCCTTGTCAAAAACCCCTTGCACTTTTTTATGTTTTCTTGCTGATCGTTGGCTTCGGTATCCCAATCACTTAAGTGTTCATTCATGGATTTTATTTCATTTTACAACTAGCCCCTTTTTATCATTTACTAATTTTTTATCATAGCATAATTTAAATTTTAAAACAACTTTAAAACACATGTTTATATAATCAGTTACTTAACTATTTGATGAACGTTTGATGAACATGTTTAGAATTTATTTGAGATGGAACATTGGAATGATGGTACCTCTCACTAAAAGTGATCAATTAATTGAAGTTATAGAAATGCAGGATAATTGTTGAATAAGATTTGAAGTGTCAGTAAAAAATTGTAATGTATTAATTATGTAGTTGGAATATAACACATTTCATTCAATTTAATATTTGAGAAAAAGAAAAAAATAGGAAGTGAACTTGCTACTACTAATTGATTTTATTTTGAAGTGAGAGAGCTAGGACATAGGGATATTGCTCATTATAGTGCACTTGGGAGATTCTAGGTTCCAACATAGCTAATTTGCACTTGTCAATGTCAGTGTATTCATATTTTCAAGAATCAAATTATAGGTAAGTGAAAGACATAAATCATGTTAGATGCACAATACAATTGAGAAGGGGGTTGAATTAGTTGTATACTTTAAAAAAATTAAAAAACCCTCATTAACATTTAGATCTGCTAGACCCTTATCCACCATTAAACCCTTAACATGCATTAACTGAATGTAAACATGTAACGAAGTAATGCAAACAAATAAAACACATAAGAACACTAGATTTATGTGGAAAAAAAAAGAAGGGAAAAACTACGGCGAGGATTAGCTCACTAATATATGAATTGCAACACCGAATACAATAAGGCTCACTGTGAAGGGATCACTGCCTAGAAAGATAAAGACATACTCACTGTTGATGGCTCACTGCCAAAGGAATTGCTATCTAGAAGAAAGAAGAATAGAAGGTGTGTATCACTATCAATTTTAACTACTAATAATGCATCTCACATATTTCAAAGGTACAGTTCCATTGAGCATAAACAACTCATCAAACAGACTAAAATGTAGACACCTTCAACTCATTGCATTATGAAGTCATAGGAATTAAGGATCACACTAAGATCATCACACTTGATCAATTTCAAATATTTTGCATCACACACTCTACTCTTAATCCACACAATAATTCTTCTTTCATATATACCCTCCTTGACCTAAAACAATCTCAATTAGGTTGGCCTTAAGGAAATGTATGCATCTCAACCGTACAACATCAAATAGGTCAGCACCAAACACTTCCACAATGTAAAGAAGTAAAGCCAAACCACACCACTAATTAATTGGGACCAAAATATACACCAAAACTATTCTCAACACTTCCTCAAACAACAATTATCCTCTACAATTAGTGCTAGCATGCCAGGTCATCCAAAGTTGCACTAACACTAACAAGCGACTCCAAAAATACCTCTCAAGACTAGAAACATCTTGTGGAACACACAAAAATACACCATAATATCCATACAACATCTCAAAATATTCCAACATCATCAAAATACTTTGCACTACTACTGTAACCACCCAAAATTCAAGAACACCTTCATTCTTTGCAACCAGACACATTGGCACAACCATTAAACACACTAGACAACTTTGTAGAGCACTGCAACACTTGAAACTTCTAGGGAAGGTAGAGACAAAAAAATGTTCCCATATCCACAACAAAAAAACCTTCACTATGGAGAAATGTAGAGCAACCTTATTTCTCTTAGAGACCTTTTTTTACTAGACATACATACTATTAAACACATCTTCCATTGTAGAATGATCTAGAACCTAGAAATTAGGACATTAAACCTCTGATAATTACATCCAAACTACATGGGCATAACTTCAATCATGAAGAAATATAGAGTAGAACATTGAACACTACTTTGTCATGCTAAACTCTCTTTTATTTAAATTTTCTCAAAAGCACTTGAAAACCAAGTGAACCAACTTCATCAACAAAACTATTAACACGTCTATAAAAAATCTACATCATCTGCAACATGCAACACTTTCAAACTACAACAAATGAGCTCCAAACATAGGTTAGACCTACAACCTTTGCAACTATCAATGACAATATCAACATGTGTTGACATCAATACCAACAATTCCAGACACATCATTACTACCAGTAGCATTCCAAAAATATTTCTATACAAGGGGTTGAAATCAATGACAACACCCAAGAAACTCACAAACAAATCAAGCTTCCAATATCTCCAAACTTCCAACAATCTCCCCGTTTTTCATTTATGGCAACACCTGCTTTCTAAAAAACCATAAAAAAAAAAGAAACCAACAACAATATTGCAATAAGAAATACTCCTCCCAATAGGGAAAATTCTTTACTCTTCATCCTCTCTCTTCATAGAATTCTTCTATAAAATCAACAACCCTTGCATTCTAGATCACTCTCCTCCTTTGCTCAGACAATACTTTTCCATACTTTTCCCCCGTATGGTCTTTAAACCATATTCACTTCTACAACTCTCTCCATTTTTTTCTTTTTCAACCACTTTAACACTCTCCATGATTTTTAGATTCTCTCTCCCCTTTTGACATCAATGGAAAAGGATCATAAACTCATCCAACTCTCTTGCTCTCCCCCTTTGACAACATTCAAAAGGGAAACACCTACATACACCACTTGCAACACCAACAAGAAACTACACTCATTCTTCTACACTCTCTTCTTGTATAATCCCCCTTAAGGGCATAAAATATGCTCTAACTGTCTGCACCATATAGAAACCACTACTACCTTCTCCCATTGAGAGGTAGCCTTCAACATCATTCCATGACCAAGAATGTATCTTGAAATGCTTCTAGGAAAAATGCACACATTTATGCATCTAGTTGAAAGGAGGGGCAATAACCCCTAACTTCACTTGGAGATAATCAAAAGTATCTTTTGTAAGAGCCTTTGTGAAAATATCAACAACCTGATCCTTAGCAGGCACATACTCCAACTTCACCTCATTCTCTACAAATTTCTCGCTCAAGAAGTGATACCATATTGAGATATTTTTTTTATTGAATGCATTACCAGATTCCTTGAAATATTGATTGCGCTTGTATTGTCACACATGATGGGAATAGGTTCATCATATGAAACTCTAATATCCTTCAATGTCTACTTCATCCATAACACCTATGTACAATATGATGATACTACAATATATTCTGGTTCTATGGTAGATAATGACACTGAATCCTACATCTTACTTAGCCATGAAACAAACCTACTTCAAAGAAAGAAAGCACTACCACTTGTAATTTTCCTGTCATTTTTACTTCCAACCCAATCTACATCTATATATGCACTCAAGGAGAAGTTATTATCCTTAGGATACCATAAACAATAATCTAGAGTGCCCTTCAAATATTTGAATATCCTCTTCATTGTTGTAACATGAGATTCTCTAGGATCTTGAAATATAGCCACAAGACAAACTAAATGCATGATATATGGTCTAGTAGAAGTAAGGTATAATAGTCCACCAATCATTGAACTATACTTGCTTTGATCTGTCTTAGGACACTGGTACATTTTGACCAATTTTTTGATGACGGCCCGTCAGAATTTTGACAGCTGTTTGTCGCTATAATTGCGTTGGAATTTTGACGACATTTGAAACATCAAAATTCCAACCTGGCATCGGATGTCAGGACAAAATTTTGACATTTCAAATGTCGTCAAAATTACAACGCAATTATAGCGACGAATAGCTGTCAAAATTCTGACGGGTCGTTGTCAAAAAATTGGTCAAAATGTAGTAGTGGGAGATTCATCATTCTTGCTCAACTTACAACTAGTAATTGGAGTACATACCAATTTAGAGTCATCCATTCCAAAATTCTTCAACAATTCCTTAACATACTTAGATTGTGATATGAATATACCTTTCTTTTGATTGACTGATCTACTAACCAAGGAAGAAATTCATCTCCCCACATATTGATATTTCAAATTCTTTTTGTATTTCCTCTGCAAAACTTTTGCACATACCTATATTTCCTTCGAAGACTATGTCATCAACATCTACTACTACAATTAAGATTTTTTCTCCTTCAACTTTGAAAAACAGATTGCTATTTGTAGTACCTTTTCTAAATCCTTACTACAACAAGTACTTATCTAACCTTGCATACCAAGCTCTAGGAGCTTGCTTCAGTCCATACAATTATTTCTTCAATTTGTAGACCATATTTGCATCTTTTGTTAACTAACAAAATTTTGGTTGTTTAATGTATACCTCTTCTTCCAATTCACCATTCAAGAATGTGGAATTCACATCTATCTGATATACATTGAAATCTTTATGTGCTACAAAAGTTAAAAACATCCTGATAGCTTTGATTCTTGCAAATGGAGAAAAAATTTCCTCAAAATATATATCTTGAACCTGTGAGTAACCCTTACACATAAGTCTAGCCTTGTTCTTGAAAAACTTTCCATCTTCATTCAACTTGTTTCAGAATACCCACTTAGTACCAATCACATTCTTGTTTGTCAGTCTTGGGACCAATTCCCAAGTTAGATTCTTCTCTATCTATTCTAACTCTTACTTCATTGCTTTGATCCAATTCTCATCTTTGCACACCTTAATCACTATTTTTGTTTCCACCTCAAAAAGTAAACAAAAATTTACTTGTTCCTCTATCATAGTAGCTTTTCCTCTTGTCAACCAACCTTTTCTCTTATCTCTAATGATCTGGTCTTCAAAATGATTCTTCTACACATACTTAGGAGTCTTAGGATTCTTTTCCATAGCTTCTTCCTCTTCAATTGTTAACTCTTTTCCTTTGTCTTTAGCCTTTTCTTCTTCACTGCAAGGGGATTCATTAGATTCATATCATTCTATCAGTATTGAACTTCGATGCAGTTCTTCATCGACTTTGTTACTTTCACTCTCAAAAATATTATTCAATATTTTTTGTAACACCAGTAGGCCTTACTTCTTGTAGATTATCCAAGGAAAATTCCTTCATCATATCTTGCATCAAACTTTCCTAAGTTTTCTTCATCTCTTCTAATATAACACTTGCTTCCAAAAACTTTGAAGTACTTCATAGTGGAAGGTTTATCATACCATAACTAATAGGGAGTCTTTGAACTATTCTCTCTTGCTTAACCTCTATTAAGAATGTAGGCTATAGTATGAATTGCTTCTCTCCAATAGACTTATGGAAGATTAACTTCCTTCATCATTGTCCTAGCTACTTCCTGAACTATTTTTTTTCTCCTTTCCACAACTCCATTTTGTTGAGGAGTTCTAGGGGATGATAAATTCCTTATTCCATGATCTTCACAAAAAAATTTAAACTCATTTGAAGTAAAATCACCACCTCTATCAGTTCTCAAACATTTGATTTTCATATATTCATTTCATTCTCAACCATAGCCTTAAATTCTTTAAACTTGTCTAGAGCTTTTGATTTTTCTTTGAGAAATTTAACCGAAACCATTCTAGAATAATTATCAATTAATAACATGAAATACCTATCACCACATAGATCTATATGCACTAACTCCAAGGGACCTATGTAGAGTATTCTTTTGTCTTGAATCTTGTCTTTGTTTGCTTTCCAACTTGAAATTCTTTGAAAATTGTATTGATAGGCTTTATAATTTTTAGAAAATATCTCATAGCATCAGTAGAACTTATCCTCATTAGGCTATCAAAATTAATGTGACCCATTCTTATATGCCATAGAAAAATTTCATTAGTTTACTTCCACCTCGTCAAGATCACATGGATTTGATCCATCATCCTTTTCCACTTTGAATACTTTAAAATAAATTTCTTTGTTTGTATCATCTTGACCAAACTCTCAATTCAACAGAAGTTAAGCACCAAACATCCGATCTCTAGAATAATTATCCAAATTATGAGCTTCCTCAATAGAAAAAACTTTATGACTATAAGCTTTAGGTAGAGTTCTTAATACATTTTTTAACAAATTCACTTTCCTCCAACTTTCCACCAAGACCTTTGATGGCATTGACAACTTCATCAACTCTGAGCATGTAGGTAGTAATATCTTCATCTTTGGATATCCTTAGGGTTTCAAATTTGGCTTTGTAGTTCTACATATTTGCTTGTTTGACCTTTTCACCTCCTTCATAGATACTTTCCAGTTTCATCCAAACATCTTTAGTATACTTGTAGCTCATAACCTTCACAAGTTCAAAATCAATAAGACTACTTAGGATTGCATTCCTTGTTTTTCCATTGTTTTCATAATACTTGATCTAATCATCCCTTCTTGGACCATTTGTAGGAATAGTATAACTTTTTTTAATAGATTGTCAAACTCCAAATCCAAGAGAAACCAAAAAGGATTCCATCCTAGCTTTCCAGTAGGTAATTTTTTTTCCATCAAACAAAGGAGCTTTAACACCATTCCTGTGTGCCATCTGGATCTACCTCAAGCAGTTAAACTAATTCTTGGGAACCACAATTGTGATACCAATTGTTAGATGCACATGAAAATTAATAGGGGGTGAATTAGTTGTATACTTTTAAAACATCAAAAACCCTCATTAATATTCAAATCTGCATTAGCCCTTAAACCCTTAACATGTATTAATAGAATGTAAACATGTAAAGAAGTAATGCAAACACAACAAACACATAAGAACACTAGGTTTATGTGGAAAACCAAAGAAGGGAAAAACCACGGTGAGGATTAACTCACTAATATATGAATTGTAACACCAAATACAATAAGGCTTACTTCCCAAAAAGATAAAGAAATGCTCATTGTTGGTGGCTCACTACCAAAGGACTTACTGTCTAGAAGAAAGAAGAATATAAGAAGGGGTGGCTCACTACTAATTTGAACCACTAACAATGCATCTCACATATGCTAAAGGTACAACTCTATTGAAGCACAAATAGCTCATCAAACAGACTAAAATGTAGACACCTTCTACTCATTGCATTAGGAAGTCATAGGCATTAAGTCTCACACTCAGAACATCACACTTGATCACTTTCACATCTTTCACATCAAACACTCTACTCTTAATCCATATAATAATTCTTCTTGCATATATACACTCTGTGACCTAAAATAATCTCAATTAGGCCAGCCTTAAGGAAATGTATGCACCTCAACTGTGCAACATCAAATAGGTTAACACCAAACACTTCCATAATGTAAAAAATGAAGCCAAACCATGCCACTACTTAATTAGGACCCAAATCTACACCAACACACTTCTCAACAATTCCTCAAACAATAATTATCCTCCATAATTAGCGCTAGCATGCCAGGCTAGCCAAACCTACACTAACACTAACAAGAGACTCCAAACACACCTCTCAAGCTCTAGAAACATCTCCTGGACCACACAACAACACACCATAATATCCATACAACATCTCAGAATATTCTAGCATCATTAGAATACTCTACACAATTGCTGAAACTGATGAGTCCATTTCTTGATGTTTTTATGCATGTCTATAGATATTATCAGACAATCCTTTTAGACATTTTCCTTTGCTATGCTATTTTTTTATGCTTATTATACAACCTTGGACTTGAATTAGAGTATTGGAAATATAGTTATGATATAATAACATTGTATGATTTATATGTGGATATGTACGGAATGTGATTAGCATTCTGTGTTTAATTATGGAAGCTAGATTTATGTATATGTTTTTTGGATTAACCTCTTGTAGCCCAAGAAGACATTGTAGCCCACAATAACTAAAAGTTGTAGCTCATGTAGCTAAAGGAGGTCTTGGAAAATGAAATAGGGAAAGTGCCAGAACAAGTTGAGTGTAATAATTAGCATGTGGAGACACCTGATGGAGTTAGTTTTGCATCATTATGATAGTTAATAAGGTGCTAAAGAAGAAAAATTATTTTATTAATAGGATTTTGGATAACTAATTATGTGTTCCACATAATAGACCTATTTTGCAAAGTTTTAATCCTATTTGAACTCTTGTTTCTTTTCTATTGCAGTTTGAATAACTCAATCTTAATTACACACTCTAATATCTTGGAAATTGTAGTCGATGATTTCAGTTTATAGAGTTGTGTTTAAAATAAACTCCCCCATTCCTATATATAGCTGGTGGTTTATTCTTTAGTATTTTTAGTTGATTAATCTCACACTAGTGGATTTGTTATCAATTACTTAGTTTTTAGTTGTAATATACAGACATGTTGATTGTTTAAAAATGGTTTTCTTGAATATAATCTTTGAGAAAGATTTTATTTGATCTTTTGGAATGCATAATAAATGAAGTTCAAATTGATATGGTTGCATGGAATCTTAAGATTTAGATTTGGTTTTAGTTTAAGTGAAGGCAACCACCTGAGTAGGCCACTCAAGGTAAATTTTCTTCACTATATTTATAGTTGTTTTATTTTTGTTTGGTAGTTATTTCTATTAGTCATTACTTCATAAATCACATGTAAGCTAAAATGGATTCTCATATCATGATTATCAATAATGATTGTTCATGTGCATGAATGCATTCAATTGACTTATATTACTCCAAAGGATAGAATAGGTTCAAATATCAGTTCAGAGTTAATTTCAGTAATTATCTGTTAACAAAGGTTCAACTACAAATTATGCTATAGGTACCCGTAGCCGTTAGCGCCAATTTTACTTCTTTCACTGTTATGCATATTTTTGATTTTATAGCAAGTTGAATACCTTTAATAGGATAACCTATGTAATCTCAGGTCTTTTAAAGCACTTATAGTGCCAACACCATCACAATTTTACAAGCCCTGGTTGACAATTTAATGAAGTCTTTGCAATGTTGAGTGGACTATTTAGCTAAGTCATTCCTTTGAATTGTGTGATTTCCACCAAGTTTACGAGACACTAGTTTATACTCTACATTTTTGGTGTCATTTTTGGGGATGGTGTTACCTTCATAGAGTTGTTTTTCCAAGATTTTATAGTTTACACTTTGTTCTTAGCATTAGGACTATTAGGTTTAATCTTATCTATACTAGAACATTCTACTAACATTGTACAGGACTCGCTACTATAAAAAGTTTATCTATTGTATGAGGAGGTAGAGAGACACATTGGCAAGGTTCCTCCCCTCTACAAGCTAGCAAGCTAGAGAAGAATTTATTTATTATAGTAATCAAAATGAGGGTACTACTGAAGAAGAAACTTCCCTTTCCCCAATATCTACTACACCTATAGAGGGGACATACCAAACTATGGGTGATGTAGTGGATGATCCACTTGAACATGTGACCTTTAAGTTCCCAATCACCAACCAAGAAAGGGCTACTATGTTGAAGAATATACCTTCTTCAACATTACCCATCTTTTATGGTTTAGTGAATGAATATCCAGACACATTTCTATTTGAGTTTTATTTCCTATGTAAGAGCTATGACTATACCTTTGATGCTCATAGGATCAAGCTCTTCCATGCCACTCTAAAAGATATTGAATTGAGATAGTTTATGGGATTAGGAAAAAATGTTATTCTAGATTGGGATACCATGAAAGCATTGTTCTTGGAAAAATACCAAGATTATTGTAGAGGAATTGATAGGAGGAGAGATGATATTTTCAAATTTTCATAGAAGGAGGATGGGCCATTAAAAGACTATGTGGAGATATTCTAATTCTCTTTGAAGAAAAAACCACAAAACAAGCTATCTGAAGAATCCTTCAAGTTAGTATTTTTTAGGGGAGTCAATGAGGACTGTATGGATGCCCTCAATCTTATTGGGAAATGGGATGCTTCTCAAATACCATTTGAAGAAATTTGTAGGGTCTATAGAAACTACTCCAAGACCTTCACTAAGAATCCAATAGGAGAAAGGACATCCACCATTGGAAAATCATCTACCAGGGTTTCAAAGATAGAGTTAAGTAATTTGCTATCCAACATGAAGGAGGACATTATTAGTCACCTAGAAACTTAGTTGGATTCTCTCCATATAAAGAAGAAGAGGAAGTTGAATCAATGCTCATTGAATACTACCCCAACTGTAGAAAAAGGAAAGCAAACTGCAAATGCAAGAGGGTGGCTAGTATTCAACGAGACAAAATAGAGAAACTTTATTTTCAGCCACTTGAAGGAGAGGATGGAAAACTATTTTACATAGCTCAAAGAAGGCCATGGAAACAAATACAAGGCATGCCATAGGACCCTCTAAATTTCAATTCATCTTTTCCCATTAGAAATCCAAATTTTTCTACTTAAAATTCTCAACCCTAGCCAAACAACCAAAATCAATGGAAAAACCCTCAACAATTGCAATAACCTCAACAAAATTGGAACTAGTAGCAACCAAATGCATGGTAACAACCAAATTTCAAAGGTTCCAATTATAATCTTCAATGGACAGCACAACAAAACCAGTGGTATCCACAATGGAAAAAAGGTCAACAATGGTAGTAGCAAACATGAATTACCAACAACCTTTACTTCCTCCTTAGCCACAAAAATAATTCATTATGCCTAATCCATACAATCCAACATCTCATCCACCAAGAGTACCACAGTTACCTACCCAACCTACACCTAACCCTAACAACAAGCATGTCCAACATGCTTATATTAACAAGGCTATGCGATACCCCACCTATGGGGTAGAGGTGAGTGATGTCCATCTTAGGTTGGGGAAACAACTAGCTGAACCTTCATCCCCCCAAATCACTGAGATGGAGGACGAGGAACCTACAACTGAAGCTTTAAATAAATCACCTTTGGAGCTTGAGTCAAATCAAGTACACTAGACCACCTTAAGTCCAGAGCCTCCTTTTCCTGAATGCTTATCCATTGAAAAACATCATACCCAAGTTGAGATAGACCTACTAGGTCAAATTAAGGATGGAAATATCAAGATCCCCCTCATCCAAGATATTAAGGACATTCCAATCTATACCAAGGTAGTCAGGGACCTATGTCTTAAGAAACTAGGTAGAAAAAGGAAGGATCCTCAAAAAATTAATGTCCCAGGGAACCTTGTTGATATCATGCTAGGGAATATAACTTTCCCTAAATACACAGACCCTGGTATTCTAGTAGTGGATGCTAAGATTAATGGGACCCTTATCAAGAGCACCTTGATAGACTTAGGGTTAGTAATAAATTGCATGAATAAAGAAACAATGTAATTACTTCAATTAGCCAACCTTATACCTACACCAACTATTTTATAGTTGACTGGTAGGTCAATAGTCAAGCCTAAAGGAATCATTGAGAATTTAGTTATAGCATTACATTCCTGGGAATATCCTGCTAATTTCATAGTTTTACACCCAAAGGTCAACCTTGCAGGATATCCACTCATTCTAGGTAGACCATGGTTAGATAAAACTAATGCATTCATAGGTTGTAGGTATGGAATTATGATAATATCTAATGGGACAGTGACTAGGAAATTGATCCTCTATCCTCCAGCCCAACCTTATGTTGATCTTGAGAAAACCATATGGCCCACTTTGGATGAGGATGACCACTATTCCTTACAGACTTTGATGACAATAGAACATAGCCCTTTATTGGATGATTAGTATGAAGATGATATGATTTCTCATATAATACAAAATGACTGTGGTAGGAGCCTGCAACAACAAGACTATCTCTCATGCCTACAAGATCCTTTATAGAGCATTATACCTACCAACTCCTCAGAAGAAATATCTCAGATCTTCCATTCCTTACTACCACACTAGTGTGTACCAATTATTTCTAGTGTTGAGCTCTCATCCATATAAGAATGATCCAAAACATGAGAAATCATACCAAGAAAACTACTAAACATAAACAATGCATTGAATGAAGAGCAGTAGAATTCCCTAAATACTGTGCTATAGGAACACACAACAACCTTTGCATGGGAATACCATGATATGAAGGGTATAGATCTTGAATTATGTATGCATAGGATCTATATAAATGATGGTTGCAGGCCCATTAGATAACCTCAAAGACAAATGAACCTTGCCTTGAGAGAAATAGATAAAGATGATCTTCAAAAACTCCTTGATGTAGGCTTCATTTATCCTATATTTGACACTGAATGGGTATCACCTTTTGTAATTTTTTCCCACGAAAGGTGGAAAATGGAGGGTATGTGTAGATTATAGGGAATTGAACATAACCATTAGGAAGGAACACTTTTTGTTGCCCTTTATAGATCAAGTGCTTGACTTTTTAGCAGGGAAGAAGTAATTTTCATTCTTAAATAGTTTTAGTGGCTACAATCAGATAAAGATTGCTCCAGAGGACCAAGACAAAACAACATTCAAATGTCCTTGGGGTACTTATGCACTTATGACTATTTTTTCCTACCCTTTGGGTTGTGTAATGTTGTAGCTAATTTTTAGAGGGTAGTGTTTAGCATATTCTTTGACTATGCTCATGAATCTATGGAGATTTATATGGATGAATTCACCACATGTGGGGAAACTTATGAGGAATCCCTTAGCAATCAAGAAAAAGGTTTCAAAGAGATGTAAAGAACACAACTTGTCCCTAAGTAATGAAAAATTCTTTATGATGATGACTTAGGGAATTGTTTTAGGGAATCTCATATCCAGTGTAGGGATCCAAGTTGATCCACATAAGATAGAGATCATATCCACATTACCTATTCCATAGAGGCAAAAAGATGTTAGAAGCTTTCTAGGCCATGCATGGTATTATAGGAGGTTCATTTAGAATAGCAATAAGATTGTTGCACCATTGTTTGTTCTTTTGACTAAAGACATATAATTTGATTGGACATAAGAGTTCCAACATTCCTTTGAAGAATTAAAGGCATCCTTAACACAAGCACCTATTTTGAGGTGGCCAAATTGGACCTTACCCTTCGATATACACACTAATGCTTTAGATTTTTCTATTGAAGTAATTTTGGGTCAGAAAGAAGGTAATAAAGAATATGCTATTTACTACATTAGCAAGAATCTTTAGGGAGCAGAGCTAAATTATATTGTTACAGAAAAGGAGATGCTAGCAGTAGTGTATGCCATTAATAAATTCATACATTACATTACTAGTTATGCAGTTTTTGTCCACACAGACCATACAACTATTAGGTATTTAATGAAAAATCTTGTAGTAGGGGGTAGACTATTCAGATGGCTACTCATTTTACAAGAGTTTGATATCACAATACCGGACAAGGGTAAGTGCATCGAGATGGTTCCCAAAAAGGGGGCTTAAGTGGCCACTTTTTTTTCTAAAATCAAGAAATGCTGACCTTGGACGTGAAATTGAGGATAGTTACACTCAAAATTTTGAGATGGAACAAAAACAAGGATCGAAGTGCTCTGAGTCTACTTTCTAAACTACTAATTTATTTTGAAAATGGTTGAGATTAAGGGGTTCAAAAGAGGGATGTACAAAATTGGTGTTGTTTTTGTCAGAAAAACATAACATAGCAACTCTTGTATGACCTGAGCATGGTGAACTTTTTTGTAGTATTTTTAAAATCACTATAGTGAGAAGTTAGCTAATAGCATATAGTTGGTGCACAATTTTTCTAATAATTTTTTAATGAATATTTGATTTTTACTAATTTTCTAAGTGGGCACTTCATGAAAAGCAAAATTTTGGCCGTGCTCCCCCTACAATTTTTTTGAAAATAATTGTTTTTTTTTAATTTTTTCTTTTTAATTTGTAGAATGGAGTCTAGTTTCTAAAAATGTAATTTATTTGAAATTTTGATGAACGGTTAATTTATAACAAAAAAAACACTAAACACTACTTTTTGGCAAAAAATAGACATACAAACAAAAGAAATTATGGATGAAAGGGTTAACATCGTCGAAAAGTGAAAACAATTACATCGTTGGATGGCTAAGAGAGAACCTAACATTACCCATGTTTTCAATTTTGTCAATATTGAACTAGATGCAATCTTGATGGTGAGAATAGACCCGATTATGTGAAAAATTGTAGAATTTGCAAAAACACGTCTTTGGCCTTGTTGGGAATGCCCTCCAAGCCTTTGGGTTGGTATTCCAAGGAAAATAATTTCACTTTTTTCTTTTCTTTTAACGTGAAATAACGCGAGCACATTTTTTTTTTAATTCATAAGTGGCCAGAAAATTGGTACCCAACTTCATGCACCTGCCCACAAGCTTGGTAAGGCTAATGTAGTAGAAAATTTTCTATCAATGTTGCCAACACAATCAACAAAAGGGGTAGTAGATGACTTATTTCTAGATGTGCTTTTTTTTCTCTTAATATACAAATACCATGGTATGCTAACATTACAAACTATTTAGTGACATGACAGATTCCACCACACTTTTCTCCAAGGGAAAAGAGACATCTAGTGCATAAGTGTTTTCCATATTCTTAGATCTCTGGTTACCTATTCTACACTGGCCCGTACAACATCATGAGAAGGTGTATAAGGGAAGATGAAATATTTGATATCATGAAGGATTTCCATGATGAACCATGTGGGGATCACTTTGTAGCCAAAAGGACAGCATTTAAAATCCTCACAACTAGTTACTACTAGCCAACTTTACACAAGGATTCTATCAAATATACAAGGAGTTGTGATAGATGCCAAAGAATGGGTAAGACATAGGGAGTGATGAAACACCATTACAAACAAAATTAACACTAGCTCCCTTTGACAAATGGGACCGTCTAGACTTCATTGGTACAATTTTACCTAATTCAAAAAAGAAAGAGTATATTTTGGTTTGCACTGATTATCTGACTAATTGGGTGGAAGTGAAGGTATTACAGTTTTCCAGAGATGGCAATGTGGCTAAATTCTTATGAGGAAATTTTTACTAGGTATGGTGTACCTAAGGACTTACTATTTTATCAAGGTCCACAATTTACTTTAGAGCTCATTACCAAATTGGTTGAAGAATATGAAATCAGGGACAAAAAGTCAACACCTTATCACCATCAAGCCAATGGCTAGGTGGAGGTTACTAACAGAGAAATTGAAAGTATTCTAACCTAGTGCAATTACATAGAAAATATTAGGTTGATAGATTACCAAAGGCACTATGGGAATACAGAGCAACATGGAAAACAACTAGTTTCACACCCTATGAGCTAGCATATGGAAAAGCAATAGTCCTCCCAATAGAGTTTGAGTACAAGACATTAAGAACAATAGTGGAGTTGGACATGGATCTCACAACAAATTGAAAGGAGAGGTTACACCACTTAAATGGGCTAGATGAAATCAAGATGGAGGCAAACCATCACATTGAGATAGTACAAAAATGGAGGACAAAGTGGCATGACCAATATATCAAGACAAAGGAATTTAATGTGGGGGACTGGGACTTATTGTATGATTCAAGATAAAAGGATTTTAAGGGGAAACTCCAATCTAGGTGGTTGGGACCTTATGAGATCATCCAAGTCTTTCTTAATGGAGCAGTAAATCTATAGACCATAAATGTAGTAAGGTTCTCCCCCCTCATTAATGGCCATAAGTTGAAACATTTTCAAAAATCGGTAAAGAGAGATGACTTTATTCTTTCTCACTCAACAATATGGTCCTACCGATGATTACAGTGATTTAGATACAAATACCATACCCAAAAATCATGACTCAACAACAATAGATGTAAGTTCTTCAGGTGACTTAGTGGTTGAGCTACACAACTCATCTCTTGAGGTCACTCTGGTCTAATTTCTTATTCCACCTCACATGCACACACAACACAATCACACTAATATACATATTTTTTCTAGCATTCTCCATTCTAAGGTAGGGACCTATTGTATATATACAACTGTCATCATTCTGTAAGGGCCTTGTTGTAGTAGGGATTTGTAGCACAAAGTTGTCACAATTTAGACGAGACCTAATGTTGAAGGTACCCGCAGCGTTGCTTGTTAGGAAATTTCAAAAAATGGTGCCATATTAATTGTAGTTCACAACTTTTCAACTCATTTTCCTCACACATGCAGCATTACTCTTATCATAATAAGTACATGTAACATACTCATCTTATTTCACATTTCAAACATTTGAAATGTCACATCACTACCCATCATCCATCATTCCATTTCATTTCATTACACTTGCCACCTTATCATTCATTCACTTGCAACTACTTCTTATCACATTGCACCATCCTGCAAATACATTTTATTCAACTTCATATACACAATGTTCAGTTCAACACCTCTAACAGGTACACAAATTACATTACCATAATTATCATAGATTTCCAAAATACTTTTCTTATATATTTACATTAAATTATGCATGCAAAACTATTCATTACATTTATTTCCATTTATTATAATCATACCTTCACCTATTATGAGTTGAAGTAAGGTCACTTCAAACCTTAAGTTGGGGGGAGGGTAATACATTAGCCTATTTTTTAATTTTTTGCCACCTAAAGCCAAATGCAAAAAAATAGGCATGACATGCAAACCCTTTTTGTCCTAAACTGCACCTACCTTTGCTGTTAATTTAAATTTTCAATTCCCTAAATCCTATAATTTTGAGCTAAGTCAAACCCAATTTTAAATTGAATTACATTGATACAAAGGAGAAGGGGAAGTTATAGTTATAGTACAATTGTAGTGGAGAGTGCATGTGAAAATAATAGAGTAAGAGAAAATTTTGAGGGTGGTGAAGTTGAAATTAAGTTGAATTTATAAGGTTAGAACATTGAACAGAGGTAAAGTGATTCACCAATGGGAGGTGACATTATTAGAAGAGAGCCATCAACGCATAAACATATATTAGAAGATGCATTGGTATGCCTATCTTCACAAGGGTTGGTTGGCTGGATTACTTTATAAAGATAACAGAATTTGATAATGACACAACAAGGAGATTTACAACTACATTGCAGCATGATGAAGCCATGGTAAAAGGGTTGTCATTAGATGCATCAGAAGGAGCAATCACACAAGTATCTGATTTGCCTAGGTCTGGAGCTAAGTTTCCAGTTTGAGTAGATGCAATGGTTGTAAGAGAAGAATTATGTGAGCAAGGAGAAAAATTGGATTCATCATCCCAAGGTACAAAAAGACTTTCACTTCCATGGTTTTGGGCCAACCGTGCTTCTTATGTTATTAGATACCTTACTTGTGATGGTAGACAAAATATTCTATATATTGTGTACATTTTAAATTACTAAGCCATCTTCACCATAATAGACTAGTTAATGTGCCCAATTACTTCTACAATATGCTAAAAAGGATGGCATCTGAATAATAGAGAAAATAAATTGGTTTAGATTTATCACATCATTGTTAAATAGCCCTGTTAACAAAAAGGAGTTTGAGAATTCAATATCCATAGATATCTTGGGAAGACTGTGAAATGTCAAGATATTAACAATCTACTTGAGGCACTTGTAGTACTTGAAACCCTACAACCACAAGCTACACCTACAAGAGGAAGTCCTCCTATTTCACCTATGGCTTCACCTACCCATAGCCAAGGTAAGCCTGAGGAGAAAATGGTGCCAAAATCTAGGCCACCAGCAGTCGAAGAAATCCAATCTTCCTCCAAACCACCTAAATCCAAGAAAAGAAGAGGTAGTAAATCCACACCTTCTAAAACACAAAAGAAAAATAAGGATATTCAAAAGGAGATACCTACCCCACCAAGGTGATCAGGCTGCCTGAAAAAGAAAGGTGTTATGAGGGGGAGTGTGGAAAAACTAGAAGAAGAGACAAAGGGAAAGGAACAATAGGAAGAGGATGTGATGTTGATTGAAGTAGACTCATAAATAAAGGGAAATACCTCTGGAAATGTTCCTACACCTGCAAAGAGGAAGTGGTATATATCCACCACTTCTGTTTCAGAATCAAAGGATGTATTTGTTGCCCATAAAATAAGAAGGAATTTAACCCCATATATCCCAAATCATGAGGACTATGATTGTACAGGGGGTGGTAATGAATAGTTTTTAGAAATAGAGGAAATGTTTTTAGAGGATAGAAATGTTAGAAAGGAGCTCCAAGAATCTCTAGAAAGAATTAAAAAGTTGGAGGAATTGGTGCAGAGTTATGAGAAAAGAGGCAAAGAAAGGGAGATAAAGATACAAGAATTGGAGAAGAAACTACAAACATATGGGCATGGTGCAAAGTTGGACTTATTGGCACAACTAGCCATGATCAAAATAGGGGATAGAGACCTATAGTAGGAAATCAGAAACCTCCTACCACAAAAACCCCAACTTACCACACACATTTGTCTCTTGGGTATCAACTATGGAAGTTCACTAATAAATTCTCACATGAGAAAGAAAAGTGGAGAAATGAAAAAGAAACTCTAATTGTAGAGCATACCAAAGTGTTGGAGGGGAAGAACAATGAATTGAGTAAATTGGTAGTTAGAATGGAAGAGATGGTAGATAAGGCTTCCAAAATTGTCAAGTGTAGAGCCCCAACTAGAACATATGTCTTGTTTCTCCAAGAAAAATTCTTAAGTTTTCAATTTAGTAGGTTGATAAGCAATAAGCCAGTCTCCATGAGCAACAAGCTTGAATTTCTTCATATTTTTGTTGATGTTACCCTAGATGAACAAGATCAACTGTGTAAGTATTATCTACACAATTATGTGGTTTTAGAGGATGCACAATGAACCCCTTAATATTTGTAGGGAATTTGCAGGTAAGAGCTTTAGCATCCTATTTTAGAAATGAAAAATTTAGAGGTGAACTCATGGAGGAGTATGCAAAAAGAGAAAAGTAAATTGCACTTCTAATTAGGAATGAGTCCAAAGATCCTAATGAGATAGTAAATGAGTGGTTACTACTCTTGAAATACAAGGGAGCAGGAGGGAAGATTATGAAAGTAAGGATATATGACTACAACATAATGTAGATGTTGACAATTGGGTTAGTTCATAATTATGAATATGTGTAGGAAAGGTAGAATAGTTTGACACTAGAGCTACAAAGGAAGGAGCCTAATTCAGTATATAACTTCATGTCTATGATTGAAAGAGTGTGCAGGTACATAGATATTGTTGTTTATCAAGCAACTAAATGGGTACCACTCACATTCCAACCACCTATACTCCTTTATCCAGTCCCACATTGGATAAGAGATAAGATGAAGGAATGTGAGGAGGCTGAGCTTACTAGAATGAAGAGACTTGCAGTTTATAGAGGATTCTACCTAAAGTAGACCAAGGAACTAGATATTGTCATGGACCTTAGGGAAATGACACTGCATTACAATCTATACCCTTAGTGCATTTTTCTTGAGGGCAAGCAAAAGGGCAGTTGGGGGGAGTGATGAGTCCCTTTATTAGTCCATTTCCTAATGTTTTTATGCATGTTTACAAACATTATCAAACAATCTTTTTAGACATATTCCTATGCTATGCTATCTTTTCATGATTATTATATAACCTTGGATTTGAATTAGAGTCATGGAAATATAGTTATTGATATAATAGCATTGCATGATTTATATGTGGATATGTATGGAATGTGATTATAATTCTGTGTTTGATGGATTAAACTCTTGTAGCCTAAGAAGACAATGTAGCCCTCAACAACTAAAAGTTGTAGCTCGCAGCCAAGGAGGTCTTGGACAATGAAACAAGGGAAGTTCTAGAATGAGCTAAGTGTAATGACTACCATGTGGAGAAACTTGATGGAGTTAGTTATGCATCATTATGACAGTTAATAAGGCAGTGAAGAAGTATTCTTTTATTAATGGGATTCTGGATAATGGATTATGTGTTCCATGTTGTAGATCTATTTTTTAGAGTTTTAATCCTATTTGAAATCTTGTTTATTTCTAGTTGTAGTTTGAATAAATCAATCTTAATTACACACTCTGATATCTTGGGAGTTGTAGTTAATTATTTTAGTTTAGAGTTGTGTTTAGAATAAACTCCCCCGTGCCTATGTATAGCCAGTGGTTGAGTCTTTAGTATTGTTAGTTGATTAATCTCACACTAGTGGATTTGTTATCAATTACTTCTTAGTTTTTAGTTGTAATCTACAAACATGTTGATTGTTTAGAAATGGTTTTCTTGAATATAATCTTTGAGCAAGATTTTATGTGATCTTTTGGAATGCATAATAAATGAAGTTCAAATTGATATGGTTGCATGGAATCTAAAGATTTAGATTTGGTTTTATTTTAAGTGAGGACAACCACCTGAGCAGGCCACTCAAGGTAACTATTTTTCACAACATTTATAGTTGTTTTATTTCTGTTTGGTAGTTATTTCTATTAGTTATTAGTTTATAAATTGCATTTAAGTTAAAATGGATTCTCATATCATGATTATCAATAATGGTTGTTCATGTGCATGAATGCATTCAATTGACTTGTGGTACTCTGAAGGATAGAACAGGTTTAGTTATCAATTTTGAGTTAGTTTCAATAATATATGTTAACAACATTTCAACTACAAATTATGCTATAGGTACCCGTAGCTGTTAGCATCAATTTTACTTCTTTCACTGTTATATATTTTTGTGATTTTCTAGCAAGTAGAATACCTTTAATAGGATAACCTAGGTAATCTCAATTCTTTGAAAGTACATATAGTGCTAGTGCCATCACAAGTTTACAAGCCCTGGTTGACAATTTAATTAAGTCTTTGTAATGTTGAGTGGACTGTTCAGCTAGGTCATTCCTTTGAATTATGTTATTTCCATCAAGTTTATGAGACACTATTTTAGACTGTACAACAACCATCATAAACTCAAGAACACCTTCATTCTATGCAACTAGACACACTAGCACAAGCATTAAAGACACCATACAAGTTTGCATAGCAACACAACACCTAAAAATTCAAGGGAAGGTATATACAAAAATTATAAGCATGTTCCTAGATTTGCAACACCAGAGCCTTCACTTTGGAGAAATGCAAAGCAATCTCATTTCTCCTAGACACCTTGTTGTACCAGACAGACATAGTGTCAAACATATCTTCCACTGTAAAATAATATAGAACCTAAAAGTCTGGATATGACACCTTTGAACACCTCTGATCATTACATCCAAACCACACGGGCATAAATTCAATCATCAATACAACAAAATAGAAAATTACCGCCTAAAATAGTGCCAGAATTTAGTGCATTTGAGTTCATGAATTGGACACTTCTACCAGCGCAAAACTCGATGTCAAAGTGCATTTTCTCTTCAATGCTATTTTTTGTGCCAAATTTTGCACTGAATTTTGTGTTAGATTTAACATTTGATTTTGTGTTGGAAAAGTAGTGCAAGAAATAGCGCCTCCTTTAGCGCCGGGAAGCGCAACCAATTTAATGACAGAAATAGTGCCTAAATTAGCGCCCAATTTGGCTTCCAGTTTTGCTTCCATGTTTTCTCTCATTTTTGCTTCTAGTTTTTCTCCCAATTGTGCTTCCTGTATTGCTTCTAATATGGCATTGAAAATAGATTTTTGGCTTCCTGATTGACACCAAGTTTTGCTTCCATTATGACGTCCTTTGTTGCTTCTAGTTTGGCTTTCAATTTTGCTG
The DNA here is from genome assembly GCA_007258455.2 of Sequoia sempervirens. Classification (NCBI taxonomy): domain Eukaryota; kingdom Viridiplantae; phylum Streptophyta; class Pinopsida; order Cupressales; family Cupressaceae; genus Sequoia; species Sequoia sempervirens. Next base: position 307,635,256 of record VDFB02000017.1, on the reverse strand, counting down.
CTGGTTTTGCTTCTTGTGTTGCTTCTAGGTTTGCTTCCAATTTTTCTTCTGGTTTTGCTTCTAGGTTTTCTTCTGGTTTTGCTTCCAATTTTGCTTGCATTTTTACTTCTAGTTTTGTTTCCAATTTTTCCTCAGGCTTTGCTTCTAGTTATTCTTTTGATATAACATCGCTTGTTGCATCTAGCTTTGCTTCTATTTTTGTGTCTTTTGTTGCTTCTAATATGGCTTCTATTATTGCATCTTTCGTTGCTTCTAAAATTGCTTCAATTATTACTTCTTTGTTTGCTACCTAAATTGCATCTAATTTTGCTTCCTAGATAATGCCAAGTTTTGCTTTCAAGTTTGCTTCTGGTTTTCTTCTAGTTTGGCTTCCATTGTTGCTTCATTTTTTGCTTCTAAAAATGCTTCTTGTTTTGCTTCCATTTATTAATTTAATATATTTTATTTCAATTTAATTAGTTAAATATATCATGCCTCTTAAATAACTCATATGATTATAGAGTAAGTCATATTGCATTTGAAATAACTCCTTAAATCTGCTCACAGAGGGGAGTTCCAGTTCAATTTACTCATAAATAATTTCCAACAAAAATCTATATAGGAGCAAGAAAGGAGGAGATGATCAACTGATTCTTCGCTATCTTTACAAAGAGGACATCTACCGAGACCTTGAACCCCGACCAATTTTAGCCTATCCTCTGTAAGGAACTTCCTTTGCAAAGGAAACCATGTGAAAACTCTAGCCTTAGGGAGGCAAGATTTGTTCCAAAAAAGGTGAGTTGGCCAATCTTGCTTTCTCACCACCCCATCTTTCACCTTATAGCCTAGCTTAACCTGATACTCCCCGGTTTTTTTGATAGAATACTCTCTAACTCACTAATCTGCGCTCCACCCACCTGAAGATCTCTATTCCTTTTATAACATTTGTTTCTATTATGTTCTAACCTACCACAAAAATTGCATATCCATTTGATCTTCATCCCTTTTTCATTATGATCCTTAGATGAGCTGGACCAAGTGTCATGTTTTCAATTCTTCTCCTTTGATCAATTATTTTAAGACTTCTTATAGTTTTATTTCCCCTTGATCATAAATGTTCAGGGCCCATTAGTGAAAGACTTCATTTCCTTAGCTAGATTTTTTTCTTCTTGCACTAGCATAGCACATATTTGTTGGTAGTATCTATGCCTCTAAAAATGGGTTGATAGGAATCTATAAGAATTTTTAAGATTATTTGTACAAAATCTTTATTATTTATATATTTTCCAAAAGAAATAAGCTCTTTCTTTCCCTTTAATTTGCTTGAGCGAGTGCCAACCTATTGTGTATTTAATAATTTCATATTTTTCATAAGTGTTAAAATATATAAATCACCTAGATTTCCATGTGTGCTTCAAAATGACCTATACATTGACTTCACATCTCGCATTATGAACTTCTAGAAAACCTCTTCAAAGAGAGTAAGCTTTATCCATGTTGTTGCTTTTTTGAACCTCTTTTATCCCAATTTTTTTTTATACTATTAACAAGCCCATACCATTTTTGAAGGGTATGAAAAATCTTCATACGAAACACTCAATCATAATATTTTTTTCTTTAATTTAATACTTAACCACTGAATTCCATTGCTAATAAATCCTCTTTTTAATTTGAACACAACTAACAGTCTTTGAAAAACTTCAATCATAATTTCCTTTACACTCACTTATGCGAAGATCTTATCTATAAACTCAACTGATTTTATTTTTTTCCAATAATCAACAAAAATATAAATTAAATCACATGAACTTCTCCAACCAAATTTGTAATGATGAGAATATTGTGCTTATATACCCAAATAAAGACAGCTCATATGATTTTGAAATAGAGCTATAAATCAGGTTAGTAAACTATAATAATTTTTTTAAGCTTCGATGATTTATTCCTTTGATGTGAAGTAATATTACCTAAGATATGGTTCGACAAATATTTTCTCCACTTACCCCTTCAATTTTGAAATTTCCAGATCTACTCAACCATTTGTAACTACGAGGAAATTGTAGCGGCTTTATTAATAAAAACTTTTCTATTTAGTTTGGAACAATTTCTTGAGAAAAAAAAAAATACAGATAAAATATAATTTGATAAATGGTAATTAATTGAAATAAATTTTTGGATTAAACTGGATATGAATTTTATTGAAACTGTTTTATGGACAACACCGCCTGATCTGAAAATTTATTGAAGAAAAAATGAAAAGACATGAAAATAAATTTACAACAGATAAAAACTAAAATAAAAATATATATTATATGCGAACAACAGTTTATCACATAGAAACATAATAAACTGGAACATATTTTGCAGCACTTGTATGGTGGTGGAGTGGCTATTATATTTATAGATCCATGGAGGAACTAGCAATACGTTGTAGAAACAAACATCATTTCCAACCAGAACCATGTAAAATGCGAACAGAACAGAAAGCACAACGTTTGCCAACAGGATACAGGATAAATATCACTATAAATAACTAAGAGCTCCCTATTCTATCATCACCATAATCACAATCATAATGAAGCAAACAAACAGCGGAGAGACTACTTATATACTGATATTACTGAGTAGATAGTTTGCCCCGGCCAAAGCTAAGCTTCTCCAAGGCGATGAGAAATACTCCTTGACAAGCTCTGCCGACCACACCTTGAATTTACTTTTGTAGTGCTCATGCACTTGTCCTTTCAATTGCTGGAAGGCATCTCTCCGACTCAAGGTCACTCCATTCAATAGACCATCGATGAGTTTGGCAACCTCTGCATCACTCCCAAGGTAGTTTATAACGATATGACTGTTTCTGAGCACAGCCACGTCTTCTTCTGAGTCGATCAACTCGTCCATCAAACTCAGGTAGCAGGTCACGTAATTGATTTCAGCTGGCTTGCACAGCTCAAGAGCGATCAGGTTACGGAAAAGCACCTCTGTGTAGTCTGTGATGTTGATCGGAGGAAGATAAATTGTGGCGTTCTTCTTCTCAAATTTAATCTTTTCGATGCCTCCAACCACTCGCTCAAATTTGATCCCAGCATTTCTTAATTCCACTGCACGAGGGATGCGCCTCACATCGTCCGGGTCGCCTGGTAGAGACACAATCATGAGGCTGCGCAACCAACCCAGTAGATGATGAACTTGTTCATCTGGTACCTGGTGCGGCTGTGGCTGCTGTTGCTGTTGCTGTTGTCGCTCTGGTTCGATCTGATCTGCACGGTCACCGTCATCAGGACATGGTGGAGACACAATCAGGCTGTGCAACAAACCCAGTAGATGATGAACTTGTTGTTGTTGCTGTTGCGGCCAGGACCACTTTTCCATTTTATATTTGAAAGGGTAGAATTTGGACCCTGGAAATTTCACTAGCACTTGGAAAAGCTTTGTCCCGACATTATCTGATGAGTTGAGCTCCAATTCAAGTAGCTTTCGAAGAACGATCAAGGGAATTTGATTTTCACGCATCAAAATGTCGCTCAGTATATGAAATCCAGTATAATCAATTTTGTTTCTCTCAAAAATAGGTTCATAGTAATTACTCGCTTCGGCTATGGGGAGATTTTCCTCATCCAAACTTAGCATCCGGGAGAATGTCTTTGCATCGCAATCGATTTTTTCTTCGTAGGTCTTCCTGATTTCGTCGTTCAGCTTCAAGATCTCCTCTTTTGCACTACAGGAGAAATCCTTGGCGGGGTTAATATTGAACCTCGTCATCATTCTACTAAGGGCTCTTCCTTTATGCCTTTCCATCGGAGAAAGCTTTGGATTACTGAGATGGTATGGACCCAACGAAACGATATTAGGAACATACGCTGCTTTTCTTGATTGTTTCAAGAAGTTAGGAACCCTGAATATGGACACATCCGACGGCGATCGTAGGCGACCGACATCGAAGGTCTCCTCAATATTAATTCTCCATTCTTCGTCGTTGATCCATCCTCGCGATTCTTTACCGCCACGTAATTGTGCGAAAGGCCTCGTCGTCTCATCAGAGTCGGAATTAGACTGGGGTGCTGGTAGTGCAGCGCCGGATTTCATAACGCTCAGAGCCATAATGCCGACGAAACAAGTTTCAGAAGAACGCACACACAAAGACCAGATTCGCCTGGATTTCTTCTTGTTTCATAACCCTCGAAACCCAAACATCGGGACCGTGTTTATTAATTTACACATCACCTCATTATACTCCACCCACCCAAGAAGATAAATATTAGAATTATTATAATATAAATAAAGATAAATATTAATTTCAATTAACTTTATATTAATTATATACAAAAGACATTTTTATTGTTCTATTATTTATATTTATTTTTCTAAATTTAAACATTCAGCATAAACACTCATCTATTATACATGATCACAAGATAATTGAACATAGACACCATGTTAGGTGATTACAAAATAGGAGCTCAAGTCACAACTATGTAACATGCATACACATGGAAAACTCCAAGTTCCACCACCTTGAGCTTTTATAACCCAAAATAAATTCTATTGAACATCTCTATCATTCCACGAACTCTCATGTAAAAAAAACTAACTAGTCAATTCCTATTATAATATTGCTATTAGGATTCAATTGTGTAGTTTTCTGAGTCAAACTCATTGACCCATGTTTCATGAGTATTGGTTCACAAGAGCCCATCTCTCATGATAATGAATAGTCCACTTAGCACTCATTGCATCTAGGTGATGCTCACAAAAGTGAAGCATTGGGTTGCAAAACCTTCAACAAGTGTAACCGTGCCTTAAGAACCATTCATTATAGAGCCCCTTTAGCTCATCAATTGATAAATAGGAGGTATTTTCCACAGTGTGTCAAATTGTGATATTGCTATCATGATTCAACCATGTAGTTTTTCGAGTCAAACTCATTGACCCATGTTTCATGAGTAGTGGTTCACAAGAACCCATCTCTCATGATAATGAATGGTCCACTTAGCACTCATTGCATCTAGGCGATGCTTATAGAGGTGAAGCATTAGGCCTTCCTGGGAGGTCACCCATCCCAGTACTACTCCAGCTCAAGCACACTTAACCACAAAGTTTCCTCCAAGGTTAAGCCCACTTAGCTTGCAACCCCATTTGCAAAACCTTTAGCAAGTGTTGTGCCCTATGAACCATTCAATGTTATAGAACCCCTTTAGCTCATCAATTGATAAGTAGGAGGTATTTTCCACAAAATTTCAAATTATAATATTGTTGTTAGGATTCAACCATGTAGTTTTTCAAGTCAAACTCATTGACCCATGTTTCACGATTAGTGGCTCACAATAACCCACCTCTCATAATAATGAATGGTCCACTTAGCATTCATTGCATCTAGGTGATGCTCACAAAGGTGAAGCATTGGGCCTTCCTGAGAGGTCACCCATCCTAATACTACTCCAACTCAAGCACACTTAACCACAACTTGTTTCCTCCAACGTTAAGCCCACTTAGCTTGCAACCCCATTTGCAAAACCTTCAACAAGTGTTGAGCCTTATGAACCATTCATTATAGATCCCCTTTAGCTCATCAATTGATAAGTAGGAGGTATTTTCCACAAAATATCAAATTATGATATTACTATTAGGATTCAACCGTGTAGTTTTCTGAGTCAAACTCATTCACTCATATTTCATGATTAGCACTTGGTTCATAAGAATCCATATATCATGATAATTAATGGTCTACTTAGCACTCATTGTGTCTAGGGGATCCTCACAAAGGTGAAGCATTGGGCCTTCCAGGGAGGTCACCCATCCCAATACTACTCCAACTCAAGCACACTTAACCACAAAGTTTCCTCCAAGGTTAAGAGCACTTTACTTGCAACCCCATTTGCAGAACCTCCAGCAAGTGTTGTGCCTTATCAACCATTCATTATAGAGCCCCTTTAGCTCATCAATTGATAAGTAGGAGGTATTCTCCATAGCGTATCAAATTATGATATTGCTATCAGGATTCAATTGTTCAGTTTTTTGAGTCAAACTCATTGACCCATGTTTCTTGAGTAGTGGTTCACAAGAACCCATCTATCATGATAATGAATGGTCCACTTAGCACTCAATGTATCTAGGTGGTGCTTGTTATGCCTTGCATAACCACCCCATTTTCTTTTTGGTCAAAATAGGCCCCCCTTGTTTTTTTTCCCTTTGATGTTTTTGTGTTGGCTTTAGGAGTTGTCTTTTTTCCAAGCCTTGATTTCCTTTGTTTTTTCAAGTTCGTTTTTCAAACTAGAACTAGAACTTTGCAACTTTCAGTGGGTTCAATTTCTAGTTTCAATCCTAAATTTGATCTTCACATTTTCCCTTGTTTTGTTTTGTTATGTCAGATTTAGGTTTTGGAAAGGAACTTGAATATTGCACCTTGTGAAGGTTCAATTTCCTTTTTTCATCCCAATTTTGATCCTTTCTTGCTTGTTGTCTTTTTGTTTTGTTAGAATCGGGTTTTGGAATGGAACTGACACTTGGCACCTTTTAGAGGTTCAAGTTCTAGTTTCCATCCCGACTCCAATCTTTGATTCCTTGTTTTTCTTTTGTTTGTCTCAGAATCAAGTTTCAGACCATAATTAGAACCATGGACCCTTTCAACGGTCACATTCCACGTTCCAACTTGATCCTAATTTTTGTGTCCCTTGTGCTTTTTCCTATCAGGTTTGAGTTTTAGAACAAGTTCGAAACCTTGCACTCTTTGAAGGTTCTTATACTGAGTTCTTTCCCAATCCCGACTTTCAACTTACCTCTTAGATTTTATGCTAGTTCATTAATGAATGCCACCCTAATCCCATGGCCTGAACTACCTCGCATTAATTGCAGTTGGTTCACACGCGTGAACCGATATATATTCTGACTTCCTTTCACTTTTAGCTCATAATTTCTTTTCATTTTCAAGAAAAAGAGCTAGAGTGGAGTAGAGGATTGGGGCGTGAGTTCAAGTTTGGTGGTTTTTGATCAAGCTTTGTTGATTTTGTCATCGAAGCTTTTGAGGTAGGGGTTATGTTCTTGCTTTCCTTGTTTTTCCTTGTTCTTGCTCATTTGTTTGTTCATTTTTATTACTTGTTCATTCCCATGTTTCATTTCCTTGTTGGGTGTTTTTTTGCTTGTTTCTTTGTTTTTCTTTCATGGTTTGGTTTGTTTGTGTCATTTTTCTTTTTGGTTTTTACATTTTTGTGTTTTCGTTGTTGCCTTGTTTTTCATGCATGTGTTTCTTTGTTCCCACCAAAAACCTAGATCGTCTAGGGTTTTCATACTATTAGGTCAGCCCCTTTTGAAATTTTGGAAAATCCTGAGTTGTGTCGTCCTTTGCAAATATGAATTTGAAACCCTATGCTCTTCCCGTTTCTGATCCTCAAAACTAGAAAATTTGACTAAGTATCAATCGATCTTTCTAGTAGGGTTGTGATGTGTGAAATAATCTTCATCCTGATTCTTGATGGTTTTGTGAACATTAGAAAATCACTCTATCACCCTCATGCTTGATCATGTTCCAATTTTTGACTTCTACATATGTTTTGGGATCGGGTTTCGAAACTAAACTCTAATTGTGCACCTTCATGTGGTTCTTGTTCTTGACACCATTCCAACTCTAACTTACGACCTTTGGTTAGGATCAGACCTTAGAATGAAACCTTATCAATTCCAAAATAATTGATCTAGTGCTAGGTTCTAACCCGATCCTGACTTTTGACTTTTAGTCAGAAATCAGAATCAAAACAAAATCGTAACTTGTTACCTTGAGGAAGGTTCCAATGCCAACTATTGTTCTAATTATAATTTCCACATTACTTTCAAGATCAGACCTAAAAATAGAACTCAACCCTTGATGCCACATTGAGTTCTAGTGTTTCCAAAATTTGGTCTAGATCGGAACTCAAAGAAAAACATGAACCCTTTCTCTTTTCAAAGTTCAAGTGCTGAGTGCCATCTCGATTTTGACTTCCGATACAACTTTTTACAGAGTTCAAGTGCTAAGTTTCAACCCGATTCCAATGTTTGATAGTTTTCTAATGGGTTTACTAATGTCCATACTTTAGGTTCTATCTCAAGCCCGACACCCAAAAGTAGCAGGGATATCTTTGTAAATAACCACTTCTCTCAGATTATAGAGTTCTAATATGGGATGTATTTAATTCCCAGCTCTTTGCAATGATGCTCGCTACCTAATCAATGTCTTGGTTGTAGGTTTGTTAAATGTCTAATTTAGAGGGAGATATTGGTGCTGAGGAGGTGCTAAAAGAACAAAGGGCCAAAATATTGAAGCTGAAACATATTCCACTGACCATGAAGTATAAGTGTCAAGCTAGGTGCTCCTATGCCATCAAAGTTTGGGTTAGAGGTGATGAAGATAACTAATACACTGGTTGGCAATGTTGACCTTGACCAATTTTTCAAGGATTTTTTCATACAAGATGCTAGTCCAAGGGCCAAAAAGATTTCTAATTTAGGACTTGCACATGTAGCTTCCTTTCCAATAGAGGTGTAATGTCTTGAATTCATACTAGCTATTGTACATGCATACAATCCTATCCAGAGGAAATGTATTGATCCTTTGGGAAACAAAATTATTGATTTAACACTAGGAATGATAAGGTTACACTTTGACTTACCTGCCCATCATAACCTCAAAATCATGACAGAAGTTGAGGCATTATGTCAATATGAGGCAGATGTGGAGGGTGACCTAAGATATATAGATAAGAGGTGGTTGAAATGGAGAAGTCAATAAAGAAATTTCTCACCAAGCCTAAGAGGTCTAACTTCTCTGTAGAAGTAGGTGAGGTCATCACACTATTTTCCTAGGCATTTGGGAAGGAAGGATCACATGCATTCGAGAAATAATTGTTCTCTTTTATTTAGATTATTCTCGATGGAGATTAGTACTTGGACTGGGGAAACTAGTGTCTGATACTAGTCACGATTAGATCACTAAGGTGAAAGATACCAAGGTGTTTTACATGAGTTCCTATGTAATCTATTGTGTTGTAAAAATGGGAAAATTTCCATGCCTGAACATAGACGAGACCCTTGGGGAAGCAACTGGTGAAATTAAAGTGGAAATATTATGACTAATTAGAGCTCAAGAAGGTAGAAAAGCATTTTAAAAGAGTTAACAATTCCTTTTTGTATGTTGTTATCAATTAGTTGATGGGAGATGTTAGCTTTTAGATTGACTAAGGAAGCCATGACCTTTATTGAAGAATGGGGGAGTTGGTTTATTCAATACCCCAAGACTACTTACATCAAGTTGTTTGGCTTTGACAAGGCTCCATTCAAGCTACCAAGGTGTTGCAATGATAAAATGATTCTAATGAAATTTTCTCGACAAGCAGCAAAGGTGAATGAAAAGTTTAGAAGAAAACATAATGCATGTTGTCATTCATTTCCTATGGAATTAAGTTTTTACTCATTTCCATCAATAGTGGTAGCAAAGGATGCAACAGAAGAGTTCTAGGCATGCAATCTAAAATTTTATGAGGAAAGAAAGAATTTTGACCCAAAGGGGAAGATGAATGAGTTGTATGCATCTTTTTATCCTTATCATGAGCATCACCTCAAAGACTTCTAGGCCAACCTTCAAGACCAATTTGAATTTAGAAAAAGAGAATATGAAAGGTTGACTATCCCTCAGATGAGGGACTTGAATATTAAAGAATATCTACCTAAAGGTTTATCAGATGATGGAATCCTCCTTGATCCTCAATATGAGGCAGATGAAATTGCAACAAAGGATTTGGAGCCCATCAACTAGATGGAAAAGGAGCAATTTGACACAAACAAGGTTTCAAAGCTAGTTATTGATCAAATTATAAAGTGGAATGATATATGCGTAAACAAGCCTCAAGGCAGAGCTACAAGGAAAAGAAAGGATTCCCAAGTGGAATCATCGTCAGCTACCAGTCCAAAGAAGTACAAGAGGCTTAATATGTAGACTCCATAAGCAAGAGAAGAATTTATAATGGATAAGATTACAAAAGCCTTACAACAAGCTAAAGTCACCTACCATGTTGCTACTACTAGAGTAATCTTAGGTCTTGGTGCTGAACCCCTTTCCACCATAAAGCCAGAAACAAAAAATTCTCAAGAAGGTCCTTCTACTGCTCCTTCACAAACTGAGGAAACTAGGACTAAGGAAACTCCTTCTATTGTGCCTTAAATAGTAGAAACAAAAACTAAAGAAGGGGAAGAACCCCCTGTAATAAACATCACCAAATCTCCTCTCTAGTTTGATTCTGAAGGGACTCCTCTTCGGGAGGAAGAAAGGGAAGAAGAACATAAAAAAGGATGAAGAGTAAGCTCAAAATATGGAGATGGATTTGAAAAAGATTGCAGATATAAATGCTAAGAATGAGAAGTGAGAAAAAGAGAAGGTCGATAAGGAAAATCTGGAGAAGGAAAAGGTGTCATCTACACCAGAAATTGGAAAAAATATCACACCTCCACATCCTCCAAAACCAACACCCCCAAGTGCTCAACAAATAACGTCACCAAGCACTCCAACATGGTTGAAGCTTAATCTAGAAAAAAGATACTAGGTTAAAGCTCAACTAGTTAGCTGGGATGAAATGATAAAATAAGTGGACAAGGTGAAGCCTAAGAAGCCAAGAGACATTCATTCCACTAGAATAGCTAAGGATGGGGATTTGATTACAGATATTGCAACCCCTATAGCTGATAAAGATGATAGAGAACTACAGGTTGTTGATTATTAGTTGAGCACATTCAATTTGGGGAAGCAAACTCGCAATCAACAAATGTCACTTCTAGATTTGACAGTTACTGGTTGATTCCACAGAAGGATATAAAAGTCATCGAAAATCCTAACCTGGGAATTGGAAATTCCAACAGGCGACTAACATCTTCTTATGGTCTTTCATTTACATTTTCAAACTAGGGAACATATACTTGAAATGGAGTGGCATTGTATGTGCACTAAGAACCAGTTTCAGTCACAATTTACCATAAATAAATGCTTGGAAGGAATTCTACTTATGCTGTAGGAATGTAATGTAAAGTCTTCTTAACTTAAGCATAACTTAATAAAAGCAGAAATCATGACAACTATTACTAAGAAACAAACTATGAACTAGCCTTATGTTGCAGGAACAAACACAAGGATGGATTCCCAATGCTGTAGGAACAATATAAGACTGAGTTTGCGTTGAAACCTTCAAGAATGAAATCTAACTTATAATCAACATTAGATAAATAACTAACTACAAATACTCACTAAGTGGGCCCCCTTAGCAAGCATCAATTAGTTTATGCAAGAATTGAACTCAAAACTTCATCAGCGTTTATTCATAAACTTGGAATCATATACATTGATCGTTCTGCTTGTAAGAAAACTAACACAAAACACCGTTTATCATTATAATACTAATTTTAACACACTCTGTTGCCCACTCACATAGGAGGAACACTTATTTATATTAGAAAATAAACTAACTACCTAACTCTAATAGAGAAAGACGTGGACATAAATGCATCCTAAAATCGAGGAACAGACGTCTCATAAATGAAGGCATATCTGTTCAACACGATTCAGAGAGAATTTAGTATTCCACTCTTCCTAGATTAATGATCATTTAGATTTCCTCCCAACGACCCGGTCAGAGAGTCTTTGCTAAAACAAATTCCTCGATGTCGTGCTAGAAATGGACTTTACTGCAGGGCTGAGATCTGCTGCGCTTTGACTTGTTCATGCTTCCTTCAACAACCTGCGATGCACATGGCAACAAAAGCGAAAGAAAGCACACGTGGCAAATAACATGATACACATTCATTAATCACATATTACATCCATTTCATTATCGAAAAACAACATGCATTATATCAGTCATTTGGGAGGTCAAACAAGGCAATTAATACAGACATAGAGATGTTAAGCTACAGGAATATAGGAATGTGTTGCTATAGGATACTACCCGATTTTAGATAAAAATCCTTTAATCAAAGAGTTAAAATAACCATCAGCAATAAGAGTAAGGGTATTAAAAATACATCATAATATTCAAATTATGAGCATATTTTGAGCTCATTAGTTACTTCAGCCAAGTATAGAATGGAGAAGGATAAGCAGGTTAAAGATGAGCTGAAAGCCCGAGTGGGGTAAATGAATATTTTTTTGAAATATCTCACCTCATTAGCTCTAGGGCAACCCGAGTCATTAGAAGTACCTATGTTAATGAGCCAAAAGGAGGTTGATGAACTGAACAACATGAAAAAGAAAGCTACATGGTTTGATAATTGGTTTAGTGTTTTCAAGGAGGAAATTGAGAAAATCTTGGAGGAAGGTGTAGACATGTAAAATTGACCTAACACCTATCACACAGCCTAAACAACATCAAACAACATCCTACAACATCTCATAATCATCTTGTAATGTCTTAGAACAACTCAGAATCATTCTGAAACATCTCAAAACCATTCCACAACATCTTGTAATGTCTCAGAACATCACATAACATCTTAGAATCATCTCAAAAAATCTCAGAAATCATCCTGAAATGTCTCAAAACATCTCAGAATCATCTCAAAATGTCTTAGAACATCTTGGAATCACCTTGCAATGTCTCAAAACATCTTAGAATCATCCTAAAACATCTCAGAATCATCCCACAACATCTCGTAATATCTCAGAACATATCAAAATCATCTCAGAACATCTTGGAATCATCCTAAAACATCTTAGAATCATCCTACAACATCCCATAATGTATCAGAACATCTTGAAATCATCTCAAAACATCACAAAATCATCCCACAACACCCTGAAACATCTCAGAATCATCTTGCAATATCCCAAAACATCTCGAAATCATCCCGCAATGTCTCAAAACATCACACAACATCACACAACATCAAACAACATCCAAAGCCTTAATTTTCTCTATTAATTGAATAATATAACATTATTTAATTAATTCACTTTTTCATCATTTTCGATAAATTAAATAAATTTCATTTAAATTTAATGAAGTCCAGAAAACTCTAATTCTACTATTAATTGAATAAAATGCCATTATTTAATTAATTCACTTTTTCATCATTTTGACCAACTAAATAAATTACATTTCTTTAATAAATTCATAATCTAGTCTTATTTCATCCCGATTGATTAAATAATGCCAATTATTTAATTATGTCACTAAATCACCTTATTCCCCTAAGTTAATTGAATTATTAAATCATAATAATTTAATTTCAAAACTTTCCCTCCAAAATTTGAATAATTAAATCAAACTATTCAAATCATTTATCAAAAATCAAATCAAACTAATGGAACTTTTCTTGCAAAAGTCAAACTTGATTTACATGTTTAACTCCAAAAAGGAATTAATTTATTAAATCAATTAATTCATATTCCTCGTCGACTTTCTGATTAAGCAAATTATGCTTGCTGACTGAGCAATCTAATTTGTTGACTAATCAATATAATTCCTAACTAAGCCAATCAATTCCTAACTGATCAATTAATTCCTGACTAATCAATCTAAAATCATGACTAACCAATCTATTCCTCAATCACACAAATTATGCAATCTACTTTGCACAATATTCTCATGTCTAAATCCTCTCGACACCTTTCAACCATTGATCTTGATCCAACATTGTTGAATCCTAATCGTCAATTCGAAATCTCATTTCCTATATAACAAACCTCTCTCACAAGAAAGGATCAAAGAATCAACATACCTTATGCAACGAAGTGTTCTCAAGAGAATCATTGATAAAGCTTCATCATTCCTTTGGTCAATCAACATCAAGCATCATTCATCAAGATTTTCATGAACTATGGAGGCTTTGTGGTGATAAGAAAAATCCAACATAAGGCAAATACACTCCAATACGGGATGGTAACACTGTGCTTTTTGTTTACATTCAATTTAGTAATCATAGATTTATTAATGCGTGTTCAAATAGCTTAGTTTCATTTTGTATGTGTAGGATTAGATCTTACATTAATGTGTTTGATCTTAGGTTAGATTCTCCTTTCAAGCATGTTTTTCTTATTTAACATCTAATGATTTTCCCCCTCACACATTCTGGCATGGGGTGCTGTCATAATAGTGGTTTACAATTCCTGAGAGGAACGAATTTTAGCTGAAATCACATATTTTTAGAAAATATAATTATTTAAGCCTTAAAAAGTTCCATTTTAAGGATTCCAATTGAAGAGGGTTTGATCAAATCACCTTAGATCAAACCCCCTTGGATAGAACCTCACTAGTTTTAAACCATACCTATAAATGAGTCTCCTTTACACCTATCAAAATGCTGATAAAAAATCACTTTTGATTTAGCTTTTGGGGGATCAAATGAATTCATTTAAAATTTATTTCAAATGATTATGGTATTCCTCAGAACAAGCTATCCAATGAATATAATTTTAATATGTTTTGGTTTTGTTATGTATTTGTTTTTTAAGTTTTATTAAACATAGGTTTTTCATCGAAAATGAATATCTTTGTTCTTCACATGTGGAAAAATAGAAGATTATCAAAAAAAAAATTGAAAAATATGAGTGCACCATATATTGAAGTCTTTGATCCAACAAAAAATTAATAATTAAATTTTGACATATACAAAAAAAGTTACGTGTTATACAATCGCCCTGTGTCTGAATTGTCATTTGTTTGACTTTGAAACTTGATTAAGGAAAAAATATTCAATTAAAAACTATCTAACCAAGTGCAAGCGCTAGATATCTGAGTTAGAAATCTAAATTTGAAAGAATTAGAATTTTATCCTACATGGAAAAAAATTTATGCATTATACGGTGGGCGTCACTTTTTAAAAATGTTGTTTTCTGAAAAGAAATCTATTTTTGTGGGAGATGGAAAAAGAAGTGCAATTTGATTCCAAAAATTTTGAAAAAAATATTTTTAGAATCTACAAACAAAATTTGATGAGACTCTAGTTTGCACCATCTTCAAATTCCTCACAGTTTAGCCGCTATAGGTACCCGAATGTGAAGATTTAGTTAAAAATAATAATTTTAGTGTCCAGTTTGGTCAAAAATTGTAAACCACTATTATGGGATCACTTCATGTCCTGTGGGACACTTGTCCCACACACTACCATTTCTATAAGCCATTTGTGAAGTTACAGGTCTCAAAAGTGGTTTTGAAAAAAAAATCATGCATTACCCAAAAATAGTTGGCACTTGATTGTCAAGAAAACTACATACTTGACACTAAAAACTGAGCATCTGACACAAAAACCGTGCACTTGCAACAATTTCCTTGCATTTTCTTTGAAACCCTTGCATTTGATTCTAACAGAGGTAGCATCTTCTCTGAGATTTGAGCATCTAATTCTGATAGGGGCACTTTTGCACTTTTTATGAGCATTTGCTTTGACATACAAGTGCACGGATCTTGCACTATTGTAATGGATTTCTTTGCTAACGTTTGCTTGTTTTTGAATGTGTAACAGCTACTAACGGATTTGAATGCAGGATTTAAATGAATTTAACTCATTTTTTGTAGGGAAGATGCCCAGTCAAAGATTTCTATATCTATAAAAAAAATTAATTAACTTAGGAAAATTTGATTTTGGTGGTCTAAAAAGAACAAGACAAACACACACTTGGTTTTGGTGTTCTTAAAATTGAACAAATTTTAAGCTTTCTTAAATTAGGAATGTTTAATTTTGGTGCTCTAAAAAGAATAAGACAAACACACACTTTGTTTTGGTGCTATTAAAATTGAACCAATTTTAAGCTTTCATATATTAGCAACTCTTATTTTGGTGCTTATAAAAAGAACAAAAAAACACTTTAATTTTGGTGCTCTAAAAATGAAAACATTTCATGTTTTCATAATTAGGAACTTTAATTTTGGTGCGTAAAAAGAACACAAAATGATTTCCATTTTGTTAATGCACACTCGATTTATTTTTGTTGACCAAGTTAGAACCAAGCATTATTTCTTAGAAACAAGTTCATATTTGGGCTTAAAAAATGAATAAACTATTCTTTCTATTTTTACACCATTGCTATCTTAATTGCTTGATGTCCTGAATACTTCATATTGGTGCAAAATAAAAAGAACAAGTTGTTTATGTTATTCACATATTTTTGGGGATAACACCACTCGAGGTGTTTAAAAAGAATCAATTTTCTATGAAGTTTTTGCTATGTATTCCGTGATTGGAAAGCCAAAAGTGTTTTGTCTTCTCCCCTTGCACCTTTTGGCAATCTTGGGTGAGAGAAAAACATTTTTTGAGCTTCACATTTTCTTTTGAAATTTTACCTTAGAGAGGGGGCTTGCTTTGAGAGACATCCTGTGTTGGAGAACTCATTACAAGGTCTCAAAGCATGTTTATTGGTGGGCTATATCAAAGGTTATGAAATTGTAAGAAAGTAGTGTTGGCAACCAGGATTGCACCCTTAGTCAAGCTAGGCTTGGCTATCTTGTTGCAACATGGAAACACTCCTTGATTTGTGGGTCAATAAATTGGTGGGAATGAATCTCCAGAGTGGGATGTTTCCCTCTAGCTAATCACCTAACCTATGAACTTTTTAGGGGAAAGGGATAGGAAGAAAACTGGAAATGAAACCTACAACTAATGATGATCAACTAGATATTCAAGGATTCTGATAGAAATTAACTCAAAACAATCTCTCTTGAGACAATAGCTCTCACAAATCACCTTAAAGACATCTAGCTCAATAGTATTTTGCATAAAGATTTGTAGACCATTGAATACAATATGCAACTTGAACTAACTGCACTTCTTGCCTACAACCCATAATAATAAGACAAAAGAAGGATTCTCAACTTTGAATCAAAAACAATCATCCAAATTATTATTGTAAGAACATGACAAGAGAAAATGAAAGGAAAAACTCCGTTGTTTATATTAAATTGAAGGAGCAAGACATCAAAATATGATTCAACCAAGTTTACAAAACTCTTAGCAGTGCATATGAGAGCAAGAAACAAAACTCTGAACCATGAGAAATTCAAAATTTCTCCAGCTTATAGGCATCAACTGACCTCCATGGTGCAAAAATAGAAACATTAGGTCCAAAAAACAACTCATTCTACATTTTCGAGCTCAAGGAAAAAGCCTAAAAAGAAGGGGCTCAAACTACTCCAAACACCTTCACCAAAATGGAAACTTCTCATCTCTATGCCATAGAAAAATGGTCCCGTGTCATTTTCATGGCCTTTTAGGTCTTGTTTCATGCTGTTGGAACTATGTTGCTTTGATTTTATGTTGTATCATGGCTTGAACATGCTTATTTAGGTACTAAAACTCAAAGAACGTCCTGTGAAGGTGTTGTGAAGTGTTGTAAGACATTTCTACATTCTTCTAGACTTTATTTAATACAATTTACCTAAAAACCACCTTTTCACACATCAATAAGCCCTATTTTGAAGTGTTGTAAAGTCTTGTAACAAGCTTTCACACTTCTAGGAATATCTTCACTATTTACACCCTTCTCATGCTTTATTTTGTCTCTTTATGCCCTCATAATTTGTAATTAAGTTTATTTTTTCATATTATCTTGACAAATAACATTAAATACAACATTTCTCCCGACACATGGTTTTAGGTCCTAGAAATTCAAAATATTTCAAATTTCCTTTCGGGATTTTATTCAAAATCACTTGATGTCAACCTGTGATGAGGTATGAATAGATACTAAGGCACAAGAATTGTATAAACAAGTGTTTCTCACCTGATTTTACATCTCCTCACTCATTCAAGCATTCAATCTCACATTTCAAGCATTCAAGCATTTACATCAACAATTCAAGCACTTTGAAGCGACCATTGACATTACTTCAGATTTGCATCATCAAGAGTTAGGTGAGTTGATAGAATTTGCATGTTATTAGTTTATCTTTATCTTTCATTACATTGTATTTTCAAGGGTTTAATTACCAAAAGTGGGGTTTGACCAAGGCAAACTCCTATTCATTAACCCCTAATCATTTTCCTCCTTGTGCTTGTTTGTTTGCAACCCTTTGTTTGTATATTTGATAGGTTATTAGGTGTTGAAGAGTGATTTTCAAGTCAACTAGGTGCTTCAAGTTAGCTTGAGTCAATTTCAAGCTTGGAGAGAGTTATTTGTCCATTTTTTGCAGATTTGACTTTGACAACCCGACAAACAAACATTCTTAGATCTGGTGTTGCAAAATTTTCTCCCAATTTTTTTGGAATTTGGGGGAGGACTGATTCACCACTTGTGGTGAATGAGTCCCACCTTAGGACTAGAAACTCGAATTTTGTCAGATTTCAGATCCTGACAGACATAAACGAACTCTCAACAATTTTTCACCAGTAGTGGATTGATTCGCCACCCTGGGCAAATGAGTCCCACTATGAAAAATAAATAAATTTCATTAGCATCCAGAACACTCTAGAATCCTCACATTTCACCCAGGTGCACTCAGATTCATCCTTGTACTTTCTGTTCTACATAACTTCTTCATTTACATAGTTGTTTGCATATCATAATGTGTTTTCAAACATAGTTGTAATTACACTTTTGCATTCATTTTCAGTCATCTATATTAATCTATTGCATTTATTTAACTTCATTTACATCACATCACATCACACAAATCCTAATTTAAGTGATACATAAGCATTTTTGGACACAATCTCTCTCCTTTTAGGTGAAAAACCCTAGAAGTGAAAGAGTAGCATTCGGGTCCCAAAAGTCTATGTTTCATTTTGGTGAACTTGACATTCCAGACTCATGGAATCCCATGATATCTTATGGACCTTAGGATCTCACAAGCTCCTACTCCTAGTATGGAAAATGGTGCATTAGGCCTTGACAATACCACTTCTATACCTTTACCTTTCCATCCAATGAATGTTGACAACCAAACCAATTCCGTCTCACAAGAAAAGGTCATTAATATTCATGAGGACTTTGCACATTTACAACAGGACTTGTCACTTGAAATTGTTTCCATAACTTCCATACCTGCCATTGAGAATCTTCATCGTTTGATTGAAAGTGATGATGGCTTGCAAGTGATGAAGAAAATTGCTGAGATTTACAATAAACATGCCTCCTCAAACACCCAATCTACAACCATTCATGTAAGTCAAGGATCACCTCAAGTTCCCCCCCTTCAACCATTTCTTCCATCCCAACTTATACCAATCTGCAAGTCCATACAACTATGCACCAGGCTACTTCTTTCCTGATTTCCAGTAACATTCCTACTTCCTTTGTGGCATCACAAGTCCCTTCTACCACTTTCACACCTCTTAGCATTCCTTTCACTTCCCCCAACATCACTTACATTCCATGACCATTTTCCCTTCCACCTCAACTCACATACCCTGATCCTCTTCTTACATAGCTTCTCACTACCATTTCATCTATGCAACATCAACTTTCCAACATCAGTCAAGGTCAATCTGCTTCAAACACCTATCATGTTTGTAGTAGTCCCTTATCCTGAGAAATATTATGTACCCCGATGCCACAAGGGATAGAAATACCTTGGTTTGAGAAATATGGAGGAAAAAATCCTATCAACCATATTAATGCTTATATAGCTTTGTGTAGTTACTTTGTCCTTGGTGCTAAACTTTTAGCAAAACTTTTTTCATGGACCTTGAAAGACACTGCCTTAGAATGGTTTTCCAACTTGCCCAATCATTCCATCTATTCATTTAATGAATTGTTGGATGCTTTCATTAGTAACTTTCAAGTTCACCTGACACCTAAAAAGACAATGGCCAACCTTATGAGATGTAAACAAAACATGGATGGAAAAGTGACAAATTTCATCTCACATTACCAATCCTTATATGCTCAAATTGATGTCAAAATTCCTGATGCACATCTATAGAAGATATTTATTGAAAATTTGTAGACCAACCTTTAGGATAAGCTCACCATGATGTAATTACCTTCATTCATACATTTATGTAAAACCTTATGTGACTACCAAAACTTAGTTTCAAGTCGTGATTCAAAATCCACTTCCATCCGAGTTGACAAACCTGAAAACATCAATCAAAACCAAAACAACACACAAAACTTCGACAAACCTAACAGAGGCTTTTTACAATTTATTCTGCCTTCTCAACCTCAACCACAACCAACACAATCCATTTCAAATCAAGTGGCCACTGTTAGGGAAGTTGTGCCTTATCATTATGGAGATCCAAACAGACATTTCACTCCTTTACCCGATACCCTCCATCACACAATGAACCAATTAATCCAAAAACACAAGCTCTCTTTGCCACCCATTCGACCACTTGATCCAAACCAGCCATTACCACCTACATTCAAAAGTAATGCTTATTGTAAGTGTCTTAAACATTTAGTTCAAGACCTCTTTGATTTAGGTGAATTGACCATTGCAAATGTTAATGATCAAGGTAATAAGTCCATTGCACCTCCTAACCAGAATTTACAAATTTTCACTAATCCTATGCCGAAACATACTACCTCGTTTGTCAGGGCTAGTGAACCTTCCAAGCCTGATGTAATGAGTGTTGATACCAATAATAAACAACATGATACACCTCCTATTGTTACCCAATCAAATCCTACGGATAATCCTGTGGCTACGATAGGCATTATCCCTCGTAAGGGCCAAACCACAAAATCACTTGATATTAATTTTTCAACTAAAGAGATATTCCAAACGCTTCTTGATGGTCCTCTCTACATAGCTGTCTGAATCTATGATAAGCCCACTAATGGGATATTAATAGATCATGCTTGTGGTGTGAACGTGATCACAAAATAGTTTTTGGTAGTACATGAATTATATCAAGATGATTACAATACACCCACTGCATGGATTAAAACACATAATGGTTTTGCATTCCCTACAATCGGATTGATCATGCTACCCTTACAAATAAGACCTAAGACTTTAGAGGTAACATTTTCAATTGTTCCACAATCTGACCAATTTCATTTGTGGCTAGGCCTCCCTTGGTTTTGCTCAATGAAAGCAGTCGCATTATTTGTTCATAAGTGCTTGAAGTTTCCCCATGACAATGAGATAGTCACCATACACCATAGTGGCTTTAATCCTTTAACTTCCAAAGGTAACTTCTCATTAGAAGCCTTTTGGCTTGAACCCATAGAACCTATCACCCCTTGGAAGGACTTCTTTTTCATAGCCTATGAAAAGTTTAAAGCCAAAAAAATAGCTAAAATATCCCTTCAAAACTCATCCCCGCCCACTTCCACACTTCCTATCATAGATGAAACCATGCTTCAACCTAAGTCTGATATTGAGCAAACCATACAACCTCCTGAACAATCACCACTTGACATTTCCCCACCATTGTTTAAACGACCAAGGGAATTTGAAACAATCTTTGCTCAGCCTCCTCGCCTTAAACAAGTTGACAAAGAAAAAGAGAAAGTGGTTGATCCCTCCTCTTCATTTTCTTATGTTCTTCCCTCTTCAGAAGTAGAGAACCTATGATGACTCAATCCAATCTTACACCTCAACAACTCCAAAATAAAATTAAACAAAACCACGGTGCTAGGGAATGAAGGCATTTTCGTTGTTTCCTCACTCATCAATCTCACATAGAAGACAATAACGATAATCAACCTTTACCTTTGATAGAAGTAATAGATGACCACCCTCCTTCGCCTGACCTGCCACAAGACAGTCTAGTGAAACAATCACAACAAATTGAACCAATCCAACAACCTCATCTGTTGATACAACCATATTTAGAAATCACCCTTCGTCCTCCTATTGTCATTGGTCTTGATAATGATGGTGATAGTGATGATGATGCAAAAATTGCCAAAACCAATGAAGAAGTGCATAACGATTTAAATTCTTTATTTTCATCCACAAAGAGTTTAAATGATACATCCTCTCCACCAAGTGAAGAACCTAGTATGAATCCTGGTTTGATGCTTGCAATTATTCCTTTGGATAGTCAACCGCCCTCACATTACATTGAACATGATTGGGATGCGGATGAACTGTTAGATGGCTGACTTGCATTCACCTAACCAACATTTTTTTTTTAATATTTTTATTTTAATTTTATGTGTGTATCGTCTTCCCCTGTATCGTACATTTGATGTTCTCTCTCTTTGTACATTTCCTCTATTCATACCTCTATTCTTCTATTCATCGTACATTTTCTTTTTCTCTCTTTTGTTTTGTGTTCTTCTTTTGGGGATGATGCAAACTGTAGATACACCCTATGTCTCTTCCATGTTGACCCACAAGGTCCTTGTCTTTTTCTCTTTTTGTTTTGTGTTCTCCTTTTGGGGATGACATAAAGAATAGAGATGCCCTATGTCTCTTCCATGTTGACCCACAAGGTCTTTGCATTTTTCTCTTCTTTTTTTGTGTTTACCTTTTGGGGATGACACAAGGAATTGAGACCGAAATGTCTCCTTCATGTTGACCCAAAATATTTTTCATTTTCTTTCGCCTTTTTGTTTTCTTTTTGCTTGTGTTTTCCTTTTGGGAATGATGTAAGGCATTGAGACCGTAATTTCTCCTCCATGTTGACCTAAAATGGACTTTTTTTTTCCTTTATTTTTGCTCTCTTTGTGTCATTCTTCTAGTTCTATGTGCTTTAGGGAATGATGAAAGTTCTGAGCTCTTTCCTACAAACACATTGCAACAATGGACCTACTGACCCCAAATCCATAGATCCCTTATGTGTTTGGTGTGTTCTCTTTTCTAGGGGAAACTCCCTTCTTTCTTTGCTTTTCATTTTTCCTTGACATGACGCATCCTAACTTTGAAACATATGACCTGGCATAGGGCTTTCCAAGTTGGCTCTCATGTCTTGTTTTCTTTTCACTTTTTCTTTCTCTTTCTACTTTAAATTCATTTCTCACAAAACAATGTGTAGCAATTCCTTTAAAGTGGGGGGAATACATTACCATTAATTCATTTGTATTCTTGGTTCCTAGTGCAGCCTTGTCGTTTTCGTGATGTGTTTGTCACTTTGTGGATGACATTGGGTGTGATTTCCTTCATAAGTTGATCTTTCTTAGCATATTACATTCCTCTTGGTGGCATGATGTGATGCACTACATCCCCTAAGTTGTAAATATACTATTCTTTAATTGGTCCTCTCTTGGAGACATTAGAAACAATGTTCCCTAAGTGACTAACCTTGCACATGAACTGAACAAGACTCCTTTGAACATATTACATCTTTTCACTTTACATTTTTACATTTTGCATTTCTTTTCGCCACCTTGCATAACATAACTTGCATGACTGTGGCACCTTTACTTATTTTGTGTTCATGAGTATTTTTTTTTCTTGTGGCTCCTTGTTAAAGCTATCAAATGGGTATAACTTTGACATGGTTGAGCGGGAAGCCCACCTAGTGGCATAAATTTTCCCCATAGCCACCTTTGTGTTTTGTGAGTGCATACCAACTAGCATATGTATCTTACTTTTTGGGATTTCTCACTCCACAGACAACTAGTTCTGTTGCCCCAGAGTGAGTATATAGTTGGGCCTTCTCACCCCACATACAACTAGTTCCATGGCCCCAGAGTGAGTACACATTCTCTTTTTCAAATAATCAGCCTATATCTCTTTTCACAACTAGTTGGATTGATGATCGAAGCTTCATCCAATTTTTTTCAACACTTGTGTGTTCCTTTATTCTTATGTCTAGTTTGCCATGGGATCTTCATCCTAGGGGCTTGATCACTCCTCTTGATCATTGTCATTCCATCTTTCTAATGTGAGAGTATTTGAACCCTCTCATCGATGTTCATGGCTACTTTAGTGTGAGTTTGAAGCAAGTTCATCCTCTCACTAAAGTGGGGGCTAAATGTGTTGTAGAAAAATGGTCCCTTGTCATTTTCATGGCCTTTTAGGTCTTGTTTCATGGTGTTGGAACTATGTTTCTTTGATTTTATATTGTATCATGGCTTGAACATGCTTATTTAGGTACTAAAACTCAAAGAACGATGTCTTGTGAAGGTGTTGTGAAGTGTTGTAAGAAATTTCTACATTCTTATCGACTCTATTTAATACAATTTACCTAAAAACCACCTTTGTACACATCAAAAAGCCCTATTTTGAAGTGTTGTAAAGTCTTGTAACAAGCTTTCATGCTCTTCTAGGCATATCTTCACTATTTACACCCTTCTCATGCTTTACTTTGTATCTTTATGCCCTCATAAGTTGTAATGAAGTGTATTTTTGCATATTATTTTGACAAATAACATTAAATACAACATTTTTCCTGACACATGGTTTTAGGTCCTAGGTGGTACCAATTCACCATGGGTGGCAGATGAGTCCCCCTTGGCCCCAAATTAAAAATATTTCAAATTTCCTTTTGATATTTTATTCAAAATCACTTGATGTCGGCTTATGATGAGGTATGAATGGGGTATGAATGGATACTAAGGCACAAGAATTATATAAATAAGTGTTTCTCACCTCATTTTACATCTCCTCACTCATTCAAGCATTTACATCAATAATTCAAGCACTTTGAAGCAACCATTGACATTACTTCAGATTTGCATCATCAAGAGTTAGGTGAGTTGATAGAATTTGCATGTTATTAGTTTATCTTTCTCTTTCATCACATTGTATTTTCAAGGGTTTAATTACCAAAAGTAGGGTTTGACCAAGGCAAACCCCTATTCACTAATCCCTAATCACTTATCCCCTTGTTCTTGTTTGTTTGCAGCCCTTTGTTTGCATATTTGATAGGTTATTAGGTGTTGAAGAGTTATTTTCAAGTCAACTAGGTGCTTCAAGTCAACTTGAGTCAATTTCAAGTTTGGAGAGAGTTATTTGTCCATTTTCTGTAGATTTGACTTCAACAATCCAACAAACAAACATTCTTAGATCTGGTGTTGTAGAATTGTCTCCCAATTTTTCAAGAATTTGGGGGAGGAATGATTCACCACTTGTGGTGAATGAGTCCCACCTTAGGACTAGAAACTTGAGTTTTGTAAGATTTTAGATCTCGATAGACAGAAACCAACTCTCAACAGTTTTTCACTAGTAGGTGGACTGATTCGCAACCCTGGGTGAATGAGTCCCACTGTGAAAAAATAGTAAATTTCATCAGCATCCAGAACACTCTAGAATCCTCACATTTCATCTAGGTGCACTCATATTCATCCCTATACTTTTTGTTCTACATAATTTCTTCATTTACATAGTTGTTTGCATATCATAATGTGTTTTCAAGCATAGTTGTAATTACACTTTTGCATTCATTTTTAGTCACCTAGATTAATCTATTGCATTTAGTTAACTTTTTTTACATCACATCACATCACCCACATCTTAATTTGAGTGATACATAAGCATTTTTGGACCCAATCTCTCTCCTTTTAGGTGAAAAACTCTAGAAGTGCAAGAGTAGCATTTGGGTCCCAAAAATCTAATTTTCAATCTCCAACAAGCTGATCCAAAAACTCCACAAAATCAGGTTCAAAACTGCCTAGAATTGAAAATATAAAGTTCAAACTACCACCTCTTTTCCAAATCCACCACCCTAAAACTGAAACTCAAAATATAAGTTCTTGTTGTCACTCAAGTGCACAACTTAACTGCATTTAAATAACAACTAATTAAGAAATTTATATAAATATTGCTTAATCAGTGTCTTACAGCCTTGCAGTTTCAAGAAACAAGAATAGAAAGCTTGATCACATTTGCTTTTTTACAATTGATCTCACCTAAACTTACTCTGATTTTTCTTTTCTATCTCCAAATATTTTGGTTTTTGCATCATACAAGCTCTCCATACATTTTATGTTTCTACAAAAAATCATAAAAATAATTTAAAATCCCATCACATAATGTGATTCAAAACTTCAAGGGGACCCTAAAATATTCAAGACTTGGGAAAAATTTGAGGGCCTAAAGTCATCATTTAATTTTTTCCAAGGCAAGGCTCATGGCATCAGATGTTTCTAAGGCATTGCAAGGTAAGCTTATCCTAATGTGAGGGGAGATGTGCATGGTATTTATTCGATTTTCTTTAAAAATCATAAAAGAAATGCCTAAGGAATTCGACCTAGGCAGTACATGAGGTAAGAAATTAATTAAGGCATTTATTTTTGGAAAAGAAATGTGATGAAAATCACATTTGAATGACAATGAAGGGAAAACCCTAACATCAAAACATTCAATGAGCTCTAATTTTCCTCATCATTTGCATCGACTGAGTTAGAGAGAAAAGATATCTGCTGGGGCGCTTCCATGGAAGGGCTAGGGTTTGAGCCCTGGAGCTTGATTCTTCACCATTTTTTATGCCTTCTTTATCAATTCTCCTTTGCATTCGATGGAAAATGTTCTTACCTGCATTTTGATTCATTTTTTTACTCCATTCAATGAAGAAGAATGGCTTATAGGCCATGGCTATCACTGTATATTGATGCATTTTGTGCTTTACTGTGTGTCAACTCCCTTTGCTATTCTTTGTGGCTGCAAATGGAGGGTTTTTCTCAAGCTATTAGAAGCTCTAGCTGTAGGATTTATTGAGTTACTCCACAGGACATTGAAGGTGAGCTCTTCTTCTCCATTTTACAAGGCATTTCCCTCTTAATTAAAGCTTGTTCAAGCTTTTCTTTACCAAAAATAATAACGAACTGTGGTTTTTTGAATTTGGCCATGTACAGGTCATGACTAGATTATATCATTCTTCATTTCTTTAGAACACAATGTTCTTTTGGGTGAGGCCTATGATATGGAATGATTTCAATGTTAAATTAAAATATTTTTAGATGAAAACATTTTAGATAAATTCTTTCCATTTACATGGGTTTCCAAAACCCCTCATGGCCACGAGCCTGTAGCTTTGATTTCACCATTTCTTGAAAGCTTCTCTATTGTTAAGGCTCAAACCCTTGTTGTTTCTCCTTGTATTTGCATTTTGAACACAAACCCTAAGTGGGTATTGTGATTTTTGGAGAGAAAATGCCTTTATAGGCCGCAGGTATGAGGGCATAAACTAGGGGTTTTATGCATTTTATGAGCTTGAACTGTTTCCTTTTATCTTTGCATTTGAAAACTCATAACACTACCCATGAAAATTTCCATTGAAGTAGATGATAGAATCACTTCTTTTATCTCCAGTTGATGTAAAATATGTTTTATTTCCTTTGTTTACATAGGTGCCTCTTGTGTTGTGGCCAGTTTGATATCACTGCTTCTTTTACTTTGAAACCCTAGTTAATTTGACAAATGGCTCATTGTCCCTCATGCACCTTCTCATACACTATTTATCATGGCTGCCACACTATTGCACACACTTGCTTACACATGAAACCTTCTTTTGTTTCTTCAAATGTATTGTAAATGAAAGATTCAATTCACTTGTCTTGCAAAGCTACATTTGGTCATCATGGTGCACCTGTAGGCTACTTTTTTGTCCACTATCACACACTTTATGCATTTGAATGCTTCAGGAAATGTACTTTCAGCTTCATATCTTAATGGAACAAGGAAATGTGATTTCCCTTATGTTCATAGCATAGAAATTTTGAAGCAAGGCTTACTAATTCTACAAATTTCTTCATTGATGATGTTGTCCCCAATCTACATTCAACTCAAAAATTTAATGTGCTACACCCACAGTCAACCATGCCATCTTTGCATTCATTCTCTACTTTCAGTAGCTCATTTGTAGCTACTTGTTACATTTTCTATGCACTTCATGAATGATGCTGCTTCCCATTGTGTTCACTCAAACCTTGGTGTATTGCATTTAGTTCACTAGTTCTTCTTTCTTTCACTCATTTGACTCTCATGCTTTACTTGCAACCACTTGTCACTCTATTATTGATGGATTCAATCTCTCTTCTCTACTCTTCATGTATTTTTATCTCCTAAACAACAACATGATGATGTGAAAGCTATCATTGTATAGAATATTTTGAAATATTAGCAACTGTTGTTGATGTTTTGAAGCTTCTTCATTTGCTTCAATTATCATTGCCTATTTTGTAAACAAGGCATTATGTATGCTTTTTCACTATCACCTTATGTGATGATGCACTTGATTTCAATTCACTTGCGCAATTGATCACCTATGATTTTCATTTCACTGCATTTCAAACTTGACTATCCTAGATGATCACTTGCTTGAGTTCCTATAGAACTTGGATGCAATCCTTTAGATGCATTTCTCTTTGAGAACTCTTTGAGAAATATTGGGTTGTCTCTTTTTTGAAAGATCCTCTGTGGAATGTTGAGGGAAAGCATGTCGGGTCTCAACCCTTGTGGGAGCCTGTTTTACACCATGTGCTTTATGATATTCAAAACAAAACAACAACGTGGATTTACCTATACCTTCACAAGAAACAAACAATATTAGATTAAAACAACAAATTTAGAAGTTTCTCATGATGCTTTCTCCTTGGTATTCTCTTGTACTCCTCTTATTCTTGCTCAGTTGATTTAATGCATCATAGACAATATCCTACATTATTGTTGATGGACCATGTAAAAATGTTCATAGTGTGAGCTCTAACAAAACCTTCATCCATTTGCAAGTTCACTTGGAGTATGGAAGAGGAAAGGAGAGCTCAACTCTGGAGGTAGCTCAAAGACACCATTAGGCAATGACGATTATGTTCTTTCTTACATGCTCTTTCTCCTTCTTTAAATATTTAGTAGCGTAGGATATTATTTATGGTTCATTATTCCAGCTACTCCCATGACTTTTGTGGGACACTTGATTCTCCTTTTTACTCCAATGAATACAAAAAGTAGCATTTGTGAAATACTTGTTCAATTCTGCACTTTTCTTTTCTTGCAAACAATGATTTGAACATTGCGAATGAACAACACAATGAAAGCACTTCTTTTACTTTTTATGCAATACTTGATGCTACAAATCATATAAAGCAATTGAAAACACATTGCACTTCTTAAAACTGAACAACTCAAATGTTTGCAATGGTTAAAACATCTGCAAAAACAAACTAAAATTCTTTACCTTAAAAATCAACTTGTATAACCAGCTCTGTCAATTTGAGTTGTGTAAAAATTTGATAACAAGTAGCTTCAAGTAGTTTTGACAATAGACTGCACCTAATCCCATGCCTTAAGTGGAATGAGAATGGTTAAAGAGCCTTAAGTGTCCAGCAGATGAGTGTTAGATTTTCACATTCACAGTTATGACTAAGAGCCAAATTGTTTTAGAAGCCACCCTATTATCCAAAAACATTCTTTGAAAGTGGTGCATCATACTTTACTTCTGAGAAGTTACTTGCCAAGTCCGACTATAGGCCTGCACCATAAGTTGCATGTAAAATCATCCCTTCGAGGCATGAGGCAGGCCCACCTAAAAGAATGGTTTCTATCCACTAGGGTTGTAAATGCTTGTTTATGTTAAACTTTCCAAATACATTAAAAAAATTAGACATCAAATTTTGTGCTTGATTTAAAGAAAAAGAACACATCCAAACAAATACTAAACACAATGGTTAAATCACAAACCCTTTGACTTGGAGTATGATTTTGAGAGAAGCCCTTTATTTGCACTCCTTGAAGGATTTCCTTCAAGGTTTCCAAATATTCAGGATTTTGTTTCAAGTTACATTAAACCAAAGTAAAAATTTGGGAACTATGGATTGGGTATCATGATTTCACAACTCTAAGCCATAAACATTCATGTCACACAAATTCCATGCTTTTTGAGTCAGTCCAGTGTTGTTCTATAATTTTCCATACTCCAAAATATAGAGGAAACAAAACACATATAGACCATTTTTCACAAAACTTGAGCAGTTGCATCATTTCCAATGTATTTGCACAAAATTCTATTGTATTTGCCATAGTTTTTGAGCAGTAGCCGAAATTTCATTGCATTTGTTTGCTATCCCAGAAAATCCACTAACAAAAATCAATTGCTTGTGATAGAAACTGAGCACTTGCTGCGGGATTCGTGCACTTGCTTTTATTTCCTTGCATTTTCTTTTAAGAAAACAACACACTTGCTACTGAGATCCTTGCATTTTCCAAAAGAATCTCACTTTTCCTAAGAATTCCTAGCATTTAACATAAACACACAAAGGTTACAATTTCAATTCTAGCTCACAGTCTTGAAAATTTTGCTGACACTTGGGGAAAACAAACCAAGGTTGTTTATAGGGTCATTGTTCAAAAAAAAAAAGTGGAAAACCAAATAGGTCACATAGTCTCTCATCCATCATTTCCATCCTACTTGTTAGAGATCAAAATCAAACAAACCATTGGGGTCATTCCTTCACTAGATCCAGTGTTAGTGGTACACCATTTAGCCATAGTACTTGAAGCAAAGCCTATCAAGCAAAAACTTAGAAAAATGCATCCTTAGATTGCATTACTAGTAATGGTAGAGCTAAAGAAACTACTATATGTGGGTTTCATCAAACCCATCAACTATCCATAATGGATATCCAATCTAGTACCAATAACAAAGCGTACTGGGGGCATCAAAATATGCACAGACTTCAGGGACCTAAACATGGCTTGTCCAAAGAATGAATTCCCATTGCCAAGCATAGACATGATTGTGGATCTAATAGTAGGGCATGAGATGCTATCCTTAATGGATAGTTTCTCTAGATACAACTTGATAAAGATCTCTCCCGATGATTAACACAAAACAATATTTACTTGTGCTTGGGGAAGATTTTATTGGAATGTAATTCCATTTGGTCTAAATAATGCAGGGGCAACATATCAAAGAGAAATGATTACCATATTCCATGTTATGCTTCACAACGTCATGGAGGATTGTGTGGATGGCATTCCAACAAAGTCAGTCAAAAGGGCAGATCACTTGAAAAACATGGAAAATGTGTTTGATTGACTTGAATAGTACAATATGAGACTCAACCCTAAGAAATGTGTGTTCAGAGTAACATCCAAAAAAATGTTAAGGTACATAGTATTAAGAAGGGGGATTGAAGTGGATCCTACAAAGGTAAAATCTATTCTAGAGATGCATCCACCAAAAACATTGAAATAGCTAAGGATTTTACAAGGAAAGTTGTAGTCCGTCAGGTGATTTATCGCATAACTGGCAGAAAAATGTCACCCTTTTATTCATCTCCTACACAAGGATGTCACCTTCAATTGGGATGGAAGATTTTCCTAAGCATTTCAACAAGTCAAGGAATACTTACTTACTCCTCCCATACTCGTGCTGCCTATTCTAGATAAGGGAATGATATTATATGTGTCTACCACACAAGTAGTGTTGGGAGCTCTCCTAGCCCAGCTAGATGATGACAATAAAGAAAGGGTAGTCTACTACATCAATAGAACACTGGTGGGATATGAACTAAACTACTCACCTATAGAAAGAGCATGTCTCTTAGTTTTATTTGCAACACAAAATCTAAGACACTACATCTTGAACAGAAAAGTCAAGTTGATTTCCAAGGTAGACCTACTCAAGTACATACTAGCAAAAGCAGCCCTAATAGTCTGAATCGCCAAATAGGTGATGATCTTGAGTGAATTTGGCATTGAGTATGTGGATAGAATGGTTATCAAGGGATAAATCATAGTAGACTAGTTGGTCGAAGCAACCATAGATGATCACAAACCTCTCACAGTGGACTTTCCAAATGAGAGTATCTGGATGATAGAACAAATAGACCATTGGAATCTACTTCCATGGATCTCACACTCAACATGGATATAGAGTAGTTGTTTTATTTCATACACCATAGGGAGATAGTATACCCAAGGCCTACAAGATTTATTTCCCTTGCACAAACAACATCTCAGAATATGAAGGTTTGATCACAAGGCTAAAAATGGCTATTAAATGGAGAATAAAGGAGCTACATGTCTTTGAAGACTCTCAACTAGTAATCAGATAGGTGAATGATGAATACTAGACCAAATATGACAAACTGATGCCATATAAAAGGATGGTGGACAGTTTCAAGGATAACTTGGTCAAAATAACTTTTGAGCAAGTTCCACATATCAACAATAGAGTTTTTGACATAATGGCAACAATAGGCTCACTTCTTGATATTCCAAAAAATGTTCCTAAGTACAAGTTCCTTGTGGAACAATTGCATATGCCTATATTCGAAATCTTAGAATCAGAATTGGTATGTGTTGTTGTTTTTCCTAACTCCCCATGGTACCAAGATAATTTTGACTATATCTACCATGGTATCATACCACCTGACCTAACGACCACTCAAAAGAAAACCTTCACTCGTAGAACTTCCCAATTTTCCATCCTAGGAGATACCTATACTGTCATAAGATCATATTTTACTATGGTGTCTTCATGTAGAAGAAGCACAAAAAACCTTACAAGAGGTACACAAAGGTGTTTGTGGGTCCCACTCTAGTAGACCTAACCTAGTCCAAAAACTACTTAGAACATGATACTACTAGCCCTCCATGGAACAAGAATGCATACAATAATCCAAAAATTGTTGGAAATGTTAGCAACACATAGATATTGTTCATGCACCAACACAGGAACTGAGACCCATCATCACACCATGACCTTTCTCGCAATGGGGATAAGATCTAGTAGGTAAGATATCACCTGCCTCATCCAATGGGTACAAATTCATTATCATAGCAACATAGTATTTTACTAAATGGATAGAGGTAATTCCACTGACCTATATCACTGGTAAATAGATATCAAAATTCATTTTGAATGATCAAACAAAACTATGATAAAAAGATTAGGGATAGGAACTTTTGAGTTGGTGACTTAGTCCTCAAAGAGAATCAAAAGGTACAACTAAATCAAGATGACAAAGGAAAATTTGAACCCAACTGGTTAGTCCCATTTTCCATCACAACGAGCTATGGGTCTAGGGAATATTAGTTGGATACTGTTGAAGGAGAACCCTTAGTCGAACCACTGAACAATAGCCACCTCAAGAAGTTCTACAAATGAAGCACATCAGAATACCCTAGGAAAAAGGGTAAAAATACAAAAAAAATAGAGAAAAAAGATAAAAAAATATAAAAAAATTAAAAAAAGAAAGAAAAACAGTAAAGAGAAATAAAATGTTCTTTGAGTGAAAACCATTTTGTGGCACTCCTAGAACAGGTACCATAGTGAAAACCTAGCAAACAAACACTATGTTTGAATAAAATTTACATCATTATCTATCGGTATTATCCACAACATCCACCCATCCATTTCATAATAAAACAGTGTATCCAACCACGACTTGTCACTGATTAAGGAAAATAGTCTTGTATATAGATGGGGGAAACTTCCTAAAGCTGGTCATAGATTAGATCCTTGAACGTCCCAACATGGTCAAAACAGTGAAAATCAAAAACATCTAGAAAAAACAAAAATAAAAAACATAAAGAAAATAGTGAAAAACCAAAAACATTTGAAAAAAAAAACAAAATAACATCGTTGGGTTATTCCTTCACTCAAATAGTCTAAGATATCAACATTTTCTTGAGCCTCATACCTAGTTCAATTCAATTTCCTGCAACATATCCTCTAGACACAAAAGTGGAATATCAATCCAAGTATTGTTTTCCAAAAACAATTTATGTTTGAGTCAAATAGTCGAATTACGTGGTCTTTGCATGTACAACATAGGAAAGGCCTAATAGTCCCTGAGACCCTAGGTTAGTCCCCTTAGGTTTCTAACATGCTTTATTTCAACTTAGTCAAAAAATCCAAAATACAAAAACATTCACAAAACAAAAAAAGGTCAAAAAACATTTAAACCAAAGTGAACTACGAGCCTCTATGTGTGCAAAATAGGCAAGGCTTATATTTGATGAGCCCCCAAGGCCCCAAGTTAGTTCCCTGAAAACAACAAAAATAGAATAATAAAATTTAGAAAAATAAAAAAGACCCATCTCGTCATTGTAAACCACAAACAAACAAAGAAAACATCAAAATCTATTATTTTCAAGCAAAAAAATCACATAGATTGGATTACAAATAGACGTGAACAAATTCCAGAGTATTACTTACATATTGTTTGACAATGTACCAACAAACTACTAGATTTGACACCATTTTCCGATGGGCATTCGTTGGTCATTCAACAAATCTTTGTCCAAAGAGCGACGCAATGGTGAAAATCTTTCTATCGCTATTTTTTCGTCGCAAGGCTGACAACAAATTAAACGTCAAAATAACAGTGAAGAATCGTCGGTCAACGACATCATGAAATACCTCAGGATTTTGTTGGAATATCAATGAAAACTTTGTTTATCCACCGACGAATTACACCAGAAGTTTGTCGCCGGTTCAACGAAATGGGCAAGTAGTAGTGTCGAAACAACAGAAGACGTTCGTCAAAATTACGATGAAATAGGCAAGTAGTAGCATCGAAACAACACCAAAAGTTTGTCGAATGTGTGACGAAATAGGCAAGTAGTAGCATCAAAACAACACCAAGAGTTTGTCGACTTTGCAATGAAATTAGCAAGGAGTAGCGTCGGAAGAACACCAAAAGTTCGTTGAAAGTGCGACGAACTGGGTAGGGAGTAGCGTGGTAGCAACGCCGAAAGATTGTCGGAAGGGCGATGAAATGGGTAGGGAGTTACAATGAAATCATTGTCGTAGCTATAGCAACTTCATCGAGCCTTTCTATTGATTCGTCGGTGGTTGTCGTTGAAATTGCGACGAAGAAGCAATTTTTTTTTTAAAAAAAAAAATTTGTGGAAATGTACCATTGCGGAGACTGACGACTGATCATACATACAGACTACATATTAGTTTGATGCTTCAAATGATGCATTTCTTATATTGAAAATTTCATTACCTTATTGAGCTTCTCTTTGTTTTGAGTATAGTTTAATATTCTCTACTTAACAAGGCCAACCACGTGACGGTGGAAGCTCATTTGGCCCCTCCCCCCCTCACATCACTTTTAATTCCCCATACCCAATCATATAACATTAATTATTGATTCATCCATTAATAACATATAACATTCATTCATTAACATATAACATTCATTAATTAACATATTCACATTCATTCATTAATATATAATATTCATTCTTTCAGTTTTTACATATTATCAAAAATATGGTTGTCATGATATGATTACAATCACTTTTTTTGTTTCTTTTCAAAGCTACATAAAGCTAAAAGTGGAGTATCATTTTCTAAATCAATATCTATCCCTTTGATTTTACGTGCGCCCTCGCTTGTGATCTTAATGTACGTGTGAAATTGATCATGGCGTGGATGCCACTTTAAAGGGGGATCTGCAATAAGAAAGAATTTTAGAAACTAATATGTTTTATTATTATTGTTACAAGTATTTGATTAATTAAAGAACATTAGAGTGGTTCTCTTTACACGATGGAGTCCACATCATGGTCACGAACTTTTTATAGACTCATGCTCAACATGTTGAGGAACGCACTCTAAATCCTTATGCGCAATTGAAACACAAAGGGGTTATTAATTAATACACCAATTGAAATTAAATATGTTTAAGAGAACACGAGAGTGGTCTTGTTTACCTGATGGGGCTACATCATGTTCCTAATCTTCTCTAGCCTGATCATGCTCAACACGTTGATCATGATCTACATGCTCTAAAGTTGAAACATAAAAGGTTACATTAATTAATATACCAATTGCAATTAAATATGTTTAAAAGAACTTTAGAGTGACCCTCTTTGATAAGGGGCCATCATATTGATCTTCTAGCACGATCATGTTCAACATGTTGATCACACTCTACATGCTCTAAAGTATCGGGATGCACACCATGACCTTCATCTACATGTTCTACTCCACCCTCACCAGGCTACATTCCAATGTCATGTGCAGTATACATTATCATTGCTTGAATGTTTAAAAAAAATAGGCATGTAGTTACTTTATGGTGGAAATTAA
>VDFB02000017.1:307580289-307596172 GCA_007258455.2 Sequoia sempervirens | reverse complement strand
TAGTAAGCAATAAGCCATGGTCTCATGATTTTTTTTGCGCAAAAATCAGCTCAATTTTATTCACAGTTTTTTGCAGATTTGAAACACATTTTTTTGGTGATTTTGTAGTTTGAAATGGAAAAAAAATTATTGACCAAAAAGTCAATGATTTTTTCAAAAAATTAGGGAAAAAATCGTCCAGCCTTCAGTTTTTTTAAAAAATTGCGATTAATCGGGATTTTTTGTAGATTTATGCTTCTATATCACATACCTTCCTTGGCCCGGTGGTGTCTTTCCTTTTTTCTTTTCAGCCTTCTCCTTTCCATCGGACACCAAGTCCTTCCACTCCCTATCTAGAATCATGGGGGTATGCTCATACTTTTTGTTCTTCTCTAAATGTGACCTATATTGGTCCCTCGCATACTTTAGATAGGTACCAGCTTTCTTAAGGACCTTTGTTTGGTTGAATGTTTTATCACCGAACAACACAACTAAACGGTTAATGAGCTCATCTTTTAAATGTTCATTTTGGGCATTCCACCGTGTACGTATGGTGGGCCCGAAGAGCTCCAATGTAATATCACTTAGATGTTTATAAAAAACATCATTTCCTGCAAAATGATCATGGGATCAGTAGTCTAAAAAGAGCAATCAATAAGTAAATTTCAATTGGATTATATAAAATAATAATTAAAACATTTTAAAGTACCTGGGACCTTCTCTATCTTTATGGGAACGAAATCCTTGGTCACCACAAGTGTGACCGGCAATGTTCCTATACTAGTAATACGCAAAGATCCAGGAAATGTTGCTAAAACATCACTAGTACCAGTGGCCTTTGCATCCCCAGGTACATGTCCTAACGCATGTTCTGGAATGTGTTTGCTACCAGAGGGTGCGTTAATGGATGCCTACATGGTATGTGTTGCTGACATTTCAAATGACAATATAGGAACAGATGATGGGGTTAGATAATGTGATGTGTGCCTAGGAAGATCAAGATGGACACTTGTACCAACCCTTACTCCTCGGGAAGCACTTGCAGTACCCTGATCATGGCCAAGAGCATCATGAGGAGGTAAATAACCCTATAAAAACAACACATATTTTAGTTCATGACATAAAAGAGTACAAAATATAAAACCATGAATGAAATTATGTTATAATTAAAGACCTCATGACAACTTGCAAGTTTTGTAATCTCTCTATCAATACTTTAACCCTCTCTCTTATCTCATCTGTTTGAGGCATTTTGAACATCAACTGAGTCATTTCTTCATTGCATATTTTCATGAGCTTCTTTATCATATCGAAAGGGTTTGCTGAATAAGCCATGTCATCATTAGAAAATATTGACTACACCTCACTATGGATGCTCTCCTCTACTGCTGGTGCCTTTCCCTGATCAATCGACTGCTACAATAATATTAAAAACATTATCAAAATTAAAACTTATGAAAAAACCATAATAATAAAACATTTTCCTCGTATCTAATTTGTACAATTACAATGAGGTAAACCTGTCGAGTAGAAGCGGGTGAAGATATATCACGATCTATGCTCTAGGCTAGAGCCTTCTCCATACGATCAATGTCCCCCTATGACAAAAATTAAATATAAAAAAACATTACCAAAATGAAACCAATAGACTTATGAAAAAAAACAAGAATAAAATGGTATATTGGAGTCATTAATTGGAGGTTGGGTAAAATGGTACATAGTACGTACCACCCCCATAGTAACTGTGTTTGTAACTAAGTGATTCAAATTGTAATCAATTAACAACTCTTCCCTTGCAGTTATTGATTTTATCGCACATACGAATACACGGTTTCCCTCGCATGCCTCGAATATGAAATTGGGTTGCTTATTTGTTGACCCATGTCATGTACTGTTTATAAACCCTACAATATTCCTTGATGCTTTTGGCCTTCTGTCAATGTACATAGCCACTCCTTTATTTTGATCCTTATCTTTTAGTTGTATATAATTTGCTGATAGTGCATACCTATGCATACTTCGTGTATATCGAACCAGTTGCATCCAATGTTTGTAATCTGTAACAGGGTCCAACATACTTCATCAATTCAAGAACTTTGTCGTAATAGACCTTTATGCCATCCATGCAAAATAGGCCCAAAACCATGTAATGATCGATGGTGCTATGCGATATACCTCTCGCTGACACAAAAATCAGTGTTTATTGGAGGAAGTTCCTTGGGTACCCATTGTTTCCATAGATGTTTGTACCTCAAGGGCACCTCGACATCGCCTATGCTTTCATCATCATAAGAACATGACCCCCCTTCAGCAAGAAAAAATTCCATGCGTTTACGGAATTTTCTTCTAATCTTTTGACCTCTAGTTGATCTCCCTCTTTAGACATACTACATGTCTCGTTTCCTCTTCTCTTCCTGAATTTCCCTCGCTCAAGGAAGACAGATCTGACAAATACCTATTTAGTGGTACCTGCACTCGTAAGGATGTTGGATGAAGTTCTTTCATGGTGATGTGATCTCAAGGTGACATTATGATTAATCTATCATTTCATCGCTAGAATTTCACAGGTTATAAGGTAATCAAGTCTTGATAGATTGCAAGCTATTGTTACTACCGTCCAAATGTGTCCATCACAAATCAAATCTACTTAACGTTTTAACTCCCAAACTTTGTAACAAGTGTTAAATGTGACTATGGTCCACCAGTTACACAACCAAGGCCTCAAATGTATTCTCTAATTGTAATCAAAGGACTTTTTCTCTTCATTCAAGTAAATAAACTTGAAGGGAAACACCACCAAGTGGTTTATTGGACACCTACATGACTAAAAATAGAAGCAAATTAACATTTAATTTCCATATGTCTAAGTGGCTAATGGGGAGGGAGTGTGTACTAGGCCTGGTTAAGTCATCATAAGTTTACACTTTGGCAATAATTTTTTTTTAAGTCATATTAAATCTTCCTATGTCTAATTGCTAGGAGATTTTTGGTATGTTTTAAGGTAGAATGATTGATGAAAGAGCCCAAAGACTAGCCCTTCTCCATGGTATCTAGGTACACATAGTGGTGGTCTTCTCTTATACAAAAAAAATAATTATTTAAGGTTTTCTCATAATGCCATCATTGGAAAAGTATGATCAAATTCTTCTATTATGAAGAATTGGTCTATGTGCCTCTAGTAATCACTATAAATGTTTGTAAGGATAAAATGACTAATTGCATCAAGTAGGAGAGAATCAACTTTGAGTTCTTCAAAGATTATATTCCTTTATTCATAATTTTTAAGGGTTGTGTGTGGAGGAGGTTATCACTACCAAGAAGGGAGGAGACCTTTCCTTATATTCTTTTATAATTTTCATTATTCATATTTATTTTACACCTACATTTACAAATACACATACATATGCATTTACTGTTTTCATTTATTTCTCATGTAGTTTAATAGTTTGATCTGATGGAGCCTCAAATTTAGGTCCTTGGTTTCTTTTTGTTACTAGTTTGTCTTGATTATTCAGAAGGTACCTGGGGCTGGAATTTTGCTTTGCTTCCATGAAACCTTGGTGTTCTATCTTTGGGTTGGGTTTTTTCTGTTGTTACCTTTAGATGAGGGGTTCTAAAAACAACTTATGTCCCATTGAATCGTCTAGGCCAGGCCCCTTTTTAATAAAAATGCTAAATATTTCGCCTGCCCCTTTTATTTATTAAAGTCTGGGTTGGTTCGTGCCTCGCGCTTTTAAAACAACATTGAGTCATCGACTGTCGTTGCCCTAGGCAGTGTCCCTTTCCCTTATTTTCTTCTAAGTATTTTTAATGTTTTGCAGGGGTTATTTTGATGACCATCAATTTCCCTACGGTTGATTTTGACTGTTCCCCGCGATCGCGTGATGACACCACTACTGGCTGTTTGGTGATCGCGATATCATGGGTGGGCGCCACATGTCCCAGTTTGCCGATGCTGAAAAGAGTAAAAAAAAAGTGTTTAATATGTGTATCAAACTTTAGTGCATTATGGATTGGGTTAATAAACCACATGTGAGATGCATGTGCTCATGATCAATGGCGATGTTTTAACCTTGTTGAAAAAAGTTGCACGACAGATAGGTATTGATGCTGCTCCCTGTTATGTATGATCGTGATCACCAATTAAGGGAATCAACAGTTGCCTGCTATCGCATGATCCTAAACTTAAGGGAGTTTAATGATCGTGATATCGTAGGCGGGCGCCACATATATTCTTTTGGCACTGCATATTATGGTGGGTCCTTGACAATGACGTGGAGATGTTGTCACCTTCTTTGAAAGTGACTGTTCTATAATCTGACAGAAACAAGAGATCAACGGCTGGTGCAGGAGCACCTTATTGCATTCAAGCCTCCGTGAGGCCAATATGTAAAATAATGTTTAAAGAGTGCTTAGGGGTCATTCAATAAGGTATTTCAAGACCATCTAAATTTATTTGAGTCATTTTATAGGTATTTGGATAAATTATGTAGTCATTTTGTCTAATTTGCAAAAAATGTCAAATGTTGTTAAATGGCACATGAAGAGTCAATTATCAAATTTTTAATAAGATTCAATGGATTTATATGTTTTAGGGTCCATTGGGACTATCTAATAGCATTTTAATTGTTTGGAGGGTCTTTGGAGTCAAAAATGCAAAAAATGCATATTTTATAAAAAGTTGTTATATTGTAAAAATGCAAAAAAGTGCAAATGGTGGAGTCAAGTAGTTAGGAGGTTGGTTTGGGTCAGTTAGATAGGTTGGTTTTGATGTTCAAGGATTCAAAACAATTTTTATGGTCGAATTCAAAGGTTAGTTGAAGATTTTGGTGAAATGAAGAAAATGAAAGTTCCATTTTTCTGTGATTTTCAGTGAAATCTGCTGCTCCAGAGAGTTGTATGGACTTGTACAGTTTAGTAAGGCCCTGAAACTTACATTTATGGAAAGATAATTTAATTTATGAAGTTTTTTGTTCTTACTAGAAATTTTTAAAAGGTCGTTTAAGTGGTCTAATGGTCGAATCTTCACAGCAGCCCTGTTCAGAAATGAAGGTTCCAATTTTGAAGAAAAAATTCATATCTTAAGTTTCCACCATTGAAAACTCTTGAAAATTGGTTTGTAGGTCTGTTTTAACATTTTATTTCAGATTCCAAAGTTACAAGGGTGTATGTAAATGTTTGATAAGGTTTCAAGGAGGCCCTAGACTGGAAAAGAGTGATTTTGTGTGAATTTTGCATGAAAATGGTGGTTTAAGGTTTGTTAAAATAACATGAAAAAAGGTTGGGTGAAGGTTCTTAATGGTTGTGCAGACCTATTTATACTTGTATAAAGTGGTAACAAAGATAAATGGCTTGGGAAATGTAAATTTGCTTGTTGAAGGGGTCTAAATGGGCCTAAATGCTGATTTGAACAATCTACTTTTAGAAGTTCACATTTTTGAGTTGTCAAAGTTGAGAAATGGTTTTAAATTAGTCATTTGCTATTGTTTAATGTGTTTTTCTGATTCTACAAGAATTTTTGTGCCTTAACTCTATTTTGGTATCTTGAAATCAAGGAAATTGTCAAGAAAGTTGCCTTGTAGAATGGGTAAATGAGTTGAAACCCATTGTTGTGAAATATGTTCTAATAAGTTGAATTGTAAAATCCTCTTGCTTTGCATCAAATTGGTATCAAAGCCTAGCAAAAGGTCTGGGTTAGTTTTTGTTTGTAGTTTTGTGTTGTGGTTGTGTGCAGGTTAAAAAGAACCTGATTGTTGCCAAGGAAAGGCAAAGAAAAGTTGAATAGAAGCAAGGAGAGACTTGCTTGTAAAGATGGATTTGGTGAGAAGATTGGGAATACATTTGTTGGCAAAGGATGAGAGGAAAAATAAGAAACAAGAGGAAAAAAAAGAAAGGAAGAGAAAAGAGGAAGAGATGAGGCAAAAAGAGATTGAAGAGTTAAAGCAAATGATAGATCAATTGCTCAAAAGAGCTACAAGTTGGCACTTGAATATCAAGAAAGGAGTCACATGGCCTATTGAGAAGATTATTCAAAGAAAAAAAAAACAAGCAAGGATGGCAGCAAATGAGGCAAAGGTAAAGTTTGTTGAGCAAAGTAAGTTACAGGTTGAGATGCATGATATTCTAATTATGTTTGAAGATGAACAAACTTCTTTGATTGTTGAAGAACACATTGATGTTGAGATGAATGATATGGTTGTTGGTAATCAAGTAGTTGATGAAAATTTTGATGAACAAGTAGAGAAGGTTGTTGAGGTTGTTGATAAGGTTGGTAATGATCCTCAAGATGTTAATAATAAGATTGATAATGACAATATTGCAGATTTTTTTGTTAATGAGATATATGCAGATTTTCAAGGATATGATGCAGGTTATATATGGTACTCTAATGATGAGAGTGAAGGTATAGATGATGTTGTTGAGGTATATGCACAAGAAATGGACCTTTGGGACATGAAGACAACAAATGTAGTAGAAGATTCAATGGTAAAGGTAGAAGAAGATGATGAAGGTTTGGTGCCTACACCTAAACAAGAAGATGACAGAGGTGAAATAGATTTGCAGTTACAAATTGAGCCACCAAGGTATGAGAATGAGATATTTACTTCATTGTTTCATGATGAGACTAATGGCATTTTCAGTTTTCTCCATGTAGAAGTTTGTGGTTATCTTGAGACAGCAGATGTAGAGAGATTTTGGTTGATAGAGCAGAAGGAAATTCAAGGCATAGAGTGTATGGATGAGAGTGAGCATGCACAGGATGATATGATGATAGGAAGGCACAACTCACTTCTTGTGCTTACAATTTCAAGGAAAACAAAGCCATGGGTCAAAATGAAGATGAAAATTTTTGTGATTGTAGGTAGTGATGATTCATATCTTTTTGCAGGTGCTTTACATTTTGCTCCCTCAAGGGACTTGAGTTTTTTCTTCAAGGGGAGAATGGTGCAGGAGCACCTTATTGCATTCAAGCCTCCGTGAGGCCAATATGTAAAAGAATGTTTAAAGAGTGCTTAGGGGTCATTCAATAAGGTATTTAAAGACCATCTAAATTTATTTGAGTCATTTTATAGGTATTTGGATAAGTTATGTAGTCATTTTGTCTAATTTGCAAAAAATGTCAAATGTTGTTAAATGGCACATGAAGAGTCAATTTTCAAATTTGTAATAAGATTCAATGGATTTAGATGTTTTAGGGTCCATTGGGACTATCTAATAGCATTTTAATTGTTTGGAGGGTCTTTGGAGTCAAAAATGCAAAAAATGCATATTTTGTAAAAAAGTTGTTATATTGTAAAAATGCAAAAAAGTGCAAATGGTGGAGTCAAGTAGTTAGGAGGTTGGTTTGGGTCAGTTAGATAGGTTGGTTTTGATGTTCAAGGATTC
Organism: Sequoia sempervirens; assembly: GCA_007258455.2. Lineage (NCBI taxonomy): Eukaryota > Viridiplantae > Streptophyta > Pinopsida > Cupressales > Cupressaceae > Sequoia > Sequoia sempervirens. The sequence continues at coordinate 307,588,807 of VDFB02000017.1, read as the reverse complement.
AAAACAAAGTGTATGGTAGAATTCAAAGGTTAGTTGAAGATTTTGGTGAAATGAAGAAAATGAAAGTTCCATTTTTCTGTGATTTTCAGTGAAATCTGCTGCTCCAGAGAGTTGTACAGACTTGTATGGTTTAGTACGGCCCTGAAACTTACATTTATGGAAAGATAATTTAATTTATGAAGTTTTTTGTTCTTACTAGAAATTTTTAAAAGGTCGTTTAAGTGGTCTAATGGTCGAATCTTCACAGCAGCCCTGTTCAGAAATGAAGGTTCCAATTTTGAAGAAAAAATTCATATCTTAAGTTTCCACCATTGAAAACTCTTGAAAATTGGTTTGTAGGTCTGTTTTAACATTTTATTTCAGATTCCAAAGTTACAGGGGTGTATGTAAATGTTTGATAAGGTTTCAAGGAGGCCCTAGACTGGAAAAGAGTGATTTTGTGTGAATTTTGCATGAAAATGGTGGTTTAAAGCTAGGGTTTGTTAAAATAACATGAAAAAAGGTTGGGTGAAGGTTCTTAATGGTTGTGCAGACCTATTTATACTTGTATAAAATGGTAACAAAGAGAAATGGCTTGGGAAATGTAAATTTGCTTGTTGAAGGGGTCTAAATGGGCCTAAATGCCGATTTGAACAATCTACTTTTAGAAGTTCACATTTTTGAGTTGTCAAAGTTGAGAAATGGTTTTAAATTAGTCATTTGCTATTTTTTAATGTGTTTTTCTGATTCTACAAGAATTTTTGTGCCCTAACTCTATTTTGGTATCTTGAAATCAAGGAAATTGTCAAGAAAGTTGCCTTGTAGAATGGTTAAATGAGTTGAAACCCATTGTTGTGAAATATGTTCTAATAAGTTGAATTGTAAAATCATCTTGCTTTGCATCAATGGCGAAGATTTAAATTTGCATCAAATACAATTGAAGTTGTTGGCGCGGTGTGCAAGTAAGCTTTAATAGTGGACGAGAAGTCTTCTGGCCATTTCTCATAAATTCTAAGTATTAAATTTTAGGCTATCTTCACCACAAGGGCATTCAAGTGTTTTCCAAGCGGTCCAGAGCCAAAGATAGAGTTTTTTCAAAGCAATTACAACAGGGTTTGATTTTCTGCAGGGCGCAAAATCCCATGAGTTACTTTATTTATCACTGTTTCTGTTTGAATGTGATTCTTGTGGAGGGTTGTTTTGTGTTGGTCAACGGTTTTCTAGATTAAGGTTCTAGGGTTACTGGTTCTTTTGAATTGTGCGAAATTGCAAAATTCTACTGTAATTTTTTTTTGGGTAGCCCTAGTTTGTTCACAAATTTGATCTTAGGAGAAGCCTTGGTTGTTTGAAATGGCGCCACTAAAGTAACATTCTGGCCATATTGATTATTTGCAAAGGAATTTATACGACAATTTCCTTGACCAATTCCCTTTGTCAACAAATGACAAGAAGAGGGGTTTGATCTTAATAAATGGGACAACCTTAGGTGAGGGATTAAGATATAAAACCTATAACATTGCGGATGCTAGGGTAGAAATGATGGGCTTGGAAATGTTTAGGAGATGGTATGGGCAGCTAAATATGTCTCATCCTTTTTCAAATGGTTGGAGATATGATATGGGAAAACTTGTGGTGCAGAATGTATTTCTTGATGTTGATCTACTCAAGGCAGTGGTTGCATGATATGATCCCATCACAAGGATTATCAGGGATAATGATGGTGAGGTTTTACTGAATATAAATGCAGATGAGATTCAACCGGTTTTTGATTTAAGTGAATACAACTCATTCTTGGTCCAAATAGACCTTGATGAAATGGAGCAGGAATATGCCAAGGCACAACCTCTTTTCAGATTAAAGTTGCTTCCTCATCATCTAACCAGGGTGGGTAGTTCAACGATTCACATCAGCCCAACTGACTAGGAACCTTTCAGGTTGAGTTGTTTTGCTAATCATTTCTTGGAAACTTTTTATTCACTTTGCCAAATTTTAGGTTTCAACCCTAATATCGAGATGCACATTGCTTATATATTTATGGGGGCTCAAATTCAGCATCCTAACTTTTCTATAGTGTACGACTATGCTTCTTTCCTTGCTGAAAGGATACATGAGGATTTGCTGAACTTGTATGTGGGGGACACTGGTACTCCTTTCTTTTGGTACTCCTTATTAATGCATATGTTCTTGTACAAGAATGCCAATTTCTTCTCAGAGAAAATGGAGTTGAGGCAGGAGATGAATGGAGAAAAATTACCAGTGTAGGCTTGGAGTGCAGACTTGTCTTACAACAAGGGAGATGCCAGTTTTGTGCAGTTTGATAACTGCTTTGCTTCCAGGCTCAGAGCTAGACTAATGGTGAATGTGCCAAGGATTCCTGAGGATTTGCATGACTTTCTCTGACCCAAAGTGAGGAAGCCTGATTTGAAGGTGTGTCATAATTGGGGTGACATCATTCTATACCCTGTAAGCACTGTCCTAAGGGTTTATGGTTTCTAGAGAGCTCCTCATATTCTCCCATATAATGTACCATCAAGAATGGGATTTGCAGAGGTCATGTGGCAACTAGGTTGCATTCATGAAGATAATTTGATAGGAAAAGGAAAATGGACTTTGTTCCCTAATTATATTGTTGTTTCAAACTTTGTTTTTTCCAAGGGAGGATGGGTTCACTTTGACAGATATTTTGATGACTACCATTTGAAGAGTGGATCTAGGAGGCAGTATGACCCTGAAGGATTCTTTGCCCTATTTAGGCAAAGAATTAAGGGTGGCAAGTTTGCTCATATTTTCAATTTTTTTAAGGATTTGATTAGAAATGAGTTCGATTTGAGCCAGTGGGAATTAAATAAAGAGAAGCGGATTGCTTATGAGAAAATGTTGGCCATGGTGCATAAACTGGATCCAAAATATGATCCACTGATGGAGTTCACTCCATTTCATAAAAGAATTTATTTTTTGATGAATAATTTCAAAGAAATCATGAGCACCCTGAGAACCAAGAAAATAAACTTGGAACTGGACTGGGGAATTTAGGGATTAGAGGTGAGGCCTAAAGAAACAAGGCCGACCTATCAGCCACCAGTGGATAGGCCTCTATATAGGAGGAAGAGAGATGATAGTAGTGATGAAGGAGGAGATAAAAAAGGGAAACAAATAATGAAAACATCATCACAATTGAGTCATGGGATTAGGAAACCTAGGGAGAATAAAGATTGTGGATCTAGATTCACCACCTAGAAATGACCCTATAGAGCTGCCATCAGAGCCAAGCCTTAAGAGGTGAAGAGTTGAGGAGTCACAAGAGGCTCTGGTGGATGAAATAATCATAACTGATTAGGACATGTAGGTTGGTATCCCCTCCCCTCCTAAATCAACACAATTGGTGTTAACTGATATGAATATAAAGGGGCAGTGTGTACATGATGTCAGGATGGTGGCTTGCAAGGCGTTCTTAGATGATGATGCCTTTATGAAAACTCTTGTGTTCTTGCAGTTGATCTGGAGGATGAAACTTGAAGAATATTAGGATAAATGAAAGACCAGGAGGGAATCAAGACTTGATAGGTCTAACCAGGAGAATGATGATGAAGTCAAAGCTGAATTAATGGAGCAATTCAAAAGCATCACTCCTGATGAAGGAAGGAAACTTGTATCTCAGGCTGGTGTCTTACTCCTTCCTAAATGGGACATAGCTGATGCTGTAGCATTCAATGCTATTATGCAGTCTAAGCATCCTATGCAAAACAGTGAAGAAGAAGTCAACGCAACTCTACAAGACTCTGCTTTTAGTGAGGAATATGAAACTTTAGCCATATGGGCACTGGCACCTCAAGGTAGAAAACCAAATGTGGTTGATATTAGCTCTAGTCTAAGGGGCGGGCTCATTATCAAGAGAGCTTTTGAAACCTCAACAACAGAAGCCACAAGCCTGACACTGAATGTGGCCAAATTGGCCCAAAAGATAGCTGAAAGAGATGAAGCTGAAAAGAAAAGCCTGATGGAAAAGTACAATGCAATAATTGGGGAGTATAGTAGAATGCAGCAGAAAAATGTTGAGTTGCAGTCTGAAGTAGATAGATTGAGATACAGGTAGGTGGGAGAATCCTCCAGTTCCTCTACTATCAGAGCATTACCTACTACTTCGAGGTCATTGCCCCCTATTATCCCAATCATTTCTACTCCTGGATCCCCAATTCAGACACCTGCTAATAGCCCTACACTAGGGTCAGTCAAAGAGGAAGATGAGTATTTTGTAGATCCTACCAAAAAGCAGATGATGAATAAAATCACAGAATTACATGCTGCCCTAAGGGCAAGTGAGGATGGTGCTATGGCTAAATACAATGAGGTGGTTGACACCATTTTGAGACATTTAAATGAGAAGGTTGATTCTAGATTTCCAGTTGTACATTCTTTATATTCTTTATTCTTGGGTGGAATACAAAACATTAATAGAGATCAGGAAGTGGTTCTACCTCTGGTTGATAAGTGGATCCATCAGACCACTGATTTAGATGTTATGTTTAAGGCTTCCAAATTTGATGTAAATAATAGGCCCCTGTCATTAAAGCCTCTCAAATCTTTGTGAAATCATTGAAGGGATTCCAGGCCCTGCCTGATGATTTGAGTAGGAAAATTAGAGAACTAGTAAAGAGTTTTGATGATTGGAATGACACTTTTCTACCAGGTGTAATAAATGCACAAGGAAATATTAAGACACTGCAGTAGTGGCAAGATAGGGCATAAGAGGTTATTAATGCACAAATCAAATTGTTTTTTGATGACTCAGACCATGACTTGTTGGTAAGCAGCATGGATAAAATAATTAATACCAACATGTTCTTAGAGTCATTTGAGAGGGAGGCCAACCAGGTTGCGGTGAAATTCACACCTTACAATACCAAGGTGAGGTAGGTGGTGAATTTTAATTGGCGAACGGATGAGGAATATTAGAATTGGGTGGACAAGTACTTAACCGAAGAGGAGTGAAATGGTGTCTATTACTGGCAACTGACAACTCAGCAGTTATATTATAACTGATTATGGTTTTGTTTCCATGGCATCTTTGGGCACAGGTTCTGAGGTGTAACAAATGTTGCAGCTATTGTGTAATGAGTAGAAATCAACGAAAAGATTCTCCCGAACTTGGTGGTTTTGATCATAGTTTTGAATTGGAACATAGCGGTCCAATTCACTGGTGAGATTTGTAATGTCTGGCCCAATGGTTATTGCTCCTTCATTTTCTATAAGAAAGATTTCAAAGCCAGAAATAAGGGTTGGCAAGTCAGATATTTTGAAGGTTGAGTCTAGGTATAGTTGAAGAGTAGATTGTAAGAACCTTTTTGAATGTTAAGGAAATTTAGGTTTGGGGTTATCCTGTAATGGGTTTTAAAGTTATGGAGATTTGATGTTTCATAAGAAACAATAGCATTTGAGCTATGATGTTATATCTCAAGCTCATGTCTCTCCTCTATACAAACATATCATAATTTTGAATAGAATAATCAAGGATTATGACGTTTATCTCATTGCTCTAATGTGTGTGTTTTCCGTTTTGGCTTTAATTCAAATAATTAATTAAAGTGCTTGGATGGAGTCATGGATGGGTATGTTTGTAGAGGGATTTAGTAAGAAGTATTGAGCTGGGACAAGAATTGACACTATTGTAATGCAATATTTCCAGGGATCATGAGTGCTAAGTATTTAAATCTGTTGTTGAGTCATGAATGTTTGTGAATTTGACTCCCCAATGGTATATGGCACTAATCTAAATTGTATGAATTTGTGAAACTCTGTGTCTGTATGTCTTTTCTTAGGGCTTGCCACTAAGTTGCAAATAAAATGACTATCATAAGTTACAAAATAATGTTGTAATCATCTCATGCTCCAAGTAGTTGATATTACTGGTGAAAGGACAATTCATTTTAGTGGTATCCTATTTGGTTGAGCTATTTGTGGGATTATCTATGAATTGTTAATGATTGTTTATGAGTTTGGTGCAGAGATCATAAACACATTATAGGGACCACCCTCCTAGGTCTTGTAGAGCCCAAAGTGTAGGAGGTTATTATTAAAATCCTCATCAGTTGGTCTAGGTCCTTTGAGCTACCCTTGATTGGAATTGACAATTCCATAGGTAGATTAGAAGACCAACTTGGTTTATAGGAAAAAATACCAACATGATCGATTTCATATTATATGTGTTGAAGACTTTAGAATTTCAATTACATTGATTTATGGATATGTTGTATCTATAACACTACAAAACCATATGCTCTTTGCATTTACACTTGCATTTAGAAATACACATTTATATACATAGATATAGATTTCTTTGATGATTGATATGTTGCATTTATTGTTCTAGGAGAGCATCTAGTAATTGCATTTACATTTACATTTAAAAATACATATACATACATATATGTGTGTGTGTGTGTGTGTCATTTATATTCAGTGTTTTAGAAACAACCCATTAGGTTTGCATATGGATAAAAATTCATAAAATCAGATCTCCCATACATTTTTTGTTGAAACCTATGCCCTATTCATGCATCCTACAATTACAACAGTATCCACGGGGCCTGTTACACAAGCTACAGTAATCACAAAAAGTTTAAGAGCCACTTTATATCATGTTTGGACTGCAAAACCCTAAAAAATAGGGTAACTCAGATTATGATTCGTTGGTGAGCTATATGGACAAAATCATTAGCACCAACTCATTCTTGGAGTCTTTTGAAAGAGAAGCAAATCAAGTGGCAGTTAAGTACAAACCTTATAGTGTCAAGGTGAATGAGGTGATCAATTTTGATTGGCCAACTGATGAAGAGTACAAGGTGGTCCAATTGGCTAGTGACACGTGTGCTTTCTGGCCTGATGCTTGTTTGGTCCTCCTTTTTCTAGAAGAAGGATTTCAAGGCTAGAAGTATGAGTTATCAAGTTAGATATTTTTGGTCGAGTCTAGATGAAGTTGCAAAGCAAATTGTAAAGTCTGATGGTTTTAGGGAAAATGCAATCTAGGTTTTGAGTCATTCTATAGTAGGTTTTGAATTCATGGGGATTTGATGTTTTATGAAAGTACTGGCATTTGAATTGATATGATTAATTTAAACTCATGTCTCTCCATTGTACAAGCATATCTAAATTTTGAATAAAATGATCAAGGGTTTTTTCTTTCATTTCATTGTTGTGGTGTGTATGATTCTTGTTTTAGGTTTAATTCAAGGAATTAATTAAAATGCTTGAATGGGATTGTAGGTGGATATGTTTTGTATAAGCTATTTTATTTTTTCTATCTTATCTTATACCATTTTATGAGAATGGGGGTGCCAATGTACGAGAAGATCTTTGGAAACTAGGCATGAAAATTGAAGGTTAAAGAGAATGGGGGTGTCAAACTTATAGTACTCATTGCCCCTTGGTCATCAATTTTCCGTGAGTGCCCTCAACCTCTTCCTCGGCGTTGGTATTGATCTTGTTTTCACTCCTCCAAACTCTTCCTTGGCGTTGATATTGACCTTATTTTCACTCCTCCAAACTCTTCGTCGGAGCTGGTATTGACCTTGTTTTAACTCCAAACTCTTCCTCGGTGCTGGTATTGACCTTGTTTTCACTCCTCCAAATTCTTCCTCTGTGCTAGCATTGACCTTGTTTTCACTACTCCAAACAGTTCCTCATCACTAGCATTGACCTTTCACTTCTCCAATTTGATGAGCTACAACCTGGTTTCATTAGCTTTTACAGTATGTTAGTTAAGTTCAAAATTTTGGTGCCATTTAGCTAGGTTTTAATATTCTACAATATAGTTAAGTATATATTAGCTATATTTTACATAATAAATAATATAATTATTCAATTTATCATAATTAGATATTATATTCTTTAACAAAATTATTAAATATGTGTAAAATTATTATAATTAATAATTAATAATAAGTATATTTTTATATAATACAAAATATAATTAATATAATATATATTTAATATAATAGTAATATATATTAATATGAGAGAGAGAAACTAAATTTTGATTGGTTGTTTCATGTCAACAATCCAAGGATGGCATGTGTCCTTGGGGAGTTATGCTCAAGGTAGCATGCCATTTGATTAAAGATATGATAGTTCTCCTTTAAGACCTCTTCAATGTACCCATTGCACACTTAAGGAGACAAAGATAAAATATATAGGGAAGAAAATATAGAGAGAGAGGGAGATAATGACAAACATACAAATAGAAAGGGAGACAAAGAGATAGAGAGGGGGTAGAGATAAAGAGATAAGGATGAATAGATAGAGATATAGGGAGGGTGATTGATATATCTCTCCCTGTCACTCTCTATATCTCCCACTATCTATGTCACTCCCGCCTCTTCCCCCCTCTATCTATTGAGCTATCTCTCCCTCTCCCCCCTTTCTCTCTCATTCAATCCATCTCTCCCTCCATCTCTCCTACTCTATATCTCTATCTCTATTTCTTGTTTTATCTCCCTCTTACTCCTCTCTATATGCAGAGTAGTGGGGAGGTGGAGGGGTGGGC
>VDFB02000017.1:307545444-307571269 GCA_007258455.2 Sequoia sempervirens | reverse complement strand
AAAAACCATGTCAAAAGTGAGATATAACGTGACTGTGTTATAATGCACATGTGTTATATCTTTCTTTGGGAATCTCCAAGCCTTGGGATTAGGATTTTCCTTGGAATACCAACCCAAAGGCTTGGAGGGCATTCCCAATGACCAAAGACATTCTTTTGCAAATTCTACAATATACATAATTGGGTTCATTCTCACCATCAGGATTGCATGTGGTTCAATATCAAACAAATTGAACATCTGGGTAAGGTTAGGTTCTCTCTTAGCTATCCAACAATGTAATTTTTTTCACTTTCTAACAATGTTAAGCTTTCATCCATAATTTTTTTTGTTTGTGTGTCTTTTTTGGCAAAAAGTAGTGCTTGGTGTTTTTTTGTTATAAATTAACTATTCATCAAAATTTCAAATAAATTACATTTTTAGAAACTAGAGTCCATTCTACAAAAAAAAATTAAAAAAAATTGAGTAGTTACCAAAATTTGTAGGGGTAGCATGGCCAAAATTTTGTTTTTCAGGAAGTGTCCTCTTCAAAAATTAGTAAAAAATCAAATAGTCATTAAAAATTTATCAAGAAAATCATGCATCAACTACATATTATTAGCTAACTTCTGACTGTAGCAATTTTAAAAATACTAAAAAAAAGTTCACCATGCTAGGGTCGTACAAGAGTTGCCATGTTATGTTTTTCTGACAAAAGAAAAACCAATTTGTGTATGTCCCTCTTTTGAACCCCTTAATCTCAACCATTTTCAAAATAAATTAATAGTTTAAAAAGTAGACCTGGAGCACTTCAATCCTTGTTTTTGTTTCATCTCAAAATTTTGAGTGTAACTATCCTCAATTTCACGCCCAAGGTTAGTATTTCCTAATTTTAGAAAAAAGAAGTAGCCACTTAAGCCTCCTTTTTGGGAACCATCTTTTTGCACTTACCCCACTTTTACTACCATCATTCAAGTGACCCTTAACATTACATTACCATATTTTGTTATCTCAACATCTCTTCCTCACCATACAGGTAACAATATTGATACAATATAATGAGTTATGCAATGCCACTCATATCATTAGTAGAATTAATATTGATATTACTAATATTTGCAATATTAATAAATCCTTATAACATTAATGCTACAAACTAAATCACAAATTTTTTCCTTATTTGGTGAGGATGAAGCCAACCTTCAACTCATTATTACTAATTAAAATAATGTAGTTATATTAAATTATTATTCTTGGTGACAATGTTATATTCATGATATTCATTAATTTTGAACTAAATATTAACATTCAACAATGATGTCGCATTTATGCTAATATTGTTATTAATAGGATAAAATTCACATTAATGTTTATACTATTCATATATATACATGTTTTTACGTGTGTATTTCTATCTAACCCAATATCTTAATAAAGATATCAATAGATTAAATGTCATTTTAACAATACTAAATTTATTATAAATTTGTAAATAATATTTTTTAACATTATTATTCTTTACGCATTGACATCATTACCTTCCATAAAAACTTGTAAATGGCTTATACCAATTTTGAATATAAATCACCATACTCCCAATTACTCTTATTACCATTTCTTAGGATATTCCGTATCTACCTTGTTATCAACTCATTAGTACCTATGCCATCACCTCTTTACCTAGTGCACTACATTAATCCCTCCTTATTAAAATATTAAAAATATGATATGATGTCCAACATTTCTGTGAAGGGTGCAATCAATTTAAACCAATCCTAAACTAGTTTGGTGTCCATAACAAAATCCCGTCTAAAGTTGGTGCTACTTAAAGCTTATAATCAAGGCTTGACCGAATTTTTTTATTTTAATAAACATTCACCAAAATATAAGATCTTGGCCCAAATTTTCATGTTAATAAACATACTCTAAAAACCTTGTTGATAATTGACTTACACACTTAGCTTTCCAAATTTTGGAAAAGTGTAAAGGTGTTACCAGCAAGGAAGAGTTTGGAGGAAGGAAAACCAAAAGTGGCGGGGAAGCAACAAAAATTATGAAGGAATAACAACCAAGAAAATGGTGAAAATGATGAATGACTAAGATTCATTTAATCATTTTGCATTGATACAGGCTCAAGATAGCCATTGATACAATTTCATAGGTCACCTTCATTCCTAGAAGCAAAAAAATCCTAACGAATGTCACATCAAAAAAATTCTAAATTTTTTTTCCGATGGGCAAGATTTTTATGAGGGCACAAGTAGCAAGGCGATGCTCATGGTTTCCTACTTGGTTTGTAAGTCGTCTACAGCTTGGAGGGTAAGCATTGTTGAGAGAGGGTTTTGAGTTGTTGATTTTTCATGCACCCTACGTTAATGGTGAAAACCTCACAGTTTGTGGCAAAGCATGAGCTATTATACACCTCCTAGCCAATGTACTTATTATTTTGTTAATGCAATAACATTATTTATTTATTATTATGTAATTTTGGTTTCTCTTTTTTTTTGTTCAAAGATCAGATTGAAGATGAGTATGTTCATTGATAACATGAATGAAGGCTTCCCTTCACTGCATGGACTAGACGTCATTATTTTCATCTTTTTTTTAATAGTGTATATACCTATATCTCTAAACACGGATGTTAGAAAAGTCTCTTTGGGTTCTTATATATGTGTGTTTGTGTGTGTGAAAAGGTGAAAAAGGGATATGGAGAGGTGCTTTCTTTCACTTCTAGGGTTTTGGACCTAAAAGGAGAATGACCAAAAATCATTTTTCAACACTTCACTCAAGAACAAACCCTTGAGATTTCAATTCAAAGGAGATTGAAATTTGTCAAAGGGAAGGTTCTAAGGAAATAATAACAACTAATGAGGGTTCATCACCAAGTGTAAAATTGGAAAATATAATATGCTGGAAAACATAGTGTGATATGCAAAATGACCTAGAAATGCAAGTAAAGTATAATAGAAAACTGTAAAACTAGAAATGTGCACCTGGGAAATTGAAGGAGGTAGAATGGAGGCCTAGAATCCTGAAAAATCCATTGTTGAAGCTAATTGGGACTCATATGCTAGGCTGGGTAAATCAATCCAATTTTAGGTAAATTGTGTAGAAACAGGTTTCAGACAAATGGGTACTTAGATCTGCAAAAATCTCTGACAAATAGGTGCAGTGGGACTCATTCTCCAATAGTGGTGAATCAATCCACTTCTAGATTTTTGGAAATTCAAAGCTGGATTTTGTAGCTCTTAGTTTGCTCTTTTGTTCCTAATTTAGACCTGGGTCTAAAACTGCATAATTCAACATATAGACCTTCTCCAAGCTACTCCAAGGCTTGTTTGCAACTTTGAAAACTTCGAATTGCTTTGACAACTTGATGAGAACTTTTCCAATCTTTCTCTTTGATAAATCTACATTCTAGACCTGCAAATCACATGCAAAGAGAGGGAAAAATGTTGTGGGATTAGTGAATAGGGGTTTTCCTTGGTCAAACCCCTTGTTGGTAATTAAACCCTTGAAATGAAATGAAATAGAATAGAGAATGATGAATGAAAAAATAATGATGTTGCAACTCACCAAACCCTTGTAATAAAGTGTTGCAAACATGTAAGTGATGCCTCCAAAGGATGTTGACTTGGACTCTTGCTTGATGTTGATGAAATGTTTGCTTGAAACACAAATCCTACACCACAATTGTTAGCTCTAAAACAACATGATGCAAAAAATATTTGACATGATGAAAGAAACTTGAAGAATTCTCTTTAATGCTTGATAATCTTCCCTTGAAATGCCTTGAATGCTCTTTGGAATGCTCAAATGCTCTTGTGAACTATATGCATGAATACTTGAATGCTTGGTTAGGATGAAATGAGAGAAATAACCTTGTATTTATACACAATTATGTAATAATTCTCAAAATTACAACACTACAAGTTGACCTTAGATCTTTGAGAATAAAAACCTGCCAGAAATTTAAATTAAATTTGAATTTTGAGTTAAAGGGGACTCATTTTCCAATAATGGTGAATGAGTCCCACCTTAGGAATTTGAGGTGGGATTCGATATTATGATATTTTAAATGATATTTTTTAGGATTATTCTCAAAAATACACATAAATAAGGCTTGTGGATGCAAAATGGGTTCAATTAAAGCATAAGAAAGCTCAATTATTAATGAAAAACCTAGGAAAGTGTGAAAGTGTGTTACAACACTTAAGTAAGGTACCATTTGAATCCTTTTCATTCACAAGGGCCCAAGACCTAATGTGAATGTGTTATCCACATTACAACACTAAATCAAGGCAACATTAAGCCAAAATCCACAAGAAGGACCCAAATGAGTGCGAAAAAGTCAAAGGATCCTTTTTTCGACACTACAATATATATTCTTGGTTTCTTTTTTTTTTTGTTTTTTTACACTTTTTTGGGTGTATAGAATAAGGGTTCTATGCCCTTGTTTTCTGATGAGCCCTAAATGGGTAATTATTCATTGTTGTTATCAATTTATTTTCTTTCTTTTATTAATATATTTTTTTGAGGTATAAGGGTCATATTAAAAGGGATGTCTGATTCAACATGATATTCTAATTTAACTTGTTCTATTCAAATGTGATTTTACTCAAGTAGGTAGATATGAGAGTGGGGAGTGGTTATTCCATTCTAGAAAGGCCATAATACTTAGGGGTTTTGAAATGTTATTAAAAATAAAAATTCCTTCAAATCTACTAACTATATTTCTTCCATCAAGAGTTTATGTGCAGATTCAAGCTGAGAAAAGTCAATCAATATATATTTTCATAAATCTGAGAATGGAGGCTGATTTTAATCTTCCTGGGAGCTTTTCAAGTTTTCTCTAGTAGTCATTCAAAAATAAATCCAGATTATGAAATAACTTTTTTTTCCAACTTTTTGAATTTTCTACTATAGTGCAAGGAGAAATAATATGAAAGTTCGACTCAGGAAGGCCCTCATAGACTACATAAAATGGAGACATCTTACTAGCACATATATTATGCCATAGACATCGAGTGCTAAGAGAAATGTGTAGCTACAACATGATCTCTCTTTTTTGGATTCTTAGAAGGATAACTCTGCAATTGATAGATTTCCCATTTCTTTTCCTTTATCAATACAACAATTAAATTTTATTCACATGAATTGTACATAGGTGCAACCATTCCTACAGGTATTACAATATTCTCTACTACTCATTTTGAGACCAACAATATTTTGTATCTTTATAGACCACAAATAGAGAATAGGGGAACCAACTACTACCTATATGACAATTGATAAATAGCCAATGGAGAGAACCCACTCGAACCACCCTACCATATGGGTCATCAAGCCATGGAGGCCCTCACAAACCCCCAAACCAAGAGGTTCAGCTAGGACCCCTACAGGAGTAGAAAAAACACCTGTATTGACATTCATCCCTATACCCTTAAACATAAGCTTTCCAACTCAAGGTCTTGATAGAAAAACAAGGAGGACCCATCACCACAAAATAAAAGAAATGGAACAAAATTTTTACATGCTCATAATGACCCAAAATGTATAGGATTCACACCACCAAAATTTCACAATCTCCCAAACTCAACTCTATGAGGTAAACTACAACAAGAAGGAAAGGAACAACAACTCACCTCAGCAACTCAACTCTTTCTTGGACAAGGCATCCATGGAGATTTTAAGCAGACCTCCCCCTCCTTCTTTTTGCAGCCAGCCAAAACTTACCAAACGATAAAATCCAAAAAAAAAGACTCTCATCCTCTTTTTAACCCTCTCTTGATGTATCCTTCCCCTAGTTACTTGAGTTGGGGGTTCAAAAATAGCCTAACAACATTAATTTTTCACTTTTTCATGCTTGAAACTTGGGGTAATAGCTTCCATACGGGATTCCACACGTACCCACAATTTATGACCCTCATATACACTTCTTGACATGAAATAAGTTAGCTAGGATCTTGATTGAACCTATTGTTCCACCCATTGGCCATTTACACACTTTTTCCAATTGTTAGTACTCCATGAAATGAATAATTGAATTGATTTATATTTATATATATGTATTTACAATCAATTTGTTGACTTGAAAATAATTAATTTTATGTACCTCATTCATACTTGGTTGGCACCATTTGGATGTTCGCAACTTGACCTTGAAGCTTAAACTGCGTCATCCTTATCTTTCACATTAGTATTTTCTATGATTATAACTTCTAGAAATAAATGCAATATAATGATTTGAATTTGAATCTAACTTGGTGTGTCAACAATTATATACCAAAATCCTAACTTCTCAATTTTTCTTACCTCCATAATTCAAACTTGACTTGATCCTGCTTACAATTGTTCGAGCTAACATGCTCTTGATAAATTACATTATAGAATTGTTTGACACAACATTTTCACATCTAGCACTCTAATTGAATTTTTTTTCTTTCTAGATCAAATATTTGGCCATGGATGCATTTTTTTTACATAAAAGAAAGCTTATAATATGAAGATGTCATTCATACGTATAAAATAGAATTTGGGATAAAAGGGTTATGTTTAAGGTGACTATTATCTAAACCTTTAGAGTCATTTATCTTGGTAATGCACCAAAAGCTACAATAAGCTTGACCTTGTTGTAAATAAAGTACAACAAATTGAATGAGTGACAATGCAAGAATTAAAACACTTATCATTTCCATCTATGCAAGTACACCATCATAAGGAAGATAAGAAGTCTTTCTATAATGATATAAATCAAGAATCACCCAATCATACCATTTCATGTGCTAAGATGTCATTCATATGCATTTAGGTTTAAGAAGGAAATGTATAAGACTTTTTTACAAGAATCTACACATCATTGCTATTACTTGCACAAACAATCACTTGCTCTAACTACTAGGCACTACTTCTTTAGCTATTTCTAAAGTTGAGTTTACATACTAAAGTATCATTCAAATATGCAAAATTTTAATATCATGCTCAATTTTAGCTAGAACCTAAATATATGATTTGTCTTTGTTTCCTAATGATTGAGACCACAATTAAGTTCTCATTTTTCCACATAGATCATCCTACAAGAACATATCCAATTACCCTTTGTAGCTTACATCATATAACTCCATTCAAAACAAAAATTGTGTAATTCATCAAATTTACTTGTCCAACTACACTAATAGGACTCACCAAAGGAACTATGATGATTAATAACTTATGCATATATGGCTAGGCCTTACAAGTTAGGTCATTTTTACATGTCTACATTTTTCCCTTCTTTGAGATAAAGTATTGGTTACATTGCTTCAAAGAATTCAATGTTCAGATCAAGATTTGAAAAATTTAATGCCCCACTATCCCCCAATGCTTAGTGGAAAGATAATATGACACTCGGCTGCACCCTTGAGAGGTTGATTGGAAAAATTACTTTTTGGGTTAGGCTCGTGACAAGGTTCCATTGTAGTTTAGATTCATAGAGGACAAAAAATTAGGCTATAGGGCTTGCGTTTATGGTTTCGGATGTTCCAAGGTGCTCAAAATTTAAACCTAGGAGGGTTCCTAAAGTAAAATTTAGGGTTTGGGGGGTAAAAATAGGAAATTAGGGTTAATTTTTCCTCATTTTACACTTTGAGCCTTAATGAATTCTTGCCTCTAGAGATCTTGTTACTGTGATTGTCAATTTACAATGGTGAGGATTTTAGGTGCCCCACACCGAGTAGATGTAATTCATTCGTTTAGGAGGCTAGCTGGCATAGGAATCATGGTACATACCCCTTCCTTTCTTATTTTTATATTTTCTCAAGTTTGTGTACAATTAATTCCCAAACTTTATTTTAATGATAGTGGTAATTTCATGTTTTGTGTACTATTGTCTCGGTTTTCATGCTATAGTAGTATGTTAGGAAACCGCTATCATAAAATTCCCAAACTATCATTTAATTTGATTGCTAGTGGAAAATCAATTCACTATTGTTTATCACTTTTGTAAAATGTCCATGCTATTGTAAACTTGTATGGAAAGGAACCGCTAACGCAAAAATAAACCGCTAATGTATAAACTAGCCGCTAATGTAAAAACTAGTTGCTATCATATAAGGTCGTTGCTATCATCGTAAACATGGTCACTTTCATAAAATCATGCTGCTATCATCCAAAAAGGGCTCGCTATTGTCAAAAATGAGTGATTTAGCTAGTTTTTTTATAGTTTTAAGTTTGTGACATGTTCTTCTAGCAAATTTTTGATGTTGTGGGTTGAATATTTGTAGGCAGTTCTCAAAATCACTATATTCCCAAGAGTGATGGTCGTGACAACTACTCAATTTGATTGTCGAGTTTTAGGCGGTTGAGTGAGACTTCCTTGATGCTATTGGACTATGATACATTTGTTATATGCCTAATATTATATGTCATAGAGCGATGATGATCGCAATAGTCAAGAGGTAGCATTTTGAGACATCATCCTTCCATCTTCCTACTAGTAAGGTGATGATTACACTAAAGGATGTTTGGAGGATTCTATAGATCCCCACTTGCAACAAGTAGGTCACATATGATGTCAGGTAGGGTACCATTGCCATGCAATGAGTACTTGGTGTGTAACAGCTACAAGTAGTGGACTCAGAGATAGACTTGTCTCCATTCTTCGATGATGTTGATCCTTTGTCTATGATGATAGCAGGATTGATTATTAGGCCTTTGATACCTGACCTTGTATGAGGATTTTGTTCCTAGAGCACATAAGCATCCTTGTCTTCATGAGTTGAGTAGTGCGATATGTGTTGATTTAGGTGGGAAGTCAGTTAGACAGCCACAACCATCTTTGTAGATCATGCATCCCTAGCCTTCTCTTGCCCATACTCAGTAGCAGAATAGGTCCCCACCTCGGGATGACCAACAAGGTTGATTATTTTATGATTTTTATTTATTTTATGAGAGACTTTGTGTAGACATGTTAGTTTTTATATACATTCATTAGCCTATCTAAGGCCTTGTATATATTTTTGTATGTTTTGATATCACACATGATACTTGATGTATATGGCATTCCTATTTTTAATGATATATGAGATATACCCTTTTTTATGCATCTTATTATGTGTTATGAGATGCTTATGGATAATTATGGATGCTCATTTTTTTTGTACTTTTCTTATGCATTTATAAGATATGGATGGATGTATGATTTATATGTATACGATGGATTATGATATATGATGTATGCGATGGATGATGATATATGATGTATACACTGGATGATGATGTATGATGTACACAAGCGATGATGATATATGATGTATGATGTTTTTCATTTTAATATGTTCATGATATGTATTGATGAATTTTTGGATGTAGGATGCTTGTAGTACTAATGATATTGTGATGCAAGATGGAGCTATTAGTTTAGAAGAAATGTTAGTTGGATTTCTAGACGAAAATTGATGTTGTTAGTCTTTGTTGAGTTTAATTTTTCTTTCATAGAGGCTTTGTAGTTTTAGCAATCCTTATTGATGTAGCAAATAGACATGATGCACTAGGGTATTGATGACCAAGGTGGTGTTGCATCCATTATGTGGACTTTGACTCTACAAACAAAGAGTATTTTCGCTCATACCAGACATACAAAAACCTTGTTAGATTGTATGGGTGAGAAGTTTCAAAACATTTTGGCTTAGTTACACAAAGAGGTATGGAATACCTAACATGCAACTGCTACATGAATTTCCCCAAAATGACTTCCACACACAGAACAAAGCAAGTATTTTTCATGGAAGTACAACCAAAATATCTAACAAATGGAATAAATAGAAATCAGCGATCAATGCCCCCATTCCTTCCTCTCTAAATCTTTATGGACATCCTCAAGAGATCTTGGGAATGTGACAATAAGATAAATTAAAAAGATATGATTAGAAAAAGATAAAAAATGTTGTAGTATCACTTTTCATAGATGTTTTGATGTTTCATGATGTAACCCATTGATGATGTCTATTGTAGGAACGTTTTATCCATTCAAACTCCTGTTAGGATTGTTGATAATAATTTTTAAATAGGCAGGGTATTTTAAACTTAGGCATTATTTTAGTCGGATAGTGATCCTATCATTTCAATCTTTACTTTGGAAGTTTTGATTTGATTTTTTTTTGTCTTGTGGATTGCTTTGTCAAAGGTTGAAGGTGATGAATGTTTATTATGCAGTAAAATCTTATTGTAGATAGGTGACAATGGGGATAGGAATTTTGAGATTTTTGAATTATTTGATGTTGTTTTTGTTGTTTTGGAGAGATTTAGAGACAAATAGGGGGACCTAAAGGGACTAACCTAGTGCCTCGGGGGCTCATTGATGATGGCCTTTCCTAAAAGAAAAACATAGAGACATTGTAGTTCAACTATATTGAGTGACACTTTTTTTGGATTTTTTTGAATTTTTATAAATGTTTTTGGTTTTGATAAGATATTTGAATGTTTTTGTTTTAGGGGACTAACCTAGGGCTTCAGGGGCACATCAATGATGGCCTTGCCTATGTTATACTTGTAGAGGCTCGTAGCTTATTTTGACTCAATGCAGCTCATCTGAGGATAGCCTACAATGTTTTTGGGATTTCGATGTTTCAAACTTTGTTTTGGATTTTGTTTGTTTTCTGTATTTTTTTATTTTGATAGTTTTTAATAGTGACAAGATGAACAAGGATCCAATCTGCTACCAGTTTAAGGAAGTTTCCCTAGTTCGGAACTAGATTATGTTTATTAGGTTAGATGGATAAAGATGGTGCGACAAGGTTCAACACTTGATTAGTTATTGAGCCATAGTTGGATACACATTTTATTGTGGGATGGATGGGGTGGATGTGATAAATAATTCTGATAGATAGTGATGTAGGAATTATCCAAATGTAGTGTCTTTTTACCAAGTTTTCATGATGGTACTAGTCTTAGAAGCACCACAAGGTGGTTTTCACTTAGAGGATGTTTTATTTCTCTTTATAGTTTTTCTTGATTTTTAATTTTTCTTTTTTAGCTTTTTTGCTTGGGAAATTCTAATGCACTCAAGTGTAATTTTCTTATATCCTTCTATGTGAGGGGGAAAATCATTAGATGTTAAACAAGAAAAATCTGCTTGAAATGATAATCTAAGCTAAGATCAAACACTTTAATCTAAGATCTAATCCTACAAATCTAAAATGAAACTAAGCTATTTGAACACATTAAGAAATCTATGATTACTAAATTGAATGTAAACAAAAAGAACAGTGTTACCATCTCATATTGGAGTGTATTCACCTAATGTTGGATTGTTCTTATCACTACAAAGCCTCCATAGTTCATGAAAAGCTTGATGAATGATGCTTGATGTTGGTTGACCAAAGGAATGATGAAGCTCTATCAATGGTGATCTTGACAGCACTTCGTTGCATAAGGTATGTTGGTTCTCTGATCCTTTCTTGTGAGAGAGGTTTGTTATATAGGAAACGAGATTTTGAATTGATGATCAGGATTCAAAAATGTTGGATCAAGACCAATGGTTGAAAGGTGTTGAGAGGATTTAGACATGAGAATATTGTGCAAAGTAGATTGCACAATTTGTGTGATTGAGGAATAGATTGGTTAGTCAGGATTTTAGATTGATCAGTTAGGAATTGATTGGCTTAGTTGGGAATTAGATTGATTAGTCAGAAAATTATATTGCTCAGTCAACAAGCATAATTTTCTCAATAAAAAAGTGGGTGAGGAATATGAATTAATTGATTTAATTAATTAATTCCTTTTTGGAGTTAAATGTGCAAATCAAGTTTAAATTTTTCAAACAAAGTTGCATTAGTTTGAATTGAATTTTGATAAATGATTTGAATAGTTTGATTTAATTATTCAAATTTTTGAGGGAAAGTGTTGTAATTAAATTATTATGATTTAATAATTCAATTAACTTAGGGGAATAAGGTGATTTAGCAATGTAATTAAATAATTGACATTATTTAATCAATTAGGATGAAATAAGACTAGATTAGGACTTTATTAAATAAATGTAATTTATTTAATTGGTTGAAATGATGAAAAAGAGAATTAATTAAATAATGCCATTTTATTCAATTAATAGCAGAATAAGGGTTTTCAGGACTTCATTAAATAAATGAAATTTATTTAATTTGTCAAAAAATGATGAAAAAGTGAATTAATTAAATAATGTTGTATTATTCAATTAATAGAGGAAATTAGGGTTTTGGATGTTGTTTGATGTTGTGTGATGTTTTGAGACATTATGGGATGATTCTAAGATGTTTCAGGGTGTAATGAGATGATTTTGAGATGTTCCAAGATGATTTCGAGATGTTTTGAGACAATATAGGATATTGCAAGATGATTCTAAGATGTTTTGGGATGATTTTGAGATGTTTCAAGACATTACAAGATGTTGCAAGATGATTTTGAGATGTTTGGAGACATTGTAGGGTGATTTTGAGATGTTTTGAGATGTTCTAGAATGATTCCAAGATGTTCTAAGACATTACAAGATGATTCTAAGATGTTCTGAGATGATTCTAAGATTTTTTTAGATGTTCTAAGACATTATGGGATGTTGTGGGATGGTTCTGAGATGTTTTGAGACATTCCAAGATGTCGCGGGATGTTGTTTGATGTTGTTTAGGGTGTGTGATAGTTGTTAAGTCAATTTTACATGTCTACACTTTTCATGTCTTTGATACAAAGTACTGGTTGATTTGTTTCAAAGATTATATTTTTAAGATAAGTTTTTTTGAAAAAAATTATCCCCCACTACACCCCACTATGCCCCAGTGTTCAATAGAATGATGGTAGGACTCTATGCTACCCCCTCGAGAGGTTGGCTAAAAAAATTTAGTTTCGAGGCCAAGCTCATGACACTGCCTTATTTTAGTTCTGATGTGTTGAGAGTGTAGACTTAGTTCTATAGGTCCCTCAGTGCTTGTTTTGATGTTTTTAGGAGCTTCTAATTTGAAAGTAGGAAGGTTCCTGAAGTAAAAATTAGGTTTTCCTAGGTGAAATTAGGGTTTCTTGAGGTTTAATATAGGCATTTAGTCCTCTAGTTAGCTCATTTTTGCTTTGATCCTTTTGTTAATTCTGGTCTTTGGATTTCCCATTTTTTCAATTGTCGAGGAGCAATGTCAAGTTTTGACCTACATCATTCTGAGCTTGTTCAAGAGTATGGATGGACCTTAGGCATCAGTGGCCCAGTATGTACATTGTCGCTTCTTGTTTTCATCTTGTTTCATTCTCGTTATTTGTGTACCAAGTTTCTTAAGTCAATAGCAATGTTCTATTGATTTTTGAGCACTTGCATCGTTTTCCTCACCTTTGCTAGGTCAGAACCTTGCACTTGACCTTGAAACCCTCACCCTTGTCATAAGACCTCACCCTTTTTTCATCCACTTGCTCTGAAAGCTCTCCCTTGACCTAAAACCTCACTTTTGTGTCCTTTCCCTTGACCTAAAAGTTTGCACTTACCGAAGAACCTCACTTTTGCTTGCTATTTTCTAAGCATTTGCTCAAAACCCTTGCATTTGACTTTTCCTTTTGTATTTACTTTTAGCATTTGCTTTGGACCCTAGCATGTGGTTTTTTGTCATCCTAAATATCATTTTCCATTGTGCTATGTCATTTTGTGTTTCCTTAAATGTTTAGAGTGAAACCCTAACTCCTGGTTGACAATGATTGCAAGTGGTTCTCAAACCACTGCAATTGAGGGAGAGACATCCTCGACACTTGTTTGATTTGATTGCCCATTTTGGTAATGTTGCAGCAAGAATTTCTTCATCTCATTGGACTATGTTATATTTTCTACATGCCTCCTATTAGGACTCACACAGTGATGATGACTACACTTGTGGAGCAGTGGCATTCTAAGATGCCCTCATTTCATTTTCCTATAGGAGAGGTGACTATTAATCTTGACGATGTTTGGAGGATACTTCACCTTCCTACTCATGGTGAGCTAGTTACATATCATGTTTCACGCAGTACCCACACCATGTAGTGGGTGTTAGGTGTTAGGCACTTGGAGGTGCGCCAGTCAGAGATTGATTTTTCCAAGTTTTCTAGTAGTGCCAATCCTATTTCGCTTGTCCTATGTGGTTTTATTTTAGGACTAGTTGTTCTTGATAGGAGAGTTCAATAGTTTCCTATGGGTTGGGGTGTATGTATCAAGAGTATAGTTGAGCATGGGATGCGGTATGATTGGGGTGTGTGTCTTCTCGCTCACCTGTACAAAGATATGCACAAGGTCGTGTATCAGGGTAGGAAATCTATGTTTGCAGATGTTTCACTTTTGCATGTTTGGGTGTGGGAGCATATTTCCATTGCTTGACTAGATGGGATACAAGATCATTCTCCTAATGATTTTTACTCCTATTGCTATGGGGATTTCGTGCACTATACCTTTCCTAGGGATCTTCCTTATTCGCATCAAATTTTTGATGAGATGCCCAGTTTTGTGTGGAGACCTTATATGGGTTGTGAGGCTTGTCCAGAGGATTCAGAACATCTTGTTTACTATTGACAGACCCATTGGTTGATTGATCATTCCTATTTTGTGTTAGAGCACTACTTACTAGACTGATTATATCACAAATTTGGAGAGAGATAGGGTCGAGTTCCTGATACTTATGAGGCTCATTTCAGTCAAACTATTAGGAGGTTCATGTATGGGGTCTTCAGGCTGATATAGATATTGTTGTTGCTGAGTTCAAAGCACTTACCCCAGTTGGTTGGGGTTGGCTAGTTGGTTTAGTAGATCCAAGTACTTCTCATGATTATTATGAGTGGTGGGCACAACATAGGCCGTTGCAACTCACCAATCCTAGGAGCGATCCTACTATAGGAAGATCAAGTATTACAAGTCATCATGGAGAGTGACAACACATTGAGGTCCTTAAAAAGTAGTTGGATAGGGCCCAACGTGATGGGGCATAGGGTGGTTAGGATGAGCACATGCCTCGGGTGCAAGGTCATAGACAGGTTCTTGTTCCCCCTCCACCATTTGGGGATGGAGATATACTATTAGCATAGATGACTACTGCTAGAGACATAGTGATAGTGTGGGGATAGGCTGTGGAGGCTCAGGTAGAAATTTTGAGGGCTGAGCAAGATAGTGGAGTGATTGATGACATGCTATAGAGGCTTAGGTACAGTTGCTTACAACAAAGAGAGATACTCTTAGGGTAGAGTGTGATATTTTCTGAGCAGAGTGAGATCGTTATCTACATATATCAACCTATTATAAGAATTTCTATGATGCTATTGTTCCTAGGACTGATCATAATCCATAGTTTGGAGAGCCTAGTGTTGTGAGTGGTGGAGATGGTGGTGGTAGTGGGGCGGGTGTCCAGCCCATGAGATAGCCAAATCCTTTTAGTGGTTCATAGGGTTTTGTCCTTCCTATCAAGGTCTTACTTTTTTGTACTTGATCTTTATACTATTCATTGCTCTAAGACATATTGTAGACATGTGTTTTGTATATATATTCATCGGCCCGATCGAGGCCTTGTATATATGTTATGATTTTTCTTTTACCCTCATACTTGTTTCAATAATGATGATGTACTCCCTTTTTTGATGATGATATATATGAGATATACCTTCTTCAATTGAGCTTCATTATGTTTGTGATGATGATGTATGCTATGTGGGATGAATGTATATGATGTGGATGGATAAATCATACTTTTGTTTATATGATGTTTTATTATGGATGATCAATATACTGTCATGATATATGATTTTTATGTGATTAAATATGGATGATATATGATGGATATATGTTAATGATGGATGTATTCCCCATTCATGATACATGATGTTTTTCTTGGTTTATTATCATCATGATATATGTATAGATGGCACTGTGGATGTAGGATGGATATGGTACTAATGATATTGCTATGTAGGGTGGATGTTAGTTAGAAGAAAAATTATGATGATGGATAGAAATTTGATGTTCTTAGTAGTGATGAGTATTTCTTTCACTTTTCTTTTAGAGGCTTTGTACTTTTGAACAATCCTGTTTGATGTAGCAAATAGATACGATCCAATAGGGTATTAATAACCAAGGTGAATTTGTATCCATTGCGTGGACTTTGACTCAATAAACAAAGAGTATATTTTTTCATACCAGACATATGATTTTTTTTTTTAAAGTATAGGGTTGGGTTTTGTTAAAAATATTTCAGACCAGTCACACAGAGAGGTATAGAACACCTAACATGCAATTGCTTCACAAACTATTTTAATACAACTTCAATATACTCAATCAAGGAAGTATTCACCATGGTAGTATTACAAAAATATCTTACAAACAACAAACCAAAATGACGCTTAATTTCCCCCATTCCTTCTCTAAATCCTTATGGACATCCTTCAGAGATCTTGGGAATGTGTCAATAAAATAAATCACAAAAATAAGACTACAAAAAGATAAAACAATGTTGTTATATCACTTGCCATATCTATTTGGGGTGGGTCTATTATCTAATGTTGATCATGTCTATCATAGGAATGGATTTGTTAAGGAATATCTCAAGATGTTGTCACTAATACATTTGACTACAAAATATGACGAAACTGTCCGATGAAATATGTAAAATTCAATGTTCGTCGGCTGCTTGTAAAATTTGATGTGTAATTTCCATTTTTTTTAAAGTTTATCCCCGACGTTCATCGAAATGTCAGCTATTATTTTTGTCGAATTTTTGAAAAACATGAAAAATTAAAAAAAATCAAATTGTGGCCGACATAAAGAAAAGTGAGTTCATGCCTGATTTATTGCAACAGTGTTTTTCTCTACTTGAGACAGTTTGTGGAGAACTAAGGACGATTTTCTTGGGAAAAATTAAAAAAATTCAAGAAGATATCGCCAAGTTGAGGGTAGTCATTGTATTTTTGCATAATTCAGTTGTGAAGTCAGATTTGTAGTTCCAGGTTTGAAAATCATATTTTAAAGCAACATCTCATCAGATTTCATTTTTAGAGGTTAAGGGTTTTGAGAATTTCATGTCCAGATTTTGTTGTGTGGAATCACCATAAGATTACAACGGAGGAACAGATTCTTGTGACTATAAGTATGTGATCCATAACTGTATTGGTCATGTGGCACAATTGTGCTATAACAAATACAGGATGCATTCATGTGTGACCCAAGTTTAATGTGGCTATGTTGTGATAGAAATAAAGGCACTCATATAATGTAGTTAATTCAGGTTGTATAATGTAGGTGTCAATCATCATTGGGTCCATTTAGGTTGTCTCAAGTTTAACAGGATATGATGTAATTATAGCATGATCGAAGAGTGATTACCTCTTGCTGCAATAAAGGGCCTATAACTCTGGTTGATATGTAGAGTGGTTGTGTTATATCAATTATGTAGTTCATTCAAGCACAACCCATGTTTAATGGGGTATTCTAGAGAGTGATCAAGATTTTTTAAACCTTATGAATGTTACTTGACATATATTTGCATAATCTGAAATTCCTTCAAAGGATTTTGAAGTATCAATGTATCCTATATAGGGTTTAGAATGATTTATTTTAATTAAAAAAATAAATAAATGATGTATTTCCCTGTAATTAGATAATGTGGAGATATCCTAAATCTGCCCCAACACACTATCCTCTTTGGCACTGTATTCATTACTCCAGCTACTAGGTTTTTACATGTGACATCTTTAATATCTTCATGACCGTGGCTTTTAAATAGATCTCAGTCTTTACTTTAATACTTTTCATGGTAACCCTTAAGTTCCATAATCCACCTTTAATCTCTTCTAAGAACGTTGTCTTAAGCTAGACTACATAGTATGCATATAAAGCAAGTCTTTCATACCTACCATTGTTCCAAACCACCACTCACTGCCTTGCTTAAAATGTTGCCTCCATAAGCACAATAGCATGTTTTAAAATTATGGCTGCCAGTGATTGACCATTAAGCTCACCACTTTCATCATGAAGATACAATGAGATTTTTGTCTTCAAACTCAAGGAATTATGGAAGATAACATTGTGAATTGTTTGTTGTGTACGATTTGATTTTCTTGCACATTTACTACTTTGCTAACTTCTTTTAAGACTAGGTATTGCACCCTCAGCTACAATCTCAAACATCTCACTCACTATCACTTGAAGATTCCTTTCATGAGCATCCTTCTATAAAATCAAACTATGCCCTATAGACTGCCTACTTACTACAGGGGACTCATTGTTTCATGGTATTGTAGTTTTTAAGATCCTTCAACCTTATTGACCCTACTTCACAGTCCACAAGGTATTATTCACTATTTTCCCATATTTGGTGAGCCTCAAAACACTGCTCAAACATGCAATCCACTACCTCCATTATACAATATTAATGGCTAAGAAGAAACATTGAACCTATGATTACCACTATTACTTCATTTGGATAGTCATTCCCTGATTGCATTTTCCTTGTCTAACACTACAAAGAGCATTTGAAAAACCCTTAAGGTCAGCAAGGGGGTAAGGAAAATCATTGTTAAAATCTCCACTTTACTATGCAAGGTTTGAGCTTTATTATCTTGACACTACTTAGCCTATTTTTGACTGTCACATCTCAAGTGACTGTCATTCTTCTTACCGTAGATTGCATTTACAAATGTCAGTAAGCTACATAGTGTGCTTGTTATTGGCTACAATCTTTAGATTGCAAGATTTTGTTATTACCTACAATGTCTCAATCTTTCTGGTATTGTAACCTCACTAATCCGCTATAGTTATTGTTTATGTTTCTACGGAGGCCTAGGGTTTGTACCCTAATCATGCTCTTACCAATGCTTCATTGTTTTTTATTAGGGCTCTCTCAATGTTGAGGGCCTTAGGGATAAGCTCGTCATAAGAAGTGACACATTGCATCTTTAACTAAAAGGATAAATCCGTATTGACATTAGCAATGATGATTCCAACTTCGTTGCTCCTTAGGAATGGGTCACTTGCTCTTACTAGCTCGCTACCTCCATTGTTGTAGGAATTTTGTGATCAAGTTCATTTCTAATTTAGGAGTCTTAACGGTTGGAAATCATAGTAAAATCAGAATTTAATAAGTTTTGAAATTAGCATTGTAAAGTGTTTTTTGGGGTCATTAACTTCAAACTATCTTCTCTTTTGCAGGGGTGGTTGCATGCCAAATTTTTTTGGTGTAAAATATGAGAATTATTAGATTATGTTACTGTCTATGAATAAAAATTATTGGAGTGTGAGTTTGATATTTTTTGAAGATCTAAATAGTCAAGCTTGGTAAAGAAAAATCATGTCGGATAATATTAGTCCAGAACAAAATGAAGAGACACTTGATAGATTGTGGGCTAGATTGAAAAGAAAGGGTGATGGGAAATGTTATTGTCCTTGCAATAATTGCAAGGGCTTAAAGATGAGATGACTTTTAATCACAACAGCTGAGAAACATTGTAGGCAGCATGGTCACGTTGAAGGGGGGCATGATTATCGTCCATTGGTAAGTTGTTCATTATATGTGTTTATATTGATTGAATTTGTAAATGTTTATATTGTTTTAACATTTTATATATATATATAATCACTTGATCATGATAATGGTTTATTTGTGTCTATCATTATTATAAAGGTGGGGAGCCCTAGGGAAAATGATATTGATTATCATGGCCCAAAGAATGTGGTTTTGCAAGCGGATGAACTTGGAGCTGTGAATATCGAAGATGAAGTTAATGATCCTATGGAAGAAGATGATCATGCACCAGAAAACACAGTTGAAGATGATGGTATGAATACATTGATCCATGCTACATTTAGTGGCAGAGCTGATCATGATGATCAAGATGACTTTGATGATGTTCATGATTTACCTGTACTTGACAAGGCATACGAGCCCCTTTATGAAGGCTCTGAAACAACTCTTCTATCTGCTGTATTGTTTTTGTTGAACTTTAAGGTCATGAATGGTTTATCAAACATAGCAATCTCACGGATGTTAAGGTATATCATATATGTCATCTTTTTTCATCTATTTTAATTGTTATTAGTTCATCACTAGTAAATAAAGGATGAAATATGTACCATTAATATTCTTTATATGAACAAATTATTTTTTGTTGTAGATTGATTGGTGAATTTTTGTTACCACCATCAAATATTTTACCTCGCTCA
Source organism: Sequoia sempervirens (assembly GCA_007258455.2). Classification (NCBI taxonomy): domain Eukaryota; kingdom Viridiplantae; phylum Streptophyta; class Pinopsida; order Cupressales; family Cupressaceae; genus Sequoia; species Sequoia sempervirens. The sequence goes on along the minus strand of VDFB02000017.1, from coordinate 307,551,141 downwards.
TACTGAGATTTATGTGCCATTATGAAAGATATCAAAATGGAGTATCAAGCAATAGATGCATGTCCCAATGATCATATTATATATCATAAACAATAGGAATTTGTAACAGAATGCCGAAATGTCATATCAGTAGATATCGAACAGATCAAGTAACAAAAAAGGTGCCTCGCAAGGTTCTTCGTTATATTCCCATTATTCCATGTATGCAATGATTATTTAGGTGCAAAAGCTTAGCACAATTCATGGATTACCATGCACAGAATAGAAGTGGAGATGACATTATTCGAATGCCTACAGATGGTTTGCATTTAGGGACATGGAGGAAAAATGGCCACACTTTAAAGAAGAACCTCGTAATCTCAGGCTTTCATTAGGAGTGAAAGGTGTCAATCCATTTGGAGAGCTGAGATCTATTTACTCAGTGTGGCCTGTTTTTGTTATCAACAATAACATTCCTCCATGGATGTCAATAAAGAGGGAGCACATAATTTTGTCAATGATTGTTCCAGGTATTTGTTTACATCAATTTTCTTTAACGTAGTAGCATCTCATTTGTCTTATTTGTTGCATAATGACTTATATTTTTTTCATTCAATAGTCATGTACATTAATTTATATATATTGCAGTAAAATGGTTATAATAATTATGTAATGTTTATGTTCATTCAACTAGGTAAGTACCAAGTTAAAGATATGAATGTATATATCGAGCCTCTTATCGACGAGTTACTAAAGTTATGGAATGGCGTCACTATGTATGATGTCTCCAGACCAATAGGACAAAGACAATTTCAATTCCATGCAATGCTTGTATGGACAATTCATGATGCCCCAGGGCTAACACAATTTTGTGGTATGTTATAACTTTGACTGCACTTTAACAATATTTAATTTGATGAAGTAGATATCATGCATGTTTTTAAAATAATCTATTCATTATATATAATTATAAAAATTGACATATTTAATCCAATTATATATCATCTTGTAGGTCTTCAAACAAAGGGAAAATTTGCATGTCCAGTTTGTGGTCCAAAGATGAAATCTCATCGTTCAACAAGTTTAGGAAAGCAGGTGTTTGATGAGTAAATGCACTTCCTCCATAGAAATCATAAGTATCGAAGTACTAAAAAACATCTTTTCAATGGGAAATAGGAGACTACATCAAAACCATGAAGAATGCCACCTCACCTATTGAAGTTGGAATATAATAGAATTAATCGTCAAGGTTATATATCGGATCAAATTGTTTATCTATCATATATGATATTTTTTGAATTTATATTTTTATATTATGTTGTGTTTACTCATGTTGTAATTGACAATGATTTTCATTGTTAATTTGTTTAACTTATATGCTTCATGAAGGTCGTCAAGGCATTAATGGTCAGCTTCCACAAGGACTGAAAAGTTATCCCAGACAATTTAGTAGGTTGCCCTACTATGAGCAGCTACAAATTGTGCATTTTTTTGATACAATGCATATCAGAAAGAATATAATAGAAACGTTATGGAAAATATTGGATGGAAGGCATGACAAAGAAAAATTGTCAAAATTTGTAGTGACATTCAGGAAGCCAATCATGCAATGAAAAATGTCATTCAACTAAATAATGATGGAGACCAAATTAATATAAGTGCCCTTCCTTGGTTATTAACAGAGAAACAAAGCAATGCTATAAAAGAAGTCATACAAAAATTTGATTTCCCATAGGATTTGCTGCGAACATAAACAATATAATAACAAAGAAAGGTGAATTTAGGTAAGGGATGAAAATGCATGATTGGCATACCTTCATTAAGGTAATTATTCTTGTATATTATATACACTTGTATAATGCATGTACTTTTCAGTGTATTGTGTTTACTACTTTTGGAAAAATAATGAAAAGATCATTTTATAATTGTTGCAATACGTTCTACCTCTATCTCTCCTAGACAACTTTGACAACAATTTCAGCAAGTAATATATGATCTTGGAAAATACATGAGGTAAGAAGCGATATTTGTTCAATTCGCTATATACATCTTATAATTTCCATTTGTTTTACTTGTTATGTAATATATTGTATATTTTTGTTAAATATCATTAATATATTTGCACCTTGAATCACTTGTAGATGGCTATCATATAAAGAAATCCATAAAGATGATATAAATTATTGGAAGAGAAAAATTCCTCGTTTAATGTGTGAAATGCAAAAGTGTCTACCTTCAACATTTTTCAATGCACAAGAACACTACCTCATACACCAAGTTGAGGAGATTGAATTGTGTGGACTGTACACACAAGGTCAATGTGGATGGTTGAGAGGCACTTGAAATTTTTGAAGGCTTTGGTTGGACAAAGAGCACATCCTGAGGGTTCTATGGTGGAGGGATATATAGTATACCAGACCATAGTGTACATTATTGAATATCTTCCTAATTTTGCAACAAAGATCCATTTAGATCACATTTGGCATCCCAACTCCGATAACAAATTGAGAGGGGAGTACCTATTGGGAAAAAAGGTAGATTGAGGAAAGTGAGAGGTAATTATAAGATGGTCATGGAGATTAATTGGAATGCATTTTACATATGGTTTTTATGTATATTGTACTTATTTAATTTTTAATCTTCAATATACATCAATTATAAATTAAGGTCATGTACTGTGGTATTTAACTAATTATACGTCATTTGTGAATTTCAATTTATTTTGGTATATTTGGTCAAGAGTGGGATACACTACATTTCTACATCACCAACAATCTTGATTGGATGACGGTATGGATTGAATGATGTCAATAATCTAGTCACACATTAACATGGGAAAGTGTGGCTTCATTAGTTAAAGAAGCTCATCATAATGGAGATTCCAATGTTACACAAAGGGAAATTGATTTAGCATATGGTTTAAGAGATAAACAAGTACATATAAATATATTAATCACCCATATTATTTAATTATTTTCAAGTATATTGATGTATATATATCTTGAGATTTTTTTCTTTGCATACATTTGGCTAAGAATAAATATGTTTATCAACTGATGATATTGCAATAATTTTTATATGTTTGGCATATTGTAGGTGAAACACACAAGGCTATGTGGTGCAATGGTTGTAAATTTTGAATCAAAATGTTGGATGACGTGAAGAAAAACTTGTGATTTTGGTATAACTGCAGTCTTTCAAGTGACTAATGTTTCATCTAGAAGTGACATACATCCAAAAGTTTCAGAAAAATCAATACTATGGGATTTTGGATGATATACTTGAGTGTGACTTTAAGTCCTTCAGATTAATTTTGTTCGTCTTCCTATGGTATAGGCTACAATTGAATGAAAATGATCCTGAGAGAACTGTTATTGAACATGATAATGGATTTACCATGGTTAATACAAGGCTAATTGAGCGAGCTGGAAATGAGCCCTATGTTCTTCCAAGCCAATGTGAGCAAGTATTTTACTCAGAGGTTCCAGGTAAACCGGGTTGGTCATTTGTTGTTAGACATGATCCAAGAGGAAGGCCGGTAAAGTATAATGTGGTGGAAAGAAAGATACCAAGAAGCCCGAAGATGATGTAGATGATGATCAGGATCAACGGTTAGTTGATGATGTCCTTGACGAAGATGTCGAATAGGAGGAACTAGATGATGATGATGTAGGAGTTAATGTTCATGAAGATGACATCTATGTGGATGATGACATTATCGAAACTAATATCGATGACGATGATGATGATATGACCAATCCTTACAATGTCGAATCTGGATCGGATGATACAGACAAAGAGTTGGATGAAGAAGAAGATCAATAACATTGAATGTATAAGTTAGTTCATTATATTATCTATTTGATATTAATTTCTTGATAGAATTATATTTGACTTATGTGGTTACATAATTAATTCATGATTTTTTTAATTTTTATGCCATTACATGATTAATTTAATGATGTACTTTATAATGTTTGAAAGGTCAAAAAATTAAAACATTTCAATAGTGATGTTAACAACCTTGAAATTAGTGTGTTTTAAGTTTCATGTGATCATAAAAGATTAAAAAGTCCGTTGTAGAGGTGGTTGTTCAGTGGTTGACGTGTATGTTGGTTCTTTTTACAATGTAACCAGGTTTGTCTTCTAATATACCTATGGAATTGCCAATTCCAATCGAAGGCAGCTCGAAGGACCTGGACCAACTAATGAGGACTTTAAAAGCCTCGTACACTTTGGGCTCTGCAAGACCTGGGAGGGTGATCCCTTAATGTGTTTACAACCTCTGCACCATTATTATAAAAAATATTAACAATAGTAGATGATCTCACTTAATAGCTCAACACAATAAGATAATATCAACTAGAATTGGCTATTCATAGACAATATCAACTATATGGAGCGTGAGATAACTAAACACAAATCATTGTATAAGATAGTCAATGATTTGCAATTTGTAGCAAGCTCTAGGAAAAGACAAACAAATACTGAACTACACGAATAATTACAACTTAGATAAGTGCCATATATCCATTGCAGGAGTCAAATTCATAAGCATCTAGAGGTTTATAATAGATTTAATACATCACATATAAGATCCCTAACAATATTGCATTACAATTTCATTAGTGTGCATTCTAACCTAGGACTACTTATCAAATCCTTATACAATACATATCCGCCTATAATCCCATTCAAGCATTTTGATTAATTTCTTGAATTAAAGGTAAAATAGAATCATACACACCACAATAGTGAGATGGATAAAACAACTCTTAGTTATTTCATTCAAAGTTTAGATATGCATGTACAATGGAGAGACATGAGCTCAAATTTTCATTTCAACTCAAATGCTAGTACTGTTATACAACATTAAATCTCTATGAACTCAAAACCTATTACATAATGACTCAAAACCTAAATTACATTTCTCTAAAACCAGCGGACTTTACAATTCACTCTACAACTTCACCTAGACTCAACAAAAGTTATCTAACTTGCTAACCCGTACTTCTGGCTTTGAAATCCTTCTTATAGAAAATGAAGGAGAAAACAAGCATCAGACTAGAAAGTACACCTGTCACAAGTCAATTGGAGCACCTGGTGATATTCCAAATTTTTTTACAATAGCCACCACCTTGAAAAATATCCTTGTTCAAAAATCGTTACAACAACAATCATCTTGGAGAATATTCTCATTCATCATGTCGGCAGAGGAAGGTTGATGCAATAACAAAAAACCACGTGAAACCCATGCCAAGAAAGTCATCCATACAAAACTAGAAATGTTGTAACCACAACATCTGATTTGCCACCTATCGGTAGCCCACTCTTTTTACTCATCATTATTCAAATACTTAGCCACCCACCTCTGGTATTCTTCGTTAGTTGTCCAGTCAAAATCAATCACCTCTTTTACCTTTGTACTATAAGGAAAATACTTTACCGCTACCTGATTAGCATCTCTTTCAAAATATTCCAAAAATGAGCCGGTACTAATAATCTTATCCATACAATTCACTAACAAATCATAATCTGAGTCATCACAAATTATTTTAACTTGATTATTGATGACTTTAGTTGCTTGATCCTACCATTGTTGGAGTGTTCTGATTTCCCCCTACTCATTAGTTATATCAGGTAACAGTGTGTTACCCCAATCATTGAAGTTCTTTACCAACTCCCTAATCTTCCTACTTAGATCATCTGGTAAGGTCT
>VDFB02000017.1:307507079-307545344 GCA_007258455.2 Sequoia sempervirens | reverse complement strand
TGTTAGATATTTTGGTTGTACTTCCATGAAAAATACTTGCTTTGTTCTGTGTGTGGAAGTCATTTTGGGGAAATTCATGTAGCAGTTGCATGTTAGGTATTCCATACCTCTTTGTGTAACTAAGCCAAAATGTTTTGAAACTTCTCACCCATACAATCTAACAAGGTTTTTGTATGTCTGGTATGAGCGAAAATACTCTTTGTTTGTAGAGTCAAAGTCCACATAATGGATGCAACACCACCTTGGTCATCAATACCCTAGTGCATCATGTCTATTTGCTACATCAATAAGGATTGCTAAAACTACAAAGCCTCTATGAAAGAAAAATTAAACTCAACAAAGACTAACAACATCAATTTTCGTCTAGAAATCCAACTAACATTTCTTCTAAACTAATAGCTCCATCTTGCATCACAATATCATTAGTACTACAAGCATCCTACATCCAAAAATTCATCAATACATATCATGAACATATTAAAATGAAAAACATCATACATCATATATCATCATCGCTTGTGTACATCATACATCATCATCCAGTGTATACATCATATATCATCATCCATCGCATACATCATATATCATAATCCATCGTATACATATAAATCATACATCCATCCATATCTTATAAATGCATAAGAAAAGTACAAAAAAAATGAGCATCCATAATTATCCATAAGCATCTCATAACACATAATAAGATGCATAAAAAAGGGTATATCTCATATATCATTAAAAATAGGAATGCCATATACATCAAGTATCATGTGTGATATCAAAACATACAAAAATATATACAAGGCCTTAGATAGGCTAATGAATGTATATAAAAACTAACATGTCTACACAAAGTCTCTCATAAAATAAATAAAAATCATAAAATAATCAACCTTGTTGGTCATCCCGAGGTGGGGACCTATTCTGCTACTGAGTATGGGCAAGAGAAGGCTAGGGATGCATGATCTACAAAGATGGTTGTGGCTGTCTAACTGACTTCCCACCTAAATCAACACATATCGCACTACTCAACTCATGAAGACAAGGATGCTTATGTGCTCTAGGAACAAAATCCTCATACAAGGTCAGGTATCAAAGGCCTAATAATCAATCCTGCTATCATCATAGACAAAGGATCAACATCATCGAAGAATGGAGACAAGTCTATCTCTGAGTCCACTACTTGTAGCTGTTACACACCAAGTACTCATTGCATGGCAATGGTACCCTACCTGACATCATATGTGACCTACTTGTTGCAAGTGGGGATCTATAGAATCCTCCAAACATCCTTTAGTGTAATCATCACCTTACTAGTAGGAAGATGGAAGGATGATGTCTCAAAATGCTACCTCTTGACTATTGCGATCATCATCGCTCTATGACATATAATATTAGGCATATAACAAATGTATCATAGTCCAATAGCATCAAGGAAGTCTCACTCAACCGCCTAAAACTCGACAATCAAATTGAGTAGTTGTCACGACCATCACTCTTGGGAATATAGTGATTTTGAGAACTGCCTACAAATATTCAACCCACAACATCAAAAATTTGCTAGAAGAACATGTCACAAACTTAAAACTATAAAAAAACTAGCTAAATCACTCATTTTTGACAATAGCGAGCCCTTTTTGGATGATAGCAGCATGATTTTATGAAAGTGACCATGTTTACGATGATAGCAACGACCTTATATGATAGCAACTAGTTTTTACATTAGCGGCTAGTTTATACATTAGCGGTTTATTTTTGCGTTAGCGGTTCCTTTCCATACAAGTTTACAATAGCATGGACATTTTACAAAAGTGATAAACAATAGTGAATTGATTTTCCACTAGCAATCAAATTAAATGATAGTTTGGGAATTTTATGATAGCGGTTTCCTAACATACTACTATAGCATGAAAACCGAGACAATAGTACACAAAACATGAAATTACCACTATCATTAAAATAAAGTTTGGGAATTAATTGTACACAAACTTGAGAAAATATAAAAATAAGAAAGGAAGGGGTATGTACCATGATTCCTATGCCAGCTAGCCTCCTAAACGAATGAATTACATCTACTCGGTGTGGGGCACCTAAAATCCTCACCATTGTAAATTGACAATCACAGTAACAAGATCTCTAGAGGCAAGAATTCATTAAGGCTCAAAGTGTAAAATGAGGAAAAATTAACCCTAATTTCCTATTTTTACCCCCCAAACCCTAAATTTTACTTTAGGAACCCTCCTAGGTTTAAATTTTGAGCACCTTGGAACATCCGAAACCATAAACGCAAGCCCTATAGCCTAATTTTTTGTCCTCTATGAATCTAAACTACAATGGAACCTTGTCACGAGCCTAACCCAAAAAGTAATTTTTCCAATCAACCTCTCAAGGGTGCAGCCGAGTGTCATATTATCTTTCCACTAAGCATTGGGGGATAGTGGGGCATTAAATTTTTCAAATCTTGATCTGAACATTGAATTCTTTGAAGCAATGTAACCAATACTTTATCTCAAAGAAGGGAAAAATGTAGACATGTAAAAATGACCTAACTTGTAAGGCCTAGCCATATATGCATAAGTTATTAATCATCATAGTTCCTTTGGTGAGTCCTATTAGTGTAGTTGGACAAGTAAATTTGATGAATTACACAATTTTTGTTTTGAATGGAGTTATATGATGTAAGCTACAAAGGGTAATTGGATATGTTCTTGTAGGATGATCTATGTGGAAAAATGAGAACTTAATTGTGGTCTCAATCATTAGGAAACAAAGACAAATCATATATTTAGGTTCTAGCTAAAATTGAGCATGATATTAAAATTTTGCATATTTGAATGATACTTTAGTATGTAAACTCAACTTTAGAAATAGCTAAAGAAGTAGTGCCTAGTAGTTAGAGCAAGTGATTGTTTGTGCAAGTAATAGCAATGATGTGTAGATTCTTGTAAAAAAGTCTTATACATTTCCTTCTTAAACCTAAATGCATATGAATGACATCTTAGCACATGAAATGGTATGATTGGGTGATTCTTGATTTATATCATTATAGAAAGACTTCTTATCTTCCTTATGATGGTGTACTTGCATAGATGGAAATGATAAGTGTTTTAATTCTTGCATTGTCACTCATTCAATTTGTTGTACTTTATTTACAACAAGGTCAAGCTTATTGTAGCTTTTGGTGCATTACCAAGATAAATGACTCTAAAGGTTTAGATAATAGTCACCTTAAACATAACCCTTTTATCCCAAATTCTATTTTATACGTATGAATGACATCTTCATATTATAAGCTTTCTTTTATGTAAAAAAAATGCATCCATGGCCAAATATTTGATCTAGAAAGAAAAAAAATTCAATTAGAGTGCTAGATGTGAAAATGTTGTGTCAAACAATTCTATAATGTAATTTATCAAGAGCATGTTAGCTCGAACAATTGTAAGCAGGATCAAGTCAAGTTTGAATTATGGAGGTAAGAAAAATTGAGAAGTTAGGATTTTGGTATATAATTGTTGACACACCAAGTTAGATTCAAATTCAAATCATTATATTGCATTTATTTCTAGAAGTTATAATCATAGAAAATACTAATGTGAAAGATAAGGATGACGCAGTTTAAGCTTCAAGGTCAAGTTGCGAACATCCAAATGGTGCCAACCAAGTATGAATGAGGTACATAAAATTAATTATTTTCAAGTCAACAAATTGATTGTAAATACATATATATAAATATAAATCAATTCAATTATTCATTTCATGGAGTACTAACAATTGGAAAAAGTGTGTAAATGGCCAATGGGTGGAACAATAGGTTCAATCAAGATCCTAGCTAACTTATTTCATGTCAAGAAGTGTATATGAGGGTCATAAATTGTGGGTACGTGTGGAATCCCGTATGGAAGCTATTACCCCAAGTTTCAAGCATGAAAAAGTGAAAAATTAATGTTGTTAGGCTATTTTTGAACCCCCAACTCAAGTAACTAGGGGAAGGATACATCAAGAGAGGGTTAAAAAGAGGATGAGAGTCTTTTTTTTTGGATTTTATCATTTGGTAAGTTTTGGATGGCTGCAAGAAAAAGGAGGGGGAGGTCTACTTAAAATCTCCATGGATGCCTTGTCCAAGAAAGAGTTGAGTTGCTGAGGTGAGTTGTTGTTCCTTTCCTTCTTGTTGTAGTTTACCTCATAGAGTTGAGTTTGGGAGATTGTGAAATTTTGGTGGTGTGAATCTTGTACATTTTGGGTGATTATGAGCATGTAAAATTTTTGTTCCATTTCTTTTATTTTGTGGTGATGGGTCCTCCTTGTTTTTCTATCAAGACCTTGAGTTGGAAAGTTTATGTTTAAGGGTATAGGGATGAATGTCAATACAGGTGTTTTTTCTACTCCTGTAGGGGTCCTAGCTAAACCTCTTGGTTTGGGGGTTTGTGAGGGCCTCCATGGCTTGATGACCCATATGGTAGGGTGGTTCGAGTGGGTTCTCTCCATTGGCTATTTATCAATTGTCATATAGGTAGTAGTTTGTTCCCCTATTCTCTATTTGTGGTCTATAAAGATACAAAAGATTGTTGGTCTCAAAATGAGTAGTAGAGAATATTGTAATACCTGTAGGAATGGCTCCACCTATGTACAATTCATGTGAATAAAATTTAATTGTTGTATTGATAAAGGAAAAGAAATGGGCAATCTATCAATTGCAGAGTTATCCTTCTAAGAATCCAAAAAAGAGAGATCATGTTGCAGCTACACATTTCTCTTAGCACTCAATGTCTATGGCATAATATTTGTGCTAGTAAGATGTCTCCATTTTATGTAGTCTATGAGGGCCTTCCTAAGTCAAACTTTCATATTATTTCTCCTTGCACTATAGTAGAAAATTCAAAAAGTTAGAAAAAAAAGTTATTTCATAATCTAGTTTTATTTTTGAATGACTGGTAGAGAAAACTTGAAAAGCTCGCAGGAAGATTAAAATCAGCCTCCATTCTCAGATTTATGAAAATATATATTGATTGACTTTTCTCAACTTGAATCTGCACATAAACTCTTGATGGAAGAAATATAGTTAGTAGATTTGAAGGAACTTTTTTTTTTAATAACATTTCAAAACCCTTGTGAGTATTATGGCCTTTCTAGAATGGAATAACCACTCCCCACTCTCATATCTGGCTACTTGAGTAAAAGCACATTTGAATAGAACAAGGTAAATTAGAATATCATGTTGAATCTGACATCCCTTTTAATATGACCCTTATACCTAAAAAAAATATATTAATAAAAGAAAGAAAATAAATTGATAACAACAATGAATAATTACCCTTTTAGGGCTCATCAGAAAACAAGGGCATAGAACCCTTATTCTATACACCCAAACAAGTGTAAAAAAAAAAAAAAAACCAAGAATATATATTGTAGTGTCGAAAAAAGGATCCTTTGACTTTTTCGCACTCATTTGGGTCCTTGTGGATTTTGGCTTAATGTTGCCTTGATTTAGTGTTGTAATGTGGATAACACATTCACATTAGGTCTTGGGCCCTTGTGAACTAAAAGGATTCACATGGTACCTTACTTAAGTGTTGTAAAGTGTTGTAACATACAAAGTTTTCACACTTTTCTAAGGTCTTGTTAATAAAATAACCTATTTTCATCATTTACCAAGCCTTATTTCAAGTGTTGTAAAGTGTTGTAACACACTTTCACACTTTCCTAGGTTTTTCATTAATAATTGGGCTTTCTTATGCTTTAATTGGACCCATTTTGCATCCACAAGCCTTATTTATGTGTATTTTTGAGAATAATCCTGAAAAATATCATTTAAAATATCATAATATCAAATCCCACCTCAAATTCCTAAGGTGGGACTCATTCACCATTATTGGCAAATGAGTCCCCTTTAACTCAAAATTCAAATTTAATTTAAATTTCTGGTGGGTTTTTATTCTCAAAGATCTAAGGTCAACTTGTAGTGTTGTAATTTTGAGAATTATTACATAATTGAGTATAAATACAAGGTTATTTCTCTCATTTCATCCTAACCAAGCATTCAAGTATTCATGCATATAGTTCACAAGAGCATTTGAGCATTCCGAAGAGCATTCAAGGCATTTCAAGGGAAGATTATCAAGCATTAAAGAGAATTCTTCAAGTTTCTTTCATCATGTCAAATATTTTTTACATCATGTTGTTTTAGAGCTAACAGTTGTGGTGTAGGATTTGTGTTTCAAGTAAACATTTCATCAACATCAAGCAAGAGTCCAAGTCGACATCCTTTGGAGGCATCACTTACATGTTTGCAACACTTTGTTACAAGGGTTTGGTGAGTTGCAACATCATTATTTTTTCATTCATCATTCTCTATTCTATTTCATTTCATTTCAAGGGTTTAATTACCAACAAGGGGTTTGACCAAGGAAAACCCTTATTCACTAATCCCACAACATTCTTCCATCTCTTTGCATGTGATTTGCAGGTCTAGAATGTAGATTTATCAAAGAGAAAGATTGGAAAAGTTGTCATCAAGTTGTCAAAGCAATTCGAAGTTGTCAAAGTTGCAAACAAGCCTTGGAGAAGCTTGGAGAAGGTCTATATGTTGAATTATGCAGTTTCAGACCCAGGTCTAAATTAGGAACAAAAGAGCAAACTAAGAGCTACAAAATCCAGCTTTGAATTTCCAAAAATCCAGAAGTGGATTGATTCACCACTATTGGAGAATGAGTCCAACTGCACCTATTTGTCAGATATTTTTGCAGATCTAAGTACCCATTTGTCTGAAACCTGTTTCTACACAATTTACCTAAAATTGGATTGATTCACCCAGCCTAGCATATGAGTCCCAATTAGCTTCAACAATGGATTTTTCAAGATTCCAGGCCTCCATTCTACCTCCTTCAATTTCCCAAGTGCACATTTCTAGTTTTACAGTTTTTTGTTATACTTTACTTGCATTTCTAGGTCATTTTGCATATCACACTATGTTTTCCAACATATTATATTTTCCAAGTTTACACTTGGTGATGAACCCTCATTAGTTGTTATTATTTCCTTAGAACCTTCCCTTTGAAAAATTTCAATCTCCTTTGCATTGAAATCTCAAGGGTTTGATCTTGAGTGAAGTGTTGAAAAATGGTTTTTGGTCATTCTCCTTTTAGGTCCAAAACCCTAGAAGCGAAAGAAAGCACCTCTCCATATCCCTTTTTCACCTTTTCACACACAAAAACACACATATATAAGAACCCAAAGAGACTTTTCTAACATTCGTGTTTAGAGATATAGGTATATACGCTGTTAAAAAAAAGATGAAAATAATGACGTCTAGTCCATGCAGTGAAGGGAAGCCTTCATTCATGTTATCAATGAACATACTCATCTTCAATCTGCTCTTTGAACAAAAAAAAAGAGAAACCCAAATTACATAAGAATAAATAAATAATGTTATTGCATTAACAAAATGATAAGTACATTGGCTAGGAGGTGTATAATAGCTCATGCTTTGCCACAAACTGCGAGGTTTTCACCATTAACGTAGGGTGCATGAAAAATCAACAACTCAAAACCCTCTCTCAACAATGCTTACCCTCCAAGCTGTAGATGACTTACAAACTGAGTAGAAAACCATGAGCGTCGCCTTGCTGCTTGTGCCCTCATAAAAACCTTGCCCATCGGAAAAAAAATTTAGAAATTTTTTGATGTGACATTCGTTAGGATTTTTTTGTTTCTAGGAATGAAGGTGACCTATGAAAGTGTATCAATGGCTATCTTGAGCCCATATCAATGCAAAATGATTAAACGAATCTTAGTTGTTCATCATTTTCACCATTTTCTTGGTTGTTATTCCTTCATAATTTTTGTTGCTTCCCCGCCACTTTTGGTTTTCCTTCCTCCAAACTCTTCCTTGTTGGTAACACCTTTACACTTTTCCAAAATTTGGCAAGCTAAGTGTGTAAGTCAATTATCAGCGGGGTTTTTAGAGTATGTTTATTAAAATGAAAATTTGGGCCAAGATCTTAGATTTTGGTGAATGTTTATTAAAATAAAAAATTTTGGCCGAGTCTTGATTATAAGCTTTAAGTAGCACCAACTTTAGACGGGATTTTTTTATGGACACCAAACTAGTTTAGGATTGGTTTAAATTGATTCCACCCTTCACAGCAATGTTGGACATCATATCACATTTTTAATATTTTAATAAGGAGGGATTAATGTAGTGCACTGGGTAAAGAGGTGATGGCATAGGTACTAATGAGTTGATAACAAGGAAGATACAGAATATCCTAAGAAATGGTAATAAGAGTAATTGAGAGTATGGTGATTTATATTCAAAATTGGTATAAGCCATTTACGAGTTTTTATGGAAGGTAATGATGTCAATGCGTAAAGAATAATAATGTTAAAAAATATTATTTACAAATTTATAATAAAATTAGTATTGTTAAAATGACATGTAATCTATTGATATCTTTATTAAGATATTGGGTTAGATAGAAATACACACGTAAAAACATGTATATATATGAATAGTATAAACATTAATGTGAATGTTATCCTATTAATAACAATATTAGCATAAATGCGACATCATTGTTGAATGTTAATATTTAGTTCAAAATTAATGAATATCATGAATATAACATTGTCACCAAGAATAATAATTTAATATAACTAAATTATTTTAATTAGTAATAATGAGTTGAAGGTTGGCTTCATCCTCACCAAATAAGGAAAAAATTTGTGATTTAGTTTGTAGCATTAATGTTACGAGGATTTATTAATATTGCAAATAGTAGTAATATCAATATTAATTCTACTAATGATATGAGTGGTGTTGCATAACTCATTATACTATATCAATATTGTTCTATGGTGAGGAAGAAATGTTGAGATAACAAAATACGGTAATGTAATGTTAAGGGTCACTTGAATGATGGTAGTAAAAGTGGGGTAAATGCAAAAAGATGGTTCCCAAAAAGGAGGCTTAAGTGGCTACTTTTTTCTAAAATTAGGAAATACTAACCTTGGGCGTGAAATTGAGGATAGTTACACTCAAAATTTTGAGATGAAACAAAAACAAGGATTGAAGTGCTCTGAGTCTACTTTTTAAACTATTAATTTATTTTGAAAATGGTTGAGATTAAGGGGTTCAAAAGAGGGACATACACAATTTTTTTTTCTTTTGTCAGAAAAACATAACATGGCAACTCTTGTATGACCCTAGCATGGTGAACTTTTTTTCAGTATTTTTAAAATTGCTACAGTCAGAAGTTAGCTAATAATATGTAGTTGATGCATGATTTTCCTGATAAATTTTTAATGAGTATTTGATTTTTTACTAATTTTTGAAGTGGACACTTCCTAAAAAACAAAATTTTGGCCATGCTACCCCTACAAATTTTGGAAATTACTCAATTTAAAAAAAAAAAAAATTGTAGAATGGACTCTAGTTTCTAAAAATGTAATTTATTTGAAATTTTGATGAATAGTTAATTTATAACAAAAAAACACCAAGCACTACTTTTTGCCAAAAAAGACACAAAAAAAAAAAATTATGGATGAAAGCTTAACATTGTTAGAAAGTGAAAAAAATTACATCGTTGGATAGCTAAGAGAGAACCTAACCTTACCCGGATGTTCAATTTGTTTGATATTGAACCACGTGCAATCCTGATGGTGAGAACGAACCCAATTATGTATATTGTAGAATTTGAAAAAACATGTCTCTGGTCATTGGGAATGCCCTCCAAGCCTTTGGGTTGGTATTCCAAGGAAAATACTAATCCCAAGGCTTGGAGATTCCCAAAGAAAGATATAACATGTGTGCATTATAACACTGTCACATTATATCTCACTTTTGACATGGTTTTTTGTATTTGTGGGGAACATGTCTAGCAAGACATAATGAGAGTGTGGTATAACGCGCATGTGTTATGTCTTGCTTTATGTTAAATGCTACTCTATTGAATGTATGTTTATATATTTGTATATATGCATGTACATGTATGCTTGTATGCCATGTATGTATGTATGTATTCCTGTATGTATCAATGCATGCATATTGTATGTATGCCTATATGTATGTAAGATTGTAGCTACACATGTACATGTATGCTTGTATGTATGTAGGATTGTATGCACATATGTATTATGCTTGCATATATGTATCTATGTATTTCTTTAGAGTGAGGGAGAATTTTGAGAGAGATCTAGAGTTGTCTAGGTAGGGTGGGAGGGGGAGAAGGGGAGGGAGAGAGAGAGAGAGCGGGGGGGTGGAAGTGAGATTTTAAAAGAGAGAGAGAGAGAGAGAGAGAGACTTAGCTATGTAGGGTGGGAGAGATAGAGGGAGATAGAGGGAGAGAGAGGGGGGAGAGAGAGAGAGAGAGGGAGAGAGAGAGAGAGAGAGAGAGAGAAGAGAGTTATGGTAGTAGGGAAAGGGGAGACTTGAGAGAGTGAGGGGGTGAGAGGGAGAGACTTGAGAGATAGGTAGTGAGAGGAAGTGTGAGAGAGAGGGAGTGGGAGAGAGAGAGGGAGTGTGAGTGAGAGACTTGAGAGAGGGAGAAGGTGTGGGAGGGAGTGACTTGAGAGAGGGAGATAAAGAAGGGGGTGGAGTGAGAGGGACTTATCTAGGTAGGGTAAGAGAGAGAGAGAAAGAGAGAGAGAGAGAGAGGGAGTTGCCTAGGTAGGTTTCCAGAGGGAGAGACTTGAGAGAGAGAGGGGGTGGGAGGGAGATACTTGAGAGGGAGAGAGAGAGGGAGTGGGAGAGAGTGGGAGGGAGATAGAGATAGATAGATAAATGGAGTGAGAGAGGGTGGTAGGGATTGATTGAATTAGAGGTACGTAGAAAGAGGGAGAGGGTAGATAGAGACAATTAGAGAGGGTAGGAGAGAGGGAGGGAGGGAGAGGTGAGATGTATAGATAGAGAGAAAATGATAGGGGTTGAGGGTATAGGGTTGAGGTATTAGGGTGGAGGACCTATAGGGTTTATGTTTTCTAGGTTATTATGGTTTTAGGGTTGAGGGTTGATGGATTAGGGTCGATGGTAGAGGGTATTGGGTTGAGGTTATAGGGTAGAAGGTTTAAGGGTTTAGGGTTGAGGGTAGAGGGTTTAGGGTATATGTTTGAGGGTATATGGTTGAAGTATTAGGTTGAGGGTCCAATGTAAAGGGCAAAGGGTTTATGGTTTAAGGATTGAGGGTTGAGAGTTTAAGGGTTGAGGGTTGAGAATTGAGGGTTGAGGGTTTCAAGGTTTAGGGTTTAAGGGTTGAGGGTTGAGGGTTGAGGGTTGAGGGTTGAGGGTTGAGGGTTGATGGTTGAGGATTGAGAGTTGAGGGTTTAAGGTTGAGGGGAGAGGATTGAGTGTATAGGGTTTAGGGTCAAGGGATTAGGGTTGAGATTCCAATGTATAGGATAAAGGGTATAGGGGTTGAGGGAGTAGGGTTTAAGGGTTGAGGGTATAGGTTAGAGGATTTAAGGGTTGAGGGATTAAGGGTTGAGGGTTTAGAGATTAGGGTAGAGAGTTTTCTTTGAGTTAAGGGTTTAAGGGTTGAGTTATTAGGGCTGATGGATTAGGGTTTAGGATAGATGGTATTGGGTAGAGGGTAGAGGGTAGAGGGTTTAAGGGTTGAGGGTTGAGGGTTTATAGTTTAGGGTTGAGCGTTTAAGGGTTTAAGGGTTGAGGGTTTAGGGTAGAGAGGGATGGATGGATGGATAGATAAATGGAGGGAGAAGTGAGAGAGAGAAGGAGAGAGGAGGAGAGACATAGATATATGAGGGTTGAGGATCTAATGTATAAGGTAGAGGGTTGAGAATAGAGGGTATAGGGTTGACGACTTGTAGGGTTGAGGGATTAGGGTATTGGGTTGAGTGATAGGGACAGGGTTGGATTGAGATAATCACAATCTCAATGCTCTGGGTCTCACCTTTGATAACCACTTGGTGTCACTTCCTCCACCACTCAACCTGTAGGTCCTCTGCTACTTAGGCACCCCTATTTCATTTTCCAACCCTGCTATCATCTGCAATGCCTTGAACCAACCAAATCTTGGTGCTCTTCCTCTTGTTCACTCACTATCCCTTATTCTCCCTAAAGACTAGTTGATACTCCAACCACTTCCAACTTGATGCAGGGGTGTATAAAGCTTCCATGGCTTCAAAACCATCTTACAAAGGTTCCTGATCAACCTCCATGCCTTTATTCTCCATTGCTATCACAAAACCCTAGTCTAGGGTTTGGGAAGGGCTACTAGGCTTGAGCCCCTTTTAGGCCTCCTCACCCAAGAAAACAGCTTAATACTCCTCTCCTTCAACTGGTTAGGCCAAAATCCCTTCTGACACCTTGGCTCAAATCCCAAGCACTAATAGATTCTTGAGGTTTTGGACCCTTTTTCTATTCGTACATAGGTGTACCCTGTTCTTGCAAGAACTAGGGCTTTTCTTGACCTTTTCTTGGACTGTTTGTACTTTCTAGCCTCCAGATGATCAGTCAAAGGTTCTGCCTTCTTTCCAACCTTGGTGAAGGCTCCTACAATCACTTCACACTCTACATTGTCAGACATTCAGCACCCCTACCATGTTGGACTGTGTAAAGACTGTCTTTTCCAAGTCGGACACCTATAGTCTCACCTAGGAAAAGAATTTAAGCATGCTCTTAGAACTCCTAATTTTTCCTACCACTAAACTATGTACAAGTAAGGAGCTTGGCCACATTCCCAATGAGTCCATGCTTGCTAGCACGGGAAGAATGTGGCCTAAAACCCCATTTTTTACCAGATTTATAGTCAAAACAACAAACAAGAAAACACAAAATATACAAAGAATGGAGAGAAGCGATAAAATAAATATCTATTTAGTCACAATAATGATTCAAAAGACTCCTCTACATGCTAAAACAAACCATAAAATGTCTTGCTCAGTTCGACTATCTGCTGTTCCATAAACAAGAATAGAAAAACTACATTTTCACACCTAAAATCACTATATTCCTATTATCTGCTATAACTCCAAACGTTTTCTATGCTTCCAACCCTCAAACAGGTCAAGAGTGAACTTTACATATGCTTGGAAATAGTTAGGTTTCCTTTCCCGAGCGTAAGAATGACCAAAAACTTAGCGTTGGAAAACACAGTGTGCTTTTCAACCTTGGTCTATTGTAGGGAAAACAACCCAAACATAGGCTTCCTAACTTATTCAACTTCACCACTCCTAAACTAAGGATAAAAGTTCCTCAACCATAACTAAGATGGTCCACAAGACCTTACACAACAAAATGAAATATAACAAAAAACTTCAAATGAAGCATAAACCTTGCCAGGTGCTCCAACTTTACCAGGTGCTCCTGCACCATTCTCCCCCTCTCTACACAAAGGCCAAGGAACTTGAGGTGATATCAGTGATAGATCAATTCCTAGCTTCTTAAAGTTAGCTTCCTCAACCTAGGTAACCTTAGATTCATGTTTTTTTCTCCACTTGACAAGGTGATCCATGTATACCTTGTGTCTTGTAGCCTTCTTCAACCTGGACTCCAAGATCTTCTCTTCCTGAGGCTTCTCTTGATTACGAAAGGGTATATTACTGATATCCTTAAAGATTTCCTAGCTTTTCTAAACTTCATCACTGACTGTCCCCTTATACTTGATCAAATCAGCAAGATTAAATACTGGAGATATGCCCAAATATGATGGTAATTCTACCTTGTATGCATTCTTCCCATACTTGGCTAACACCTTTCATGGACCCACTCTTTTCATCTGTAACTTGGTTGCCACTCCTTTTTGCAATCTGGATTTGTTGAGGTGAACCATAACATAGTCCCCAACTGCAAATTGCACATCTCTCTTTGACAAATCAACTTTTTCCTTAAACTTTTGGGTTGCTGCTATAACTGTTTGCTTGACCTACTCATGAATCTCTTTCATTGTCTGAGTGAATTCTTCTGCATGTCCACTCTTGTTCTCCTGAGATACAAGGTCTCTAAGTTCACAAATTCCTCTTGGGTGCATCCCATACACAACCTCAAAATGACTTTTTCCTGTAGTTCTATTGACACTGTCATTGTAGGCATATTCAGCTTGAGAAATCACCATATCCCATGTTTGTCCATATTCCTTAGTTAAAAATCTTAAAAGATTGCCTAACACTCTGTTAACCACCTGTATCTAACCATCAGTCTGAGGATGGTAAGCTGATCCAAATGACAGATTTGTTCCCAATCTGCTCCATAAAGTCTTCCAAAAGTGACTCATGAACTTCACATCCCTGTCTGATACAATGCTCAATGGCAATCCATGGATTCTTACAACTTCCCTGAAGAAGAGATGGGCTATGTAACTTGAATCATGTGTATTCTTGCAAGGGATAAAGTGACTCATCTTGCTAAATCTGTCCACAACTACATAAACACTGTCAAAACTAGTTTTGGTCTTAGGAAGACCTACCACAAAATCCATGCTCACACACTCCCATGGTCTGTTAGGAATGGGCAGGGGTTGATACAAACCAGCATTGCTAGCTTCACCTTTGGCTTTCATGCAAACTACACACTGCTCCACATATCTTCTGACATCCCTTGCCAACCTAGGCTAGTAATAGAACCTTTGAACAAGCTCTAAAGTTTTATTGATACCAAAATTCCCACTAAGACTGCCATTATGATTTTTTTGAATCAGATTTTCCCTCATTGATCCTCTTGGGACACATAACATATTACCCTTAAATAACAGTCCATTTTTCAATGTATACTCAGCATACTGACTATGAAAATGATTCTCAAAATCAGAGCATACCTTGTAGGCTTCTAAAAAGTCTTCATCATCACCATAGAGGTCTTTGAAACTCTCTAATCCAATGCTCTTCAGTTGTATTTCCTACACTGTCAACATTCTCCTGCTTAATGCATCTACCACCTTATTCATTTGTCCCTTCTTGTGCTTGATGGTAAAAGTGAAAGCTTGGTTTTATTCCATCCATTTCAAATGTCTATTACTCAGCTTCTCTTGGGTGTTAATGTAACCGAGTGCCTGGTTATCAGTGAAAACCACAAACTCTTTGGGCAACAAATAATGCTTCCACTTCCTAAGGGACTGCACTAAAGCATATAACTCAAGATCATAGGTGGAGTATTTTTTCTTGGCTTCATTGAGCTTTTCACTAAAGAAGGCTATAGGCCTACCTTCTTGACTAAGTACTCCTACTGCTACTCCACTTGCATCACACTCAACTGTGAGAAACTTATCAAAACTAGGCAATAACAAAATTGGTTGAGTTGCCACTTCTTGTTTCAGTTTTTCAAACCCTTTATCAGCCTCTTGAGTCCACTTAAACTTTGTTTTTATACCACCCTTGATAGTATCTAGAACTGGTGCACATATACCACTAAAATTCCTAATGAATTTCCTATAAAACTGAGCTAAACCATGAAAGCTCCTTACCTCTGTTGTTGTGGTTGGTGTAGGCCAGTTTAGGATGGCTTCCACCTTGCTTGGATCCA
Source organism: Sequoia sempervirens (assembly GCA_007258455.2). Taxonomy (NCBI): domain Eukaryota; kingdom Viridiplantae; phylum Streptophyta; class Pinopsida; order Cupressales; family Cupressaceae; genus Sequoia; species Sequoia sempervirens. The sequence continues at coordinate 307,529,875 of VDFB02000017.1, read as the reverse complement.
TCTTCAATGTTCCTTGGGATAATACAAAGCCTAGATACACAAGTTCTTGCTTGAAGAACTCACACTTCTCAAGGTTAATTGCCAATTGTTCTTCTTGCAGCCTTCTAAGTACCATCTCCACATGCTTCAAATGTTCTTCTGCTGTCTTACTAAAAATCAGTATGTCATCAAGATAGACTACTACAAAGATTCCTATGAAATCATTAAGCACCTCATTCATTAGTCTCATGAATGTGCTAGGGGAATTTGAGAGGCCAAATGGCATCACTTTCCACTCATATAAGCCATCATTTGTCTTAAAAGTTGTCTTCCATTCATCACCTTCCTTAATTCTAATCTGATGGTAGCCACTCTTGAGGTCTAACTTAGTGAAATATTGTGCTCCTCCAAGGCAATCCATTAAGTCTTCTATTCTAGGTATTGGGAACCTATACCTAATGGTGATCCTATTAATTGTTCTAGAATTAGTACAAAGTCTCCACTTACCTCCTTTCTTAGTTTCCAAAACCACTAGGACTGCACATGGGCTGATGCTCTTTTGAATTAGACCTTGATTCAACAATTCTTCCACTTGCCTTGCCACCTCTTGGTTCTGCTCAGGTGTAAGCTTGTATGCTGCTTTGTTAGGTAATGAGGCTCTAGGTATGAAGTCAATTTGATGACGTATTTCTCTCTTTGGTGGTAGGGTTGCTGGTGTACCATCACTCAATATGGTCTTGTACTTATCAAGCAACCTTTGAACTGCTTCTGGTAAGACTGTCCTTTCAGCCTTTTCCTCCTCTTTGGGCTACATCATGATCACATACCCTTCATTCCCTTGGTTTAGATTCTTAATGAACTCCTTGCCACTTCTCAACATGATGTTAGGTACCTTGGACTGTCCTTCATCTTCCTCTGTCAATGACTGCAGCTTGAAGGTTCTTCCATCCTTCTTGAATGAGATGGTGTTCTCCTTCCCATCATAAATGGCACTTCTGTCATACTGCATGGTCTGCCCAGTAGAAGATGGCATGCATCCATGGGTAATACATCACAAAATAGCTTGTCTTTATAGCCTCCAATTGAAAATTCCACTGTTACTTGCTCATTCACCAAAACACTCTGCCCTTTATTCAGCCATGTGACCTTGTAGGGGTTAGTATGAGGTATCTTCTACAATTTCAGCTTAGTTACTGCCTCCTATGAGATTATATTATCTATAGAACCAGAATCTACAATGACCTTGCATACTTTACCAAGTATTTTGCACCTTACTCTAAAAAGAGCTCTTCTTTGCTTAGGTTCCTCCTTGACTAGTTGTCTGATCAGCACTCTGTTAAACATCAGACTCTCTCCAATTTTAGATTCTATATGACTGATCTCAGTTGCCTTGGGACTCATGGTGTCCTCTTGTGCATAAGCCACTCTCTTTTCATTGCTTGAAGAAGAAGCTTTCTCTTGGCACCTATAAGCTGGATGTCCCATTTGATTGCAATGATAACACTTCATGGTGGCAAAGTAAGAGTTACTTCTGCCTGCTCCTTTTCCTCTATTTGAACCTCCTTGAGGTCCTCTTCCTCTATTAAATCCTTCTCTTGAAGATGTTTCACCTCCATGCTCAGTGAGTTTTGATTCTCCTTGGTTTCTTTGGTCACTACCTCTTCCTTGGTAACCACCACGCTATCCTCTTTGATCTCTTCCTTTGCCTCTTCCTTTAGAAGACTGATCATGCTTTCTTTTATTCCTTTCCTTAATCTTTATGGCAAACTGATAGCATTGGTGCACTATCTTGGGACTTAGTAAAGGCATCTCTTCCTGAATGTTCCACTTGAAGCCATTAAGGTACCTAGCCACTTTTAGGCTCTCATCCTCTATCACATTTGATCTCAAAAAAAACTTCTGAAACTCTTCAGTATAGGTGTTGACATCTTGTTCTTTTTTCCTTAGGCTTTGCCTCTTCTTGTGTAGTTGGATCTCATAATCATCTAGCATATAGGATTCCTTCACCTTAGCAACCATTCCTTTCCAAGTTGATATGGGCTATTTTCTTTCTTTCTCCCTTTCAGTCTGAACAAACTTCCACCATGTCAAAGCTGATCCTCTCAACCTTGATTTAGCAACCTTCACTTTATGTGCTTCAATGACTCCATCACATTCAAAGTGGTTCTCCATGCCATCTATCCAATCCATTACCAAATCAGGATCCATCCTTCCATTAAATAGTGGTATGCCCTCAAGTCCTTTTCCACTCAAGGCTTTCAATGCCTTCAAGAAAGGCTCCTCCTCTAGAACAGGGTCAGGTTCAAGGACCTTGTCTTCCTCTGCAACCTCTTCTTCCTTTGGCACTGTTCCTTCCAACCTTGCATTGTTCAATGCTTTCTCAAGTTGCTCTATTATTTCTTTTAAGGACTTGTTGTCTTCTTCCTGTTCTTCAACCCTCTTAGCTAATTGTGCATTTGTCACCATGGTGGGAGTTTCACTTGACTCAACTTCTGACATATAAGCTGCTTTCCAAAATCTTTAGCTAAGCTCTAATACAAATCTGATAGGGATAGGGTTGGATTGAGATAATCACAATCTCAATGCTCTGGGTCTCACCTTTGATAACCCCTTGGTGTCACTTCCTCCACCACTCAACCTGTAGGTCCTCTGCTACTAAGGCACCCGTGGCTTATTTTCCAACCCTGCCATCATCTACAATGCCTTCAACCAACCAAATCTTGGTGCTCTTCCTCTTGTTCACTCACTATCCCTTATTCTCCCTAAAGACTAGTTGATACTCCAACTGCTTCCAACTTGATGCAAGGGTGTATAAAGCTTCCATGGATTCAAAACCATCTTACAAAGGTTCTTGATCAACCTCCATGCCTTTATTCTCCATTGCTATCACAAAACCCTAGTCTAGGGTTTGGGAAGGGCTACTAGGCTTGAGCCCCTTTTAGGCCTCCTCACCCAAGAAAAAAACTTAATAATCCTCTCCTTCAACTGGTTAGGCCAAACTCCCTTCTGACACCTTGGCTCAAATCCCAAGCACTAATAGATTCTTGAGGTTTTGGACCCTTTTTCTGTTTGTACACAGGTGTACCCTGTTCTTGCAAGAACTAGGGCTTTTCTTGACCTTTTCTTGGACTGTTTGTACTTTCTAGCCTCTAGATGATCAGTCAAAGGTTCTTCCTTCTTGCCAACCTTGGTGAAGGCTCCTTCAATCACTTCACACTCTACATTTTCAGACATTCAGCACCCCTGCCACGTTTGGACTGTGTAAAGATTGTCTTTTCCAAGCCGAGCACCTATAGTCTCGCCTAGGAAAAGACTTTAAGCATGCTCTTAGAACTCCTAATGTTTCCTACCACTAAACTATGTATAGGTAAGGATCTTTTCCACATTCCCAATGATTCCATGCTTGCTAGCACGAGAAGAATGTGGCCTAAAACACCATTTTTTACCAGATTTATAGTCAAAACAACAATCAAGAAAACATAGAATATACAAAGAATGGAGAGAAGTGATAAAATAACTATCTATTTAGCCACAATAATGATTCAAAAGACTCCTCTACATGCTAAAACAAACCATCAAATGTCTTGCTCAGTTTAGCTATCTGTTGTTCCAGAAATAAGAACAGAAAAACTGCATTTTCACACCCAAAATCACTGTATTCCTATTATCTGCTATAACTCCAAACATTTTCTATACTTCCAACCCTCAAACAGGTCGAGAGTGAGCTTTACATATGCTTGGAAATAGTTAGGTTTCCTTTCTCGAGCCTAAGAATGACCAAAAACTTAGCGTTGGAAAACACAGTGTGTTTTTCAACCTTGGTCTATTGTAGGGAAAACAACCCAAACATAGGCTTCCTAACTTATTCAACTTCACCACTCCTAAACCAAGGAGAAAATGTCCTCAACCATAACTAAGATGGTCCACAATACCTTACACAACAAAATTAAATATAATAAAAGACTTCAAATGAAGAATAAACCTTGCCAGGTGCTCCAACTTTACCAGGTGCTCCTGCACCATTGAGGGTATAGGGTTGATGGATTAGGGTTGAGGGTACATATGGTTGAAGGATTTTGGTTGAGATTCCAATGTATAGGGTAGAGGGTATCAGGGCTGAGGGTTTAGGGTTTGAGGGTTGAGGATTGAGGGATTAATGGTTAATGGTTGAGAATTGAGAGTTGCGGGTTTAATGTATAGGGTAGAGGGTAGAGGATTTAAGGGTTGAGGGTTGAGGGTTTAAGGTTGAGGGTAGAGGATTGATGGTATAAGGTTGGGGGATCAGGGTTGATGGTCCAATGTATAGGGTAGAGGGTATAGGGTTTGAGGGATTAGGGTTTGAGGGTTGAGGGATTAGGACAGAGAGTTTACTACGTGGGTTTAAGGGTTGAGGGATTAGGGTAAAGGGTAGAGGGTAGAGGATTGAGGGTAGAGGGTAGAGGGTAGAGGGTTTAAGGGTTTAGGGCTTAAGGGTTTAGGGTTTAGGGTTTAGGGTTGAGTTTTTAAGGGTTTATAGGGTAGAGGGTAGAGGGTTTAAGGCTTGAGGGTTTAAGGTTGAGGGTAGAGGATTGAAGGTATAGGGTTAGGGGATTAGGGTTAAGGGTCCACGTATAGGGTAGAGGGTATAGGGGTTGAGGGATTAGGGTTTAAGGGTTGAGGGATTAAGGGTCAAGAGGGTTGAGGGATTATGGTAGAGATTTTACTAAGTGGGTTTAAGGGTTTAAGGGTTTAGGGTTTAAGGGTTGAGGGTTGAGGGTAGAGGTAGAGGATGGAGGGTATAGGGTTGGGGGATTGGGTTTGAGGGTCCAATGTATAGGGTAGAGGGTAGAGGGGTTGAGGGATTAGGGTTTAAGGGCTGAGGGTTGATGGTGTAGGGTTGAGGGATTAAGGGTCAAGAGGGTTGAGGGATTAGGGTAGAGAGTTTACTAAGTGGGTTTGAGGGTTTAAGGGTTGAGGGATGAGGGTTGAGGGTAGAGGGTAGACTGTTTAAGGGTTGATGGTTGGGGGTTTAAGGTTGAGGGTAGAGGGTTGAGGGTCCAATGTATAGGGTAAAGGGTATAGGGGTTGATGGATTAGGGTTTAAGGATTGGGGGTTGAGGGTTGAGGGATTAGGGTAGAGAGTTTACTAACTAGGTTTAAGGGTTGAGAGATTAGGGTTGAGGGTAGAGGGTATTGGGTTGAGGGTAGACGATAGATGGCTTAAGGGTTTAGAGTTTAAGGGTTGAGGTTTTATGGTTTAGGGTTCAGGGTTGAGTGTTTAAGGGTTCAAGGTGTGAAGTAACTTTTTCCTTAGTCATTTTTATTTTGGGTTTTGCATAAATGTATTTGGTATCAGGTGCACTCACGCTCAAATGAAATCATCAGAAAGGTGCACAATGCACCATGTGGTGGCTGCACAACTTTTACCTTTCATCTTCCTTTCGAGAGAAATTTCGAGACACGTGTTTACTTGTCAAACATTTTCTTGGGAGCTTTATTTGCAAGATCAAGAGTTTCCACCTTGTTGACACATCATCTCCTGACCACAATTATTTGCATCACCTAAAGTTATATCTATTAAGGAGTTTTTTGGAGCTAGCTAGCTTTTTTCTTTTCTTTTCCTCAATCTTTGGGACAAAAGTTTTGAGATGGTGCCTAGGAATGATGTGATCAGTCAACTGGGTCCTTTTCCAGGCTATTGTTTTTAAGATCTAATTGTGTATGAGCTTCTATCTTTGCTAAAATGTCTAAAGAGTATTAATTCAGTAGCTAAAAGTTAATGAGCATAGATATTTTGCAACCTAACCAAGTGTCTATGATTTGATCATGCACTATCAACTGTCAACACCTGGCGGCAATTACTTTTGAGCTGAGGTGGTGTGTATTTTTTGTTTTGGCTATTTAAGGAGGGCGGCGAGACAAAATGAGAAGGATTTTTTTTTTTTTTTTTTTTGATAGATTTCTCCAAGAGACATTTTCTTTGTCAAAAGGAGTGTTTTCTTAAAGTTTTAAAATTATTTTCAGGAACAAGTTACATAACTACTTTATTCTGGCATGTTATATCTATTAAGGTTTAAACTATTGTTGGATTGGAATCCAATCTTTGTTTCAAAGTTCATTTCATAATTAAAGCTCAAACTATTGAGAAGAATTTGTTGAGATTGCGCATTTATGGCCTTTTTCAAGCTTTCTTTCTTGATATTGTCATTTTGAATGAAACACTGTGTCTTGCAATCTATATCTAGATAGTTAAGTAGTTGATTTATATGCTTTATGCTTTTATTATACAATAGAGGCTTAGGAAAATTGGACTATGTCATTGGACTTTTTTGTTTTTCTGAAAGTTGTTATTTTGTTGTGCTGTGCTGTATTAGGAGACAAAATTCTTGTGATTTCTGAAATATTGTTATTTTACTCAAAAGAAATCTTTGTGTTTGATCAGACCTTAATGAACACTATCTACAGAAAGATCTGAAAGTCTACACTATGCTTGAAGTTAGCCTTTTCTATTTGTTCTCTTTCCAACAATGAGGGGTTGTGGAATTATGTGTCTATTTATATCAATCATAGGAATAATTTGAGTTTAAAATGTTGTAAAAGATTTTGCACATCACCTTTTATGTTTTATGTTTACATTTCCTTCTCCCCTTATCTCAAAACCCCAAAAGAAGAGTTGAATCTCTATAAAAAACCTGAAGGTATTCAGTGAGATTCTTTTTGTCCCCCACTCACTAAATTTCCCATAAGACTCTCAGAGAAGCGCAAGATTTGATGATCAAAAGTTATTTTTTTGGCACACCTGGTGGGATACAAGTTTTTCTAAACACCTAATTAGAAGTTAGAAATATTTCTTGAATCAGGCCAAGGAAGGAAATTGGAAATTTCATGCCTAGATTCCAAACAAAAGCATCCTCGAGAGGTCACTTCTGGTACTCTCAGTTACCTACCTCAATCCCTAGAAGGAGAAGACTTACAATTTTTGTATCACCTGTAAGGAGCAATAGAGCAAGAAGTTAGAGCCCAGTATCCAGAGCCTTATCTACTCCACCCAAAGGCTTAAACTTCCAATTAAGATTGTCTGTATATCCAATTCATAGGAATCTTTTCTCCATGGCTCATGTACCTCCCCTTTCTCCTAGAAATTTCATAACATGGGATGGTAGTAGTCTACTACAACCATCCACACCCCAGATGTATGGCTTACCATACCTACTAATGCCCTCAAGGCTATCCCAAGATTCTCTGGAGAAGATTTTAAAACCCCTTCCGAACACCTTCAATATATAGCGGAGGTATGTAGGGTACATAACATATCGGAGGAAAACATTGCGTTGAGACTACTAGCTTCCTATTTTAAAGGGAAAGCTCAAGATTGGTATTGATCTCTGGCCTCAAGCTCCATCCTTTCCTGGGACTAGCTTAGAAAACACCTATTAGAATGATTCTCATGAAAAGGAGACCATTCCTTATTGCTGCAACAACTAATTACCATCAAGAGGGCTCTGCATGGAGCCTTGAGTGACTTCAACATGAGATTCCACAAAACCTGGAAAAGGATCCCCATGACTACTCGACCCCAAACCGTGATGGCATTCATGTTCTATTTGAAGGATTTTAATCCAAATATCACAATTATGATAACCTCCATGGGAGGGGATGTCATGCCTGATGCATATGAGGTGGTGGTACATACAAAGAATAATCTGATTGATGTCGGGAAGCTTATACCTCAGCCACCAATGCCAGTATTTGTAGAAATCTTTGATGGCCATCAGGAAGAAGCCAATCCAAGCACTCTTCCAACATAATTAAAGCTGGTCACCCGCAGCCTACAAACGAGTATCCTATCACTCAAGCAAGCACTTTGGGTCTTTCCTCAATGGTAGCAGATATCGTCGATATGAAAGATCTTATGTGGACTTTTGCTAATGAATTGGTCATTATCAAATGACAAGCGACCCCTTTGAAAATGACCACTCAAGGCTATGGTGGAGGAAAGCCGCCTTATCAATAGAATTCATATCAAGGATCCTACAAAGGAGGAGGTTAGCAGACATCATCAGCAGACCAGATAGTTCTAGCCACCATGCCATTAAAAACAGTCAAGGGTAGTCCAAGTAAAGAGCTAGTCCCGAGCCAAAACAATTTGGCAGAAGATGAAAATGTCTAATGCTTCCCATGCAATGATAACCATATGCCCTGAAACTTTGCAATGGGAAATATGCAACAAAAGGTGGTAAGACAAAGGAGTAAGGGCATGATTCTGAATGCGGATGAGTATGAACCATCTGAAATGGAGAATGCTTGTTTTAGAGCACAAATGTAAGGGATGTCCCTAGAGCAAGAATTAGACATTGTGCCTGGCCAATCTCTTTTCTCATGGTTGGAAGAGGATGAGGGTGTTCATAAATGAAGCCTCGATGACTGGAATTCCACAAGTGCAGTCAGATTATAACACAAGTTTGAAAAGAAGGATCACAGGAGAATATGTACAACAGGCTTTGCCACATTCGCAACTGTGTCAACTATTCATGATGGAGAAGCAGGCTTCGTCACTCATTGGCCAACCTTTTTCACAAACACATGATGTCCCATTTTCAAACAAGGAGGCAAACAAATCACTGAGCCCAATCATGATGGAACGTTTTCTCCTGAAAATGAAAGAAATACCAATGTTTAAGCCTAAGGGCCAAATAGTTGGGGCACTTAGCATGGTGGAGCAATTAAAGAAGGTGCCTACCAATGTGTCATTATGGGATGTCATATCAATCCCTTAGAAAAAATCCCTGCTTCAAGAAGCATTAAAGGTAGAAAACAAAGGTTGCAGGGGAATGCAATTTAGCCATGCAATCAAAGTAGAAATGACAGACCTAGGTTTTCCCTCCAGGCTCTGAAGGAAATAGCTTATGAAAATGATATGGGCAACAAAAAATATAAAGAGGTAATCAGAACAAAGCCCATGCATTTCTTTTAAATGCTTATAGAAGGAGATAAATTGTTGCATAATAATATGATTGATTCGGAGGCTAGCACCACCATCATGCCAAAACAAGTGGTGGATGCCTTAAAGTTAGAGTATGAACCCCTTGAAAAGGGAATTATGCAACTAGATGAAATGAAGGTCCCAATAGTTGGTCGGATAAGGGATTTGTCCCTGACCCTTTTCTCCTTCCCAAGCTAGACAATCACTCAAGAAGTAGTAATAATAGACATTCCACCGGTCTTTGGAATGTGTCTATCAAGAGATTTCACCACCAAACTTGGCGGATACCTCTAACTTGACTGGTCCCACCTAATATTGAGAACTAGACATGGGGTAAAGATGAAAATTCTATCTAAATCCTTGCACCTTGAACACATTGCGGATTATGAAAATCTATGTTTTGGAGTTGTCCATACCTCTACCTTTCAGCAGGAGAGATACTATGTAGAAATTCCCAAAGAGGAAGATGATACAAGCAAGTGGATCCTAGAAGAAGAAGTGGTGCTTAATCATTGCATTGATTCCGATCCATTTGGAAACTTCCACACTATAGGGCTAAGTACCTATGTAATTTTTGACGGAGATTAGGACTTTCCAAAACTAGTAAAGAGTTGGGAGGAGTGCATTGACCCATCTGATAATCATTTGTGGACCATATATTTTGATCATACTGAGTGCAAGTTTGGTGCTGGAATAGGTGTTCGATTGATATCTCCAATAGGATTGAAATTCCCTAGAACCTATCATCTTCAGTTTCCATGCTTCAGTGACGATACTAAATATAAAGCTTTTGTCCACAAGGAGAGTCTAGTAGAATAGATGGGTGCAAGTAAGATACAAGTTGTTAGAAGTTTAGAATCTATAGTAAGCTAGATCCCTGAACAAGCGACTGCAATAAATATAAGGCTAAGATCTTAGATACATAAGGTATGGGATCTCATCGAGAGTTTTGAAGCTTTCGATATGCAATGGAACCCCCGATCACAAAATAGTATTGTTGATCGAACATTTTTTTCGGACCACATTTAGAATAAATTTCCAATCTGACAAAGAAAAAATTCTCCATAATTTCAAAGGATTGCGAAGAGATTGATGTTGGAAGTAACAAAAGACCAACATTTGGTAGGAAAAACTCTCGCAAAGAAAAAAGAAAGTTGAAGGATTTATGCTGCAGATATGATCTCAGAGGTTATGACCTAGGTATAGTTCAGTGTACATTTACCCTGGCTGAAGAATCTAAGTCCGTTCTATAGAGATAGAGGATAGTCAACCCAAGGGTTGAAGTTCTAGTAGAAAAAGGGCTTGTCAAAAGAGATGAATCAAAGGTCATATGCCCCAATAGATTTTTCGCTTGGGTATTAAATCTTGTCCTAGTTCAGGAAAGGAATAGAAATATCCGACATTATGTTGACTTTTAGGACTCAAGAAGGATTTTTCTAAAGGATCATTGTCCCTCACCAATGATGAGGGAACTCTCATAGACTCTAACCAGAGCAAAGAGCTCCTCAATGAGAAATGGTTGCTCAAGGAATAATTAAGTCTACATAATGGAATCCGGCCAACCTAGGATGATGCTTACCATCAAGTGGGAAACATTTTAATACTCAAAGACACCGCTCAGACTCTTCGATGCAACTGCGGCTTTTCAAAGGGTAATGTGAATTATTTTAGAAAGAGAGGTCAACCAGATTATTTTCATATATCTGGGTAGTCTAGTAGCTAAAGACGACCATTTCGATCATCTAGACAATTCTTTTTTCTGACACCAGCGATTTGAGATTCTTCCTAAACCAAAAAAATACTTCCTCGAGGCACCCCAAAGAAAGCTTCTTGGCTTTAAAATACCACAAGAGGGAATAGCAATACATCCTAGAAAGAGCCAAACAAAAAGAGGGTTGTGATCTTTTCTAGGGAAGTCTAATATTGTCTGTAGCTTCATACGAGATTTCATAAAAATTGCACCCCAAATCAGCCTGATGGTTAAAGAGAACATATATTTTCAACAAACTTCAAAGGACATGATGTCTATCAAGTAGCTAGAGATGGCTTTCTCTAAAGCCCCAAAATTAATTATCCTAAAGTTTCCCAAAGGTTTTCTACATTGTATGTATAAGGACCACATAGTATAGTTTTTGTGCTCACTCATAAATGCAAGGAAGAAAATGAAGGGCGTCCTATTGCATTTTCTTCAAAGAAAAGGAGGCAAAAGAGAGCAAGTGCGCAGAAATATATCACAGGAGGAAAAATTGTCACGAAGCTAAAAGCCAGGCTAGGCTTGCTTGAGACCATTACACCCAATGATGTCCAAGGTCTAGTGGAACCACAAGGATCAAATTTTACTATCAGATACAGGGTTTTTCTGAAAACTTCATCATATTGATATCTACAAGGGAGCAGGTTAACAAAATCAACCCATAAGAACCTAACTAGGTTAATAAGATATGTTGGGTTAAAGGGACAAAGAGATTGGAACAATCATGAATGAGCTGCCCTATTAACGAACCAAGTTACCCTCAAGTTGGATCTGAAGGTTTCTCCGCATGAGTCAATGTACATAAGCTTGGGAAAAACACCAAGGCTAGATATAGCTAGAGAAAAGGCTCATGGAGCCACAATCAACTGCCAGAAGATGATCAAAGAACATTTTGGCAAAGAAATTTCTAACCCAAAATTTAAAGGAGAAAGCTTTGAGCCAAGGTACAACAAACATGCTGCAAAATCAAGTCGACATAGAAAATTGAAAATGTTGTGGAGAAGACCTTTTGAAAAAAACACGTGCAAAAGAAAGAACATGTACGGACTCAAAGAAATGAAGAACAACATTTTAGATGCACTGGTGAACGGTAGTTATCTAAGGATTTTTCATTAAAATGCATAGTGTTTTTAAATTTTTTAGCAATTATGTACCATATGTAAAAAATTTGTAATTATTTTGAACTTTTGAGAATAAAACCCAAGAATAACATAAAGCAGACAAAAACTATGCTATATTATGATTATTGACAAAACTTACAATATAGTGTATGGCCTGAGGCTCATAATTGAATGTGAGGCTCTCTCGAGCAAAACCCAAAAGAGGGAAGTGAGGTAAAAGTTGCAATAGGGAGACAATTAGTAGAAAGATAGTAAATTTCAGCCTCCAACCATTAACGATAAAGAAAAAAGGGGGCTTGCAATAGGGTTTCGATTCTCCTCCTTTTTCTTCTTGTCCTTCTTCTGATGAGTTGCAAGTAGGGGAAAAACACACAACACACATAGGCCACGCAGTCTAGACCTAGGGTCTACTCATTCAAATTTGTACCAGGAAACTAAAATGCTTTTTCCATGTGATCCCCGGAACCCTCTCCACACCGTACTCCCGTAGGAGAAAAGTGGCCACTGGCTAAGAAGAATAGTGGTGCGTCTCCACATCCATGGTGTGGAAGTCAGTAAGGAAGGGTAACCAAGGTATGTCTACTGCAAAGTCCACGTGCCTATGGAGGTCCATAGTCTTGGGATACCAATGCTAGGGATGGCCACCTACACTATCTCACCAAGCCCTTCGATCAGAGAGGTGTTGAACATCTTCTAGCATAGCTCAATTATCATGGGCTTGGCCCCATTCATATCTAATAGTGAGGCCACGAAGGAGGAGAGCACATTGTAGTTTCTCCTAAGCTTGTTCTCATCAGTAATATAGTCCACATCAAGTACCCACTTGAACATAGTCATGACTAGGGGGTGACAATTCTTCACCAAGCATTTGATTTGGTCAGCAGTAACCTCTCTTGCAAATCAATTTTGCGGTCTCCATGGATGGAGCCGAATAGGGGTACCCATACTAGTAGAAATTTTGATGAAGCAGTGAATTATGATGGAAAAGGAGTAGGCAGAAGGCTAACTAAGTTAGAGGACTATATGTTCAAATGAATGTTGTAAAAGGTGGCATATCTATATATAGAAAATTCCAACCGAAAAACTCCACCAATGGGATATCTATTTTTGGTTGGATGACAATAGGAAGTTTTGAGACAAAATGGAGCAAGGTGGATAAATCATACGAAGGATCTTATAGAATACCTTGAGAAATAAATTCAGGTTTTGAGAGTAAATTTCCTCATACGCCGATGGTTGTTGTATGTCCTTTTCCATCATTAGTGCCAACTAGCTCACTAATGGGAAAAGACATGGATTAACACACTAAGGCTTTGACAAATTAATGAGGACATCTTTTCAAGAGTACTTTGTGTCATCTCGACACGTTCCATATGACAAAAAACATGCTTTTCAATGCAATAAATTTAATTAAAAAAGAGGTAGTAGAGGGAATGTACTATTTCCATTCCTGCGGCTTTCTCAACATTCCCAAGGGATACGAATCTCCTATCCACATGTATCACCCCAGTGGTAGCATTTAATGGGCCATCGATAGTGGCATAGTCATAAGTAGATGCACAAGGTAGAAAATTAATTGCACTTAAAAGCAAGGTTTTTCTATAAAACAAAAGGCAAGTGGTCCTTGATACTAGAGAAGCTCTCTACATCATTCTTGTACAATCATGGCGGAAGTGTCTACCTCTGGTAGGTAAGCCGAAGCTCCAAATAGAAGATTTGGCTATGCCAACATATTTGGGCACTACTCATTCACCAATGCCCTAGCACTAGAAGAATGACCATTTGAACAATGCAGGAAGGTTCGACCAGACAAACGGATCTAGAAGGAGGTATTCAAGATATCACTAATAATTTTTATGACCCTCAATTATCCATCAACCCTAAAAATCTTAGGTCAGGTTCTTTTCAGAGGATGTTGGGACATGATTCGTTAGAGGGTTTTACATTTTGGCTCTAGAACAATGGTTTTCCACAGTTTGTGTTACCTGTTGTGCATCCATGTCCCAAGTTAGTTGATGCTTGTGCAAATAGGTTCAACAAAAATATAGAGGCCATTGAGGTCCATGGGGTCAAGATTACCTTTTTGGCCAAAGCTATATGGGATATGCTATGTATCCCTATAGGTTGGGGTGCCAAAATTTTTAATGAGGAACAAATGGATGCCCTGGGAGAAGATATGTTTAGGAAAACAAGTTTCTATGAGGATGAGACAAAGGAAAGGTCATAGAGAGGACATATTTCCTAGCCTCTTTTGTGAAGAAAATTTAATAAGGATACACAGTCTATATTCTCCATGTTGGCCTGGGTTTTTGGGCTCAACAATGATGAAGAAGTTAACCCTTTCCAATTTTCCCTACGCCTTGCACTCAAAAGAGAAAAGGTGTTGAGGTGCTATGATTTTGTTGAGGTGATGGCTAGGAATATGAAGCAGTAATTGAGAAACTACTGTGTTGAGTCCAAGTTCAGATATTCTTCCATCTTGGTTCATTTATTATTACATCAAAATTTTGAGTGGCTAGTGAGGAATGTGCCAGTGTCTAGGACAAATGAGATAGGCTATATCCAGCCAATTTCTATGTGGACCCCTATGTTTTCAAGAACAAGAGATTATTATCGGTTTGCATATTACTTTTTGAGACCAATGCTACAAGATTTATTGCCTCACTCCATTGGTCGTTTCTCTCTAGAGGTCATAGAATGGATGGAGCATCCACCTATCCAAGTGGATTACTTCCTAGGCAAGGATTTCACATTTTTTAGGTTTCATGGTTTCCCCGGGGAGGTTTTCTGACTCCCCAAATTTGTAATAGATCGAATTTTTGCATTGGAGGCTTGTGGACAAGTATCCATTGTTGAAAGGATTTATGGTGCTAGGAGGAATAGATCAAATCTTTTTGATCTTCCCCTTATGATTGCAAAGAGTCAAGTGATACTAAATAAGTGGAAGGCTAAGGATGAGATCACAAATTTAATAGAAGCTCTGGGTTTGGTCATCATTTGTGATAAATGGAATTACAACCCAAATGGCCATTTAAATTTAAGGCACGATTTTAGGGAGTATTTCCAAAGGAGAAATCTTGCTTGGGAGGGTGTAGAGATATACATTGACTTGGCCAACATTCCAAAAGAACGGCCAAAATGGATGATATTTTATGAGCCCCAGGCACAGTACCAGAGTAATCTCCCAATGAGAAAATCTCTTAATGCACAGCTCAAGCGTAAGGGATGGTTGGAAAGGAAGAAGGCAGACTTTTGAAGGTTCTGACATGAAATGAGAAATCTACGTGCCTTGTTTGGCAGCTTCTAGCTTGATGAGGAATTCGAGGACATGTATGATAAGGAGGATGATTTTGACAATAGGAATCCTGAGACAAGCCATGAAATTGAGAAGGAGCAAGTTCCTCTCCTGATTCGTAAACCTCGGGAACCTGACAACCAAAGAGATTTGGGGCCAAGGGGTCCACAAGTTCCATCTACGTCCCATGCTTGAACTAATGGAAAAGGGGCTTGACAGTCCCCAAGGGGATCCTTAGCAGCCAAAAAAGGTCAAATTTCAGAGGAATCTACAGGAAGGGGATCAAAACATGTTGGCTCTAATCATGTGAAGTGAAGGAGAATTCAAGACCTGGGTGCCCCTAATATACTGGTTTGACAACAAGAAGAAGTGGAGTCCACCTTGCAAAATGTTTCGTCGACCGCAGCTCAGGTAAGCTTCGCTGCCCCTCTTCTCCCTATTTCTATGTCCCTAGTCAACCCCCTACCTCCTCTTGTTGAAAGTAATCCTCCATCTTTTGTTCCCAAAATTGTAATGTTGGATGTACCCCCTGCCATTGTCAATAAACCTACTGAAACTTTTCTGCACACCGAGGGAACGCCATCCACCTCACCTATTGTTGTGTCATTAGTTGCATTCTCAAAGGCCCCCATTGAAATTGCTGAAACTACTACTTTTCCTATTACTCCCAACACATCTACTTCCAGGAAAGCATCCCTCCATCAGCCTTTTTCTATGTATACCCCTACTACTTCTTCCCCTACTCCATTTGGCATCCCGCCTTTTTCTATGATCACGCTGCCCTTTGTGTCCTTCCACACTCACAAATTTGAAGTTTCCCCTACTATCACCCTTTTTAGAATACCCCCTAGTGCTCCCATTGTAGCTAAAATTCTTGATGTCCCTTAGACTCTCTAGGGTCATTTTGATGCTACCAAATAGGTCCGAAAGGCTAGGAAGTAGAAAATGTTATCAAAAAGTGCCAAGAGACCCGCCACCAGGAGGATTGCAGCTTGTTTTAATGAAGAGTAGAACTCTTTGCTTATTACCACTATGAGGCCACTCATCTCCAAGCCTGAAGGACAAATGTAGATGGAAGACTATGAAATTCATGCTGTGGGCCTAGATTTGAGTGAAACTTTCCCATGCGATAAAATGGTCCTAGCCAAAGCCACAGAGAGGCTGGTATATGTTGATTATGAACGGATGGACAAAAAATTGAGAAAGTGTGAGGTTGAGTTGGAAAATGTAAAAGGGACAGTGAGCAGACTAGAAAATGAAGTCCAAGCCAAGGATGCTAAAGTAACCCACGTGAAGCAAATTCAAGGCTAGAATAGAGACATGCCCAGGTTACTTGTAGATGCTCAGAATGAGAAAGTTTAGGTTCATGCTGAAAATGAAAAATTGAAGAAAGAGTTAAGTGATGCTAGATCCTAAAATTTTGATCCAGATCGAGGCAGAAGAATTGAGACAAGAATTCAGAAGGCTAAGCTTTGAGTTGGAAAACACTCTTTGAGAGAAGGGTCAAATAGAAGAAAACACTAGAGCAAGAGAAGCTTGTTTTAACTAGGAGTTGGTTGCTACAAGAGGATCTGGATCCCTCCCTATAATGAGGAGGATGATAGTTATGCATTGGGAACATATAGCAATTGGCATGTATGTGCTAGGACCCGCTTTACAAATTTTAAGGGATGTTCGAGAAATGAATGCCAAGGTCAACTCAATGGTTGATCACTTCATACAAAAATGTTCACCCTAAGTCGAGGATTCCCAAAGCTTCATCTCAAAATTAAGCATCGCCACTAATCAAGTTCTTAGAAGAGTAGGAATCCCTGATTGGTGGGTCACCTCCATCAAAGCCAACGAGATCATCAACTTCCACGTGGTTGTGGAAAAATGTAAGGATCACTAGATGGTGATAAATAAAAGGGTCATTGATATCAAAAAATACTTCACTATCCTGGTTGGTTTCAGGTTGCCCCCTCTTCTTTCGCCATATGAAGATGTGCTGACAATGGAGCAAATCAATGAGGCAATCTGATGCAAGATTCAAACCATCATAGAACATCCAAGCTTGAGTGTTGTACCCACGATGGATGATGTTGAATCTAAAATCTACCCTCTTTCTCGGCTCTATTATCACCTGGGTGCGATTTATTCTAGATGGGGAGTCATCTCTTTTAAGGAGGTTTTTGATCTTAAACAAGCATACAGGTAGATCCAATTCCTTGTTCTACCAAGTGATGCAGATTGGGAAGCTTAGCATGCCACTTTTTTCAAACTCTAGGAACAACTAGAGGCCTAGGTTCGATTCTTCGCAAGGCAAAGACCCCTATGAGTCACCAGAACTATGAAGTACATTTTTCCTTAGTCATTTTTATTTTGGATTTTTCATAAATGTCTTTGGTATCAAGTGCACCCATGCTCAAATAAAATCATCAGAAAGGTGCACAATGTGCCACATGGTGGTTGTGAAACTTTTACCTCTCGTCTTCCTTTCGGTAGAAATTTTAGGACATGTGTTTACTTGTCAGACATTTTCTTGGGAGATTTATTTGCAAGCTTGGGAGTTTCTACCTTATTGACAATCATCTCCTCGCCGTGGGTATTTACACCACCTAAAGTTATATCTATTAAGGAGTTTTTCGGAGCTGGTTGGCTTTTTTCTTTTCTTTTCCTTAGTCTTTGGGTTGAAAGTTTTGAGACTGTGCCTGAGAACGATGTGATCAGTCAACTGGGTCCTTTGCTAGGCTATTGTTTTTAAGATCTGATCATGTATGAGCTTCTATCTTTGCTAAAATATCTAAAGAGTATTAATGTAGTAGCTAAAATTTAATGAGTGGAGATCTTTTGTGACCTAACCAAGGGTCTATGATTGGATTGTGCACTATCAACTATCAACACCTAGCAACAATTACTTCTGAGATGAGGCGACGTGTATTTTCTATTTTGGCTATATAAGGAGGGTGATGACACAGAATGAGAAGGATTTTTTGTTCTGATTTTTATGATATATTTTTCG
Source organism: Sequoia sempervirens (assembly GCA_007258455.2). NCBI lineage: Eukaryota > Viridiplantae > Streptophyta > Pinopsida > Cupressales > Cupressaceae > Sequoia > Sequoia sempervirens. Next base: position 307,511,764 of record VDFB02000017.1, on the reverse strand, counting down.
AAGAGACATTTTCTTTGTCAAAAGGAGTTTTTTCTTTAGTTTTCTTAAAGTTTTAGAATTATATTCAGGAACAAGTTACATAACTACTTTATTCTAGAGGTTATATCTATTAAGGTTTACATTATTGTCGGATTGGCATCCAACCTTTGTTTCAAAGTTCATTTCATACTTAAAGCTTGAACTATTGAGAAGAATTTGTTTAGATTATTCATGTATGGCCTTTTTCAAGCTTTCTTTCTTGATATTGACATTTTTAATGAAACACTATGTCTTACAAGTTTTATCCAAATAGTTTAAGTAGCAGATTTCTATGCTTTATGCTTGTATTATAGAATAATGTCTTAGGAAAATTGGACTATGTAATTGGACTTTTCTATTTTTCTAAAAGTTGTTATTTTCTTGTGCTATGTTGTATTAGTAGACAAAATTCTTGTGATTTCTAAAATATTGTTCTTTTACTCATAAAAAATCTTTATGTTTGATCGGACCTTAATGAACACTACTTGCGGAAAGATTTGAAAGTTTGCACTGTGCTTGAAGTTAGCCTTTGTTGTTCATTCTCTTTCCAACAATGAGGGGTTGTGGCATTCTTTGTCTATTTATATCAATAATAGGAATAATTTGAGTTTCAAATGTTGTAAAAGCTTTGGCACATCACCTTTTATGTTTTATTTTTACATTTCCTTCTCCACTTATCTCAAAACCCCAAAAGAAGAGACGACTTTCTATAAAAAACCTAGAGGTATTCAGTGAGACACATTTTTTCCTCCACTCATTGAATTTCCCATAAGACTATCAGAGAAGCGCAAGCTTTGATGATCAACATGAGGGTTGAGGGTTTAGGGTTGAGGGTTGAGGGATTAGGTTTGAGATTATTAGGGTTTACGGGTTGAGGGTTGAGGGATTAGGATTAAGGGTATATGGTATTGGGTTGAGGGTATGGGGTAGAAGTTTTAAGGGTTTAGGGTTAAAGGGTTTACGGTTGAGGGTTAAGGGTTGAGGGTAGAGGGTTTACGGTATAGGTTTGAGGGTATATGGTTTAAGGATTAGGTTTGAGGGTATATGGTTGAAGGATTAGGTAGAGGGTAGAGGGTTTAGGGGTATAGGGATTAAGGGTTTAGGGTTGAGGGTAGAGGGTTTAGGTTTTAAGGGTTTAGAGTTAAGGGTTTAGGGTTGAGTGTAGAGGGTTTAGGGTTTAGGGTAGATGGTAGAGGGTTTAAGGGTTTAATGGTAGAGGGTAGAGGATTTAAGTGTTAAGGGTAGAGGGTAGAGGGGAGAGAGATAGGAGTGAGTGAGTGAGTGAGAGAGATAATTGAGGTTATAGGGTTGAGGACCTATAGGGTTGATGGTTTAGTGTATTGGGTTGAGGGTAGAGGGTTTAAGGGTTTAGGGTTGAGGGTAGAGGGTTAAGGTTTAGGGTTTAGGGTTGGGTGTTTAAGGGTGTAAGGTTTGAAGGTTTAGGGTTGAGGGATTAGGGTTGAGGGATCGGGGTAGAGAGGGAGGGAGGGATGGATAGAGAGATGGAGGGAGAACTGAGATAGAGAGAAGGAGAGAAGAGGATTAAGGGATAGAGATATATGAGGGTAGAGAATTGAGGGTATAGGGTTGATGACCTGTAGGGTTGAGGGATTAGGGTATTGGGTTGATGGTGTAGGGTTGAGAAATTAGGGTTGAGGGTAAATATGGTTGAAGGATTGGGGTTGAGAGTCCAATGTATAGGGTAGAGGGTATCAGGGTTGAGGGTTTAGGGTTTGAGAGTTGAGGATTGAGGGACTAAGAGTTGAGGGTTGAGAATTCAGGGTTGAGGGTTTAAGGTATAGGGTAGATGGTAGAGGTTAGAGGGTTTAAGGGTTGAGGGATGAGGGTTTAAGGTTGATGGTATAGGATTAAGGGTATAGGGTTGGGGGATTAGGGTTGAGGGTCCAATGTATAGGGTAGAGGGTATAGGGGTTGAGCGATTAGGGTTTAAGGGTTGAGTAATTAAGGGTCAAGAGGGTTGAGGGATTAGGGTAGAGAGTTTACTAAGTGGTTTTAATGGTTTAAGGGTTGAGGGATTAGGGTTGAGGGTAGAGGGTAAAGGGTTTGAGGGTTGAGATTTTAGGGTTTAGGGTTTAAGGTTGAGTGTTTAAGGGTTTATAGGGTAAAGGGTGGAGGGTTTAAGGTTGAGGGTAGAGGATTGAAGGTATAGGGTTGGGGGATTAGGGTTGAGTGTCCAATGTATAGGGTAGAGGGTATAGGGGTTGAAGGATTAGGGTTTAAGGGTTAAGGGATTAAGGGTCAAGAGGGTTGAGGGATTAAGGGTCAAGAGTTTGCTAAGTGGGTTTAAGGGTTTAAGGGTTGAGGGATTAGGGTTGAGGGTAGAGGGTAGAGGGTAGAGGGTAAAGGGTTTAAGGGTTTAGGGTTTAAGGGTTGAGGGTTGAGGCTTAAGGTTGAGGGTAAAGGATTGAGGGTATAGGGTTGGGGGATTAGGGTTGAGGGTCCAATTTATAGGGTAGAGGGTATAGGGGTTGAGGGATTAGGATTTAACAGTTGAAGGATTTAGGGTCAAGAGGGTTGAGGGATTAGGGTAGAGAGTTTACTAAGTGGGTTTTAAGGGTTTAAGGGTTAAGGGATTAGGGTTGAGGGTAGAGGATATTGGATTGAGGGTAGGGGTAAGATGGTTTTAAGGGTTAAGGGTTGGGGATTTAAGGTTGAGGGTAGAGGGTAGAGGGTATAGGGTTGGGGGATTAGGGTTGAGGGTTGAGGGTTGAGGGATTAAGGGTCAAGAGGGTTGAGGGATTAGGGTAGAGAGTTTACTAAGTGGGTTTAAGGGTTTAAGGGTTGAGGGATTAGGGATGAGGGTAGACAATAGATGGTTTAATGGTTTAGGGTTTAGGGTTTAGGGTTTATGGTTGAGTGTTTAAGGGTTAAGGGTTTAGGGTTGAGGGATTAGGGTTGAGGGTATTAGTGTTTAAGGTTTAAGGTTTGAGGGATTAGGGTTGAGGGTATAGGGTATTGGATTGAGGTTATAGGATATAATTTTTAAGGGTTTTGGGTTAAAGGGTTTAGGGTTGAGGGTTAAGGGTTGAAGGTAGAAGGTTTAGGGTATAGGTTTGAGGGTGTATGGTTTAAGGATTAGGTTTGAGGGTATATTGTAAGGATTAGGTAGAGGGCAGGGGGTTTAAAGGTAGAGGGATTAAGGGGTGTGGGTTGAGGGTTTAAGGGTTTAGGGTTGAGGGTAGAGGATAGAGGGTTTAAGGGTTTAAGGGTAGAGGGTAGAGGATTTAAGTGTTAAGGGTAGAGGGTAGAGGGTTGATGGTAGAGGGGAGAGAGATATGAGTGAGTGAGTGAGAGAGAGATATAATTGAGGGTATAGGGTTGAGGACCTATAGGGTTGATGGTTTAGTTTATTTGGTTGAGGGTAGATGGTATAGGGTTTAAAGGTTTAGGGCATAAGGTTTTAGGGTTGATGGTTTAGATTTGAGGGTAGAGGGTCTAAGGTTTAGGGTTTAGGGTTTAGGGTTTAGGGTTGATTATTTAAGGGTTTAAGGGTTGAGGGTTTAGGGTTGAGGGATTAGGGTTGAGGGGTTAGGGTAGAGAGGGAGGGATGGATGGATAGAGAGATGGAGGGAGACTGAGATAAAGAGAAGGAGAGAAGAGGACAAAGGGATAGAGAAATATGAGGGTTGAGGATCCAATGTATAGGGTAGAGGGTTGAGAATTGAGTGTATAGGGTTGGGGGAATAGGGTATTGATTTGAGGGTATAGGGTTGAGGGATTAGAGTTGAGTGTACATATGGTTGAATGATTAGGGTTGAGAGCCCTATGTATAGGGTAAGTGAGTGAGAGAGAGAATTGAGGGTATAGGGTTGAGGACATATAGGGTTGATGGTTTAGGGTATTGGGTTGAGGGTAGATCGTAGATAGTTTAACGTTTTAGGGTGTAATGGTTTAGGGTTGATGGTTTAGGGTTGAGGGTAGAGGGTTTAGTGTTTAGGGTAATGGTTTGAGGGTACATGGTTGAAGGTTTAGGGTTGAGGTTCCAATGTATAGGGTGCTAATTTAGCCCACTAGCTTGCCAATTAGGTGAAATTTGCAATGTAGTGGCCTGTTTGAAAAAATGGATCCAAGAAATGGGGTCTCCCAGTGATGTTACATCACTAGGAGACCCAATTTCTTGGACCCATTTTTTCAAACAGGCCAAGTTAGGATGCCAATTTCCACTAGCTCGCTAATTCGATGAAATTGGTAATGTAGTGGCTTGTTTTAAAAAATGGGTCCAAGAAATGGGGTCTCCTGGTATTTTACATCACTAAGAGATCCCATTTCTTGGACCCATTTTTTCAAACAAGCCAAGTTAGGTTGCCAATTTCACCCACTAGCTTGCCAATTCGGTGAAATTGGCAATTTAGTGGCCTATTTAAAAAATGGGTTGAAGAAATGGAGTCCCTTGGTGATTCATTGGGAGACCCCATTTCTTCGACCCATTTTTTCAAACAAGCCACTACATTTCCAATTTCACCAAATTGGCAAGATAGTGGGTGAAATTGGCAACCTAACTTGAGAGGGATAGGAGTGTTCGAGTGAGAGAGACTTGAGAGAGGGAGAGGGGTTAATGGATAAGGGTAGAGTGTAGAGGGGAGAGAGATAGGAGTGAGTGAGTGAGAGAGAGAGAGTTGAGAGAGGGAGAAGGGGTAGGAGGGAGA
>VDFB02000017.1:307051605-307507059 GCA_007258455.2 Sequoia sempervirens | reverse complement strand
AGAGAGTATAAGGGTTAAGGGTAGAGGGTAGAGGGGAGAGAGATAGAATTAGGGTATATGGGTTAAGGGTATAAGGGTTAAGGGTAGAGGGTAGAGGGGAGAGAGGAGAGAGGAGTGATTGAGTGAGAGAGAGAGTTGAGAGAGGGAGAGGGGGTAGGAGGGAGATACTTGAGAGAGAGAGAGAGGGAGTGGGAGAGAGATAGAGGGTAGAGGATAGAGGGGAGATAGATAGAATTAGGGTATAGGGGTTGAAGGTATAAGGGTTAAGGGTGGATGGTAGAGGGGAGAGATATAATTAGAGTTTAAGGGTAAAAAACTCAATATACTTGTGATCTCAAGGCCCACATTCTGCATATTCTCTTGGTTCTGCACACGCTCTGACAAAAAGTAGCTTATTGATGATGTTGTGAAGTGTGCATGCATGTTTTTCACATTCCACCAGCTTTTTCATGATCTTTCCACCACCTTTGCATGAAATAGTAGAGTTTTCACATTGAAAGGCATATAATATCAATTAAAGTTTGAATTCCATTCAAAAGTGATATACAATTGAATTTTGGAGGGGGACAAGCTTTTGAAAAAGTCAAATTGTTGAGAAGCTTGAAGAAATAAGAAGCAAAAGCTACATAATTTGGTAGAACTCCTCCATTTGAAACTCTAGTTTTTTAGGTATGTGAATTCTTTACACATTTTCTTTCATTCTATTATGACTTACTTTAATTTTTGTTATTTTGCTTATTCCATGTTGCTCATTGTTTGTTTGTCATCATAACCTTAGGTTGTCAATGCACATTTTAAATTATAAAATTCTATACACTTGTCAATTACATTTTTAAACCATATCTCTTTGAGGAATTTTGTTATTTAACAATTGTCTTACCTTGTGTATGCTTCCACATTTTGTATACACATATTTATGACATAAGTTTGAAGGAAGTAAAAAAAACATCATTTCTCAATCCTTTATTATGGATGTGCATATCACTCTCCAAAGCTTTCATTGAGGTATTTTGTCAAACAGTTATACCAAGCAGCTAATTTCCTTGCCTTGTCTATGCTACCAAATTTTCCATACATGTCTCTAAAAATTTGGAATATACTCCTCCCACATTGATAGATCTTTGAAACTATTTTGGTTTTCATCTCTATTTCTAAATTTACCTCATCACTAAATCTACCTCATCACTTATGTTGTGATATATTTTAAATGTTTCCTTGATTAGTCTACCTACAAGGGATTTTAACCCTTCTCTCCACTATTTCAAGACTCTTTATTCAAGGCTAAGTTAGCAACATGGGGAAAGGTGTAGCCTTTCTTGCAATCATGGCTCAAAATGGAAGCATGAAAATAACATTTGAATTGTTTGACAATAATTTTTTCGTATAAATGTATGAAAAATGTGGTAGCATTGACAAGCTAGTGAGTTTGGAAAGATAGTGAGATCACTCACTAGGTGCCAATACGGTAGGGTTGAGAAGGTAGGGGCAGCGTATGCCTCATAGAAATGAACTCACTAGCTTGTCAATGCTACCACATTTTGCATACATTTATACGAAAACATTATTGTCAAAAAATTCAAATGTTTTTTTCATGCTTTCATTTTGAGCCATGATTGCAATATAGGCTACACCTTTCCCCATGTTGCTAACTTAGCCTTGAATAAAGAGTCTTGAAATAGTGGAGAGAAGGGTTAAAATCCCTTGTAGGTAGACTAATCAAGGAAACATTTAAAATATATCACAACATAAGTGATGAGGTAAATTTAGTGATGAGGTAAATTTAGAAATAGAGATGAAAACCAAAATAGTTTCAAAGATCTATCAATGTGGGAGGAGTATATTCCAAATTTTTAGAGACATGTATGTAAAACTTGGTAGCATAGACAAGGCAATCAGCTGCTTGGTATAACTATTTGACAAAATACCTCAATGAAATCTTTGGAGAGTGATATGCACATCCATAATAAAGGATTGAGAAATGATGTTTTTAGACCTCATTTATATGAGGCATACAATGCCCCTATCTTCTCAACCGTACTGCATTGGCAAGTTATCTCACTCACTAGCATGCTAATGTGGTAGGGTTGAGAAGGTAAGGGCAGAATATGCCTCATAGAAATGGGGTCTCATGGTCATTTTGAGACCCCATTTCTATGAGGCATACATTGCCCCTACCTTCTCAACCCTACAACATTGGAAAGCTAGTGGAGCATTGGCAAGCTAGCTTACTCACTAGCTTTCCAATGCAGTAGGGTTGAGAAGGTAGGGGTAATGTATGCCTCATAGAAATGGGGTCTCAATGTCACCATGAGACCCCATTTCTATGAGGCATATGTTTCCCCTACCGCATTGATAGGCTAGTGAGCAAGCTCACTAGCCTACCAAAGCAGTAGGGTTGAGAAGGTAGGGGCAGTGTATGACTCATAGAATTCACATGCTGATTTACAGAAGGGAGAAAATCATTCATCAACCACAATTCAAGCTCTTTGAAACAAATTTGCAGCTCTTAGAATCCTAGCTCTTGGATTTCTCACATAATCTCTCTATTTGCCTTGTAGGTGTGCCAACTCAGTTTCTAGGTCCTATCTCACAAATCCAAACTTGAACCCACTGACCAAATACATTTTTAGACAACCTTTATGTCCTTACATAACATATCACAAAAAATAATACAACTCTTTTGGAACAAAACCATCAAACAGGTGCTTCTACATTGTCTTAGACCTTCAATTAGGTCACTTTTACAAAGGAATACCCCTTTAAAGTTACTACCCACCCAAAATTCCTTTGGATAGTCATGTACCAGGTTGTAAAACCTCAAGATCCACCTTTTTTAATTAGAGGAAGACCCACTAACTCACCCAACCATGAAACCCTCAATTTGGCTTGTTTTAGGGAGGGTTAATTTGAAATATGCCTTCCCAAACTATTTTCAATCTAACAAAACTTCAAACACTTTGAAAATTATCTGCAAAAGCTTAATTAACCTTCAAAAGTTTCTGCTCCCAAGAGTTTCACCTATCACCACCCTCTAACCACCAAATTTGATCAAAACACAAAGGAATGTCGTCTAGGGCATCACATAAAACCACTTTCAAGGCCTCCCCTACTCCTAAATATCATTCAAACATCTATTCCTACCATTTTGGACTCATTCCACTAAATCACAGTATTTACAATAGGTGGAATGAGTCAATTTCTCATTTTAAGCAACCATAACCCTTCAAAACAGGGTTTTAGATCTTATTCATGACAAAAAGGACATAAAACACCTAATGACCTATCACAAAACCAAAATTGCAACTTAGCTAGGTGCCCCTGCACCACATGGCTTGTCCATGATTCCATTTTGTGCCTCTCTTGCAATCATGGCATGCCACATTACCACATTTCTGTAAGAAATTCCATTCAAAAAAATTCATGCCACCTTTGTCTATGATATAAATACTCTTCTATAGGATGATTGTAAGAATTTTTTATGAAGCCTTGAATGACATATATTTCATTTATTTGAATGAATACATTTCTTAGGAACTAATATTTGTCTCATTACCATGCTATAGGTAAAATTATCTGCCATGCCAAAGAAACAAAAAAGGAATAAGCTAACAGACAAAGAGTATGAAACCAAAAAAGTAAAGGAGAGAGAATGGGTGGCAACATATCATGAAAAGAAGAAATTGGATACGATTAACGAAAACAAGCCAATTGAAGAGGAACCTCAACCATCAAAAAGAGAATAGGCACTAGCAACACAAAGGGCACGAATGTGAAAGCATCGTGGTAAGAAAAATTTGGATACCGTATTTGGAGACACACCCTATACGACAAGTGAATACGAAGGGACACCATTAAGCACAAATGAATATGGAGGAACACCATCTACCACAAGTGAATATGGAGGGACACCATTTATTGCAAGTGAATATGGTTGGACACCATCAAGCACATCTCAAGTTGAGAGTACATCATCACTCGGATTTGACGAAGAAGGTATGTCTTCTACTCCACCCTCGAATGAAAGTATGCAATCTAGCCCACCTCAATTAAATATTGATGAAATTCTTAATGTTGAGATGTATGTACCTAGGAGAACACCACCTAGAATTTTGTGTAGAAAGCCAAAGCATTTGATTAATATTGATGAGGATATTTTGCAACACATGGACGGTAAGATTCCAGCACACACTTGTAGAATATATACTGATAACATTTGGAAATCATTCTTTGAAAGGCTAAATGAGACTACAAGATGTCAACTATTTGTTGAAATGATGCGGGGTATAAAGTATAGAAACATCATAAAGACTCTTGGGTTGAGAACGTCAAATGCATCGAGTGAAAACACTATTGTGAAGAATCTAATGGATGCTTATGAGAGTGTGGGTAAGACCTCATGCTCAAAGGATAGTAATGTCACCCGACATATAATTACATCGACTTTGGTAAGTAGTCAAACAAAGAGAGATCATATAATTAGAAAGACAAGTGAACAAATGAGAATTAGTATAAAAACTTTATCAAGAGCCAATAAAAGGTGACAAAGAATTGAGGGGACCGATTCAAATGAATTATGGGAATTCTTAGAGAGACTGTTGTGAAAAGATAAAAAAGTTGTTGAAGCATTGAGAACACTAATTGAAAAGTACTGGAAGAATAACACAAGGCCATCTCCAAATCAAAGGGATGTGGTAAGAAGGAGAATCGGTAGTCAGAACCATGAGCCACATCCAAAGCATTTTTTGGATACGACTCAAACCCAATTTTTTCATAAATTTCGACAGGATTATCCTCAAATTAGTATTTGTCAAAGATATTTTGAAATACTTAAACCTTTTTTTGTCAAGATAAATCACACATTCACTACTTGTTGTTGTAGACTACATATTGAATTCTCTAACCATTATGATGTTTATCATTCTATATGTTTAGATTTTCACACTAATGATGTTTTGCAGGATCGTGGCATAGAAGCCCCACCAACATCTTCAAGAGATTTCTTATCCAAAATTTTATGTGAAATAGAAGATGACCAAATATTCTACAAGATAGCATGCTTGGATGGTTCATGCGAGCGTTGCGGTGGCTTGCAATGTATGCCAGTATGTCAACATATGGAAAGCACATATGAGGTGGGACATACACTAGTAGAGTTTGGGAAGTATAAAACAGTGACATACATTAGAAAAGATGGGTCTCAAGCAAAAAGGTGTGATTTGGTTATTCAGAAGATTCTAGTCTATCAATTTATGTCCATGTTTCGTGACAATATAGTGTATGAGTATGCAAGGCATACCCATAGAGCTTGATGGCTGGAGACACAATTCAAGCTATGCAAGGATACTTTTCTAGTTGGAAGCATAGTATCAGTGGTTGAATTTGTAGATAACTACACACACATTCTCCATAGTTCGTGCAAGGTTGCTTCCAGATTTTCTACAATGATTTGGTTTAGAGGGGCATAGCATACGACCGACATATAATATGTTGGATAACTGTGCAACACAGTTCAAGAACTCATGCATGTTCTATTGGTTGAGCAAGATGCATGTCATTACAGGTTTTGAGCATATGTGGAACTTTTTTGAGGCCGAGAATAGAAAGGGGGAGCATGATGGTGCAAGAGCATGCGTGAAAAGAGCATTAGCATGAGAAGAGTTAAAGTATAAAGACAATGCAAAGTTGACAGATGCAAGATCAATCATTGAGTGGTGTAATGCTTTGATGGGTCTAGGTAATGAAGGTACGTCTTTTGTTCATACATTTTTTTGGTTGATGGATGATACGAACATTGCACCATATGAGGATTTTTGTACACTAACATGATCGAGTGAGATACACTCTTTCCTTAGCTTAGATGTAGGTTCATGGAGCATCAATACACCAAAGATGGCATACTTTTGTTCTTCATGTACAATGCTAGCCTGGAATGATTGTGAGTCAAGGGAGTGGGTTGACAAATGATTGACAAGTTATTTTAGCTCACTTCACATGTATCACCCTCTGACAACATTGGAACTAACATAGATGGAATCATTGGTCAACTTTGACCACATATCAAATCTAGTTCAACTAGGAAATATATCTACTTGCTTAGTTTTTGAAATTCCTATTGTTATCTTACTTTGTAGTGTATTCATAATGTTAACTAATTTCAAGAGATTTGTTGCACATATCAATGCAAGGAATGTTTATGCGGTTATTGCAGATGAATACAATGAAGAGGGAACAAACTATTACTTGTGTTGTTGTGTTGAGGCAAAAAATAAATTGGAGGCCTCAGTTATAGATGGAAAACACATCGAATACCCTACAGGCTCAATTGTTGTTACTGAAACGTTGCTTAGAAGGTACCCACATAAGAGTGTTAAACATTGGTTGTTTTAGGACTTTGACACACATCGTAAGATTCTTCATTACTTGAACTTTGTCATGGCATCCAATGTTTTTTTGATCAAATATGGGGGTAGACCTTTAAACAAGACTTTGTGGAAGGTCTGTTAGTTTGACCAGGAGGTAATACTTGACACAATAAAGAGTAGAGTAGACTCGGATGGTTTGTTGGATTAATTTGTAAGTATGCACATTGGTTCTTATTAATTTATACTTGTATGTACATTAATTTGTTTGATGCCAATGGTATCATATTTTTTTACTTTTCCTATTTTTAAGTAACCTACTAAAAATTGATTGGTGTCCCCTTGCAAAAAATGCAGATTTATGAGCCATCTAAGAGAATCTATGCCAAAAAAGAAATGCAACATCCTTATTTTGATGATCTTGAAAAATCTCAATTATGATTTTAAGCCATTAAAAAAGTGCATGCAAATCTTGGTGAGGGAATTTCAAGTTATTCATTTGAAGTTAACCTTATCATGAGCACCTATGATGTAGACATTATAAGAGAATCTCAAATTTTAAGTTATTCTATTCATGAGAGGTGTTGTGTGCAATAGGTATCTTGGAACTCTCAGTGAAGATGTATGACCAGGAGTGACTAAGTTGAGAAACTAGCATGCCTATCCTCAATAGAAACATCAATATTTATGCCTTGTTGTTCTTGAATTGGAACCAAATGGGGTGGATTTGTTGTCTGTAAGTTCCTTCCACCTATTTTCATTTCATTTCCATTTTGGATGCTCTTTCTTTTTATTCTTTTACTTTGCATATTTTTAAGTAAACTACTAAAAATTGATTGGTCTCTCCTTGTAGAAAATGCTGATTTATGAGACATCAAAAAGAATCTCAGCCAAAAAAGAAATGCAACATCCTTATTTTGATGATCTTGACAAATCTCAATTCTGATTTCAAGCAATTATAAAAGAGCGTGTGAAGTTTAGCGAGGGAATATCAAGTTACTCATTTGAAGTTAACCTCATCATGAGCACCTATGATGTACATTATAAGGGAATCTCGAATGTATGAGTGACATTTTAAAAAATTTGTGAGAATGGAGTACCTAAGGCATTGTGCCTATGGCGCAGAGCACTTGGCCTTTCATTTTGTAAAAGGGCTTTAGTATGTAGTTTCTTTATGTTTAAGGTCATTTTTTTGTTTTGAAATAAGGTCTTTAAAACCATGTTGAATGTTTTGGGTCGGTTTTGGTTAGGAGGAGTCATTTTGAGTCAATTTGGTAAAGTTGCAAAAATTGTACATTTGGAGGATTGAATAACAAAGATTCACTATTTTCTACATTTTCCTACATTGAATTTTGCTACTACAGCAACTTTTACATTTTGGTATGGCCTGGAAGTGCTCATTTGTGCATTGGAATTGATGGAGGAGTGAAATATCTTTCATTTGCATCATGTCTCATTTGATTTCATCAAGATTTGAGTGAGTTATAGTGTTTTGATAGTCCGATTTGCATCAGTATAACTAGCATACAGTCTAACTTATTATAAAAGCTTCATCAAATAAAACAAATCAACCTAATCATTATATATCAATATCAATATAGCATAAAATCTATTGAAATAAACACTTGTAATGAGATTTACTCAAATCTTGAAATTTGGTGCAGGGGCACCAAGGTTATTGAGTAAATTTGGTTCATGGAAGTCTTAAGTTAGTTTTGTGTTTTGAGTTTTTTCAATTGAATAAAGTCATATTACACCAATTTATAATGTAATAGGTCATGCTAGTTGGTTTTGGGGTTATTTTGGAGTTTAAGTTGCATATTTGTCAAAATGATGTAAAATTGCAAAAATTGAAAAGTTGTCAATATGAAAAAAGTGAAAAAAAATGTAAAGTTGAAGAAGCCCAATGGATATGGGAATAGAAACCAAGATATGAAATGCAAACCAGAAAAATCCCTCCATAGAACAGAAAAATAGAAAAAGCAAGAGCTTTGCAAAAGATGTGTAAAATAATATTATTCAGGAATTCATAATTACATGAGATGATTTTCTTTATAAAAGCAAAGCATGCATAACCTTAATCTTATCTTGAGCAACAAGATAGCTCAATAGGATAAGGATGAGAATAATTAACCTAGGAATTAAATATTACCTAAGTAAAGTTATGCAAGTGCAATTAACTATTAATTACACTAACACCCCCTCATAAGTGCAACTTAGGGAGACTAAGAAAGCATGCACCTAAAACTAAGATGAATGCAAGAAAGCACGAATGTTGGTGTAATTAATATTTAATTACACTTTAGTATAAGTTTACTTAGGCATATTTAATTCCTAAGTTATAGGTTCTTATCTTTATCTTTTGAGCTATCTTGTTTCTCAAGATAAGATTAGGTTTATGCATCTTTTCTTTTATAAAGTAAATTATCTCTCGTAATATTTTGTACTTCGAATATATCAATTTACGCATCTTTTGCAAATCTCTACTTTTTCATTTTTCTCTTCTGTGGAAGGTGATTTTTCTGGTTTGCAATCAGATCTTGGTTTCTAACAATGAATGGGTCCCGACAACAAGGTCTGATTAGGTACCCAAGTACAAATGCACTAATGAGGTAGAGAAGGAAAAACCAGTGCAACAAAACCCCCTTACAATAAGATGACTATTGCAAAGAAGCACTGGAAGAACACTGTGGAGTAACACTGGAACCACAATCTAACAAGCAAGGAAAGATAGTTTTGTCTACAAGAAACCAAATGAGAGTCACTTTAGGACTCAGGCGGAATCATAATAATGCGACAACAGACCTGATGCCATGAAACACTGGAAAAATCACAAACTGGAACAACCCTGGAATCTATGAAGCAACAATAGATGAAATGATGATAGAATCTAGAAACCGTGTATCTTGATGCCAATGCCAAACTGTGACTAAAACTCTTCCATAGGAACAAGTACCATGAAGACTCTGGAACATTAACCATAAAAACATGGCCCTCAAATTGAGAAGGATTTGAACCAATGCAGATCAATAACCATAAACTCTCAATCTAAAGTGTGAACCGATGTGAATCTGATATGTGTTAAGCTAAGACAAGATGTGGCCAAAAGAAACTAAGAAACTAGATATGACCCATGTGAGTTGCCATCAAAACAAGATGGAGATCAAAGTGAAAACTACACTCTAATCAAATTATTATGCAAGAAACCCCCCTTTATGGAACTTTATCTCAGTTCATTTATTACAATAACCCAATGATTGTAAAAGGAGAGAATGCTAAATGTGCATAAATAGAAAATAAGATGATGTGGTACTGAAATGAAGTGCAAATATTCAAGTTTCACCTTTTCAACTGCCAAAACATCTAAGTAATTTCCAAAACACCTATTGGGACAAATATGGAATAATGATCAACCTGAGATAGATATAGAAAAAAGTGCATTGATAGTAAAATAGAGCTCCTCAATACCTTTCCAACACCGCAAAAAAGATGAAAATCAGAGATCATGGCAAAAAGTTATGAGCTCCGAAGCCATAAATGAACATCTGATTTCAAACAGCAATAAATGTAGATAAATAGAAAAACACTAAAAAATAAACTAGACCACTGGAAAGTACTCAAAACTAGCTTTCCGACGATATCTTGTTTGCTCGATTTTAATATTGTATGCCCAAGTTATGCCAAAAAGAAAAAAACCGCTCCTTGAAGACAAACTGGGGTTAGGAGGGGCAAAGAGTGTCGTACGACCGCTAATGTCGTGTTGACATCAGCGCTTCACGAGAAAAATTTGATAGCCTAGAGGTTGTCGGGGAAAAAATAAGCCCCCCCTACCAGAAAATTTTGACAGTCACCGGTAAACTATAGATTGGCCAGAATATTCCATTGGAATCTGCCAAAATATGTTGTTGCCGGTCGGGGGCTCGGCTCGGCTCCTAGTCCATCATAGGACTATCACTGCTGGAGGAGGAGCCTGTGGGGGCTAGAGGCAGATGGGTGGGCATTGCCGCGGGCGGTGGCAGACCGGTGGCTGCCTGGTGGCCACCCGGTGGCGGAACCCTTTAGAACTGGAGGCGCCGCACAAACTTCAAAAAATGCATGTTTTTTTTGTTTTTTTTTAAATTCGAGCCTCAGGAAGCATGCAAGGGAGGCTGTACAGCCCCCCAAACAAATTTTTTTTTCCTTTCATACCAACTTCACCAAAATTAACAAAACGAAGTGAGATCTTAGGGTTTTTGGCTGATGCGAATGCGATGGTGAACTCTGTTTCTGCCCAAACTGCTCCAAAAAATCAGCTACCTCCAGAACTTGCAAAAATCTCCCAGCTTGAAACCCTCATGGATCTAGCAAATGATGGCCAAAATCTGTAAAACAAAAGCCAATCCTGACTTTTTCTAGCACTCTGAATCCAATGGCGAAGCCCGATCTGATCCAAAATGCCTCGTAAATGAACTCAAGGCATGATACCCTTGAGGAATTTCGAACGAACTCTGCAATGATTTTCTCAAAAAATATGAGAAAGGATTGCAAATTAAGGCTCTGATACCATGTTAGAAACCAAGATCTGAAATGCAAACCAAAAAAGCTTTGCCTTTTTTGATTTTCTCTTCTATGGAAGGCTTTTTTGGTTTCCATTTCAGATCTTGGTTTCTAACAAATTCAAAGGGTAGTTTGAGCCATTTTCATAGGTTGGTGAAGGTTTAAATATGTTGGTAATTTTAGGGAAGAGGTTTTTGAAGGTTTTGTGAAGGAAAAACAATAAAAATCCCCTGATTTCTCTTGTAATTATGTGTGTTTCATTGAATTTTTCTATTACAGACTATTATACTTGGCCATATAGAAGTATTATGTCCTAAAAGCTTTTCCAGAGGGTAGAGATAGGTGTTAGCTACATTTTGGATTTTGAGTGAAGTAAATTCATTGAGTTTTAAGAATTTTATTATCAAATTACTAAGTACGGGTCTGTATAGCCAACTATAAGGGTAAATGAAGACTAAAAATGAATAAATGACCCATTCCACCTATTTTTTCTCTTTGTGGCTTGGTGGAATGAGTCCAAAATGGTATGATTATATGTAGGAATAAGATTTAGGATTAGGGAAAATGTTTAGGAGTGTTTTTGGTTGATGTCCCAGAGGAAATTAGGTGAATTTTTGCTTTAAAATGGAGTTTAGATGTTGGGTTTTGGTGAAATTTTCTTAGGAAAGATTGGAAGATGATTGATTTGGCATGATTAGGCATATATTGAAGTGTTTGAAGCTTTGTAAGGACAAGGAAGGCGAGTTGAGTGCCTAGGCATGATGCCCTAATTGTCAAACTATGTATTTTCAGTGAAATTTGATGGTTAGAGGAGGCAAGTTGTAGAAAATCTTGGGGGAAGCATATTTTGATGAACCTTCAAGCACGTGAAAAAATAACTAAAGGTTTTTGAGGCCTTGGTTGGCTATGTAGAAGCGTAGAACAATGTTTTTCAATAAACCCCTTTGGAATGGCATATAGTGAGGGTTTCATGTTTTGGTGTCATAGAAGTGATTCTTTGATCAAAAGCTCTGGATTTGGAGGTTTTGTAGATTGGTAAGTGTTTTTCCATGAAAATTTAGGGTTGGAAAGGTGTTTGAGTGGGTGATGCTATGTTAAAGTGACCTAATTAAGGTCTAGTACAACGTAGTTGCATGATTTTGGAGAAGTTGGTCTAAAGTGACCTATGTTGCTTTTGAGATATGATTTGTAAGATGTTAAAGGATGTTTGAAAATACAATTGGTTAGTGGGTTTGAGATTGGATCTGAGAGTTTTGGTCCAGAAACTAAGTCTATAGATCTATAAGGAAATTTGAGTGAATTTGTGAAGAGTTGGAGAGATAGGTTTAAAAGGGTTGCAAAGTTGTTTCTAAAGGCTTGAATTGTGCTTTTAGTTTGATTTCCTCCTTGCTCTGCATCAAAATTTATTGCTGCCCTCAAACATTTGTAATTCAAGCAGCGTAATCCCTTAATAGTCCAAATTGCAAAAGGGAAACAATATTTAATGGCCTGTTACTCAGATATCATGTTGGTTACAGGAATTTTTTCTGAGATATCATGATCATGTAGGGAACCTATACAATAACCTCTCTCAATTTTTGTTATCTTAGAGTCATTTTTCTGTGGTGTCCAATTTTGACTTGATGGAAAAAAGTGTTAATTGCAAGTAATGTAAAGTTGCAAAGTGGTGCAAATTTCATTCTATAACTCATGTGACCAAACAAACTATTCCAACACATTTGAATGGGTATGTTTATGCTAGGGATGATCCTCTTTTACACCCAAACACGCGGAATCGCTCTGAACTACATTCAATCAGATCGATCCCTTAAGAGTCAAAGTGCAAAAAGGAAAAAATCTTTGACGGGCTATTACTCAGAAATAGTGGTGCTTAAAAAATATTTGTATGAGCCTACAAGATCATGTTGGCCCCTTTATAATAACCTCTCTCAATTTTTGTTATCTCAGAGTGGTTTTCCCATGCTGTCTAGTTTTCACTTGATGGAAAAAGTGTCAAATGCAAGCAGTGCAAAGTGGTACAAATTTCATTATGTAACTCGTGTGACCAAACAAACTATTCCAACATATCCGAATAGGTATTTTTACACTAAGCATGGTCCTCTTTCACACCAAACATGTATAATCACTTCGAGCTACGTTCAACCGGATCGATTCTTTAAGAGTCCAAAGTGTAAAATGGCTGCAAACTTTAACATGTTACTCGGATACTGTGATGCTTAGAAAATTCTTGTCTGAGCCTATGAGATCATGTTGGGCCCCTCTACAATAAATTCTCTTAGTTTTCATTATCTTAGAGTGATTTTCCCATGGTGTCCATTTTTCACTTGATGGAAAAAGTGTCAAACACAAGCAATGCAAAGTTGCAAAGTGGTGCAACTTTCATTCTACAACTCGTGTGACTAAATGTACTTTTCCAACGTGTCTGAATAGGTGTGTTTATATTAGTAATGGTCCTCTTTTTCACCCAAACACACGAAATCGCTCTAAGCTATGTTCAACCAGATCGATCCCTTAAGATTTCAAAGTGCAAAATGGCTGCAAACTTCATCATGCTATTACTTGGATACCGTGATGCCTAGAAAATTCTTGTCTAATCCTATGGGATCATGTTGGGCCCCTCTACAATAACCTCTCTCAGCTTTTGCTATCTTGGAGGAATTTTCCCGTGGTGGGGAATTTTCACGTGGGGAAAAAATTGTCAAATGTAAGTAGTTGAAAGTTGCAAAGTGGTGCAACTTTAATTCTGCAACTCGTGTGACCAAACAAACTGTTCCAATCCATCCAAATAGGTATTTTTATGCTAGGAATGGTCTTCTTTTGAACCCAAGCATGTAGAATCACTCCGAGCTATGTTCAACTGAATTGATCCATTAAGAGTCCAAAGTGCAAAATGGCTGCAAATTTTAGCATGTTGTTACTCAAAT
This sequence comes from Sequoia sempervirens, assembly GCA_007258455.2. NCBI lineage: Eukaryota > Viridiplantae > Streptophyta > Pinopsida > Cupressales > Cupressaceae > Sequoia > Sequoia sempervirens. Next base: position 307,493,240 of record VDFB02000017.1, on the reverse strand, counting down.
ACTCTAACGCTTAGAAAATTATTTTCTGATCCTATGGGATCATATTGCACCCCTCTACAATAACCTCTATAATTTTTCGCTATCTCAAAGGCATTTTCCCGTGGTGGAAAATTTTCACTTGGAAAAAAGTTGTCAAATGTAAGTAGTTGAAAGTTGCAAAGTGGTGCAACTTTCGTTCTGCAACTCTTGTGACAAAATGGACTATTCCAATGCATCCAAATAGGTTTTTTTACACTATGCATGATCCTCTTTCACACCCAAACATGTGGAATCACTCTGAGCTATGTTCAACTAGATCGATCCCTTAAGAGTCCAAAGTGAAAAATGGCTACAAACTTTAACATGTTGTTACTCAAATACTGTGACGCTTAGAAAATTCTTGTCTAATCCTATGGGATTGCATTTTTCCCCTCTATAATAACCTCTCTCAGTTTTCACTATCTCGGAGGCATTTTCTCGTGGTGGAAAATTTTCACTTAGGGAAAAAGTTGTCAAATGCAAGTAGTTGAAAGTTGCATAGTGGTGTATCTTTTTTTCTGCAACTCATGTGACTAAATGGACTATTCCAATGCATCCAGATGGCTACATTTACGCTAGAAATGGTCTTCTTTCATACCCAAACACGCGAAATCACTCTGAGCTAGGTTCAACCAGTTCAATCCCTTAAGGGTCCAAAGTGCAAAAGGGAAGCAATCTTTGATGGGTTATTAATCAAAAACCATGACACTTACAAACTCTCCATCTGAGCCTATGGGATCACATTGGACCCCTCTATAATAACCTCTCTATATTTTTGTTATCTTAAAGTCATTTTTCCGTGGTGTCTAGTTTTCACTTGATGGAAAAAGTGTCAAATGCAAGCAGTGTAAAGTTGCAAAGTGGTGCAACTTTTGTTTTGCAATTCGTGTGACCAAACAAACTACTCCAACGCATCCCGATAGGTACGTTTATGCTAGGCATGGTCCTCTTTTGTACCGAAACACTACTTCATCTACTATGAATATTATGTTTTGCAAGTGTTGTGAATATTATATATCCTTTGCTTAATTGAGTTGTTCCAATCAAAGGATTAAATATATTGAAATCTTTTTATGAATCATTTTATGGAATACCAATTGCAAACATGTTTTTTGCTTATATATAAAGCATTTCATGGAAATCTTTGGATTAAACTGAATTGAGATATGTAAGAACAAGGGAGCATTAGGAAATACATTGTTTAAGGATCTTAAATAAGCCTTCTTGGTGCAGGGGCACCAAAAGCATTTTGTGTTAATGCTGTCAAATGAGGTCTTTTGATAGTTTTAGGTGTGTTTAAGATTTTTTCAATTCAATAAGGTCCTAATAGACCATCTAATAGGTAATTAGGAGTCATTGAGTTTATATTGTTACATTTTTGCAAAATTGTTAAAAGTGCAATATTGAAAAGTTGTAAAAGTGCAAAAAAAATGTAAAATTGAGGAAGCCCAACAGTCATGGGCATTCAAAGGGAAGTTAGAACAGTTGCAATAGGTTTTTTAAGGTTTAAAATATGTTGGAAACTCGATAGATGAAGGTTGTTAGAGGTTTTCTAAAAAATTAAATAATAAAGCTCCTATTTTCATTGAAATTTTGTATCTTTTCTATTGAATATTGTTGTTGCAGAGTAGTTGCACAGCCTATATAGCCTGCTAGTGACTCCAAATTGATTTGAATTTTTGTTTCAATGTCATATCTATTATTTTGATTTATTTTGAGGTGTTCCCATTGGGGTTGAATCTTATTGAGTTTTCCTTGTAGGCGGGTTTGGAACTCCAATTTTAAGGTTTTGAAGACATAAAAATGTGATGATGGTCCATTCCACTGACTATAACTCCTATAGTTGAGTGGAATGGGCCAAATATGGTAGGATTTAGTTGATTGAATGGTTTTGGGAGTAGGAGAGATCATTTGGGGGTTTGGGCATGATGCCCTAGTTGTCAAATTTGAATGTTTTAAGTGAAATTTGATAGTTAAAGGTGGGTAGGTGAGGAAAAATCTTGGGACAAAAATTTTTGGTGATAGATTAAGCATATGCAGGCCATTTGAAGCATGTTTGATGCATTAGTGAAGTGTAAAGAAGTTGGGAAGTGGGATTTTCAATAAACCCCTTTGTAACTTGTTAAAAATCAGGGTTTTGTATAAAGAGGACTTAGTGAGTGGTTCATTGGCTAAATTTTGTAGATTTGGTGGTTTTATAGACTAGTAAATGACTTTCCATAGGTATTTGGGGTTGGAAGATTGTTTAGAGGAGAGTTGCTTTGTAAATTAGGCCTATTTGGCTCAAGGGGACAACATAGAAGCATCAATTTGAGGGATTTGTTCCAAAAGAGTTGTATGATATTTTGAGATATGTTTTGGTATGCCTTAAAGGGTGTTTGAAAATATAATTGTTAATGGGTTTGAGAGTGGATTTGTGAGATAGGTCCAAGAAACTAGGTTTGTAGACCTACAATGCAAATAATGAAGTTGTGAAGGGAATCACCCTAGTTAGGGTTTTGGAGATTGAAGGCTTGTTGAAATCAGTTGAATTTGTGATTGGTAATTGAAGACCTCCCTACTCTACATCACTTCTTTCTCATTGCAATTTTGGGTGGATTATTACTTTCAAAGTATTGGGAATGTTTTGCCTATTTTCTAGTTGGCAGTTGACATTCTAGAAGGATCATCTCTTGATATATTTTATACTCATTCTTAATCAATTATCAATTTAATAATCAGTGCATTTATTTACAATTATTCTTATATTTTCAATTTGTGCAATTTTGGAATTTAGAACTCTACTAGTATTCCTAGAAATATTGAAGTTGTTTAGCATCGACTAATAAAGTTGTTTAACATCAATCAATTAATATTCAAGACAAACCAGGAAGGACAACAATGATCAATGCTAGGGCTAACCAATTAATAAGTATACATGTGAATAATTAAAGCATGTACATGTGAATAAGGGAAGCACAAGTACTTAAAAACACATAAGCTTTGAAGTATACACACGAATACATAGTATATACAAATTAATACAAAGTATATGCATGAATAAAAGGTATACACATGAAAACACGTACGTCACAAAGTATACATTGGAATACACATAAGTCACAAAGTATACATGTAATTTGTAAATTATACACTTGAATACACATAACTCATATCTATTGAACCATGGATTTATAATGCAAATATGGACACCATCAATAAAAAAATTGTATTAAACAAATATCCATGTAGGCATACATCAGTATATGTCGATACAAGTATAAAATATAGGTACAAAGTAGCCATATAGGCTTACGAGAATGCCATATAGGCATACAATTTCAAATATATCCAATACAAAATATGTACAAAAATGCCATATAGGCATACAACAAAGGGCTCTAGAATCAAAAGTTATCACTCTCTATGCTCTCAAAATAAACTCTTTCCCTTTGCTTGTCGATTGGATGGTGATACATCTATCACTCATTTATGTTGAGATCGAGGAGTCGTCTTGTTGCTCCTCTTAGGGTTTAGTTCTTGGTGAAGTCTTATATGTTACAATAAGAAGTAAAGACATTACTATATAGAAATTACATTAAAAAAAATGATATATTTAACAAAATAATCACTTACAGCCATCTGATGATCACTCTCCACGAGGGAAATATTCAAATGCCCATGTTGAAGCATGTTGAAGCCCTATATAAACCATCCAAATAGAAATTAAACTACGAATTAATAATGGTTTGATTTTTCACTAACTAACATCTATAACAATGAATGTAAATTGAAATTTAATAATTTGCTTCATACCTCCCCTGTCAGAGCCATCGGGGATTCTATAGTAGATGAAACACCAATGTCCATTTTCATCTAAACATTCAGAGGTGTTTCTTCTTGCAACATCTAAAAATAAAACAACAAATTATTCAATCATGAAAACTACAATAGCGATCCACGCCATGAATTATAATGTATGAGATAATGAACAAAATTTTGAGTACTTATTAAACTATATATTTCTGACTATCATGCTTACTATTTTTCCTATCCATATTTTGTTCAAAAGCATGTGTTTTTAGGCTTTTACCCATAGCAGCAAGGTGGTGAACCATTTGATAAAATGCTTTCATAAACATGTATGATAACTGTGGTGGCATAGACAAGGCAGTGAACTGTTTGAAAAAATGCCTCAAAGAAATAAGGTCTCATGGTGATGGAATGCCATTACAAAAAAATGCACGTCATGACATTCCATCAATATAAGACCACATTTCTTTCAGGCATTTTTTCAAATAGTTCATTTCCTTTTGTATGGTATTATTGCTTACTATTATGCTTTGATAGAAATTTTTCCAAGCATCCATTGTTTGTTGGAAAACACCTATTTTAGGCTTTTAGTCATAGCAGCAAGGAAGTGAGTACTTTGATAAAATTCTTTGGTACACATGTATGGAAAATGTGGTATCATAGAAAAGATGGTGAGCTGTTTGAACTCTTTATTTTATTACCTGTGTGTAGGTTTGGCTAAATCCACTAGCATTGAGAGGTGTTCCCTTGAAACCTCCAATATTAGCCTATTCAACATCCAAAATCACATATTAAAATACCATTCATAAAACAATGCTATTAACATGTTCTAAATTTATATAATTGTTTTCTAGTTACATACCTTAATGAAAGGTGGAGTGGAGAAATAAGTAGGTGTAGGGCTGGTGTATCTAGTATCAACACTGTGACCTTGCAATTTTATTAAAATCATAAAACTAAATTAGTTAATCTTGAATTTCAAAATCAAAATTTAATAAATTAAATTCAATGAACATGCTAACTTTTACCTAGGTATCAATTCCATAGGCCTCATGCAAAATGTCAACTACCCTTTCCATCTCCATAGCTGCAAATGGATCTTGTGTAGCAGCCTCCTAAGTGTTGGTGGGGTCATATGAACAATTTGCTCTGCAAGATTGAAACAAATGAGATCGAAGCCCACCACTCAAAGACTCCCCTGGATGGCACTGTAGAATAGGGATGGCATGTTGGATGACACTCTGGGTCAAAGAGTTGATGACCTGCAAAGTCTCGACATCAACACTCTCCTTCGTGATGGAAGGGATAACAATGTGCTCATGAGGCGGCCTACGGAGAGTTCATCTCCCTTTCCGCGTAAGATCTTGCTATGCACTGGGTGTATCTTGAGCTGACCCCCCACCTCTCCTTTGGAAGTCCCTCATATCAAAATAATTTGGGATTTTGTTCAAGATGAACTTATAGTATAGTTTCCTAAGGAAATACTGTGGGACTTCACAATTGTTGCATGGTGGGTAATCAAAAACCATGTACCACTTATCCCAAAAAAAGTTCATAATTTGTTGGTGGTGGCACCAATGAATAGGAAACCTCTTTGCATTGAGGGTTATATTTGAATTTGACTGTGGGTCAATGAATAATGAGCACAAATCACCTTTTGTAATTTTTAAATCTTTTACATCTTTATATGATAATTTATCCTGGTAATAAGCACTAGCCACCTGCCTCCTATCTTGCCAACTAGTTAATTGTTTGCTGATTGAATCTACATATTTTAACATTTCTTTTAGTGAAGTTTCCAGGGTCATTCTTTCAGTGGTTGAACCGTTTGGATCGTTCAACCTCTAGATTAAATCCTCAATTTTTTTTTATTGTTTTCAATTTCACTAATTAAGTTTTACTGAGTGCCAGGAGGATGTTGAGGGATTGGTGAAGGAGATTGTTGTTGTGGATGATTAACTTGAGGATTTTGTTGTTGTTCTTGATATGCTTGTTGAGGATTTTGTTCCTCTTGTTGTTGTTGTGCTTGTTGAGGATTTTGATGAGGGTTTGCAGGTTGATTAACATCTCCTACAAATTTAAAAAATAAATATAAAAAAAAATCTAAAACTAAAAAATTCAAAAAAAAAAACAAACAATCCTTGCCTCTCAGACCTCCTCGTCAATGTGGCAGCATCCTAGTGATGAAACAACAACTGTTGATGAAGAATTTTGTAAAATAGCTCCTCCTAAAACATGAGCACAAAAAATTGGGGTTTTGGCCATGGGCAAGAAAAAAAATAAAGTGACAAGTTAAAATGAATTCAATTTCCCTTTTCTTGCTTTTAATAGGTCATAACGTGAGCGCGTTATAAGACGCTTGCATTATAAAGTGCTCACGTTATGGGCTCATTGTGGCCGATCCTTAGGCTCAACACACCAAGCCATAATGCAAGCGCATTATAACACACTCATGTTATGAGCTTTCAAATTTTTTAAAAAAGTTGGCCACAAATTGGCTACCCATCTTTTTGCACCCGCCCAGTGCTAATAAGAAATAATGAAATTAATATAATGACTAGCATTTATTCTTGAAGTAACTTTTATATGGGTAATGATATAACATGTATTATGAAATAATATAAGGGTTAATAATATGGTGAATTATATTAATGTCCAAGTTGGCATAAACGTGATATCATTATCGTATGTTAATATTTAATGTGACAACAAGATATAACATATATATAATATTATCATTGGAGGTAATATCATAATATAGACAATGCTTATGACAATTAATATTAAACCAAAAAAAGGAATTCGTACTCATCACACAAGGGAAATGCCACTATATGTCATAAACAATAAAATTTATGTTAAGAGCATATATTAGTATTGTAAATAACAATAATAAAATTAATATCAATGTCATCCAATGATAAGGTTGAATCAACCTATTAGAAATAGAGATATTTCAATTATGGTTATCCTTTTAAGAGCATGCTATGGTCTATCAAATTTATCAGCATGAGTATCCATGTTCCCTAGTGAATGGAGTATTAGGTAATTTTTATCTTAAGCATAACCTAGTGTCTAGAGCTTCCTAGTTTCATCTAGAGGGGGGTGTGTGATGGACCCCTCACACTCGACTTATCTCCACACCCCAGCTATGAGTGACATTTCTATTTTGATGTTGCTCATGCATCATTGCCGATGTGTGTACTTGGTTATCAATGCTTGACCACTTGCTTGTCAAAAAAAATTGTAGGTTGTGTTCATGTTCTACTTGTGAAAATTAGGGCATGACATAACCCATATCACACATCTTGAATTGCATTTTTCCATCATCGACATCATTATCATTTATGTAATTGCATTTCACATCATTTTCACTAATTAACCCTATTTTCCTCTATTAATTGAAATAATCTTTAATTATTTAATTAATTCACTAGAACATGTCATTAATCTAAGTTTATTCCTCCTAATTAATTAAATAAATAGAAATTATTTAATTATTTCACTAATATACCTTATTCGTCTAAATCAATCAAATGGTTATCATTAATAAGTTAATTAAACCACTTTCCCCTTAAACTTGAATAATTAAATCAATTATTCAAAATCATTCAACATGGTCAACAAAACAAATATATCTTTATTTGCTAAAGTCAAAGAAAACTTGCACGTTCACCTCCAATGTTAATTAATTAATTACTCAATTATTTAATTATCCTCACCTCCTTTTGATTGAGTAAATCAGGAACACTGATTTCTCACTCTAATTTGTTAACTAACCCGTCTATTTCCTAACTCAACTCAACTTTCTCAATCTCACTAACTGCTCAATCTAACTTTCTCAATCCCACCAATCATTCCAATCCAATCGTATTGATTATCGAATTAAAAATCTTAATTGGATCAATCAAAGGAGTTAACTAACGGTTCTCAATCGTTGATCATGATCTTTCACTATCGAATCTCGATCGTTCATCTAAAACCTAAAAATCTATAAAACACCTTCTTCCTTCTGAAAAATGATAAGAGAATCTAGAGAATTTGTGGAGAGGTTATGTCAAAATAGCCATTGAAGCACATTTAGCATATTTACATATTTGATCACCATTAACACACCTTTTGAAGCTTTTGCAACAACAATGGAGGCTTCGTATTGATCATACACAATCTGAAATTGAAATACAAATTACACTTCAACATGGGATGGTAATGTATTTCATGAATTCAGTTTATGTTCTCTTTATGATTGCATTGTTTGATTCATTTAATCGCTTTATAACTTCATTTCATGAGTATGGTTGGGATTTGATTTTGCTTTGATCTCTTTCATTTGATTTCATCGATGTTTTCCTTATGCTTAATTTTCCCCTTACAATTTTCACTGAAAGATAAGAAGAAGAAAGAGAAAAAAAGGTGAAGAAATAAATTCAATGTAGACTCAAATGTGAGCACATTATAATGTGCTTGTGTTTTGTCAATACATTCACAAAACATGAGTGCATTATAGCATGTTCACATTTTGGCAATGCATTCAAAAATTGCATGTTTTTCAAATATAAACCATAAGGGAGTGCATTAGAATGCGCTTGCATTTTGGATTGGTAATGATTGAGCCTAGGCTCGGTAACTACCAACCCATAATGTAAGCATGTTTTATTATAACACCCTAACATTTTCACTATTTCGGGACCAAAAAGTGGAAGGGCCACTTTTTGGCCCCCCATCTTTGTGAGACCACACTTCATTTTTCTTTGATTTACTTTCTACCTTCTTGTATGACCAACAATTATTTTTTATGTGCCTTCCTTGCCACAAAACCAACCACCTAAATTTTTTCCCCAATTTTTAGATCTATTGTTAGATTTAGATCTTCTTCTATTGTAATTTATTCCTCGTTCTTGGGATCTCCCCCTACCGCTAGTTATTAAAGTGTCTCTCAATGAGGTATCTTGATTTTTCCTTCTTATCACTGAGAAGAATCCCAACAACATCATTAAAATTTAACACACTTCCTTTTTTACTAGATACTAAGTTTCTAATGAACATAACAATTCCTTCCCATATATTAGGTAAAGAACACAATAGCAAGATAATGGTGTAGTCATGGTATGAGGATTCCAGAAGGAATAGTCCTCGAACCATACAACAATGAGTCAACACAATGGAAATAACATAAGAAACTAAAATGTGAACATGATACTTTATTGAATCGAGAATCTTACATGGAACATATGCCTCAAGGGTGAATATCCAGGGCTCACAAGCTTGCTACAAGGGCATTCACAATACAACTGGCCAATAGGCCTTATTATATGCCCTCAAAGGGTTATTGTGAAAATGTAATGATCCTAAAACATCTAACTTATCACTAATCTGAATCATAAATGAGTACAAATGCTTATAAATAGGCTTCTCAAGCTTCAACAAAGGTTTGTATTGGCCACAAGGTTTAATAACCCAATGAAGATTACATATGAATGTTAGCCACAAAATACGAAGAGATAAAATTTCCACATGAAAAGATATGACTTGTGAATCTCTAGGATAGGTCCCAACTGACCCAAGATGTTTGTATGATGTCCTATTAAGCTCCACATGATCTAGAATAGGTCTACACTAAGAAATCTAGACTAGGTTGGCCCCAAATGCTCTAACTAGTAATCATAGTGAAATTTTGAGAGTGATAACTTCCGGTGGACAAATGAAAATGATGTGAAATCTAGATATGTGATAGATGTCGATGTGTAGATATTATATCTTGCTTTGTGAGCGGACAAACAACGATGTGTTAAAATGTGGAATGGACTAATAAAATTGCTATTGAATGTAATGCAAGAAAAGAACTATTTTTGGTTGATACAAGATTACTTTACAACTAGGGATGCTCCTGCAGATAAGATAACCTTTATTTCATCTTCCAATTTGATATTGATAGAAATTAATTAGCTGATAAAAGTATTAAATTTATTCAAGTAGTTTGATACATTACTACTTTCTTTCATCTTCAAGTTCTAAAACTTCTTCATTAAGAAGACTTTATTCGAGGTTGAAACCATCTTGTACATATCAGACAATCAAACTCATAAACCTTTCATTGTCTTCTCCATTACAACATTAAGAAAAAATTACTAGATAGAGAGAGGATAATTGTTGCCGCTACCTTCTTGTCCAATTTATCCCAATCTTCATTGGACATCGCAATAAGCTTCTTTGATTTTCCCTCTAGTGTAATTAAGAGGTCTTTTTGAATTAACGAAACTTCTAGCTATAGCTTCCATGTTCCAAATTTTTGGCTAGAAAAAAAATCAATTTTTCTTTTCTCCATGTCTCCTCAAATTACCCCATCTTCAATACCTCTTGTTGAGTTTAAATATAAATTAACTAATAAAAATTAAAAAAAATTAAATACAAAAATAGAGATATAGAACAATGACACCAATTTCCATGGTTCACCAAAGAAAGGCTACACCCACAGGAAAATCATGGCATATAGCTCTTATTATTTCTAAGAGTTTGAATATAATGTTTTCATCGATAATAACATGAAAGATATAGTAAAATATATAATGTTCTCTTTAGGGAAAATGAAGAGTCATGAGAAGGGGAAGACAAAGGGGTAGATGTTAGACTTCAGAACTAACAATTATCGCATGAAGGGGAAAAGATGAGGAGGGTCAAATAGAGTTTTGTTGAAACAAATTTTGACTTAAAATTTTAGTCTAGTCAAATAAATTTTAAAGGTATTAAAATTCCAGTCCACTAAAATTAGGCTGAACGTAGCTTAAAAATATTGGTCTCTAGTACATACCTCTTCAGGAATCTTAAAGAGCATAGCATCACAACAAAAAACAATAGATTTTTGTAATCACCTCTCCATACCTCTTTAGGAATCTTACAATCTATTGCAATTGATGGTAACTGAATTACTGATAGCAAGTTGTAGAGGCTGCTTTTACCCACAACTCTTGTTGCAATTAAGAATTATTGAACATGCTCCTTGCTCTCTCTAAAAGAGTCATATTCATGCGTTCAAAAACACCATTTTGATAAGGAGTGTAAATTGTTGTTTTTTTTATTTAAATCCCATCTTCCTTACAATAATTTTCAAATTCAAAAGATGTGAACTCACCTCCATTATTTGTTCTTAAACTCTTGATTGATTAGTCAGTTCTCTTTTCAACAAAAACTCTAAATTTATTAAATACACTAAACACATCAACTTTATTTTTAAGAATATAGACCCACACATTTCTAGAACAGTCATTTATAAATGTCACAAAATATGATGGTCCTAGAAAAGTAATTATAGGGGATGGTCCCCAAACATCTAAATGAAAATAACCGAGAATACTATTACTTGTATGACAAGTGTATTCTACGTTTCTTGAAATAAATTACAGAGAATTGGGGTATGCACTCATTCGGTCCGGTTACCGACAGTTGATTACTAGACCTGCAAAGGAAAGGAAGACCGCTGCTAACTAGACCTGAAGCAACCCACTTGTTTTTTTTGTTTTGGTCTTATAAAGCGGACAGTTAACAGTCAACGTTCTACGCTGGAAATCTGCATTGTGGATATTGCTTCTGAAATAGAACATAATTCTATTTACACTGTACATTAAGTTTAATATTTCGTATTGTTCAAAATTTTTATCACAATTAGATGGGTGTGGGTTAGAGTATTTTATATGGTCTAATATTTCAACATCAATCACATGGATGTGGGTTTAGTTACTTTGTATGGTCCAATATTTCAACATCAATCACATGAATATCATCAACGATCACATGGGGTGGGTTCAACTCATTAACATCATTAAGATGTCATATTGAGTGACAAGGAATATTGTCATAGATATGATAGGTTGCAGAAAAAATAAAAAAAAACTGAAAGGTATTTTTACTTAGAATGAAAATAAAATATCATTTAATTTTCGAAAAGAAATTGTAATACATTAATGGTTTTTGGTTAAATTGTCAACCCTATTAATGCTTTGAGTGACAATAGTGTTATACAAATAGGATAGGTGGAAAAATAAATTAATTTGAAAGACATTTCTACTTACAATAAAAAAATATTTGGAATTAGTTTATAGACATGATAGGTGAAAAAATATTTCCATTGGATTTAGAATATGGTTGAATTTCAATTTTCTTAATGTCTTGAATAATATTGAATAATGTTGTATATATCATGATATTGAAAATACATAAATCTAAAAATATGTGCAAATCTATGGTGAGATTTTTCACCCAACAAATTCAATCAATATTAACTTCATTGATAAGATATATACAATCTCATCTTAAATAAAATCTAGAAAAATCTTCTCACATAGCTTCTAGAAGAACTCAATAATTGTTTTTAAAATAATATGAAACAATACTTTGTAATGTTTGTTGTAAACCAAAATTCTAAGAAATGGATCTAATTTACCTGTGGTGTATTCATACCTTTAGTCTCAATCTATGCCTAGAAATAGGACAGCATATATTATAATAGACACATGATTATTTGAAATCAAATCATACAACAACTACTCTATCTAACAATAAATATTGACAGGAATTTGATGTAATGCATCTCTTGTTCATTTTGTCTTTGTTCTACATCACTAAAATAATAGTCAATGGGTGGATGTTTCTGTCTTATATCAAAATAAATGCTTTTGTCTTCTATCAAAATTGTAAACCATGCTTTGCTTTTGTTAATGTTAGTATGGGAGGATGCTTTTATCTTCTTTCACAATTGTAAACCATGCTTTGTTAGTGTTAATGTTAGTAAATGGGAGGATACTTATGTCTTGTATCAAAATTGTAAACCATGTTTTCCATGGCTAAATGTACATGTAATTTTTGAACTTTTTTTGTTTGTTTAATATTTACCAAAATGGATTACAAATATTTTTTTCAAACTTTCAATATCATGTGGAAAAATGATAATCAATGAGGGAGATTAATTTTTTTATATTTGCATAGTTGAATGATCATGAATGAATCAACTACAAATAGTGTAAATCTTAATTTTTGCATGCTTTTATTTCCATTAATTATTATGGATATAGTTTGAAAAGAAGAAATTTGTTTTAGAAAGTAAAGATATTATTTTGAAAATATAAAAAGAGTGTTTTTTAATGTTAAAAAGGGAAAAATTACTATGAAAAACTTAACATAAGATGATACAAGAGTGGATAGCATCTATCTAGCATAATGCATGCACTTATAATATAGGAAAATATAAATCTTGGTTAAAATGATCCTTCTAATCCTTTTTTATTAGAGGTAAAGCATGTTTTGAAGGGGCCCTAAAATCCTTTAGAAAAAGGAAAGTTGTTTCAAAAGATAAACAAACAAATCAACAAACAACTAACACGTAGCAAAATATCAGTATAACAGTTGGCAAAAAGGAGGAACAACAACAAAAAACTACAGATTCTTTAAAATATTGGCAACCTCCATGTCACTTTGAATTATCTTCTGATGCACTTCCATAACTTCATAAATTGCTTTGATAGGGACCCCAACTTGCAGCTTAGTCTCGTTATGAGTTCTAGCACCGGGGCCCCAAAACATTTACTTCTTTAATCAAAACATCATGCAAAATATCATCCATCCCATCAGTAGCCTTACCAACCGAAGCTTCCTCCATCACCTACGTGTTCCCAACAACTTCCTTATCACCAGGAGCTTCCTCCATCCATTTCATATCCTTCTCATTTAGGATAATAAGGCCCTTCACTTTATTCCTTATAGAAAATTTAGTCACTTCAATAACCTTATCTAACTTCAAGTTAACTCATTCCATCTACTCATAATTCTTTATTCAAAGATTTGCTTCAACATAAGCATCTCCTCCACAACAATATTTAAAGCATCAAACAATTGGTCAACTTTAGTCTGTAGAGAGGACTACGAAGTTTCCCTAGCTTTGCTCACAACCCCCTAAACCTTCACATTGGTCATATTAAGCTCACGAAAAGCCCATTTGAGAAATCTAAACAAGGAAATAGTACCCTCCTTCGCTAGACCCAAAAAGTTAGGCAGATCCTCCCAATTAAAATTAAACACATTCATGGCCTCTGCTTCACCCTCCTAGGAGATACTATTCATTTCTTGGCACTCAAATACCTCTTTCCCTTTAGCCCTAGCCACCGACATTTGTATTTTATAAAGAGAGCTTACAATTTCATCCACAACCATCCTCCTATTCTGCTTCTCCTTCCCCCAATCAGTGGTATCCATAGCATCTTGCCTACCAACAACATTAGGAGGATAATCAACAAACTCCTCTTGCATAGGGCTACTAGTCTACTTCGCCACCTTCTTTTTACTACCATCCTTCAATACATTTTTTCTCTTAGACCTCAAAATAGGGGGTGTAGGAGTCTTATCCCTAACAGCATCTTTCAAATTTTTCAAGAGGGCTGAGGGAGCACCTATCCCAATTTTACAGGGTTTGTCACCAAACCCCTCCTCACTACAAGTTTCAAACTCCACCGAAGTAGGGGAAAATTTACCTTTTTTACCACTCTTACCAAGAGGAAGGGGCTATGAATAAACTTCAATAGAAGCCTCAAACTCAAGTTCATAATCCTCATCCTCTTCCGACCCAAAATCCTCCTCAAGAACCACTTTCTTCTTTTTCCCTTTCGGACTATTCATAGGTTCCTCCCTCGACACAGTCTCATACTCCAAGGCCAGTTTCTTTTGCTTTCCTTTAAGAGCCCTCTTAGGTTGCTTAGGAACCACATAAGACTTGGAATAATCCGAAATTAGGAAAATTAAACCAACATGTAGCACAATATTTTTAGGATTTCTCTTGTGATCCTTGATTCCATTTTCCAAAGAAGCCAAAAGATAGAAAGGAAAAGAAAATTTCTTCTTATGTCTAAAGTGATTCAAAAGAACAAAGTGATAACCATTCATAGTAGTGAACCAACCTTTTAAGGTTATATACCTCATCAATTCTTTAGCGACATCTCCCCATAGAGCTTTTATGGAGTTGCGCAAGTAGCCACCACTTTTAGCCTGCTCAAGCTTCATTTCTTCATCCCCTTTAAAGAAGATCTATAGTGCTACATTGGACTCCTTATCTCTATACACCTTTCTTCCTTCAGTAGATAGACCAGTAATGCTCGCAATGAAGTCTTCATTAATATCAAATTTAGTACCACCCAAATTCAAAACCTTATTCTGCCATCCCTTGACAAACAACTCCGTAGCCTTTGGATAGTTCCCATGGAGCCACTCCAAATATGGCATTTTCCCATTCCTCTACAACATTTCCCATACTTCAGTTTTAGTTTTCAAGGTATCACAGGAAAATGGCTCAACCCTGTTTCTATCTCTACCCATGATCATAG
This sequence comes from Sequoia sempervirens, assembly GCA_007258455.2. Taxonomy (NCBI): domain Eukaryota; kingdom Viridiplantae; phylum Streptophyta; class Pinopsida; order Cupressales; family Cupressaceae; genus Sequoia; species Sequoia sempervirens. The sequence continues at coordinate 307,478,067 of VDFB02000017.1, read as the reverse complement.
ACTTAACAAAACCCAAGAGCTTGAGGAGTTTACAGACAATTATAAGAATCCTCAAGAACAAAGGCAAGGAAATACCCACAATCCATGTGAAAATGACAAGGTTGCAGAGAATCATTATTAACCTTGAAGGCCGCCCCATATGGAGGATACTCGAATTATCATAAGTCCAAGCATGATCCAACTCACAATCACTCCAAAGGATAATTTTCCATGTGAACATAGTTCATAATGTGGTCGAAGCCCACCTTAGCACTTTTGGTAATCATTATTAAGACAAGCAAGAGCCTCAATAGGAAGTAGATCATCGACATCACAAAATCTATAGTCGCTAACACCAATATTAGCAAAGACATCTACAAGACCATTGACCTCCCTAAAGATATGAGAAATATAAAATTCATCAAATGAATTCAAAATTTCAATCGCATCCAAAATAAGGGGTTCAACACTCTAAGAGGGGGGAATATACTTCCTCAAGTTGTTAATAACATTTAACGAATCTCCCTCTAGCCAAACCTTTCTAAATCCTTTTGATTGAGCAATATTCAACCCATGATAGGCAGCTAAATGATCCTTCTAATGTTAAATGCAATGATGCTCAAGTTTAATTCTAAGGAATTTGGGATTTACCTCAAAATTTAAATTCTAACTGCCATGCTCATTTTGATTAGCCATTGTGAGCGAGCATGGTACACATTTGTGTGAATTATTACAATGCCTTGATAGTTAAATAAATTCATTTATACAATTAATAATCATGAGGAAGTCAAGATGATTACAAGATGCAATAATTCTAATAAAAAATTGGTCTAGAGTCTAAAAGAAATCATAATTTGTATCAAAATGATATAGGCCATTTACATGTTTAAAACTATTACATTTGAATAATTGTATAAAAAATATATAGACCATTTGCATGCTTGAGAATAAGAATGAAATATTTGATTGAAGAAAATTTAAAAAGAATACTTACATGCTAAATTAATGTTTGAAATCCAACAATGAGTATTTCACATTCATGGAAGGATTTAAACTATAAATATAAGTTTCACAATAAGAAACGTGAGAGAAAAACTATAAAAAAGAAGTTTTATGTTGATTTCAATATAAATTAACAATTGATAGATATATGGTAGAAAACCTTGTAATCCATTCATGTAACAATTTGGGCCAAACCACCATGTAAAATCCAAACCCCATATTTGAATGCTTATTCAAACCACTACCTTAGACTACAATTTCAACCTTACTAGAATTAAACTAGCAATACAAAGTGGTAAAACTTGCCCACCATTTTTCAGAACCTATGACTTTGTAAATAGGAATTCAAGGTGATTCCTAGATAATAAGCATCTTCTTGATATGTATGGAATATCCAACCTAAGAAAACCCATACCCCAGATTAATTTTGCAACTTCCTCTATTAGTCAGGAAATTATCATGTAAAGGACCTTTGAGCATATGACTTCAGTAGAGATCATAAGTCTCTACTTTAAAAAATTGGAAGAAAATAATTAAGCACAATAAGAATGCAAAGGAGGGAAACATGTACAAACCATAACTTTTAGGAAAAGTGTACATAAATAATGTGTTGATTTACCGAGGTTCAACCGTGTAGTTTTGAATCAATTTTCATCAACCCAATTTTAGAAGAACCCATCTATCGACACTTTTTAACCATTAAAAAAAGTAAAAATAAATGATGTATTCAATGGTGAAAAAAATTCTAAGGAACTTGAAGGCTTGACATCCTCCCTAAAGCAACAAATCAAGAGAGATCCTCAATACTTGTGGGAAAATCTAGAGAAATAAGCATCAACACAATAGATAATAGAAAGATGACCTACTTTGCAACATCTCTATCTAACAAGGAAAATATTGATTTCAAACATTTATTCCAAGAGAGATAGATAAAATTTCCATGGTCTTATGCAAGACATGTCAGGGTTAGATCTAGAGATAGTCCTTCCATCATTTGACAGTATCCCCAAGGATAAATCTTGTGAAGTGGAAATTACAAAAAATGCATCCCTAGATTTCATTATTAATGAAAGTAAAACTGCAAAAGCTATTATATGTGGGATTTCTTAGACCACTTGACTATCCCAAATGGATATCTAATCTAGTACCTATTACTAAGCTCACTAGGGGCATCACAATATGTATAAATTTTAGGGATCTTAACAAAGCATGTTTGAAATATGATTTCCCTCTATCAACATAGATATGATCATTGAAATGACAACATGACATGGAATTTTATCTCTAATGGATGCATTCTCAAGTTATATTTAGATACATATTGCTACAAAAGACCAACAAAAAACATCTTTTGCATGCCCCTAGGGAAATTTATATTGGAACATCATACCCTTTGGTCTGAAAAATGTCGGGGCTACTTACCAACTGGCCATGACTACCATATTCCATGATATGATACACACACACATGGATTATTATGTGGATGTTCTATTGGAAAAATTAGTTAACAAGGAATACCATCTATATTTCCTTTCAAAATATTTGATATCTAGACATAGACTGGAGAAATACAACATTAGGCTAAATCCAAAAAAATGTGTATTTGGGGACACATCAAAGAAATTATTGGGATACATATTTTCTCAAATAGGCATCGAAGTGGATATAACAAACATCAAATCAATAATAGATATGCCTCCACCTGGGAATCTAAAACAATTGTGTAGCCTATAAGGGAAGTTGCAATCTATTTGTCAGTTCATCACATAACTAGCAAACAAATGCCATCCATTTACACATTTGTTACTCAAAGGAGTTATCTTCAAATGGGAAAAGAACTATAAATAATCTTTCCAATAACTCAAAGACTAGCTCTTCCCTCTCCTTTGATACTCATGCCATCCACCCCAAGAAATTTTTTTTACTATACAACTCTACCACATCATCAACATTGGGTGCCCTTCTTGCACAACATGATTCTTCAAGTAAGAAAAGGGTCATTTATTATATCAATCATATATTAGTAGGATATGAGCTTAACTACACTCCAATTAATCACACATGTCTAGCAGTCATCTTTTCGTCTCAAAAGCTTCAACATTGCATGTTGAACAACCAAAATAAGCTAATAGCTAAAATTGATCGCCTTAAATATCTCTTGAATAAGGAAATCCTCACATGAAGGTTATCTAAATGGGTCATGATCCTCATTGAGTTTGATATCAAATATGCGGATAGGAAATTAATTGAAGGATAAGTACTTTCAAATCAATTGGTCGATGCCCCCACTATTGTTGATCACCCATTGGTAAAAAAATTTCTAGACAAAGGAATCTTCACTATAAACCCATTCCATTTATGGAAATTATAATTTGATGGCTCCCATACTCATCATGGTTCAGGACCGGGAATACTATTTATCACACCACACAAAGGCTATATCCCAAATTCATATTGATTACCTTTCCCATGTATAAATAAAATTGTAGAGTATGAAACTTTAATCACCAGATTGAGAATGGCAACACAATGAAAGATCAAGGATATATAGGTTTATTGAGATTCCTAGTTAGTCATTAGACCAGTAAATGATGACTATCGAATAAAGGATGAGAAAATCCAACCATATAAGAAGATGATAGATAGATTCAAGAACTGTCATTTGGATGAATTTTGAACAAATCCCTTAGATAAACAAAAATGAAGCTAATGCAATGGAAATCATTAGATCTCTCTTGGATATGCCACAAAATACTCAAAAGTATGAGTTCTTAGTAAAACAAGTCTTGATTCTCATATTTGATGTCTCAGATTTTGAACTCATGTGAAATATTTTGTCCCAACTCTCCATGGTATCAAAATATCCTCCCACCTGACCTATCACCCAATCAGCATAAAACATTCATATGATGCTCCTCTTTCTTTGTAATAGTTGGTGATACACTTTGTTGAATGAGTTTAGATGTGTAGTGTAGAAAATTATATACCTTTATAATTTCACATTATGTTTTGGCCCCTAATTTATCAGACTTAATTAAGCTTCTAATTTTCCAAATTTAGCATTATAAAGCCTTAAATTTACCATTTTCAAAAGGTGAACCAAGACTTTATTAAAAAATGCATTCAATCATTAAATCACCTTGGATCAAGTGTGTCCTATAAGTTTGGTCCAAGACCCATTCGCCCAAGCCCATTCTTAGCTAGGACCCAAATTCAAATATGTTATTGGTAGCAATCTAATATTCAAAATTGAAATACAAAGTGTTAACTTTTGGAATCTATTTTTCGAGAAATTGGATAAACACCTATAAATACAATTATTTTATCATTTGAAATCTAAAAACAATTAAGAAGACTTTTGAGGATACACAATCGAGAAAATACCATTATCAAGAGAATTTAGGAGCAAGATATTAGAGCATTATTATAGCTTTTCAAGATCCAACATCATGTCAAAGTTATGTGTGTTCATGTTCATGCTATGTGAAGGCTAACATTGTTATAGGTCTCCAAGAATTCAAGCATTCAAGAAAATCAAGCAAGCAAGATCGAAGACCCTTGAAGAGATGTGTACATGTCTTTAGTCTTCCAAGGAATCCATTGAAGGGTGGTTGTAGGTTTGAAGTGGATTGAAGAGAGCTTGATGATCCATTTTGCATTGTTGCATTTATTATAACCATTTTGGTCAAGACACAGTAACTCACCTGTAAAATTTATTTACAACACTCCAACTATGGGATAGGAATAAAATAGAAGCTCAAATCCAATGCCAGAGGACCCTGAAAGTTGAGTAGGAAACCCCTATGAGACTCAGCGGCCATATGGTGACCTTTTCCTTGTAGGCCTATCAAAACCAAATTTTCTAGGTAGGTACATAGTCATCTACACCTTCCATATTTGTTGGAACTTGATTTTTTTTATTTATAAATTATCAGATAATTACATTCATTTCATTAGGTCATTTAGTTTAATTAGGGAAATCAATCACAATCATTTCTAAATCATTCCTATCCTCAAAAGGATACAAATCTAGGTTTGATTCGCTCACCATTGAGGTTGATAGTCAATGTATACACCATGTTGATCTATCCTAATGAAATTATAGAAATGATGGAAATGACCTTAGGTTATGAATATTAATCCTAGGGCCCCACATTTTTATGTATTATTTTGGTGAACCCAATGTGTGACATCATAACTTTCTAATTTGGTAGTCATTCAAACCCTAGATCTAGGATTTTTATCATTGTATTATTTTGCATTTTCTCATTAGTGATGTAGGAGCATCCGGGTCCATAGGCAATCCTGCATCACCTAAAAAAATATTTCAGCTTTATTTTTAGTGTTGTGTTTGTTTTGGTTTGCATTGGTGTTTTTAGGCATCTCTCAGCAACAAGAACTCAAAAATTTAGTCAAAATTGCAATTTTTAATTGTTTGCCAGTTCGTTGTTTTAGAGGCTCCACAGGCAATTTTTGAAAATTTATTCCCAAAAATCAGTAAGAACTAGAGTAGAATCATTTTTCAAGGATATTATTTGAGGTACCATGTAAAATATGCAAAAAGAATCAGAGTAAAATCTTTCACGGTTTGAGAGATTTTAATGCTGAAAGTTTGTAAAAATGTGTTGACAATTTATAGAAAATTTAAAATCTTAAGTTTTATGAAGGATGGAGTGAAATGAGTTGGTGGGAGGCACCATAATGATATTACACTCATCTTGGCAATATTTCATGCAAAAATGAGCTTCTAGGTGAAATTTATACAAAAAGTCAATTTTTAGCTACTTGGCATAAAATGGTGAAGTTGCAAAGAGTAAAATTTTCTAATGTTGCTACATGAGGTGTTATTCAAGGTAATTAATGGTTTTATTTTATTCATTGATGCATTTAAAAATATCAAATATGTAAGGATAGAGAACCTTCATTATTTCATTGATGGTACCATGTTTGGGAGAGTTTTTAAATATTGTTTTAATACCTTGTTGAGTGGCATAGGAAATGGGAAGCTCCATATTAAATAGAATTTCATTTTTCCAATAGGGAAGAAGGAATTGAGGTGAAGTAATTGCATATATATATATGATGTAATATGTAACAACAATAAAAACACACAAAATGGGATTCCAAAGAAGGAAACTAAGCTTCTTGCCTGAGGCTACACCAAAAATAGAGATATCTACAACAAATTAATTTAATTAGTAGCAGTCTTGTGAGAGGGAAGGCATGAAGAATAGTAGATGCTCATTCTTTAGGGGTTGGTGGGGTTTTTAGAGTGAAATTTTCCCATGAGAGGAGCATAGAGCAGCCTGGGAGTTGCAACCATAAATGGATGCTGAAAAAGAGTTGGAATGTGAGGAATGATGTGGGGTTTGGCAAAGGAAAGTTGGTTTATTATGTTGTAGATTTGAATCAGTCAAAAGAAAAAACTAGAGAGGAGTGGAGTGTTGTAGAGTAGAAGAGAGTTGGAGAGAAGAATGAGATGAGGTTACTAAGTGAGAGGCCATGAAAGGCCAAAGATGTAATTTTGTTGCAGATGCTTGTAGTCATTTTCTTTTGATGAAATTGAAATGAAATAAGTGTGATTTGATGTTAAACTTTTGTATAAGCTTTGTGTTGCATTTTATTGTGAAAATAATTTTTTGGATTTGAGAAATTGTATGTAAAATTTGAGTTATGAGTTGCATGTGGGAGTTCATACTTTATTAGTTGTATTAGAGTAGTAGTTCCTAAGTGTGTGGATAGAATTGCTAATTTGAGGCAATCTGCACTAGGACCTAAGGGTGGAGTAGTGAGGAGGAAGTCCTTGAGCATGTAAATATATTGCCGAATGTGAGGCAATTTGCACTAGGACTTGTGGACAAATAGATCGTTGAAATTTGAGGCAGTTTGTACCTTGAGATAGTGGATTTGAAAGTGAAAGTAGAATCGCCGATTTGAGGCAACTTCACTCTAATTAATTTATACATTAAGTGTAGAAGAAGAAAATAAAATGCGGAAGGTTGCAATAGAAGCTGAGATGATGGAATTTGAAGGTCCTATATTTGATGAAGAACTAGGTGAAGAGGAAGATCTCCTTTGAAAGAGGAGATGAAAAAGATAAACATTTTATTTCAAGGACAAATGAAAAATGAACAAGAAGATGAAAAAGAAGAGATAGTGATTGCAACAGTTAGTCTTGTTGAAGATATGAAAGAAGAAAGCAGAAGAGGAGTTGCAATGATTAAAAAGGAAGAAAATATGAGCAGTGAAGAAGTTGCAGCCATGGAGATTGAAATGGCATCAATAGAGCTTGAGGATGTTGTAGCAGATAAAGAGGATAAGAATGATTTGTTGTTGCAGATTTTGGCAATGGAAAAAGAGTGGTTTGATAAGCTTGCTAATGGAGGAAAGAAGATGAATGTTGCAGCAAATTACAAAGAAGATGATGTTGGAACAATGAAGAAGGATGAGGTAAATTTTGATTTTGAATATGACTATTATTATTTACCTTCTATAGAAGAGATTTCAGTTGTAGAGGATGAAGTTGTAGATTGGTATGCGGATGTTGCATGTCTATGTATAGAGGTTGTAAAACATGGTGCAGGTGAAACTTGGTGGAGGTGGTCAGTTTGTGGTGGGTTGGATCCCATGAAGAAGGAGAGGAGAGGAGAAATAATTTGGTAGAGGAGGATGGCACATGGTGGATGCAAGTCCATGAAAGGAGAGAAGAATGAAATGCAAATTTGTTGGAGTAGAGTGAAGCTTGTTCTGACGAGATGCTGGAAAAAGAGGAAAAATAAGAACTTATTGTGCACATATTTTAGCGATGGAGTTCACTACAGATTGCTTGCAATCTGAAAGTATGTTCCTCCCATTCAACTCCACATTTGTGAGTGTATGCTCACAAACTTTCTACCCAACATGTCTGATGTAGGAGCATTTAGGTCCATAGGTGATCCTGCATCGCCCAAAAAAATATTTCAGCTTTATTTTTAGTGTTGTGTTTGTTTTGGTTTGCATTAGTGTTTTCAGGCATCTCTCAGTAGCAAGGACTCAAAAATTTAGTCAAAATTGCAATTTTCAATTTTTTGACAGTTCGCTGTTTTAGAGGCTCTGCAGACAATTTTCAAAAATTTATTCCCAAAAAACCATAAGGGCTGGAGAAAAATCCTTTTGCAGGGATATTCTTTGAGGTATCATGTAAAATATGCGAAACAAATCAGAGTAAAATCTTTCACTGTTTGAGAGATTTTAATGCCGAAAGTTTGTAAAAATATGTGTTGACAATTTACAGAAAATTTAAAATCTTGAGGTTTATGAAGGCTGGGGTGAAACAACTTGGTGGGAGGAATCATAGTGATATTAAACTCATCTTGACAAGATTTCATGCAAAAATGAGCTTCTAGTGAAAGTTATGCAAAAAGTCAATTTTTAGCTACTTGGCGTAAAATGAAGTTGCAAAGAGTAAAATTTTCTAATGTTGCTCCATGAGGTGTTATTCAGGGTAATTTAATGGTTTTATTTTATATATTGATGCATTTAAAAATATCAAATATGTGAGGTCAAAGAACCTTCATTATTTCATTGATGGTGCCATGTTTGAGAGAATTTTTAAATATTGTTTTAATGTCTTGTTGAGTGGCATAGGAAATGGGAAGCTCCATATTAAATAGAATTTCATTTTTCCAATAGGGAAGAATGAATTGAGGTGAAGTAATTGCATATTTTATATATATCTATATATCTATATATATATATATATATGCAATAATAATAAAGACACACAAAATGGGATGCCAAAGAAGGAAAATAATGCTTCTTGCCTGAGGTTGCACCAAAAAAAAAGATATCTGCAGCAAATTAATTTAATTAGTAGTGGTCTTGTGAGAGGGAAGGCATTAAGAACAACATATGCTCATGGTTTAGGGGCTGGTGGATATTTTAGAGTGAAATTTTCCCATGAGAGGGGCATAGAGTAGCTTGTGAGTTGCAACTATGAATGGATGTTGAAAAAAAGTTGGAATGTGAGGAATGATGTGGGGTTCAGCAGAGGAAAGACAATTTATTATGTTGCAGATCTGAATCAGTCAAAAAAAAAAAAGAGAGTGGAGTGTTGTAGAGGGGTATGTGCAGGATCATCATGGAAAAAACAAGCCCTTAAGTGGCAAAAAATTTAGAAAAATTAGAGTTACGCAACTTGACATAAATTTTTTGAATAAGTTATCTATATTATTTCAAAAATATGTAAGAATAGAATCTGTAGAAAATTAAATGTAGTTTCTAAACTACTAGGTTTATTTTAAAAAAAAAAATTGGTGAAAATTTGAAATTTCAATGCAGTAGTACTTAAATTTCAGGGGAAAAAAAGTAAGTGTTTGTCTAACCACCCTAACCACAAGAAAATGATAATATTTTCTGATAAGATTTTATATATAAGTAGAGGACTCATGTCCAGATGTGATGCATATTTTTTGTAATTTTTTTCCAAGTAAATAATTAATTATGATTTTTTTATTACAACTTTTAAAAAATATAAAAAAACTCTTATGTTTGACCATCTTAACTTGGTCAAAACTTCATGAAATTCATTTTTTTTAATACTATAGTATACGAAGCATAGAATGTGACGCATGTTTCAAATTCAAAAAATGTGATACTGTTTGATCAAAGCTATAGATGTTTTTCAATCAGCCTATCAATCAGGACTTTAGTCGTAATTCAAATAGAAAATGAATAATAATTATTTATTAAATTCAAAGTAAAGCATAATATATATTGGTGGAAAGTTGAGAATCTCCTTTAAAAACCCTTTTCGTTTCATTAATTTTGGGTAAGAAAAAGTCATTAGCCACATACCCTACACATACCCATCATATCACCACTTTTTGGCCCATCATGATCCTGCACATACCCAGAATATAAGAGAGTTGGAGAGAAGAATCAAATCAGGTTGTTAAGTGAGAGGCCATGAAAGGCCAAAGATGTAATTTTGTTGCAAATGCTTGTAGTCATTTTCTTTTGATGAAATTGAAATGAAATAAGTGTGATTTGATGTTAAGCTTTTGTAGAAGCTTTGTGTTGCATTTTATTGTGAAAATAAGTTTGTGGATTTGATAATTGTATGTAAAATTTGAGTTATGAGTTGCATGTGGGAGTTCATACTTTATTAATTAGGATTTCATATTTACATCATAAAAATAAAAAATAAAAAAATATTGCATCCATATTGCATCATAGTTTGTACTGCAATGTGTTTCAATTATTTATATCATATTTTCATTTCAACATTGCATTAAAAAAAGTATCATTTTGTTCCAACATTGTCATATATTTACATTTACATTTCATTAGAAAATTTTGGAAAAACAATCATTGTACAACTTGTTTGTAGATAGGCAAAATCATCTTAAATATCAATCTAAACACTCATTTTTTTAATTTTTTAGAACCCTATGCACAAACCCATTTTCCCAGGGGCAATCCAGTCCTTGTATAGGTGTCTCAACAAAAAATTTCACATTGAATTGTCTCTATCTACTCATTTTTGCTATACTTGCATATCTCTATTTTGAAATCATTAATTGCATGTTTTTGAACATTTTTACATTTGCTTCATTCAATGAAAGAAAATGCATTATCTAGGATTAAATTTTTCATTTCAAAATCATCATTTTTCAGGTTCCTGCATCTTACAATTAGTCAAATATCTCATTTCAGATTTGAAAGTTGTATTCAATCTTGTTTAAACATTTTTAACATTGCTATATATCTACATTATGCTTTAAATTAGAAAACATGATGCAAATTCTATAAATTCAATTACTATTTCAATTGTTTGCAAGTAGAATTAGGATCCTTAAGTAGTTTAGTTCACAATCACAATTTAATTCTTAAAAACCCTTGACCAGGACTTAGTTGCCATTGGGCCACCCAATCCCATTATCTAAGCATTAGTCAACTTTCAGTGATAGAATATCCTCAGGTATCTCTATCGAGAGGTGTTATTTGACTTCCTCTTATCTGCTATATACTAGTCTGAATAATTGCAACAATTCATTATGGATATGTGCTTTGGTAAAATTTGGATGTCCTTGAAATATTTGGTTGATGTGTCTAGATGTGTGTTTGGTGATGATCCTAATAATGAAATTCATGTACCTACACCTCCCAATGAATATCCTCATGAGATAGACATCATGGGTCAAGATGAAGAAAGCATGCAAGAGTTCATATGAAACTCCTTTAATGTCCTTGAAAATAACAAACCTTTTATCCCTCAATGTAATGGCCTAATAACCCATGTCAACAACTAACACCTTCTATCATTTCGCCAATTAAAATGTTCAATATTTTACATTCTGAAATGGAATGACAAGGTGTATCTCAACCAAAGAGCATGGAAGCACACATTGATAACAACCACAATCAAAATATGCCATCTAAGATGATTTTATCTTACGCACAAAAAATTACCAATACACCCATTGATTTGGAATAAACTTATGGCCAAGGCTTTAGGATTTTGAAAAAGAAAAGATGTGATATTCACAATGAGAATGAAGTCATTTCCCTCTTGAAAAAAATACCATCTGAAGATACTAAAGGATTATTTTACCAAGATCCTTTGCCTCTGCATCAAACAGTTGCTCAATCAAGTAAGAAAAACAAACCTTATCAACTCAAGAAGCTACCATTTCTACATACTATAACTAAAATTGAAAAGGCCTTACAAACAATCCTCAACCTAGGACTTGTCATGTTACCACATATTTGTGCATGTGAAGATAAGAAAGGAAAAAATACAAACATGTCTTAAATTGTGCATACCATAGATCACTTGGACATCTAACCAATGAATGTCATGCTTTACAAAATATACTCAAAAATTTTGATCTTTACACAAATCACTATGAGCATGTGATAGATTAGCACTTGTTTTTTTTACTTATTGCCATGTGGTAGTTATAGTATCACAACATGCTCACTGCCATCCATGAGGGAATAAAGTAGACTTTATGTAATCATACTTCATTTTTCAAGGAGCGACAATATTTTACATTATGAGCTCATCTTTGTCCCTACACTTGAGGGGCAAGAGGTTGAGTAGCCTTGTCCTAGGTGTATTCCTTCTAAGGGATCCTTATTTATCTCCTTAAAATGTTAGTGTAGAAATTACATTAACATTTTAAGGGGGCATATAGTCCCCTGTTCATTGTTTGCACAAGAAATAATATCCTCTTAGTTATGATAGCATACATCTCCTAGAAAGTGTGACCTTGTTGATCAAGGTGCAGTCTTTTTAATCCATGTGATATTTCTCCTTTGTGGTGATAGTAGATTTAATGTCCCACAAGAGTGTGACCTTTCTTAGCATATTACTTTCTCTTTGGTTTTAATTCTCTGGCTAGTATTCCGTAAGGTATGATCTTATATTCCTTGAATAATCTTGTCTTGGTGGTGATATCAAGTGTGATATTACCTTAGGTGTGACCTTTCATCAATTAAGGCTCCTTTGATTTTCTTTTATTCTGACCTTTTTTGGTGATGTTATTACAATATCCTTTGAGGTTTTGTGGCACTATCCTTTTATTCCATCCACTAAGACGTTAAGCATTTTATTTTCATTTGTATTATGTCCACTGAGATGTTAAGCCTTTTATTTTTACTTCTATTCCATCTATTGAGATGTTAAGCCTTATAATTTTATTTAATCTATTTAGGCGTTATTCCTTTTATTTTATTCTATCTATTGTGATTCTAATCCTTTTATTTATTTTGTCTACTTAGACGTTGAGCCATTTTTATTTTCATGAAACCTGGCATAATACAACTTTCCAGCCATGTTTGATATTTTTTTGGCTTCATTTTGTTTATGAGCTGAACCTAGTGTAAGCTTTGGCATAACATTTTGATCATTTTTGTGGCACCTTATCAAAGTTATCAGGGAGTATAACTCTTGGAATGTTTTGAAAAATGGGTACACACATGTAGACCTAGTGTGTGTCTCACATTTTCATTTAACTTGGAGAATCACCTAGTGAATATCGGACTTCACTAGCCCTTGTGAGTAATGTATTTCATGGACACAGAATAATACAAATTTCTAGTCCATCTCTTCTCTTTTTACATTAATTTTGGCATTGTATGCTTTTTTATCTTGTCTTGTTGCATATCATATGATACATGTGTGTTCCTTTGTGGCTATGTTGGTTTTCCATAGGATTTGGGATCTTGTGGGCTTGATCACCCTCCTTGATCCTTAGTCATCCTATCTCTAACATTTGGACAATCAAACCCCTCTTGACATAAATTTCTCTACTTTAGTATGATTTTGAGCATAAGTTCATACTCTCAGTAAAGTGGGGGATAAATATAGTATAAAAAATTGTATACCTTTATAATTTCACATTGTGTTTTGGACCCTAACTTATTAGATTTAATTAAGCTTCCAATTTTCCAAATTATGCATTCTAAAGCCTTTTTTACCATTTTTTGAAGGTCAACCAATATTAAAGAAATGCATTCAATTATTAAATCACCTTGGATCAAGTGTGACCTAGAAGTTTGGGCTAAGACCCATTCACCCAAGGGAAAATGGTTCCCCCATCTTAGCCAAGACCCAAATTCAAATATGTTATTGGTAGTAATTTAATATCAAAAATTCAAATATGAAGTGTTGGCTTTTTGAATCTAATTTTTGAGAAATTGGATAAACACTTATAAATACATAGTTATTTTATCATTTGAAATCTAACACAAATTAAGAAGAAATTCAAGGATACACAATTAAGAAAATACTATTGTCAAGAGCATTCAAGAGTAGCATATCAAAGCATTATTATAATAATTCAATATCCAACATCATGTAAAAGTTTGTGTGTGTTCATGTTCATGCTATGTGAAGGCTAACATTGTTAATAGGTCTCAAAGCATTCAAGAATTTAAGAAAATAAAGAAAGCAAGATCCAAGACCCTTGAAGAGATGTGTATGTCTTTAGTCCTTCAAGGAATCCATTGAAGGGTGGTTGCAATTTTGAAGTCGATTAAAGAGAGCTTGAAGATCCATTTTGCATTGTTTCATTTATTGTCACCATTCTTGTCAAGTCACAAAAACTCACCTACAAAATTTATTTACAACACTTAGACTATGGGGAAAGCATAAAATAGAATCTCATATTTGACATCAGAGGACCCTAAAAGTTGAGAAGGACACCCTTACAAGGACTCAATAGCCATATGTTGACCCTATCCTTGTAGGCCTAATAAAACCAAATTTTTTGGATAGGTACACAATCATCTGCACCTTCTAGATCTATCGAAACTTGACTGTTTCTATTTATAAATTATCAAATAATTACATTAATTGCATTAGGTCATTTATTTTATTTAAGTAAAACAATCAAAATCATTTCCAAATCACTTCTATCCTCTAAAGGATATAGATCTAGGTCTGATTGGCTCGCCATTAAGGTTGAGAGCCAATCTACACATCTTGTTGATCTATATCCTACTGAAATTATAGAAATGATGGAAATTTCCTTAGATTATGAATATTAATCCTAGGGATCCACATTTTTATGTTTCAAGATGGTACCCTCATAATATCTCTCAGCCTTCAAGAAGCCCAAATTTCTTTAGGTGAGGTACGTAATGGTATTTGTGAGGCAAATTCTAGTGGTCCTAATCTAGCAAATAAACTCATCTGAACAAGCTATTATTGTCCTACAATGGAACAATATGCTCATTAGTTTTCCAAAAAGTGAGAAATGTCAATAGCATGGAGACCTTATTCATGTACCAACCCAATAGCTACATGCAATAACTATCGTATGGCCTTTATCATAGTGGGGTCTCAATATCATAGGTAAGATCAACTCGTAATCATCTAATGGTCATAAATTCATTATACTACATAATAATTTATAAAATGGATTGAATCCATTCCCCTCACAATCATCACCAAAAATCAATTATCAAAGTTTATACTGAATTATATAATTTTTTGATATGGTTTTCCTTTTTCCATTATCACTAACAATGGAAAACCACTTAAAAACCAATACATTCATAACATTTTTCATAAATTCTACATCCAACACCGAAATTGACCACTTTGTATTACCCTCAAATTAATGGCTAAGATGAGACATCAAACAAAACAATCCTAAATATCCTAAAAAGGATAGTCAATGAAACTAGTCATGACTAGCATATCCATCTTAACTATACCCTATGGGCATACTAAACTAGTATCTATACACTAATAGGAGCTACGCCTTATTTATTGGTATTCAGAATTGGAGCCATCTTACCTATAAAGTTTGAATTCCTACCACAAACAATTTCTCTACATCATACCATTGATGATGAAGAATATAGAGTATCTAGACTTCATGACTTAGAAATGCTAGACAAAAGGCATCTTTAGGCACTCAATCATCTATACATTTATCAAAATTTCCTCTGTCATAGCTACAACAAGAAAGTCATATCTCACACATTTCAAATAGGAGATCTAGTACTAAAGGAGAACCAACAAGATTGTGAAAAGAAGGGTAATTTTGAACCAAATTGGTAGGGACCTTTCATTGTTACAAAAACTTATTGATAGAGAGAAAACCAACTAGCTACACCTGAGGGTGAATAGCTAGATGAAGCCATCAGTAGAGTTCACTTGAATAAATTCTTCACATGATCCTTTGAGTATTCTAATAGAAAATACAAATAAATAAATAAAATATTAAATATCAAAGTAAATAGAAATAATCTACCCTATGGTGAAAACCATTTCAGTGACACCTTGGGTAAGTACCATGGTGAAAACCTATTTACAGGTTCCATGTGTAGAAGCCACTATCCACCATCTATTAGTGTCTTAATCTAATCTATCCATAATAAAATACTTCCAGACACCTAACACCCCTATCATGACTTGATAATTGTTGATATTTAGGGTCAATTTATCCCATCTTGGGTCATAATAAGTTTTTCAACGTCCATTTCATAATAAATAAATACCTATACCCAACTGGGGGCATCTCCTTGACGTAGTGTTTTGATTAGATCTTCGACGTTTGTATTAGGAGGAAAAAATTTCATAGGCATCATAGCATCATTTTAAACTATCCATAATAAAAAAGCCCACTCATAACATCCCATAATAAATCCAAATCACACTCACTCACCTTAACAACAATAAATTATCAATTTCCTAGATAAGAGATTCAAGGAAAAAAAATGTAATACTCACTATCATTGGTATTCACAAAATAATCACAAATAAAAGACCCATACTAAACTATCTACACCCTACTGATTAGTTACCAAATTTCACTTTAGACACCTTATCCAAATGATCATGCCTTAACAGATGCATCCTTCCTACAAAAAGCATTATCCAATTTGAGAAAATATCTTATGTTAAGAAAATATGTTAGTTGTTCATCTATTTGGTCTGTGATTCTTTTTCTTCCTCGATTTATTATATTATCCCATTCCAATGTTCCTCAAGGATATCCTAAGTTATTAGAGGAGAAAGAATGGGCAAAGTTCATTGTTTTTGTATGTTGTGTTTTTTGAAATTTTTGTATTTGTTGTTATGATAGGTATAGTCCTTGTGTGGGACTAGATTCTAGTATTAACAAGCATACTTTGCATATAAGGTCAGTTAAATACCTTTATACATTAGGGCTATCATTCTTTAAAACTATGTTCCCTTACATATTCTGAAAAGTTTCTATCATGTCTAGTATAATAAGGATAGTCCTTATTTGCAATGTCAAAGTAAAGGGCATTGAAGTCACCATGGATGATGATACCTTGGTGTGCATATATCCACTTTCCATAAATAAAATATTATCTATTTCATCCCATTCATCAAACATTCTATTATGTGATATCAATCAATAATAACCATCTCATCATTATCTTCTACTATACTAACTCACAAATCATACATGTATCATCACACAAATAAAAATAGTTCATAGTGCACCCACAACATTTTAGCATATCCTACATACATACACATGTTAGAAACCATAAAAAATATATCATAGAATAAATCATTTTCTCATTATTACCACATATAAAGATGTAAGGTAAAATGTGTTTAAAATGAAAGGAAATTGATATAAAAACCTAACAAACACAAAAAACCAAGCAACAACTAGATAAGGGCAAGAAAGAGCTCATACCATAATAGATTTCAAAGAAAACCAAGTATGACATAGCCCTTGATGTGTATATTTCCCTTGGTTGATTGATTTGGATGTGTGATAAATGCAATTTTGATAGCATAACATTACTAAATTGCTCAAAGTACTAAATTCCTTCAAAAATGGCTAAGATTTAGCATATGAAGTGAGGATAGATGGATGGAGGGTTGAGATTGATTGAGGATCAATGGCTAGGGATAGTTAAGACATTTTAACTCATGAGATGATTCCAAGTACCATCATGAGAGGAGATGTGAGGGGGGTGATCTCTTAATCCCTAAGATTGTGACAAGTGTCACCATGTGAGAGGTTTAGAGGGAGATTGTATCTCAAAAGGTACCATGGAGATATGGAGAGGATCAAGGTCATAAAGGCCTTGTCTTTCCTACATTCTCAATGTATGACAAGGATGGTAATAAAGGAATTTTATATTCCTTTTGGATAATTTTGGAAGAAATGCCCATGTGTCTAAAGTACATGGGGTCTTTTCCAAAAGGGGAAAATTTAATGAGGAGGGTGTCAAAGGATAGGCAATAAATGGTAAGGGATTATCCCTTTCCTAATCCTAAGACTAGGAATGTCTATATTATTAGTGAGAGGATTAGATGGTGATTAGGATTAAGGGTAGGTTATTAGTGAGAAAGTGGGAAAAATTGGAGGATGTGACTTGAGGTGATAGAAAATGAGAATTAAATAATTTTATTTAATTCATGTGAGGAAATAAGATGAATAAATTAAATAAATAAAGATATTTATTTAATTTGAGGAAAGGGGATAAAGGTGATGTGCACAATTTAATCCATTAATTGCTTTAGGACCTTAGAAGAATTAGGGATAAATTGGTAATATTAATTAAGTAATTAAAATATCATTTAATTAATGTAGATGAAGGGGATTTAGACAAAATATCATGATAAAATTGACCAAATGAAAGTGGTCAATTTTATGTATCTACTTTTCTCCTCTTAGAAATAATGTTAGAATAACAATCAATGTTTCAAAGAACATAAAAATATAGTCAACTTAATGGAAGGACTAGATGAGAATATGCCATAGCATGGAGGAGATAAAGGAAATAAAAGAAAAAGCGATACAGAGGGAGTGATACCCCCTTGAGATGATGGATGGGAAAAAGGGGCCCGACTAGTCTCGTGAAAGATGGAAAATAGATATAGTAAAAGATCCACAATAAATAATGAGGAAGAATGATGAAGGAATAAAAGAAAATGGAGCTTTAGGGAAGAAACACGAGTGAAAAGAGTAATTAGGGCTTACTATAAATAGTAATTAGGGGCTAATTACTATTTATTTGAACCCTAATTACATAGATGATTGATAAAATACTTGAATGAGACGATGATCATAGAGGAGTTGTGGTACATCATGCAGACTGGGTTCAAGCGTAAGCATGATGAGGAGGACAAGAGGGTTAGGTAAGGTACTTCACTTTACCTTGTACTTTGGTTTTTAAGAATTTATTGCGCTTTGAAAACATACTAGGGGGTAGATCTTCCTAAACTAATAAAGTGGATCCGCCCAAGAAGAGAGGATAGGTGGATGCACCTTAGTTTGAGCAAATGCACCAGAACTGGGGTCGATGCATAGGAGGGTGGATGTGCCTTAGAAAGGAATATCTTCTAAAGAATGGTTGGATGCATGCTAAATATGAAAATATTCCAAATGATAGGTGGATCTATTGATCGAGTGGATTCCTAGAAGATGGGTGGATTTGCTCTAAATAGGTGAATCCACTAGAGGACGAGAATTTATACCCTAGGGGTGGATCTATGGAGAATAGGAAAATGCAAAGGAAAGGTGGATTCACCCAATGGGAAGATCTGTAGAGAAAGGGTGGATGCACCATGAATATGTGGATTTTCTAGAAGATAGGTAGATATGCCTAAAGGTTGGATCTGCCAAAGGAGGAGCAAATGCACCAAAAGGGTGGATCTGTTGAGGATAGGTTGTTGTTTCTAAAGGGTGTATCTACCAAAATAATTAGAAGGAAATTTGATAAGACAAAAAGACTCAAATTTGACATGTTTACTAGATGGTTCTAGGTCATGGCAAGCCTATGGACTAAAGAGCGATGATCGATAGTGCCACAACTGGCAATGTAGATTTCAAAGGAGGACTAGGTATGACTAGAGGCTTAGAGACTAGTATTCATGGTGTGAATGGAAACCATCTAGGTGCACAAACCACTTTTGACAGTGTGGTCGAGAGGTGGAGCTTAGAGGCCAACACATTCCATCTCTTAACAAGAGAGATAACTGCAACCCTAGAATATTTTTGAAGGATTTTTAGGTTGCCTATCAGGGGACCATGGGCATTGGTATCACATTATATGATACCAAAATTGATACAAAGGTTGTTTGATAGGACTAACATGTCAACGAGAGGGATATTGTTAGACATCGTCAGATGTTATGATAGAGTGTTTGGCATGACACTCTATATGTTTGGATTGATCAATGGGGTACTCCTACCTGATAGGAGTGGATGATTCTTTAGCTTAACATTAGGGGTGGTGGTGGTGGGGATGGTGAAGTGACCACAAAGATATCCATGGGGTCCTTGTGTCCTAGCATAGATATACATGGATTTACACATTGTCTACTATAGGAGAGGGTAGAGGCTGGCCCATATTACATGCATTTAGATATGGGTATGGCAACACATTAGTGTCACACACCTATAGGGGAGAGTCAATAGAGATCCAAAAGAGCCAGTGGTTTTTAGTTGGAGGGGTGGACTGTATTACCAAAAGGTGTGTAGTATATCTTATTTGAGGATGACACTAAAGGAGATGTTAGGATAGGTGACATTATAACTTCTATCCTAAGTTGATTTATGTGTCTCCACATTCTTTGGAAAGTGCTCTAGGGCACATGAGGGAAAATATATTTATTATTTATTTTCCTATGATAAATTGTGATTGCATTCAAAGAGGTGGATCCATTACGGTGGCGGTTAAAGAGTATCTGAGAGAATATTCCTCTTAGGCATCCAAATTTTTGGGTGGGGACCACTTTAGTGTTCATTTCCTTGCATTTTATTTGCATGGTTTGCATGCTATTGCATGGTTGGGTTCCTAGGTTTTCATGTTGTTCATGTTCTTGTATGCAACCTCCAGCTCTATTAGAGAGTTATGGTGCACTCGGCTTTGACCAATTTTCATTGGTTGTGGGTTAGGCACCCATGTGAAGGCCATGTGATTATTTAATATTTTATTCCATGTTTATGGGATTTACACTAAGGAGGTGTGGGTTTTTATAGGTGTTTTTTTTTGTTTTTTTGGGATACCATTTGTTGTTTTCTCTCCCACAAACTTCTATATATTGATGGCTTAAGATCGTGGTTTGTATGAGTTTATTTGTAGGTTGTTAGAGTGATGAAGTGTTATCAAATTACATATAGGATTGTTGTATTGATGTAATTCCTTGAAGATTAATACAAACATTGGATCTCTTTGGGTGTGGAGTTTTTTCCCACAAGGGTTTCTCCATGTATATCTTGTGTCACTTGTGTTGATGACTTGTGGTATTGCAGATTTTTATTTCATTGTTGAAATTATCAATCACATAATATTTTTATGGTTATCTTGAACATATAATTTAATATTTTCAACCACTTTAATAATTTCATTCTTTTACAAGTTATACCTTGTTTTCCAATATTTGGTATTGGAGCTAACAATTCTGTTAAGAGAGCTACACTTTTTCTTTTGAGTGTTGAAGGTTTTTGGTTGTAGTGGGAGCTCGTGCATTGTGGGTTTTGTAAATTTATGAAGAGTATTATAAACCATGGCTTCTACCTCTCGTTTAGCTATTGATAAGTTCAATGACATTGGCTATGAGGGTCTATACAAGATCATGGGGGTTATAAAAAGTGGTGATGTGAAGAAAAAGGAATTTTTAACTTGCCCAAAAACATGAAAAAACCTACTTTGACTTTTCTAGGCTCAGGTAGAGAGTGCATGGTGCCATAATAAACACCAAAGATAAACAGATATCCGACTAAAATGGATATCTATAATATTCAAATCATAAAAAAGTATTGAAAGTTATTATTATATATTAATGTATAAATTGTTTATAATATAATATAATATAATATATTGTATTATGTTATATTATATAATAGTATATTATATTATATTATATCATATAATATAATATATAATTATATAATATAATATCATATAATATAATATATAATTATATAATATAATATATATATTATATTATATTATATTATATTGTATTAGATGTTGTAGGATCAACAACATGATTACAATGAGCACCTCGACAGATTTGAATCATTTATCAACCCCATTTACAGAGCAAAAACACTTTCTTTAAACCCTCCTTATATGGTTTTACAAAGTTTTAATTATACAAAATGATATTGCTTTATACATAGCATCTAGATACATTGAATTTTGTCTAAAAGTCTTCTTCACAACCAAGCCTGTCGCTAATAGAAATAGATATCACTACTCACTATCAAAAGGAAACCACACTGGTGGAAGGGAGCTAGAGAGAATCACTACTACCAAGGGGAAGAACTATCAACATTGAAGTAAGAACCAATTTTATCACTTCCAAGAGGGAACCTTTGCTTCCAAAAAGGAACCATCTGCCAAAAAAGGTCAACCTGAACCCCTTCAATGGGCTACATGCCCCTATTGACAATGTCTTTCATTCTCAACAAGGTACCTACTACTTCAATTTACTCTCTACTAAAGTCCTTAATGTTGAGGAGTAGTGGAACATCTTCAACCTATTCGCCCTTGTGCACCATCTCATTAAAATCTTTTTGGAAGATCTCTAAGGCCCTCAAGAAGATCTCTATGTTGAGTTTCCAACTATGCCCAAAATTGACCTCTTGTAGGTTGATTGGCATTGTACCATCTTTGAGGAACTTTAGGAATTTGAATTTTGAAACTTTTATAGTCATTGAAACCTACATAGCAATATGATACTATTGGAAGAATGAAGAAGAATCCCTCTGGTGTGTTGTCATTGATTCCAACATTGTTTGGTGACAGTTTTTGCTCATCCGGTAAATAGTGCTTCAGTTACTCTAATCCAATAATTTGGTTCCAAATTTTTCATATTAAAGGATCGACCTATGTGGTTTTGATATGTTTTTTAGGTATTAATTGCATGTATGGACAAGTTTTCAGCGATTTTGGTTGAATGGGTTGAAAGATATAAACGATAGAAGTTTGGCATACAAGTTTTGTATATTCCTCTAGACAACATGGAAAAGTGGTATGGAGATACACTTCATGGATGTTAAAGTGATCTTTCTTAGGTCTAGCCGGACCTAATTTATGTCTTGCATATTTTTATTTTGAGCATGAAAGAAGTTTTGGTTTGAGCCGACAAGCTATTTTGAATCAAGTATGTATACACTCAATTAGGCCAACCTAATTGATGTATGTAGATGTAACAACATGTATGTATGAATTTTTTTTGTATTGAAGGCATATATATGTATGTGTATGTGTGTGGTATGTGACAAGTATAAGCAGTGAACCACAATAGTGTGATATTGTTCAAAGTTGAAGGTAGTTATTGTGAACTTGCAAATCGGTGTAGGATTTTGTTTTCCAGAGCTTAATTGGAATTGAACTCAACACATAGAAGTTGTATTCATTAGTTCATCTTTAGGAAGTGAGCCACACTCTATTTTATAATCATTTCAATTTGTGAGCCTTTCAAGGATAGTGTGTCTTGTTAGTGAACCCCTGTAATATTTTATGATTGGTTATAATATATTGTGAGCTAATCCTCACTGTGGCTTTTTCCATTTTTGATTTTCCATGTAAAAATCTCAGTGTTCATGTTTCATGTTATGTTATGATTCCTTTTTATGTTCTTTTTAATAGTTGTAGCTAGATATGTTTTAATTAATAAATTATTAGTAGTTAAATGGTTTAGTAGAATATTGATCCACCCCCCCTCTCAATATTTTGGGTGTTCAACAATTGGTATCATAGCTTGGTTCCTTTGGAAAAGTTTAATATCTTAAGGAAGATCTTGAAGTTTGAACACATGGCTAACTAAAGGTGTCTTGTTCCTCCAAAAGAGATCTCTACAACTAAAGAAATCCATGTTTCTCTTGAAGATCTAGGAAAAAATGAAAATGAGCAAGAAACTCTAAGGGAGAACTTAAAAGAAGCAAATGAATGCATCAGGAAACTAAGAGAGAAAATCAAGAAATTCAAAGAAAGGCATGGAGAAGTCAGTGATTAGTTGAAGAAATAAAATGAAGACATCACCAGATTCAAGGTACAAGTGGAAGTAAAGAAAATAATTGAGGACTGTCAAAAATATGAAATTCAGAGAAAGACTGATGAATGTACAAATCTTGAACAAGAAGTGGTAAACCTAAGGCCTAACCTAGAGAAAGCAATGTCTCATGAGGAAAAATTCAAAACAAGTACTACAATGCTTGATGAGTTGATTGCATTTTAGAAACTCTCTAAGGATAAAGGTTTTTTAGGACTTGAAGAAGGACAAAGCTCAAAATAAAATCAAACCCCTAAGGTTGACAATTAGAGGAAGACTCAAGGAAATGGTAGTTAGATCAAGAATCAAATAAGAAATATCAGAAGAACTCCTATCCAACAACCTAATTATTAAAGGTACCTATCTTTCAATGGTATTTTTTCTTCATGCAATAAATTTGGTCATAGAGAAACATAATGTAGAAGTAGAATGAATCAAAATCTTGGATTCCTTTCTAGACAATGTTTTCCTTGCAAAAGGTTTGGGCATAGAGTTGTTGAGTGTAGAAGTTAGATAATGGTGAATAGATTCAATACTGGTAGAATTATTCAATATTTTCAAGGTTATTGCTACACATGTTATGTATTTAGACATAAAGCTAGCCAATGTAGATCAAGGTTAAATCCAAATCAATCTGGTCAAAAAAATGTTGTGTGCTACACCTGAAATAAACCAAGACATATTTCAAGATTCTATAGAAGTTAAAAAATGGGAAGAGTTCTAATCCAAAACAAAGGAATAAGCCTATGAACAAAGTGGACCCTACTAAATTCAAGAAGGAAATGGAGAAAATTTAGAAGAAAAGGGAAGAACCTAAGAACAAGGATGAATCAAATGCATTTGTACCTGCATCTAGTGAAAATATTTCATTTTAAAACTAAACCCAGTAGTGGATTTAGGGGGAGAACATATAGAGAAATATAATAAAACTCTGATATAAGAGGTTTCAAGCAATGACATGAAGATATGTGATGTGAAATATCATTATGAAGATAAGCATTCACACAAGAACATATTTGACACTAGATATACTTGGAAGACCCCACAAGGGAAAAACCATGACGAGAAATGTTGTTGGGATCTACTATCTAAATCTAGCTTCACAAATAAGAAATAGTTACAACTTTCATTTAGGGATACAACTCCTTGATTAGAAAAACTAGAATATGACTAAATTTATAGCTTCAACCCATTGATAGTCATCAATTCTAAACATTAGTTCTTTGATGGACCTTACAACAATCTTCTCATACACTTACATATCCATGCACCCCTTATTCACCTCTTCTCATCTTTGATATTCTATATATATCATCTGTACGCTTTGAAAATACAAATTAAGTCAGCCATAAACAAGAAAATATATAACTTGTAGCATGACATCCTTCAAATCCATTGGTGGTACACAAGAATGATAAAAAAATTAATCGTATTTCTTCTAGATGAGTTGGCATGACCCATATAACATCTTCAATCAATCTTTAAACTCCACTCAATATTTAATTAGTGGTGCATACCATCAACATACCTTAGTCAACCTCAACAAAAGTATAACTTAATAAAATAACTTGAAACAACTATGTGGCACTACAAACAAGAAATATCTTCATGCACTTCATACCTTGGACACTATGAGACATGTGGAGTGTTCACACAAACTCATACTACTAAACTTCACAACTTTCTACTAGCACAAGTATTAAAACACATGTTCTGATGAAGATTAAGCATTTGGAACCAACTATATCACTTTGACACTTTGAAAGCTAAAATTGTGGAGTACCAAATGACTTGAAACTTCAATATAACAAACTTTACAAATCACTAATTATTTCCTCAAAATCGCTTAACTAGAACATCATGTGCTGTGGAATGTGAAGCATTCCAACAAGTCTTCTGGACCACTTTGCACTACCCTATCATAGTTTGGTACTCTATCACTCCTAATTTTTTTTGTAGAAGGATTAATGACATGAAAATTTGGATATAACACTTGCACATCTCTATGATCTTAAATTATGAACTGCAATAATTAATCTTTTTTTGTGGAAGGATGCAGACCAAAATATTGTGTCTCTACCTTAGAGTACATACTATGAAATCCTTAGACTAAAATTTTGTAACTATTCACTAAGTCTGATACACCAAATTTACAAAATATATTTTTAGGCATATTGTAAACACATCAAGTGATGTGTACCCACAATTGCATCATACTTAGGAAAAATACTGAGTACTAATCTTCCATATTACTACACTGCTAACCTACACCATTAGATATCTCTACACACTAACAATCTCCAAAGCATATATGGTACTAAGAATAATTTGACATCAATGGTAATCAAGCTTATCAAGCTGCAAAAAACTCCCCGTTTGTCATTGATGGTAAAACCAATTGATGTGCATAGACTCCCCCCCTTTGATGCACATTATCTCCCCCCTTTATATCAAGGGAAAAGGGTAACTAGTCTTTAAAAAACTTATAGACTCCCCCTTGTTCTATTAAAATTTTACTCGCTCTGGGATGAAGTCCATTTAAACTTCATCAACAAAAAAGTAATATCTCCTTATCTACAGATTGTTTTACTCCACATATATACAACATCAAAGAGGAAATATATCTTACATCAAGAATAAAACTCAGCTCAACTGGATGGAAGAATGTTCTGTTAAATTGTCTTGAGTTGGATCAAGTTTTTTTCCCATTGTTTCTTTGTTGTGGTTAGGTTTTGGACTTGAAATATTAGCTACACATATGTGTCTTCTTCCTCCTTCAAAATGATATGGTGCATGGTATGTTTGAGTTACACCATTTTCTTCTACCAAAATTCTAGTGGGTGAAGCCAACTTTAGGCTCACTACATCTCTTAACTACTTTACTTGACCCTTAAGCTGCTCCCTTTGATCTTTCATTTTTTGAATTTGGGAGTGCAAAATATCCATTTGTACCCTTATGGAACCATCACTATCTTGCATAGTATTATAAGTTGTAGCCAAATTTATGATATGCACTTCAATGAAATTGATCTAATCCTTTATTATTTTTGTTGTAGCAAGCCACTTCAAGTAGAAGAAATGCAATACTTTTTCTTCCTCCAAGATCTTTTGAATTTCCTTGATGCATGATTACAGCTTGGAAAATGCACTGAAACACTTTCCAGAGGAATCTATCAATCTCTTTCCATTAATTTTTTTCTTCCTACTTCTCCATATGGGATGAAAAAGTCTCAAAGGACTCCATTAGCTGCTTCATCTATTGTGCAATGGGTAGATATGTATCTCCTTTTTCTTTAGGAAATTTATCTTCCAACACATTCATTTCCTCTTCCAATACATTTGCAATCTCCATCTATTATTGCAGAAAATCTTTCCTTGTAGTAGAGTGGAGTACATCTCGAAGCTTCATCATATGCAGGGAGACATACCAAACACATAGACTTTCCCATGAAATTTAGAAACATGCCTGAGCAATTGTGGAGACACTACTGATTGAATTTACATCTCTTGTGCCAAAAACTCCTTAATTGAGTTATTCGATGAGGAATATGATTTCTCTAATCTTTCTTCTTTATCACCCTTCTCCTTCTCCTTCTCCTTTTCCTTTTCCTTCTCCTTTTCCTTACTAGAGACATCTTGCTCCTTTTTATGATCGAAGACAACTTTCTCATTTTTACTCACTAAAAGGGGCACATTATTAGTATCTTGCTCATCCAGAGGCTCCTATTCATTCATGTCAACACCATTTTGTAGCTCTTCAAGGATATTCTTTGTGACTGCTTCTATTTCCTTCTAAATCTTCTCTCTACTATCATCATCCATGCTCATGAGAATGTCTACCATATACTTTGTGTGGAGCTCTTTGGCTTGCTTCTAAACTATCTTTTCCTTTTATTCTTGGGAAATAGAGGACCCATCCTTGTTGATGGCCTATTGTATCATCTCTTGATCTACTTTTATTGCATTCTCTCTTCTTTGTCTCAAAGCCTGAGATAGGATTTTCAATGCCTTTTTAAGGATGCCACTCAAGGACATATTATTCTTCAGCTTATACATAATAATGGCCTTTCCAATAGCCTTCTAATCTTTTACAGGGAATTTCAGATGGAGATCTATGGGGTAAGTGCAAAAAGATGGGTCCCAAAAAGAGGGCTTAAGTGGCCACTTTTTTTTCTAAAATTAGGAAATACTAACCTTGGATGTGAAATTGAGGATAGTTACACTCAAAATTTTGAGATGGAATAAAAACAAGGATCAAAGTGCTTCGAGTCTACTTTCTAAACTACTAATTTATTTTGAAAATGGTTGAGATTAAGGGGTTCAAACAAGGGACGTACACAAATTAGTGTTATTTTTGTTAGAAAAACATAACATAGAAAATCTTGTGCGTCCCTAGCATAGTGAACTTTCTTTTAATATTTTTAAAATCGCTCCAATGAGAAATTAGCTAACAATATGTAGTTGATGCACAATTTTTTTGATAAATTTTTAATGAATATTTGATTTTTTACTAATTTTCTAAGTGGACACTTCCTAAAAACTAAAATTTTGGCCATGCTACCCCTACAAATTTTGGAAACTAATTGGTTTTTTTTTAAATTGTAGAATGGATTCTAGTTTTTTAAAATGTAATTTATTTAAAATTTCAATGAACGGTTAATTTATAACAAAAAAAACACCAAAGACTACATTTTTCCAAAAAAGAGACACAAACAAAATAAATTATAGATGAAAGACTTAACATTGTTAGAAAGTGAAAAAAATTAGATCGTTGGATAGCTAAGAGAGAACCTAACATTACCTAGGTGTTTGATTTGTTCAACATTGAACCAGGTGCAATCTTGATGGTGAGCACAAACCCAATTATGTGAAATATTGTAGAATTTGCAAAAACACATCTCTAGTCATTGGGAATTCCCTCCAAGCCTTTGGGTTAGTATTCCAAGGCAAATACCAAGCCCAAGGCTTGGGGATTCCCAAAGCAAGATATAACGTGCGTGTGTTATAATGTGCTCGTGTTATATCTTAGTTTTGACATGGTTTTTTGTGTTTGTGAGGGAAATGTCTAGCAAGAAATAACGCAAGCACGGTATAACACACTCATATTATGTATTGCTTTATGTTAAATGCTACTCTATTGAGTGTATGCTTATAAATTTGTATGTTTGTATGTACATGTATGCTTGTATGTCATGTATGTATGTATGTATGCCTAAATGTATGCATGTATGTATCAATGCATGTATATTGTATGCATGCCTATATGTATGTAAGATTGTATCTACACATGTACATGTATGCTTGTATGTATGACGTCCCTAGCATGGTGAACTTTCTTTTAGTATTTTAAAAATCACTCTAGTGAGAAATTAGCTAAAAATATGTAGTTGATGCATGATTTTTTTGATAAATATTTAATGAATATTTGATTTTTTACTAATTTTCTAAGTGGACACTTCCTGAAAAATAGAATTTTGGTCATGCTACCCCTACAAATTTTGGAAACTAATTGAATTTAAAAAAAAAAAAATTGTAGAATGGATTCTAATTTTTAAAAATGTAATTTATTTGAAATTTCAATGAATGGTTAATTTATAACGAAAAAAACACCAAACACTACTTTTTTCCAAAAAAGAGACACACAAACAAAAGAAATTATAGATGAAAGGCTTAACATTGTCAGAAAGTGAAAAAAAATAGATCGTTGGATAGCTAAGAGAGAACCTAACATTACCTAGGTGTTTGATTTGTTTGACATTCAACTAGGTGCAATCTTGATGGTGAGCACAAACCCAATTATGTGAAATATTGTAGAATTTGAAAAAACATGTCTCTAGTCATTGGGAATTCCCTCCAAGCCTTTGGGTTAGTATTCCAAGGAAAATACCAAGCCCAAGGCTTGGGGATTCCCAAAGCAAGATATAATGTGCACGTGTTATAATGCACTCATGTTATATCCTAGTTTTGACATGGTTTTTTGTGTTTGTGAGGGACATGTCTAGCAAGACATAATGTGAGCACGATTTAACGCACTCACATTATGTATTGCTTTATGTTAAATTCTACTCTATTGAGTGTATGTTTATATATTTATATGTTTGTATGTGCATGTATGATTGTATGTCATGTATGTATGTATGTATGCATGCTTGTATGTATGTATGTATGCCTATTTGTATGCATGAATATTGTATGCATGCCTATATGTATGTAAGATTGTATCTACACATGAACATGTATGCTTGTATGTATGTAGGATTGTATGCACATATTTATTATGCTTGTATGTATGTATGTAAGTATGTATGTATTTATGTATGTCTTTAGAGGGATAATTTTGAGAGAGAGAGAGAGAGTTTTCTACGTAGGGTGGTGGGGAGAGAGAGAGAGGGTCTGGAGAGAGGGAGATGGGGTGGAAGTGAGAGTTTAAGAGAGAGGGAGTGGGAGAGAAAGGGTTGGAGTGAGAGGGACTTAGCTAGGTATGGTGGGATGGATAGAGGGAGAGAGAGAGAGGTAGGGTGGGAGAGAGAGAGAGAATTGAGAGAGAGGGAGAGAGAGAGACAAAGAAAGAGAGAGTTATGTAGGTAGGGTGCCAAAGGGAGAGACTTGAGAGTGTGAGGGGGGGTGAGAGGGAGAGAATTGAGAGATAGGTAGTGAGAGGGAGTGTGAGAGAAGGGAGTGGGAGAGAGGGGAGTGTGAGTGAGAGACCTAAGAGAAGGAGAGAGAGGGAGTGACTTGAGAGAGGGAGAGATAGAGGGGGGTGGAGAGAGGGAATTATCTAGGTAGGGTGTAGGGTGGGAGGGATAGATAGAGGAGAGTGAGAGAGAGAGAGATACCTAGGTATTTTTCTAGAGGGAGAGACCTGAGAAAGAGAGGGGGTGGGACAGAGAGACCTGAGAGAGGGAGAGAGAGGGAGTGGGAGAGAGTGGGAGGGAGATAGAGAGAGATATAGAGGGAGCGAGAGAGGGTGGTAGCGATTGATTGAGAGAGAGGTACGAAGAAAGAGGGAGAGGGTAGATAGAGACAGTTAGAGAGGGTAGGAGAGAGGGAGGGAGAGAAGTGAGATGTATAGATAGAGAGAAAGGGATAGGGGTCTGAGGGATTAGGGTGTAAGACCTATAGGGTTGATGGTTTAGGGTATTAAGGTTCAACGGTTGAGGTATTAGGTTTTAGGGTAGAGGGTATTGGGTTGAGGGTATAGGGTAGAAGGATTAAGGGTTTACGATTAAGGTTTTAGGGTTCAGGATATAGGTTTGAGGGTATATGGTGTTGTGCCTTTAGCACACACACCCCATTAAAAACAAGGACCCTCTCTTTCCTTCGCCTCATTGAGTCATTTTATTGCCATCTCATTTTCCGTACCCAATGTTTTAGTGTTCAAAATGGTCATTGAATCCCTAATAGTTCATCTTGATTCAACCATGTTTCACCCCCTCAAATTTTCTAAGTCCTAAGTCCTTGCAGAATCCCACTGGCCGTTTGCCTTAGCTTTGCTAAGACAACATCCATGGAGCTCATTGGGCCCACTCTGTTGGGTCACCCCTCTCAGATTTCCAATTCCTCACAGCTATTTCAAGTGGCCTCCCTTCAACAACTTTCCATCCTCTGGGACCGGCCGAGGTGTTTGCCATTTTCCATGATTGTTAACTTTTTCAAATGGCTCTCTTCTAGCGACTTTCTACCCTTTGGGTTCTGGAGTTCCCTTCACTGTCTGTTTGTCACTGACATCCCAACGGCTTTTTTCTAGTGGTTGTTTGATCACTGGAATGCAAAGTTCCCTTTGTTGTTTGTACATCACAGAACTTTTTCAAATGACTGTTACTTGGCTACCACCCAACTGTCGAATCCCAATGTCTCCGGCATTGTTTTCAAATTTGTAGCTCACCAACCTTTAGACATGCCATACATTTATGAGGTGTAGTTAATGAGTGATTTTCTATATATAGCCAGCTCTGAACTATCATTTTCATTGACTAGTGTGTTCAGAACGTGTCAGAGCTAGCTCCCATTGCAGCGATCACCCCCCTATCACTCAATTTCTATTTCTAGGTCTTGGTCATCGCATTGGTCATTCATCTTCATCAGGTTCTAGAGGTAGGGTTTCTTCTCGTGGGCCTTGTATTGTTTTTTCTTTGGTTTCTTACAAAAATGATAAATTAAAAGGAGAAAAACACATGAACTAGATAGAAAAAAAAGGCACCAAAAACCCATATGAGAAAACTTGAGAAACCCTTGAAATCAACCAACATAGTGGCTGCAAAACCTTGACTCCTCGGTGTCTTTCTTCAGCTAGAGAGGTCACACTCTGCAGGCTCACGAACTCCCATTTCCTTTGCCACCATTAGGAAACTGAACGAAACTCAAAATAACGAACCCCTCATTTAGGTCTGCCTTCACGAGAGGACTCCATCCTTTCGCCCTGGTTGAGAAATTCATGAGTTGAAGGAAGGTCATCGACCCATTTGTGTCCCCGCCTAGGGGACTCCCTCCTCGAGGTGCTACTTATAACCTAACATCCCAAGCAAAATTCTGGTCCTATCCTTCCGTCCTTTGGACCCCGCTCATTCATCCATCGTGTAACTTTGAACCTGAAAATGATCAAGAGCCAAGTTGCTTTTGGGTCCCACCTCGCAGACCTCCATCCATGGACAGTTGTGCCAAGCCTACTACCCTTTGCAGTTATTAGCATCTGGCATTCCAACCTTTGGGACCCGACCCCATCATGGCCACTAAAATGCAAAACAAATGACTAAGTAATGAGCCTTTGTGGGTCATCTTCCCTGGGTTTCCTTCATTGGGACTCTGTGAGCACTCTACCATCTCTTAGGGTTTTCAAGTAGCATCTTTCTATCCTTCAGGTCCCAGTCTCATCTTGGTGGTTTGAATGAGAAACAAGAAAATTGCTAAGGTGCTCATCCTCTGTAGGTATCCCTCATCGGGTTACCGTCATTAGGACTTCATCTCATCCTCGCCATGCCCACCCATAAAACTACCTCCATCCTTCCAGTGCTCGAAACCTAAACCTACCTTGTCTAATAGATGCTCCAAACAACAAAGAAGTGAACACAAGCTAAACTCTTGGCTAGACCTGATGCTCTGGGTCTCCCACTGGAGCTCCTCCTAACCTTTTCCATCCCTGATGATAATCACCTAGTGACTTTCTTCCTCCTCAGACCTGAAGTGCCTGAAAGACAAGTGAATGATGTTTGAATGATAAGATACTGTGTTGACCACCTTCTAGAGCAGCGGGACCTTCCTATCGAAACTCCTCCCTAGGGATGTCGCCTTTCCAGAGTCGTTCCTAATGACAAACATCGAATAACCAAGTCTCCTTCTGGTTTCAATTTCCAAAATGAGGGCCTTAATACTCTCCTATCATCAAACTAACTTCGACCCACATGCTAAAATATGGCACTTCCCTTAGTCGACTCCTCAAAATGTCCAAATTTGAAGGCGGGTTGGGATAGGTAGGCCAACGTGCCCTGATGGTTGTCCCTCCTGCATCAACTCTAAAATAGCCATCATCCCAAGAATGTTTGACCCCTAGGGCCCAAAGTATTCAAACTCCCTCCCATGAATTGCTAACGTCAATTTGGATGATATGATATATTTTTTCAATGCTGAATTATCCAATCTAACTCCATTTGCAGAGATTTGGCTAATGTTTCCATGTTTTCATGCTTGATTGTGATCACCTCTCTTTTTCCTGCAAGATATATGGAATAAGGTGCGGGACCTTCGAGAGTAGTCCCGGAGAAAGACAAAAGAAATAAAATAGGTAAAGCATCCCACATAAAGGATGATAAGGATCAGATGAAGTATATGTTCCAAGGGGAACCTCTGAACTCCAAAGTCACCTCAACCTGGAAGGAGGTCTTTGACACAAACATCAGCCATATAGACATAGATGAATTCAAGCTGAGAGTTTGAGTCAACCCTAAAATAGAGAATGCAAGAAATATGAAAAGTAGTGGGTTGGCTAAAGCCATAGGCTTTCCTCCTTCCCTCATTGCCCCCGAACTTGTTATGGCTTGTAGAGAGGCATACCAAGAAGAGACCAGAACCATCGTAGATAGAGATGGAAATGTTCTGGCTGACATGTCTGCTAAGGTGATAACAAGGAATTTTCATATCCCTACCTTTAGGGAGATGGAAGTACCAACCATTGATGATGGAAGGGCTATGTAGGATTAATACCTCCTCAAGCGTAAAATACTTATTAATCAGTACTGGTTGAAGGAGAAGAGGGGCAGCGCTGCA
The DNA here is from genome assembly GCA_007258455.2 of Sequoia sempervirens. Taxonomy (NCBI): domain Eukaryota; kingdom Viridiplantae; phylum Streptophyta; class Pinopsida; order Cupressales; family Cupressaceae; genus Sequoia; species Sequoia sempervirens. The sequence goes on along the minus strand of VDFB02000017.1, from coordinate 307,444,328 downwards.
AAGGTTCCCCAGGAGCTCTTTTGTAATGACTTTTATGAGGATTACAATTATTTGGTGACCCTATTGAGCAGATTAATGGGCCTTCCAATTGCGGCCTACTTCCAAGAATGGATGTTGTATTTCATTGAAGAGATTCTCCGTGGAGAAGCCAAGTTCTACTAGGCGGGGATAATCAGTGATTGCTTCCATGAGTGGTTTATGGCTATTAATAAAAACTCCATATTTTACATGACATCTTACTTGGTCTATTCATTGGCTGAACAGATGCAATAGACAGGCTTATTCAAAGCACTAGATGAGGAACCATGCAAGGAGTTGAAAGTCTATGATAAGTACCCTCAACTACAATTCAGAAACTCCAAGAGGGACTATTGCAGAGTCAATGCCACTTTTATAGGTCATATTGTCAGATTGCTTGAGGGTGACTTTGAAAGGAGTCTCCCATAGTGCCAATTCCTTCCTTAAACATTTTTCCTTCTTATTCAATCAATATCCAAAGTTCACCTACATTCGTGATGAAGGATTTTTAGAAAGAGCATGTATCCCAATGACCAGATAATACTATTAGAGCTCTCTCGGTAGCTACGACATGCACACACACTTTTGAGCAACAAGAATAAGGCAAGGATTCCTTATCCCCTATCCTTCGGCCAAGGGCTATAGGAACTCCATACCTCTCAGTGTGCTGATAATTCAGAGAAAGAACTGGTGGAATACCATTTGAGACTCCACACTACCCGACCACGAATGGACCCCTATGGAAAAATCAAGAAGGCACTTGGACCTGAATACACCCATCTACATAGCATCAAGGAATTTTGGGCTAATTGTAAAGATGATAATGAAGTGCGAATGAGGCACTATATGTGAATGACAACATATTTTGTAAAAAGGGTCAACTTGTTCCCCGTACTAGATCAGGTAGCAGGAGATGAAAATACAATAATGGATCCTTGGTACTATACTGTTACCAATCTCCTACTACCGCTGATTTATTGGGATGAACAAGAGGTTGATGACCTTGATATTGTAACTAAGCCCATCGAGGCTAGAAAAAAGAGTGGCTTGATGCACAAATTTCCCAATTGAAGAAACAAGGGGTCACTTTGACCTATGAGGGGCTCGAGAATGAGCCAACAAGTGAAACAGACAATGGGACAACTGCTGCCCCATTAGGAGAGAATTCAACATCTCCTCCATCTACCAGGTCATAGAAGAGAAAAGAAGTTGTTGAACAATAGCCCAACCCTAAGGTGTACGCAAGAAAGGCGTCGGAGGGAGAACCTTCCAAGAAACATAAGATATCATACAATTTCACAGAGATGCCTACCTTTGATGAATATCCATTTCATGAGGGAGAGGAAATGGAGGTGGAGCAACCAAAATGTCCACCTGCTACCTCCACTATTGCTACCCCTTCACCTGCTTCTCAGGTGATGGTTGCTACTTCTCCACCTGCGGTGGATATCTCGGTCCACCTTGCCTCTTCTCCACCCATTGTGTAGGTTGTAACCATTGACTCTTCTTCTACCACCACCTATCCACTTTCCTCTACTTCCATTTCTTTGATAAAATCACTATCCCTAGAAACAACAACAAGATGAATGCTTGCACTCTCACTTCTAGAAGCCTTCTCTCGGCATATGCAGAACGTTCCCATAGAAATTTTTGAAGTATTAATTAAACCAACTATTCAAGCTTCCCTAGTGCAGAATTCTTGCCAACATGCCTGCCTCAACTCCTCCAACTGAACCACTAGAGATGAAAGCCACAATGCAGATTTCTAAGGAGTTAGAGAGGAAAGAAAAGGAAGCAAAAAGGGAATTGGAGGATGAAGCATATGATTACCATGAGCACCCAAAGCACAAGCATTCACAAATTGATAAGGTGGTCCATGAAGGAGAAGAAATAGAGTCCTCCGAGGGTGATGAAGAAGAGGATGGCACCAAATATATTGTGGAGAACTTTGATGCAAGCCTCGAGGAGGAGTTATCTCGACAGTTGAAAGATGTCAGGGAGGAAGTAGAAAGGCCACCTTCCAAAGAGGAAAAGGGTTCAAGTGATAAAATGGGAGAAGACAATGAACTTCCAACCGGGGAGCATGATGAAGGCCCCAAGCATGATGAAGAAATGCCTCTCTTAGAAGAATAAGAAGAGCAAGAAAAGAAGGAACAAGAAGATGTGCAACCTCGACATGAGGAAGAGGAGAATAAGGAAGAAGATAAACCCTAGGAAGAGGTTGAAACCCACTAAATCCCAAGAACTGAGCAACCTAAAGAACATGGCCATGAAGAAGAAGAAGAAGAAAAGGAAACTACCAAAGGGGAAGATAGCCCCAAAGAGCATACAGCCACTGAGTCTCCACAAAAGGAAACTGTATTCATTCATGATTCAGATGAAGAAGAAGGAGAAAGGACCGAACATGAGACTCTGGCTGGTAAGGTGATGAAAATTGAACACACCCATGAAGAAGAACCTGATCATGAATCAACAAGGGGAGAATCTCGTATGCCTGAGTGGCTTGAGAAACAACTGGAGAAGAAAGCTCCTACCCCAAAGGATCCAAGAGAAGATTGGAGGCCATCTTATCATGAGCCCAAATCAGTACCAAGAAAGAAAAGAAGCCTAAAGTTAGATCCAAACTGAGCATGAATGCTTCTTGGTCTAGGACTGTGCAAATTGCCAAGCCAGTTGTGGGTGAAGAAGGGATAAGTTATGATGTCTCCACCATCAACTTGGGGACAACCACCAGAGAACATAAAATAGATCATCTCCAAGAGTCTGTTGCTATGGTTTTACATCAAATGCACAAGGAAAAGATATCCAAGGAAGAGTTAAAAGCATAAGTGGTTGATTTAACAACATATATCCAACAATGGTCATCGATGGAAGAGCTCTCTACCACGTCCTTGGCACCACCACAACTATTGTCCAAGGAGAAAATTGACAAGCTTGAGAAGAGAAGGAATTGGACAAAGACTATGGAGGATTGGTTCTGACAAGTCCTATATGTTGGAAACATGGGCATCAATCATGCTATCAGGATAACAAATAAGTTCTTAGAAGTACAAAGATACCTTGAGGGCATGAGGAAGTTCTACACTAACTTCCCAAAGGTATATGGGTCCACCTATCCTAAAATTGAGGCCATCCTCAAGCTGCCTCAAAAACATGGGAAAAGGAGCTTGCACTGATGAAGGATGATCATTGGTTGGTGGATACATGGAAGTTGGACTTCAATCATAGAAAAGAGATACTAGAGCAACTGCTCTATAAAGTGGAGCATAACATCAATTGGGCCAAAGTAATTAGGGTAGACTGTATTAATTGTTTGAAATTAACGACAGGTTGTGATATGCCTACCTTCGAGATTGATCCGGAAAAGATAAAGCCTTATTTCCATAAGAAGATGGAAGATGGGATGTCGGGAAAACTTACCACAAATTTTATGAGTTTTTTTTTTCCTCAGGCTTTCATCCAATTTGAACAAGTTAGGGACAACATGACTAAGTGTGATGGAGATTGGGATACACTCACTGGTAGATCTAAGCAATGGAACTACCAGGTGCTCCAATCTAATATAATGGAGATTGATAAGTTGCAGGCATTAATTAGGAAGTTCATGGAATATGTTGCTTTGAAGAAGTAGGAGGGAAACCCAGTCATTGATGAAAATCTCCTCATAGAATAGTTGCAACAAAGGAAATCAAAAAAAGAAAAAAGTGGTATAGTGCTGCCACAAGAGGAAAAAATAGGGAAAAGGACAAAGATGTAATTTTAAATTGTAATATATTTGGGGTTAGGTGAAACCCTAGTTTGTATTGAATCTTGGGCACACAATACAAATCAATGTTGGCCATACATTTTTCTTTTTGAACACTATAAATAGGGGGTCTCCTCTCATTTTCAAGAGAGGTTTGAGTTGTCGTAAAGGCATGCTGCAGAAATTTTAATAGAAGTTCATTGGATTTTGATGGACTCTTGAGTTTCTATTGCATGTTACATGGTTCATCTCCCATAGCTAGTTGATTTAGATAGACTTACTTTGTTGTTCTTCATGTTTTAGATTATTTTGATAGATTATTTAATGTTGTTCAATGGTTGTGTAGATTTCTGTTGTGTTGATGCCTTTCTTGTCCATACTTTTTGTTGTTTACTGATGGTAGATAGCTGTCTAAAGTTAGTTTGGGCATAAACTAAAAGTTGCTCCAAACTTCTATCTTTCATTCATGCATGTTTGTGGTGAATGAATGGTTGAATATTTGTATTCCTTAGAAGCTTGCACAATTTTGATGATACTGTGAGTTAATCTGGTTAAGTGAAATTATGTTTTGGGAAGGTAATTCGCAGTAGAACCCTCCATGATCAGTGTTCATCACTAGTTTCAAATCCAGGAACATCTTCTCTTCCTTGCCCTTTTTCCTTTTTTTTAATAAGTAGCCTAAGTAGCCTATGCTAAGGTTCATTGAACATTGTAAATCCAAACCATAAGATAAAATAGGAGTTCAAGATTTTTGTTTGAACGTGCAGAAAATTGCACACTAACTTCCCATCTCAGGAACTCGATTTGAAGATTCATCTCTTCTCTAGCAAAAATCCATAAGCTGCCCTGTGATTACCATCAAAATCACATGAAATATCAACTGATAAATTTCATGCACATCATGACCTGACACCCGAGAGACCTTGGGGTAGTGATTGGTAACTTTCTTTCAAATTTCTACCTTTCAAGAGAGGTAGTGCGTCTATGCAATGTCTTTATTGAGAAGTGCAAAAACACCCATCAACAAAACTTTCACTAGAAGGAGGGCCATCTTAGTTAAGATGGATCAAGGTGATTCACTCTCCCTTGAGAGGTCTCGAATAGTTTTAAGGTCTACTCCAAACAAAGGGGAATTCTAGGAACTACAACCCCCTTCAAGGACAAGAAAGACTAAGGGGGAGGATGCAGCCTCTTCTTCCTCCTCCGTTCCACCCACTTCACCTTTGCCTTCACCTCCTTTCTCCTTCCATTCACCTCAGACTCAGTAGACTTCCTTCACCTTCATCCGTTCTGCTCAACCATACCACACAACATTTCTAGCTCTTGCTTCCCACAGCCGGGGTGTTGCCCGCTCCCTTACTCTCCAAGTCCAAGGTGTAGTCCCAACTGCCACTACCCCTGTGCAGCCCTAGGTTACTGTTTTATAAAAAATACCACCTCCACCTCCCCTCATGGCTTGGCTTGGGTAAAATCCTTCTCCGTTACACTTTAATTCTTACCATGACATTCCTAAGAATTTAGAGAGCTTTTGTTTGAAGTTCAATCCTCGGGATCCATAGAGGATAGCTGAGGAGCACATCAAGATATCCCAAACAATGTTGAAATACATGCAGATCAATCAGGAAGATGTGGCATGTAGGCTCTTCCCTTATTCATTGGGGGAAGAGGCCTTCTATTGGTATATTAACTTGCTAGCAGGATCCATTACATCTTTGGATTTGATGATGAATGCCTTCTTGCAGAAGTTCAAGATCTCAATTAGCCCTTTAGAGCTATACTGACAATTCACTATAGTTCGTAGGGAAATCAATGAGCCGATCAGCTCCTTTAATGATCGATTCCATTGAGCCTACACAAGGTTGCAAGCCACACATACACTTAATGATGTTGTTCCTTACCAGTTTGTTATGCAACATTGGACAACCTCACAGTTACATTGGTAAAAAGAATGCGACCACCTCTAACTAGACTGGTGGATGCCTATGTAGAGTCAGTTATTTCCAGTATAGACTTGGGACAAAACATTTCTAGCCTGTTGCCTTCCTTGGGTCTAGTGGCTCATTTGATACAAGTTCAAGGGCTCAACCAAGTGTTCGCTCATCAAACATCTCTTATGAACCAGGTGCCTCAGTTTCCCATAGTTCCACATCTAGGACAACTGATGAACTAGGTGCCTCCTGTACCTCCGTATGTGTAGCCGTAACAACAATAGACCTACTCTCAGGCCCCCCAACAACAACAGGCATACTCTCAGTAGGTTCAAATGCCATTATACATGTAGGGACCAGAGTTTCCCCTAGCACAACAAAATCAACTAACTAACCCATTTGTTTTCCTTCAAAACCAAATGTCGTAGCTAAGTAATCTCAAGAAAGACCAGTTTGAGGAGCTGACCAAAATGATCAAGAAGATGTCCATGGAAATGACACATCTAAGAAATTAGAATAATCAGTTGCAAGCTTCCCAATGGAGCATTCAAGCCAACCTCAACAAGGAAAATAGGGACAATTGTGATGCAAGTTTCCTCGAGGAAAAGTTATTAAAGAGGACAAAATTCTAACCAAAATTTTGAAAGGAGGCTAGCCCAAAGACAAAATAGAACATGGAATACTAGGCCCAATAATGAGGGTGTTCCTACTCTACTTGACTAGCCTACAAATGCTGAAAAGGAAACTAGTGGTGTGTACCTTGCCAAAGCAGCTCTCTCTAGATGGTGTCAAATTCACAAAACTAGTAGGCACTCTAAGTTGGATTGCCCTGAGTTCCTCACTGCTGCAGAAATTTTCCAAGTCAAAGTTCAAAATTTTGTGGACAATGCCAAATGCCATGACCTAGTCCCATCCGAGTCATATGACTCTTCCTGTCTTGTGGTCAATCTAGTGTCATTCCCATGAAGTGAGAACAATGTCCCAGAATGCGAGGATGCTCCACCAAAAGAGGATGAAATCCAACATCCCACCTGACCCCAATGCCAATAATAATCCTGGTCTTCCTCATGTGCCTACTCAATACCTCAACAAGGATAGGCCATTAAATCAACCTCAAAACCAGGCACAAAACCAACCTCAAGGTCAACCTAAAAATCAATCAAGCCAGACAAAAGCCTAGCCTGCTAGCTTTTCCATAGGTGGAGCCTTTGAAAGTAAAATTGAAGAAATGGGAGAATATGTTACGAAGGAGTTCAAAAAGGTCAAAATTAGCTTGTTCGCCTTTGAGTTACTTAAGGTTCCTATAGTTAGGCATGCCTTCTTTAGGGTGATTAATGGAACCCCCTCCTCTAAGGAAACACAAGAAATACCAGCCAAGAGAGTCCCTTTCAAAGACCCTCCAAGTGAGTCTATTATTCAACAAATTCATCACAAGAAGGCAGATCCAGTTCAAAATCAGTCAACGGGTAAGTAGTTTGTAAAGGAACTATTTCAGAAGAATAGGAAAAACCCCAAGGATCATCCCTTCGGGAAGACTAGGGATAAGGATAGCAATAAGAACAAAGCTTAGGTAGCTCAGATGGACATGCCTATGGGCCTCTTCCAAGGAAAGTTGGAAACACCGCCCTTCCCCACCACCATCTGGATATTCAGAAAGAATTTGCACAATTGTCTTCTTGATTCGGGGGCATCAACCAATGTCATGCCCTTAGTAGTATGCAAATATCTTGGGATTACCCCCACACCTTCAAGAAGAAAAGTGACTCAACTAGACAAAACTGAGGTTAGCATAGTGGGAGAAATGAATCAGATCCCAATACAGATTGTTGTAGATCTAAGGGTATAACAAGTCATTGAAATTCAGGTGGCAGACATCCCTGAAACCTATGGGATTATCCTTGGGTGAGACTTCACTAGAATGCTGAATGGATATGTTGCAATAGATCACTCTCACATGTGGTTGCCATGGAAAGGGATACCAAATCAGATCTGTATAGATTGTGAGCCTCGTATGAAGTTCATGATTATCGAGTATAACAACACCAACGAGGTGTTGTTTGTTGAGACTAAGCTCGGGAACTACTCTCCTATCTCATATCAAGATGAGTTGGAAGATTCAAGAGAGAGGATGGTTACGAAAGTCTTCCTGGTCCAATGTATCCCTTCGATCAATTTTTCCCATAAACCTTAGAGCACAGAAATGCTAGTAGAACCTGATGATGAGGAGTCCCTTGAAGATGACACTTTAGGATTGTTGGATGGATTCTAAGACTTTATGTAAAAATGCATGCAGAATCAGCTCAGCTTGGGTGTGAGAATGAATTTCCAAGAGCTCTTACTGCCTAATTGGTGCAGGGAACACAACACTACCCACTCTGAGTTTGAGTGTCATTTGTGCCAAACAATAGTAGAACATATCAAAGCACAGGTCACCCCCAAAGAAGAGTTGTCGATGGAGCAGCTTGTTGTAGACCTTAACTAGTCAACACCTACCTAGAAAACATTTGATGTAATTGTTAAACCAAAGAGAGGCCACACCTAATTGGCCCCAGAGTCAAGGACTCGCCTAAGTTCTGAACTCTACACTTTGATGGGTCCAAATCCAAACAAGGAGAAGATGTCGGATTCAAGCTTATCAACCCCACGGGTAAGTCCTACTTTGTCGCCTGTAGGCTTCAATTTCATTGCACCAATAATGTAGTGAAATATGAAGCTTTGGTCCATGGTCTCTTAATGGCTTTGAGAAAGAATGTTAAAATGATACAAGTTTTTGGTGATTTAGAACTAGTAGTCAAACAAGTCAGAAAATTGTACTCATGCCACAATAGAAGGTTGGAAAACTATAGGCATAGAGTCTGGGATCTTTTAGAAAGTCTACATGCATTTAAAATATAGCTAATCCCACATTCTTAGAACCATACAGTTGATGCTTTGGCTCAAGCAACCAACACTTTACAACCCTTGTCCCTGTCTGGCCTCAAGAAATTTATTGTGGAGTTGACCTCTACCCCATATGTCCTAGATAATGTCACTCACTTCTAGGTTTTCAATGATGATAAACATATCCTGGAATTCATCACCAGTTTTGATGTGTTTGCAACACAAATAATTGATGAAGTTGATCCAGAAGAAACTGAATTAGATATAGAAGGGGTCATCAACCTCAAAACCAATACTATTCCATGAGGTATGGTTCAGCTTAAGCACATATTTGACCTAGATCAGATCTGAGATCAGGACCAACAAGGAAAGAAAGAGTCCATAAATAACCAATGTGACATCCACAACCTAGGAACAACTGAGGAAATCAAAAATGTGTTTATTGGAAAAGTGTGTACCGCAAAAGAAAAGAAAGGAAAATTTGATGCTTTGAGGAAGTATCATGATGTGGTAGCATGGAGTTATGAAGACTTAAAGACCTATGATATCTCCATTATCACACATACCATCCCTCTCAAGCTTGATGTGCAACCATTCCGACAAATACAATGTCTCATCAATGCATTGTTGGAACCCATCATTTACAAGGAGGTGCAAAAACTACTTCAACCAGAATAATCTTTCTAGTTAGGCACTCCACATGGGTGGCCAACTTGGTCCTGGTTAGGAAAAAGAATGGAGAAATCAAATTGTGTGTGGACTTCCACAATTTGAAAAGAGCTTTAAAGAAAGAAAATTATCTAGTGCCATCATTGGATGAGGTGTTGCAGATCGTCAATGGTTTGCAGATGATGTCCTTTCTCAATGGATATTTTGGGTACAACCAAGTCATGGTGCAATATGAGGATCACCATAAAACAACATTCACCACCAAGTGGGGCACATTTTCATATAGAAGAATGCCATTTGGGCTCATCAATGTTGGTGCCACCTTTCAACGTGTCGTGGATATAGATTTTAAGGACTTGATTGGAAAGGGTATAATCATCTACATGGATGATTTGACTGTGTTTTCAAAGTAGCAGAGTGACCATGTCTCCAATCTGTGTAAAGTTTTCTAGAGGTGCCAATAATTTGGGGTCTCCCTTAACCCGAAGAAGTGCATCTTCAGAGTCATTGAAGGGAAATTGCTTGGGCATGTTATCTCGGAACAAGGCATCTCCATTGACCTCAAGCACATTCAATCTTTGTTGAAAATACCGCTGCCAGGTAGCAAGAAAGAACTTAAATCTTTCTTTGGAAAGATAAACTTCGTAAGGAAGTTCATGATAGGCTTCACTGAGATCGTCAAGCTGCTTCATGCCATGTTGAAACAATATGCCAAGATCAAGTGGAATCCCAAAGAAAAATATGCCTTTGAAGAAATCAAGAAAGGAATTGTTGAGGCACCAGTGCTAGTCAGCCCAGACTACCTGAAGCCCTTTTATATTTACTCCTTTTCTTCAGATCACTCATGTGCCAACATTTTAACCTAAAAGGATAATGAAGGGAATGAGCACCCAATCAACTTTAGGAGTGCTCACTTGAAATATGCTAAAATAAGATACCACAATGTGGAAAATTAGGAATACACCCTTGTACGAGGAGTCAAAAAGTTCAAGCATTACATCTTACACAATAAGGTGTTTGTCATAGTTCCTGACCTAGCAGTGAAGACGTTGCTTATGCAAAATGAGCTAGGGGAGTGAAGAGCAAAGTGGGTTACCCTATTGCAGGAATATGACATGGATATTCAACCAATGAAGCTGGTTAGAAGTAGGCACTCACTAAAATGATAGCAGAAATAATAGCTAAAGCATGACTTGAACTTACAGTGCAACAATACTAGCTTGAGGATGTTTCCCTAGGGGAGTGGTATGATGACATAGTTTATAACTTGTTGAACCAAAAATTCCCACCTCACTTGCAAGGAGTTCAAAATCATGCTCTCAAGTTGCAAATCAGTAGCTACATGTTGTAAGGATCCATACTATACAAATGGAATCAAGAAGGTGTCTATCTGAGATGCCTTAGTAAAGAAGAAGCTGACCAGGTTTTGAAAGAATTTCAAGACAAGTTTGGCACCGATCATGGATTTGGCCCTTTGACTATTGATCAGGTCCTATGAGTAGGTTACTATTGGCTAACAGTATTCAAAGATGCTCACAACCATGTTTGCATGTGCCACATATGCCAGATTGCCGCAACCAAAGAAAAGAACGTTGTTGTCCCATTGCAACCAGTTCTGGAGGTGAGACCATTCGCACAATGGGGTCTTGACTTCATTGGTCCGGTAATCCCACCATCATCCACAAGACACAGGTACATTCTGACTACTTTCAATTATTTTACTAGATGGACAGAAGCCATTGCATGTAGGAAATGCACAACAAAGGTAGTTACAAATTTTCTTGAAAGTTTCATTTTGAATCATTTTGGTTGCCCATATGCATTAGTATGTGATAATGGCCTTGCATTCTCCTTGTTCAAGTTTGCTAGTTGGGATTTTGATTATGGAATATCCCTCAAGTTTTCATCTAACTACTATCCCCAGGGAAATGGCCTAGTATAATCCACTAACAATAACTTGATCACTGTGATAAAAATTTGCTTGACAGGAATCCTAAGGATTGGCACACCCAGCTCCATTTTTCCCTCTAGGCAGATCGCGCATGCCATAAGACTACCCTTGGTGATTCCCCATTTCACCTCATCTATGGCTTAGAGCCTATATTCCCAATCCATTTAAAAATCCCCACCATCCAATTCATTAATGACTATTATGAAGGGATTGTAGATAAGCTCGCTTGGCCAAGTTGTTACACTTAGAAGAAGTACGAGATTGTGCAATAGAAATTTTTTCCAAACACTAGGGCATAGTCAAAATATGGTTCAACCACCGAGGAAAGATCAAGGCCTTTAGAATTGCAGATCTAGTTCTATGTTGGGACAAGGCCCATGAGGAGAAAGGGGGACATGACAAATTTAACAAGATTTGGCTTGGCCCCTTTTAGATAGTTGAAATCCTTGGAGACAATGCTTTTCACTTAAAGACCTTAACTGGTGAGGATGTCCCATTGCCTGTCAACGGGAAACTCCTAAAGCATTACTTCCAAGCCTGAGCTCTTTTAGAGCTATTCCTGTAAATACTTGTATATAGGTTAGTTTAGGTTGCTTTTGGTTTGCTTTCGTTTTGTTGCTTTGTGTTGCTTCACTTCGTTTTTGCTCATTTCCCTGCTATTTTGTTTTAAAGAGGGTGTTATTTTTTTCTACTATGGTGGCCATGCTCATTTAATGAATGGTTCACTTTTCTACCCACTCTTAGTGTTCTTTGGCTAAATATTCACTCTCAACTATTGGTCTTTGATAGCTACCATGGGATGACTTCCTCGCTTGAAATTTTTTGTAGAACCCGACCCTTGGTTGAGTCTTCCTCTTACATTCATCTCAAATCCAACATGAAACACATATTAATGGTTTCCAAAGGTTTGTACAGTAGCCATTATGATGATTTAGTGAGAAAAAAATATTAGGCCCGCTCTAGTGACCACTATGGTTCCCAAACCCATAGTAGGCTTCAATGCTTAGATGGTTGAGCAAAAGAAGAAAGTGTTACAAGAAAATTGTAAGAAAGAAAATAAAAGAAAATGTTGGAATCAAGCAACCATATGGGTTTGCGGGTAACTCTCCAGGGCTATGAATGTCTGGTTGGTAGTAGAGCAATATATGTGGGGTCATAGTGACAACTCCATCGGGGCTATGGACGCCTAGCTAGTAGCAGGGCAATGTATGTTACTTTTGGGGTTGGACGATTCATGTAGCTCACTCAGTTAGATTAATGACCATTTATCATAGTTTCTAAGGAAAGGAAATGAATTCATTGAACACACACTTCTGAGATGTTTCATAGGTTGACTCAACTAAGGATCCCATTCTCTTAGTTCACTTTTGGATGCTCGGCCCTTGGTCTGCAAAACCAGAGATTCTGGGTTCTGAGTGAGCATTTATCCTTAGAATGCTCAGGAGCATTCTCTAGCAGTTTTGCCATTTTTTGTGCCTTCAGCACACATGCCCCATTTGAAATAAGGACCCTCTCTTTCCTTCGCCTTGCCGGGTCATTTTTTTTCATCTCATTTTGCATGCCCCCTATTTTAGTGTTCAAAATGTTTAGTGAATCCATAAGAGTTCATCTTGAATTCACCATGTTTCACTCCCTCTAATTTTCTAAGTCCTACGTCCTTGTAGAATCCCACTGGTTGTTTTCCTTGGCTTTTCTAAGACAATGTCCATGGAGCTCATCAGGCCTGCTCTGCTGGGTCACCCCTCTCAAATTTCTGATGCCTCACGATTATTTCAAGTGACCTCCCTTCTACAACTTTCTATCTTCCGGGATCCAATGAGGTGTTCACCATTTTCCATGATTGTTAACTTTTTCAAATGACTCTCTTCTGATGGCTTTCCACTCTTCAGGTTCTGGAGTTCCCTTCATTGTCTAATCTTCAGAACTTGGAGTTCCCTTTGTCATTTATCTATTGCAAAACTTTTTTAAATGGTCGTTAGCCGGCTACCACCCAACTGTTAGATCTCGATGTCTCTAGCGCTATTTTTGAATTTGAAACTCACCAAAATTTGGACATGTTGTACCTGCATTTATGAGGTGCATTTAGTGAGTGATTTGCTATATATAGCCAGCTCTGAAGTGTCATTTTCATTCTCTAGTGTGTTCAGAACACGTTAGAGCTAGCTCCCATTGCAGTGATCACCCCTCCTATCACTTGATTTCTATTTCTAGGTCTTGTCCATCGCATTGGTCATTCATCTTCACTTGGTTCTAGAGGTAGGGTTTCTTCTTGTGGGCCTTGTATTGTTTTTTCTTTGATTTCTTGAAAAAATGATAAATTAAAAGGAGGAAAACACATGAACTAGATAGAGAAAAACAAGGCACCCAAAACCCATATGAGAAAAACTTGAGAAACCCTTGAAATCAACCAACATATTGGTCATGGAACCTTGACTCCCCGACACCATTCTTCGGCTAGAGAGGTCACGCTCCTTGGGCCATCACACTCCCATTGCCTTTTCCACCATTAGGAAACTGAATGAAACTCAAAATGGCAAACCCCTTGTTCAGGTCTGCCTTTGCAGGAGGAATCTATCCTTTTTCCCTGGTTGAGAAATTCATGAGTTAAAGGAAAGTCATCGACCCATTCAGGTCCATTCTCGCGGGACTCCCTCCTTAGGGAACCGCTTATAACCTGACATCCCAAGTGGCATTTTGGTCTCGTACATCCATCCTTTGAACCCTTCTCCTTCATCTGTCGTGTAACTTTGAACTTGAAAACAATCAAGAGCCAAGTTGCTTTAATGTCCCACCTTGTGGACCTCCATTCACAGACAGTTGTGCCAAGCCTACCGCCCTTTGCAGTTATTAACATCCGGCATTCTGATCTCCTGGACCCGACCCCATCATGGCCACCGAAATGCAAAAAAAATGACTAAGTAACAAGCCTTTGCAGGTTGTCTTCCCTGGGTTTCCTTCATCGAGACTCCGTGAGCACTCCGTCATCTCTTACAGCTTTCAAGTAGTGTTTTTCTGTCATTTGGGTCCCATTCTCATCTCTGCAGTTTGAATGAGAAACAAGAAAATTTCTAAGGTGCTCATCCTCTATGGGTCTCCCTCGTCAGGTTTTCATCATCGGGACTCTATCTCATCCTCACTGTGCCCACACACAAAACTACCTTCATCCTTTGGAACCTGAACCTACCTTGGCCGTTGGATGCTCCAAACAACAATGAAGTGAACACAGGCTAAACTCTCGACTGGACCTAATGCCCTGGGTTGCTCCCACCAGAACTCCGCTCAACCTTTGTCATCCCTAACGGCAATCACCTAGCAGCTTTCCGCCTCCTCAGACCCAAAGTGCCTAAAAGACAAGTGAATGACGCTTGAACGATAAGAGATTGTGTTGACCACCTTCCAGAGCCGTAGGTCGCACCCATTGAAACTCCTCCCTTAGGATGCTAGGCTAATAGGGTCGTTCCTAATGATAAACATCAAACAACCAAGTCTCCTTTTGGTTCTAATTGCCAAAATGAGGACCTTAATACTCTCCTATCATCAAACTAACTTTAACCCACATGCTAAATTAGAGCACTTTCCTTAGTGGACTCCTCAAAATGTCCAAATTTGAAGGTGGGTTGGGATAGGCAAGCCATCATACCCTAATGGTTGTCTCTCTTGTATCAACTATAAAACAACCATCAACCCAAGAAAGTCTTACCCCTGGGGCCCAAAGTATTCAAACACCCTCCTATGAACTACTAACGTCAATCTGGATGATATGATAGATTTTTTAAATGTTGAATTATCCAATCTAACTCTGTTTGTAGAGTTGGCTAACATTTCCATGTTTTCATGCTTAATTGTTCTCACCTCTCTTTTTCCCATAGGATATATGGAATCAGGTGTCGAACCTTAAGGAGCAGCTGCAAAGAAAGATAAAGGAAAGAAAATAGGTAAAGCACCCCATGGAAAGGACGATAAGGATCAGATGAAGTATAAGTTCCAAGGGGAACCTCTAAACTCCAAAGTCACCTCAACCTAGAAGGAGGTCTCTGACACAAACATCGGCCATATAGACATTGGTGAATTCAAGCAGAGAGTCTAAATCAACCCTAAAATAAAGAATGCAAGAAATATCAGAAGTAGTGGGTTGGCTAAAGCCGTAGGCTTTCCTCCTACCCTCATCGTCCCCGAACTTGTTATGGCCTATAGAGAGGCATACCAAGAAGAGACCAAAACCATAGTAGACAAAGATGGAAATTTTCTGGATGACATATCTACTAAGGCAATAACAAGGAATTTTCATATCCCTACCTTCGGGGAGATGGAAGTACCAACCATTGATGATGGCAAGGCTATGTGGGATCAAGACCCCTCAAGTGTAAAAGACTTATTAATTAGTATTGGTTGAAGGAGAAGAGGGGCAGCGCTGCAAAGGTTCCCTAGGAGCTCTTTTACAGTGAATTTTATGAGGATTACCATGATTTGGTGACCTTATTGACGGAGTATGAGCCTTCAACGATGGCCTACTTCCAAGAATGGATAATGTATTTCATTGAAGAGATTCTCTGTGGAGAAGCCAAGTTCTACTGGGCGGGGATAATCAATGATTGCTTCCACGAGTAGTTTATGGCTGTTAAGAAAACCTCTAGATTTTACATGACATCTTGCTTGGTCTATTCATTGGCTGAACAAATGCAATACACAAGATTATTTAGAGCTCTAGATGAGGAACCAGGCAGGGAGTTGAAAGTCTATGATAAGTACCCTCAACTACAATTCAGAAACTTCAAGAGGGACTACGACAGAGTGATGATGCTTTTATAGGTCATATTGTTAGATTGCTTAGGGGTGACTTCAAAAGGAGAGTCTCCCATAGTGCCAATGCATTCCTTAAACATTTTTCCTTCTTATTCAATCAATATCCAAAGCTCACCTACATTCGTGCTGAAGGCTTTTCAAAAAGGCCATACAAGCTGCCCCAATATCCCAATGACCAGATAATACTATTAGAACTCTCTCGGCAGCTACGACATGCACACACACTTTTGAGCAACAAGAATAAGGTGGGGATTCCTTATCCCCTCTCCTTCGGGAAAGGGCTATACGAACTCCATACCTATCAGTGTGCTGATAATTTAGAGAAAAAACTGGTGGAATACCATTTGAGACTCCACACTGCCTGACCACGGAAGGACCCCTATGGAAAACTCAAGAAGGCACTTCGACCTAAATACGCCCATCTGCATAGTGTTGAGGAATTTTGGGCTAATTGAAAAGATGATAATGAAGTGAAAATTAGGCACTATATGTGAATGATAGCATATTTCATAAAATGGGTTAACTTGTTCCCCGTACCAGATCAGGAAGTAGAAGATGAAAATACAGTAATGGATCCTCGGTACAACGTCATTGCCAATCTCCTATTGCAACTAATGGATTGGGATGAAAAATATTTTGACGACCTTGATATTGTAACCAAGCCCATCAAGGCCAAAAAAAAGAGTGACTTGATGGGAAAATTTCCCAATTGAAGCAGCAAGGGGTTACTTTGACCTATCAGGGGCTCAAGAATGAGCCAACTAGTGAAACAGACAATGGGACAGTTGTTGCCCCATCAGGAGAGACTTTAGCATCTCCTCCATCCACTAGGTCAAGGAAGAGAAAAGAAGTTGTTGAACAATAGCCCAACCCTATGGTGTATGTGAGAAAGGTGTTGGAGGGAGAAACTTCCAAGAAACATAAGAGATCAGGCAGTTTCACAGAGATGCCTACCATTGAAGAAGATCAACTTCACGAGGGAGAGAAAATGGAGGTTGAGCAACCAAAATATCCTCCTGCTGCCTCCAGTACTATTGCCCCTCCACCTGCTTCTTAGGTGATGGTTGCTACTTCTCTGGCTATGGTGGATATCTCGATCCACCTTGCCTCTTCTCCACCCACCATGTAGGTTGTAACCGTCGACTCTTCTTCTTCCACCACCTCTCTGCTTTCCCCTGCTTCCATTTCTTTGATAACATCACTATCCCTAGCAACAACAACAATACCAATGCCTACACTTTCACTTCCTGAAGCCTTCTCTTGGCATATGCAGAACATTCCCATAGAGCTTTTTGAAGTATTAATGAATCCAACTACTCAAGCTGCTCTATTGTAGATTCTTGCCAACATTCTTGCCTCAAATCCTGTGACTAAACCACCAAAGATGAAAGCCAAAATGTAGATTTCTGAGGAGTTAAAGAGGAAAGAAAAGGAAGAAACAAGGGCATTGGAGGAGGAAGCAAACGACTACCATGAGCACCTAGAGCACTAGCATTTTCAAATTGATAAGGTGGTCCACGAAGGAGAAGAAACAAACTCCTCTAAGAGTGATGAAGAAGAGGATGAAATCAAATATATTGTTGAGACCTTTGATGAAGGCCTCGAGGAGGAGTTAGCTTGACAATTGAAATATGTCGGGGAGGAAGTAGAAAGGCCACTTTCTGAAGAGGAAAATGAGTCAAGTGATAAAATGGGAGAAGATACTGAACTTCCAACTAGGGAGCATGTTGACGGCCCCAAGCATGATGAAGAAATGCCTCTCTTGGAAGAACAAGAAGAGAAAGAAAATAAGGAACAAGAAGATGTGCCACCTCAGCAAGAGGAAAAGGAGAATAAGGAAGAAGATAAACCCCAAGAAGAGGCTAAAACCTATGAAAGCCCAAGAACCGAGCAACCCAAAGAACATGGCCATGAAGAAGAAGAAGAAGAAAAGGAAACTGCCAAAGGGGAATATAGCCCCAAAGAGCATACAACCACTGAGTCTCCACAAAAGGAAACTATATTTATTCATGAGTCAGATGAAGAAGAAGGAGAAAAGACCGAACATGAGACTCTGGCTAGTAAGGTGATGGAAATTGAACACACCCATGAAGAAGAACCTAATCATGAATCAGCAAGGGTGAATCTCGTATGCCTGAGCAGCTTGAGAAATAACTGGAGAAGAAAGATCCTACCCCAAAGCATCCAATAGTGAGATTGGAGGCCATCTTGGCCCGAGCCCAGATCAGTATCGAGAAAGAAAAGAAGCCTAAAGTCAAATCCAAACTAACCATGGATGCTTCTGGGTCTAGGATTGTGAAAATTTCCATGCCAGTTGTGGGTGAAGAAGGGATAAGTTACGATGTCTCCACCATAAACTCAGGGACAGCCACTAGAGAATAGAAAATAGATCATCTCCAAGAGTTTTTTGCCACAATTGTACACTAGATGCACAAGGAAAAGATCTCCAAGGAAGAGTTGAAAGCACAAGTAGTTGATTTAACAACATATATCCAACAATGGTCATTGATGGAAGAGCTCCCTACCACATCCTCAACACCACCACAAATTTTGTCCAAGGAGAAAATTGACAAGCCCGAGAAGAGAAACAATTGGACAAAGACTATGGAGGAATGGTTTCAATAGGTCCTGTATGTTGGAAACATGGGCATCTATCGTGTTGTTAGGACAAAATAAGTTCTTATAAGTACAAAGATACCTTGAGGGCACAAGGAAGTTTTGCACTAACTTCCCAAAGGTATATAGGTCCACCTATCCTAAAATTGAGGCCGTCCTTCAGCTGCCTCATAAAAAATGGGAAAAGGAGCTTGCACTGACCGAGGATGATCATTGGTTGGTGGATATGTGGAGGTTGGATTTTGATCATAGAAAAGAGATATTGGAGCAAGTGCTCTGTAAAGTGGAGCCTTATATCAATTGGGCCAAAGCCATTAGGGAAGACTATATTTAGTATTTGAAAGTAATGATAGGTTATGATATGCCCGCCATCGAGATTGATCCGAAAAAGATAAAGCCTTTTTTCAATAAGATGGAAGATGGGATGTTGGGCGAGCTTACCATAGATTTTATGAGTTTTGCTGCTCGGGATTTTTCCCAATCTAAACTAGTTAGGGACAACACAACTAAGTATGATGGAGATTGGGATACACTCGCTGGCTGATCCAAGCAATGGAACCACCAGGTGTTCCAATCTAATATAATGGAGATTGATAAGTTACAGGCATTAATCAACAAGTTCATGGAATATGTTGCTTTGAAGAAGTAGGAGGGAAACCTAGTCATTGATGAAAAAATCCTTATAGAATAGTTGCAACAAAGGAAATCATCAAAAGAAAAAAGTGCTATAGTGCTGCCACAAGAGGAAAAAATAGGGAAAAGGACAAAGATGTAATTTTAAATTATAATTTATTTGGGGTTAGGTGAAACCCTAGTTTGTAGTGAATCTTGGGCACACATTGCAAATCAATGTTGGCCATTCATTTTTCTTTCTGAACACTATAAATAGGGGGTCTCCTCTCATTCTCAAGAGAGAGTTGAGTTGTTGTAAAGGCATGCTGTGGAAATTTTTATAGAATTTCATTGGCTTTTGGTGGACTCTTGAGTTTCTATTGCATGTTACATGGTTCATCTCCCATAGTTAGTTGATTTAGATAGATTTACTTTGTTTTTCTTTATGTTTTAGATTATTTTGATAGATTAGTTAATGTTGTTCAATGGTTTTGTAGATTTTTGTTGTGTTGATGCCTTTCTTGTCCATACTTTTTGTTGCTTACTGATGGTAGATAGGTGTGTAAAGTTAGTCTTGGCATAAACTAAAAGCTACTCCAAACTTCAATCTTTCATTCATGCATGTTTATGGTGAATGAATGGTTGAATATTTTTAGTCCTTAGAAGATTGCACATGTTTCATGATACTGTGAGTTAATCTGGTTAAGTGAAATTATGTTTTGGGAAGGCTATCCATAGTAGAACCCTCCATGATCACTATTCATCACTAGTTTTAGATCTAGGAACATCTTCTCTTCCCTACCCTTTTTCCTTTTTTTTAATAAGTAGCCTATGCTAAGGTTCATTTCACATTGTAAAGCCAAATCTTAAGATAAAATAGGAGTTCAAGATTGTTGTTCGAACATGTAGCAAATTGCACACTAACTTCCCATCTCAGGGACTCCATTTTAAAACTCACCTCATCTCCATCCAATCTCTGTAAGCTGCCCTATGATTACCAACAAATTCACATCAAATATCAACTGATAAATTCCATGCACATCATGAAGTGACACCCAAGAGACCTTGAGGTAGTTATTGGTAACTTGCTTGCGGATTTCTACCTTTCAAGAGAGGTAGTGCGCCTATGCACTTCTTGTGTTGAGAAGTGCAAAAACACCCATCACCATATGGTTGAAGGATTAGGTTGAGGGTCCAATGTAAAGGGTAGAGGGTTTAAGGGTTGAGGTTTTAGGGTTTAAGGATTGAGGGTTGAGGTATTAAGGGTTGAGGGTTGATAATTGAGGGTTGAGGGTTTAATGTATAGGGTAGAGGGTAGAGGGTTTAGGTTTAAGGTTTTAGGGTTTAAGGGTTGAGGTTTGAATGTTGAGAGTTTAAGGCTGAAGGTTGAGGATTGAGGGTATAGGGTTGAGGGATTAGAGTTGAGGGTCTAATGTATAGGGTAGAGGGTATAGGGGTTGAGGGATTAGGGTTTAAGGGTTGATGGTTGAGGGTTGAGGGTAGAGGGTAGAGGGTAGAGGGTAGAGGGTTGAGGGTAGAAGGTAGAGGGTAGAGGGTTTAAGGGTTGAGGGATTAAGGGTTGAGGGTTTAGGGATCAGGGTAGAGATTTTTCTTGGATTTAAGGGCTTAAGGGTTGATGGATCAGGGTTTAGGGTAGAGGGTATTTGGTTGAGGGTTGAGGGTTGAGGGTAGAGGGTAGAGGGTTTAAGGGTTGAGGGTTGAAGGTTTATGGTTTAGGGCTGAGTGTTTAATGGTTTAAGGGTTGAGGGTTTAGGGTTGAGGGATTAGGGTAGAGAGGGAGGGATGGATGGATAGAGATATGGAGGGAGAAGTGAGATAGAGAGAAGGAGAGAAGAGGAGGGAGGGACAAAGATATATGAGGTTTAAGGATCCAATGTATAGGGTAGAGGGTTGAGAATTGAGGCTATAGGGTTGATGACCTGTAATGTTGAGAGATTAGGGTATTGGGTTGAGGGTATATGGTTGAGGGATTAGGGTTAAGGTTACATATGGTTGAAGGATTGGGGTTGAGAGTCCAATGTATAGGGTAGAGGGTATTAGGGTTGAGGGTTTAGGGTTTGAGGGTTGAGAATTGAAGGATTAAGGGTTGAGGGTTTAATATATAGGGTAGAGGGTAGAGGGTTTAAGGGTTTAAGGTTGAGGGTTTAAGGTTGAGGGTATAGGATTGAGGGTATAGGGTTGGGGGATTATGGTTGAGGGTCCAATGTATAAGGTAGATGGTATAGGGGTTGATGGATCAGGGTTTAAGGGTTGAGGGTTAAGGGATTAAGGGTCAAGAGGGTTGAGGGATTAGGGTAGAGAGTTTACTAACTAGGTTTAAGGGTTTAAAGGTTGAGGTATTAAGGTTGAGGGTAGAGGGTAGAGGATTGAGGGTAGAGGGTAGAGGGTTTAAGGGTTGAGGGTTTAGGGTTGATTGTTTAATGGTTTAAGGGTTGAGGGTATACAGTTGAGGGATTAGGGGAGATAGGGAGGGATTGATGGAGGGAGAGATGGAGGAATAAGTGAGATAGAGAGAAGGGTAGAAGAGGGGGGAGGGACAAAGATATATGAGGGTTGAGGATCCAATGTATAGGGTAGAGGGTTGAGAATTGAGGGTATAGGGTTGAGGCCCTATAGGGTTGATGGTTTAGGGTATTGGGTTGAGAGTATAGGTTTGAGGGATTAGGGTTGATGGTACATATGTTTGAAGGATGAGGGTTGAGGGTCCAATGTATAGGGTAGAGGGTATAGGGGTTGAGGGATTAGGGTTTAAGGGTTGAGGGTTGAGGGTTGAGAGATTAAGGGTCAAGAGGGTTGAGGGATTAGGGTAGATATTTTACTAACTGGGTTTAAGGGTTGAGGGTAGAGGTTATATGGTTTAAGGGTTTATGGTTTATGGTTGAGTATTTAAGGGTTTAAGAGTTGATGGATTAGGGTAGAGAGGGAGGGATGGATGGATAGAGAGATGGATGGAGAACTTAGATAGAGAGAAGGAGAGAAGAGGAGGGCGGGACAGAGATATATGAGGGTTTAGGATCTAATGTATAGGGTAGAGGGTTGAGAATTGAGGGTATAGAGTTGAGGCCCTATAGGGTTGATGGTTTAGGGTATTGGGTTGAGATTATAGGTTTGAGGGATTAGGGTTGAGGGTACATATGGTTGAAGGATGAGGGTTGAAGGTCCAATGTATGGGGTAGAGGGTATAAGGGTTGAGGGATTAAAGTTTAAGGGTTGAGGGTTGAGGGTTGAGGGATTAAAGGTCAAGATGGTTGATGGATTATGGTAGAGAGTTTACTAAGTGGGTATAAGGGGTTAAGGGTTGAGGGATTAGGGTTGAGGGTAGAGGGTTGAGGGTTGAGGGTAGAGGGTAGATGGTTTAAGGGTTTAGTGTTTATGGGTTTAAGGGTTGAGGGTTTAGGGTTGAGGGATTAGGGTAGAGAGGGATGGATGGATGGATAGAGAGATGGAGGGAGAAATAATATAGAGAGGAGAGAAGATGAGGGAGGGACAAAGATATGTGAGGGTTGAGGATCCAATGTATAGGGTAGAGAGTTGAGAATTGAGGGTATAGGGTTGACGACCTATAGGGTTGAGGGATTAGGGTATTGGGTTAAGGGTATAGGGTCAAGGGATTATGGTTGAGGGTACATATGGTTGAAGGATTGGGGATTGAGATTCCAATGTATAGGGTAGAGGGTATCAAGGTTGAGGGTTTAGGCTTTTAGGGTTGAGGATTGAGGGATTAAGGGTTGAGGGTTGAGAATTGAGGGTTGAGGGTTTAATGTAGAGGGTAGAGGGTAGAGGGTTTAAGGGTTTAGGGTTTAATGGTGGAGGGTTGAAGGTTTAAGGTTAAGGGAAGAGGATTGAGGGTATAGGGTTGGGGGATTAGGGTTGAGGGTATAGTGGTTTAGGGAGTAGGGTTTAAGGGTTGAGGGTTGAGGGTTGAAGGATTAAGGGTCAAGAGGGTTGAGGGATTATGGTAGAGAGTTTAATAATTGGGTTTAAGGGTAAAGGGATTAAGGGTTGTGGGTTGAGGATAGAGGGTAGAGGGTCTAAGGGTTTAGGTTTTAAGGGTTTAAGGGTATAGGGTAGAGGATTTAAGTGTTAAGGGTAGATGGTAGAGGGTTGATGGTAGAGGGGAGAGATATAGGAGTGAGAGAGTGAGTGAGAGAGAGAGAATTGTGGGTATAGGGTTGAGCACCTATAGGGTTGATGGTTTAGGGTTGAGGGTAGAGGTTTTATTGTTTGGGGTATAGGTTTGAGGGTATGTGGTTGAAGGATATGGTTGAGGGTCCAATGTATAGAGTAGAGGGTATAGGGGTTGAGGGTTGAGGGTTGAGGGTTGAGGGATTAAGGGTTGAGGGTTGAGAATTGAGGGTAGAGGGTTTAATGTATAGGGTAGAGGATTTAAAGGTTTAGGGTTTAAGAGTTGAGGGTTGAGGGTTGAGGGTGAAATTGGAAACCTAACTTGGATGGGGTCCTCCTAGTGAAACAGGCCAAGTTAGGTTGCCAATTTCACCCACTAGCTTGCTATTTTGGTGAAATTGACAAAGTAGTTGCCTGTTTGAAAAAATGGGTCAAAGAAATGGGATCTCCCGGTGATGTAAATCACTGGGAGACCCCATTTCTTTGACCCATTTTCTTAAACATGCCATGTTAGGATGCCAATTTCACCCACTAGCTTGAAAAACCTTGTTTGTTGTGCTACTAGGAAGAATGTCAATTTGTGAAGGAATTCATTGAGTTTGAAGTGTTAAGACTTTGTAGAGATTTTGGTTGAGTTAGTTTTTGTTTTAATACCCTACTCTACATCAGCCTGCAAGTACAAACACTTAGGTTTTAGAATGGTGTTTGAAGCATATTAGACAATTGTAGCACAAACAGAAGAATTAGGACGGCCAAATAAATCTCATTTTATTGTAAACATCATATTATTTATATAGTGAGTGTAATAATGTTTGATGGTTACTAATCATTATTTTTCTTCTTTATTCTCTCCTTATTATAACTAGCACCAATTGACTAACTTATTATAAAAAATTCATTTATTAAAATAAATCTACCTAATGATTATATATCAATATCAATCTAACATACAGTCTATTGAAATAAACACTTGTAATGAGATTTACTCAAATAGTGAAATTTATTGTTGCTCTCAAACATTTGTAATTCAAGCAATGTAATCCCTTAATAGTCCAAATTGCAAAGGAAATGATCTTTGATGGCCTATTACCTGGATACCATGTTAGCTACGGACATTCTCTCTGAGAAATTGGGATCACATAGGGCACCTCTACAATAATGTCTCACGGTTTTTGTTATCTCAAAGTCATTTTGCCTTGGTGTCCAATTTTGACTTGATGGAAAAAGTGTCAATTGCAAGCAATGTAAATTTCCAGAGTGGTGCAACTTTCATTCTGCAACTCGTGTGACCAAACATACTATTCCAATGCATCTGAATGGGTATGTTTATGCTAAGCATGTTCCTCTTTCACACCAAAACATGCAGAATCGCTCTGAGCTACGTTCAACCAAATCAATCCCTTAAGAGTCCCTCTACAATAAGCTCTCAGTTTTTGTTATCTCAAAATCATTTTCCCGTGGTGTCATGTTTTCACTTGATGGAAAAAGTGTCAAATGCAAGTAGTGTAAAGTTTCAAAGTGTTGCAACTTTTGTTCTACAACTCATGTGACCAAACAAAATATTCCAATGCATCTGAATAGGTACATTTATGCTAGGCATGGTCCTCTTTCACACCCAAACACGCGTAACCACTCTGAGCTACATTCAACTGACTTGATCCCTTAAGGGTCCAAAGTGAAAAAGGGTAGCAATCTTTGATGGGCTATTACTTGGAAACTATGGCACTTACAAAATCTCCATCTGATCCTATGGGATCATGTTGGAACCCTCTACAATACACTCTCATTTTTTTTTTATCTCAGAGTGGTTTTCCCCTGGTGTTCAGTTTTCACTTGATGGAAAAAGTGTCAAATGCAAGGAGTGCAAAGTTGCAAAGTGGTGCAACTTTCATTTTGCAGCTCATGTGACAAAATGAACTATTCCAACACATCTGGATGGGTGGTTTTCCTACTAGGCATGGTCCTCTTTCACTCCCAAACACGTGGAATCACTCTGAGCTACATTCAACTAGCATAATTCCTTAAGACTCTAAAGTGCAAACTGACTACAATCTTTGACAAGTTGTTACTCAAAAACCATGATGCTTAGAAACTTATCATTTGAGAATATGAGATCATGTTGGGCCCCTCTACAATAACTCTCTTAGTTTTCACTATCTCAGATGTGTTTTTCCATGGTAAAAAAATTTTACTTGGGGAAAAAGTTGTCAAATGCAAGTCGTTGAAAGTTACAAGGTGGTGCAACTTTTGTTCTACAATTCATGTGACCAAATGAACTATTCTAATGTGTCTAGGTGGGTACATTTACTCTATGAATGGTTCTCTTTCACACCCAAACACACTGAATCATTCTAAGCTACATTCAACTGGTAGAATCCATTAAAAGTCCAAAGTGAAAAATGGCTACAAGCTTCAACATGTTGTTACTCGGATATCGTGATGCATAAAAACATCTCATCTGAAAGTTGTCAAATGTGAGTAGTTGAAAGTTGCAAAGTGGTGCAACTTTCGTTCTGCAACTCGTGTGACCAAACGAATTGTTCCAAAAAATTTAAATGGGTATGTTTACACTAGGAATGGTCCTCTTTCACACCCAAACATGCTGAATCACTTTGAGCTACATTCAATCGACATAATCTCTTAAGAGTCCAAAGTGCAAAATGGCTACAAACTTCAACATGTTATTCAAATACTGTGACACTTAGAAACTTCTCATCTAATCCTTTAGGATCACATTGGCCCCTCTACAATAACCTCTCTTGGTTTTCAGTATTTTGGAGGCATTTTCCCATAGTGGTGAATTTTCACTTGGGAAAAAAGTTGTTAAATATAAGTAGTTAAAAGTTGCAAAGTGGTGAAAATTTCATTCTGCAACTCATGTGACCAAAAAAATTATTATAGCGCATCCAAATGGGTATGATTATGCTAGGCATGGTCCTATTTCACACCCAAACATGCTGAATTGCTCTGATCTACATTCAATTGACAAAATCCCTTAAGATTCTAAAGTGCAAAATGGCTGCAAACTTTAGCATATTGTTACTTAGATACTATGATGCTTATAAACTTATCATCTAAGCCTATGGGATCACGTTGGGACCCTCTACAATCTCTCTTATTTTTTGCTATCTTGGAGGCATTTTTCCGTGGTGGCAAATTTTCACTTGGGGAAAAAGTTGTCAAATGCAAGTAGTTGAAAGTTACAAAGTGGTGTAACTTTCATTCTACAACCTGTGTGACCAAACAGACTGTTCCAACACATCCGAA
Source organism: Sequoia sempervirens (assembly GCA_007258455.2). Lineage (NCBI taxonomy): Eukaryota > Viridiplantae > Streptophyta > Pinopsida > Cupressales > Cupressaceae > Sequoia > Sequoia sempervirens. The sequence goes on along the minus strand of VDFB02000017.1, from coordinate 307,417,693 downwards.
TGGGTATGTTTTATGTTAGGAATGGTCTTCTTTCACACCCAAACATACAAAATCACTTTGAGCTACCTTCAACCAACTTGATCTCTTAAGGGTCCAAAGTGCAAAAGGGAAGCAATCTTTGACGGGCTATTACTCAGAAATCGTGATGCTTAAGAACTCTTTGTCTAAGCCTATAGGATCACATTGGGCCCCTATACAATAACCTCTCTTGGTTTTTTTTATCTCGAAGTCATTTTCTCGTGGTGTCCAATTTTCACTTGATGGAAAAAGTGTCAAATGCAAGCAATGTAAAGTTGCAAAGTGGCACAAATTTCTTTTTGCAACTTGTGTGACCAAACCAACTGATCCAACGCATCTTGATAGGTATTTTTATGCTAGGAATGTTCCTCTTTCACACCCAAACACATGGAATTTCTCTGAGCTACGTTCAACCGGCTTGATCCCTTATGATGGCATCCAAAAAAATTGAAAAGAGAAACATACACATAATGATTGAGAAGTATGAGTTTTCCACACAAAAAACATATGATCATCCTCAAGTCTAGCAAGCACAAGACATTTTTTAATTATCCTCCTTACCCTTACAACAATAAACAACCAATTGTAAATGCGTACAATGGTGGAACTTGGAAACATTTTATTTTTCCTCAATTAACAACTTTGGTTGTGAAGCATTTTGTCATTTTCATTTGAAATTATTTGCTATGCTTCGAAATTGGAGTCTAAGATAAACAATTGTTGCTCTCACATACATTTATTATTAGGTGTGATAAATAAATTTTCCACCATTGAGTCCATTTCTTATTTTTATTATAAATTATAACTTGCTTTCTCCCAAGTCCATTTCCCATACAAGAAATAATATTGCAAAAAATTGACATATAAATCTTTCGACATGTTTATATGGTGATGGATCAAGAACATAACAATTCATTCTGCACTATGGGGATTATGTTGTGAAAATATTTAAAGACTATTCAAGATAAATGTTTGTATGATAATGTGTCAAGAAGTTAACTACTTTATCTCCTATGAATATTATGTTTTGCAAGTGTTGTGAAGATTATGTATCCTTTGTTTAATTGAGTTGTTCCAATCAAAAGATTAAATATATTGGAATCTTTTTATGAAATATATCATGGAATACCAATTGAAAATGTGTTTTTTTCTTTTAGATAAATCATTTCATGGAACTCTTTGAATTAAACTAAATTGAGATATGTAAGAACAAGGGAGCATAAGGAAATACATTGCTCAAGGATCTTAAATAATCCTTCTCTCCCATTGCAATTTTTGGTGGATTATTACTTTCAAAGTACTAAGAATGCTTTGCCTATTTTCTAGTTGGAAGTTTCCATTCTAGAAGGCACATCTCTTGATATATTTTATACTCATTCTTAATCAATTATCAAGTTAATAATCAGTGCATTTATTTATAGTTAATATTTTCTTTTCAATTTGTGAAATTTTGGAATTTGTAACTCTACTAGTATTCCTAGAAATATTGAAGTTGTTTAGCATTGACTAATAAAGTTTTTTAGCATCAATCAATTAATATTCAAGACAAATCATGAAGGACAACAATGATCAATGCTAGGGCTAACAATTTAATAAGTATGCATGTGAATAAGTCAAGCATGTACATGTGAATAAGGGAAGCACAAGTACTCAAAAACACATAAGCCTTGAAGTATACACATGAATACATAGTATACACAAATTAATACAAAGTATATGCATGAATACAAGGTATACACATGAAAACACATGTCACAAAGGATACATTGGAATACATGTAAGTCACAAAGTATACACATAAGTTATAAAGTATACACTTTAATACACGTAACTCATATTTATTGAACCATGGATTTGTAATGCAAATATGGACACCATCGATAAAATTTTTTTGTATTAACCAAATAGCCATGTAGGAATAAATCAATATATGTTGATATAAGTATAAAATATAGGTACAAAATAGTCATATAGGCTTATGAGAATGCCATATAGGCATACAATGTCAAATATATCCAATAAAAAATATGTACAAAAATTCCATATAGGCATACAACAAAGGGCTCTGGAATCAAAAGTCATTGCTCTCCATGCTCTCAAAATAAACTCTTGCCCTTTGCTAGTTGATTGGATGGCGATACATTTGTCACTCATTTATTATACGGTCAAGGAGTGCTCCTACTACTCCTCCTAAGGTTTAGTTCTTGGTCAAGTTTTATCTATTACAATAAGAAGTAAAGACATTAATATATAGAAATTACATTAAAAAATGACATATTTAACAAAATAATCACTTACCGCCATCTCATGATCACTCTCCATGAGAGAAATATTCAAATGCCTATGTTGAGGCATGTTGAAGCCCTGTGTAAACCATCCAAATAGAAATTAAACTATGAATCAATAATGGTTTGATTTTTCACTAAGTAACATCTAAAACAATGAATGTAAATTGAAATTTAGTAATTTTCCTCATACCTCCCATGTCAGAGCCATCAAGTAGTCTCTAGTAGATGAAACACTGATCTCTATTTTCCTCTAAACATTTGGAGGTGTATCCACTTGCAACATCTGAAAATAAAACAACAAATTATTCAATCACAAAAATTACAATAGTGATCCACGTCATGGATTATAATGTATGAGATAATGAACAAAATTTTGAGTACTTATTAAACTATATATTTTTGACATCATGCTTACTATTTTTCCTATCCATATCTTGTTTGAAAGCACATGTTTTTAGGCTTTTACCCATAGTAGTAAGGTGGTGAACTGTTTGATAAAATGATTTCGTAGACATGTACGATAACTATGGTGGCATAGAGAAGGCAGTGAACTGTTTGAAAAAATGCCTCAAAGAAATGGGGTCTCATGGTGATGGAATGCCATTAAAAACAAATGTGTCATGGAATTCCATCACCATAAGACCGCATTTCTTTTTGGAATTTTTTCAAATAGTTCATTGCCTTCTCTATGGTATTATGCTGGGATGGGGTGGATGGTATAGTGTGGTCTTGGTTATGAGATGGAGGGTGATTATGGCATGAATAGGGAGGGGAGGGGACATGAACAATTGGAATAAAAGTGGAAGGTTCCATGGATTGGTAAATTTGGAGGGGAATTTTGGCTAATGGGTTGGTTTATATTCTTCAAGCAATGAGCGGTTTGAAAAAATACCTCAAAAAAATGTGGTCATCACCATGAAACCAAATTTATTCAAGGCATTTTTTCATACTACTCATTGCCTTGACTATGACATTTCTTACTATTATGCTTTGATATATTTTTTCCAAGCATCGATAGTTTGTTGGAAAGCACCTATTTTAGGATTTTAGCCATAGTAGCAAGGAAGTGAGTAGTTTGATAAAATGATTTGGTACACATGTATGGAAAATGTGGTAGCATAGAAAAGGTGGTTAGCTATTTGAATAAATGCCCCAAAGAAATGTGGTCTCATGGTGATGGAATGGCATTCCATCACCATAAGACCCATTTCTTTGAGGCATTTTTTCAAAGTACTCAATGCCTTGTCTTTGCTATTACTTACTATTATGCTTTGATAGATTTTTTCCAAGCATCCATAGTTTGTTGGAAAGCACATTTTTTAATCTTTTAGCCATAGCAATGAGGAAATGAACTATTTGATAAAATGATTTGGTAGACATGTATGGAAAATGTGGTAGCATAGAAAAGGCAGTGAGCTATTTGAAAAAGTGCCACAAAGAAATTGGGTCTCATGGTGATGGACATCACCATGATACCACATTTCTTTGAGGAATTTTTTCAAGCAACTCATTTCCTTGTCTATGCTATTGCTTAATATTATTCTTTCATATATTTCTTCCAAGCACCCATAACATAGACAAGGAAATGAACTATTTGAAAAGATGCCTCAATAAAAATTGGTCTCATGGAATGCCATGACAAGCAAATGCAATTGGAAGTTGCTCCTACTTGTTACTTATGCTATGTGAGGTAATTGCCGCTACTTATGTTGACTTTCTAAACAACTATATTGTAGTTGAAATTTTGTCATCTATCAACATCTAGTTATTAGTTATGGAATGTGAAGTAATGCTTTGAGTTTGAAAGATGTGCAATGTAACGTAATCAACGATATAAATATAAACTACACAAATCTATTAAGTAAAATTCATTAGTTAAACTCTTTATTCTATTACCTGAATGTAGGTTTTTCTAAATCCACTGGCATGGGGAGGTGTTCCCTCGAAACCTCCAATATTAGCCTATTCAACATCCAAAATAACATATTAGAATACCATTCATAAAATAATGCTATTAACATGTAATAAATTTATAATTGTTTACTAGTTACATACCTCAATAGTAGATGTAGTGGAGAAATAAGTGGGTGTAGGGATAGTTTACCCAGTATCAACACTGTGACCCTAAAATTTTATTAAAATCATAAAACTAAATTAGGTAATCTTGCATTTCAAAATTGAAATTTCATAAATTAAATGCAATAAACATGTTAACATTTACTTGAGAATCGATGCCATAGGCCTCATTCAAAATGTTAGCTACCCTCACCATCTCCATAGCTGTAGACATATCCTATGTAGAAGCCTCCTGAGTGTCGGTTGGGTTATATGAAAAAGTCACCGCGCAAGCCTGACACAAATGGGATCCAATCCCACCATTCGAAGACTCCCCTGGATGGCACTGTAGTATAGGGATGGCATGTTGCATGACACTCTGGGTCAAAGATTTGATGGCCTGCAAAGTCTCTACCTCGACACTCTCCTTCGTGATGGAAGGGATAAAAATGTGCTCATGAGATGGCCTAATGAGAGGTCATCTTGCTTGTCACCTAGGATCCTGATGTGCACCGGGTCTATCTTGAGCCGACCCCCCACCTCTCCCCTAGAAGTCCCTCATATCAAAATAATTTAGGATTTTGTTCAAGATGAACTCAATATAGTTTCCTCAGGAAATATTGTGGGACTTTGAACACAATTGTTGCATGGTGGGTGATCAAAAACCATGTACCACCTGTAGACAGTTAAAAATGACCTAGTCCTGCAAGCTTCATTTTTACCACTTTTGTCCTAGCATAATTAATACATTTAATTATGTCCTTGGTCCACATTCGACTATTAATTAAATAATTCATAATTATTTGATTAATTCATGTCCTTTTATTCTTCATGATTATTAAATAAATAAATTCTATTTATTTATTAAATACGTCATTAATTGTCTAAGTCTTCCCTTAATTAAATAAATTGCTTAACTTATTTAATTACCCTTTGTCATTTATTTCTTCCTGATTATTAAATAAATAAATTTTATTCATTTATTTAATATGTCACTAACTGTCATAATTAAATGAATTGATTAATTTATTTAATTAATTAATCTTATCTGCTAAATTAAATAATTATATTTAATTATTTAATTATCAAAATTAATATTCCTCTCATTTTAAATAAATGAAATTATTTAAAATGTCATCACTTTCTTAACTGTCAGTCCATTTTGGTAAATAATCTGAAAAAGATTATTTATTATCTCACAAAATCGTTATTTTGAATTAATTTAATTCAAAATGGTAACTAATCTTCCAAAAATCAAGTAATCAGGCAAATTCTTGATTTTCCAAATATGAACCTCAGTCCAACTCTTATCTTCTTGATTTTTCGAATATCACAAATCAAGTAGTCTTTATCTTCTTGATTTTTAAAAATCCTTATTTTCTAATTAATTTATCTCATTTATTCTCCACCATCGATCTAATTATCTAAGATATTATCTTGACCGTTCAATTAATGAATTTTCCCTAACCCTAATTAGGGATTCTCAGATTTAATCTGGACCTTTCATTTTAGGTTTTTGTCATGAATTAATCTCACCCGTCCATTCAAAATGACATTTTCTATAAAATGCCATTTTCCTCTCACTTTTCGATTACACGCATTACACGCATTCACTTTATACAATTTCACACTTGCACTCTTAGGCTTTCCATAGCATTTATTATTTTTATTTGATCAAATCTTGGCATATTTAGGCATTATCAATCATAGTCATAGGCATAGACTTTAGAAATTTTATGCAAATCCTTCAAAGCTTGGTGTAGGACTTAGACATTTTCAAATTGCTCGCACAATGAATCTGAGGGCAAAGCATTATCTAGCAAGTAAGAAGGTACTATGGAGGTAATCATGGAGGACTTGATTTATAGGTATAACTGTTCATTGTTTGAATTACTTTGTACTCGATAGGTCTTTGGGTTTTTATCTTTTATATTAATTTGATTGATTAATCTAAACCTTAGAAATTACCCTCAGTTACACCACCTATCCCCAAAAAAGGTCCTAATCTATTGGTGGTGGCACCAATGGATAGGAAACCTCTTCACATTGAGGGTAAGATTTGCATTTGTGTGTGGGTCAGTGAATAATGAGCACAAATCAAACTTTGTAATTTTTAGATCTTTTACATCTTTATATGATAATTTATCTTGGTAATAAGCCCTAGTCACCAGCCTCCTATCTTTCCAACTAGTTAATTGTTTTCTAATTGAATCTACATGTTTTAAAATTTCTTTGAGTGAAGTTTCTAGGGTCATTCTTCCCATGGTTGAACCATTTGGATTGTTCAACCTCCTTATATTAACTCCTCAATTTGTTTTTTATTGTTTTCAATTTCACTCATTCAGTTTTGTTGAGTGCGAGGAGGATGTTGAGGGATTGGTGGAGGAGATTGTTGTTGTGGTTGTTCAACTTGAGGATTTTGTTATTGTTGTTCTTGCTATGCTTGTTGAGGATTTTTTTCCTTTTGTTGATGTGCTTGTTGAGGATTTTGAGGAGGGTTTATAGGCTCATTAACATCTCCTACAAATTCAAAAAATAAATATAAAAAAAAAACCTAAAACTAACAAAAAACAAACAATCCTTACCTCTCAGACCTCCTCGTCGGCGTTCGGCATCCTAGAAATGAAACAACAATAGTTTGACAAAAAATATTGCAAAATGGATCCTCCCAGAATATGAGTGCACAAATGATGGGTTTTGGCTATGGGTAGAAAAAAAACATAGTCACAATGAAAATGATTTCAAATTCTTTTTTTTTTTTTTGCTTTTAATACCTCATAATGCTAGCGCGTTATAATGCGTTCACGTTATGAGCTTTCAAAACTTTTTTTAAAATTTTCCCACAAATTGGCCACCCATATTTTTACACCTGCCCTATGGTTTCATAATTTCATTCAATAGACCATGGTTAAAAATTCTATTTAAGATGGCTTCAAACATGAGGTAATTATGTGGAACTAGAGGAGGCTACTTTATTTTCTCCTTGTATATCTTCTTCCCTTTCTTTTTTCTATTTGGAGGTACCTTCATCTCAAACTTCTTCCTCCTCTTTTGATTCTTCCTCATCCATATTCTTTATCTTTTCCTTTTTCTTAGTCCTATCATGCACATCTTTTGTGGCCTTGTTTTGTGGTGAAGTCTCTAATACAACTCTTCTTCCAAAAAAAATTTGTGCAGATTTAGTGGGTTTTAGAGGAGTAGTAGCAACAAATTTTGATCTATTTGATCTTATAGGTAACTTCTCTACAACATTTTCTTCAAATTCTAAAGGGATATTCTTTGAATTTTGGGTAGAGGATGGTTGTTTCATCTCTGAGTACTATGAAATTCCCATATTCTCAAACACATTATCCAATCTCTTTTCACTGGTTTCATTTGTCTTCTTCTAGATAATCTAATCCATGATTTCTTTGTAAGTACAAAATATTTCAACATATGTATCTTTTGGCTTCTTCAACAAGATATCCACATATCCCTAGAAAAATTCAAGTACAACCTCATAATGTAACTTAGGAATCCATGAGGTTTTGAGTTCCACTACTTCTTTGTAACAATGATCATTCACCAAAAATGTTATCTTATTCTTATATTTATGAACCAAATCAAATGGAATTGTCTTTCTATCCTACATCTTTGTTTTCATATTCTTAAAGAATCCTCAATACAAATTATTGCATGTTTTATTATCTTGAAAACCTTTCATATGTTTCTTGATTTGTGTTGTACCAGAGAGAACTTATCCCATATTTTTCCTTTAAATATAGGTAATTCATTCAAGAAAAAGAATGTAAGGAAAATAGTAAATGAACCAAACCTAAAATTATATCTAGTTTCTTTTTTTCTCTTAAAATTAACTATCAACTTCTCCCTCAACAACTCACATAGATCAAAGTTGGCACCTTCCTTCACCATCTGATATGAAATGTGGATTGTGGTGGAAGTCGGTGATCCTTCTCTATTTGTGAAGTAATGTGTGATCATGCCAAACCACCTACTTCAAGAGAAATGAAAGCACTTTATGTAAGAGGTTATGATATTTTGAAACAACTTGGCTATAATGGAAAAGGATGTGGTGTTGAATAAAAATTTATATGTGTCTCTATAGAGCCTACCTCACAAGAAAAAACAAGAGGTCTTGGTTATTATCTTTCAAAAGAAATGAAAGAATCAAAGAAACCTTCACTTAATGTCAATATCATCATGAAAAACACTTCTAGGACAAATATAAATATTTCATCTTTGAACACATGTTTTAGTAATGATTGGGGTTCATTAGATTTTACACCCTCCTTTATGGGAGGGTACAAAATCTCACAATCTTACAAACCTAAAAGGTCTTGTGTATGTATGAAATCTTGTAGTAAGCGAGAAATATCTTTTTCAAAAAATAAAGGAATATCTTCTATTATTTATCAAGAGAGTACCTTGTTGAGGCTTCTCCAAGCCCGCTTGATATCTCTCCCTCCAAGAAAAAGAAATAAATTTTATAACAAAAGCTCATTTTGTGCATATGATCGAGTCCATGGTCATTCTACCAATGAATGCAATGCCTTGAGTACTAAAATATAGCATCTTAAGGATTGTGGTGCTCTTCCTTGTGTTGATGCACCTAATTCCTCCTATCAATAATGATTTTCATCCTATCATGTTTCTCATCACTATGTGGCATTGGTAGCTTTATATATTATGCTCATTTCCATTTATGGTGGTACAATATTAAGTGCAACCATATTTTTCATGGCAGCAACATGATAGTCATTGGTGTGGTTATCCTTGTCTTTATGCTTGGTGGGAAAGTATAACTAGTTTTGGGAGGTGTGCATCCTTGTCAAGGATCCCCTCTTCCCCTATTTCTACTTGAAATACTAGCATAGAAATTATGTTGAGATTTTGAGCACAGGAAGCATATATTACCCTTATCCATTTATTCTTGTTATGTTTGACCTATTAACATACCCACTTTGGTGGTGGAAGTGTTTGTAATCCCTCCAAAGGAATGGTTATCAATTCATTAGCTAAGATGTTAATCCTTAATATTTCATGGAATCTATAGCATAATACAACTTTCTAACCATTTTTGTTGCTTTTGGGCTCATTTTGTTCACAATAAATTGAACTTAGTGTAGTTTTGGCATAACACATTGATCATTTTGTGGCATCTTATCAAAGTTATCAGGAAGTATAACTTTTGGGTATGGTTGATGTATGGTACACACCTTCTGATGACTTGAGAGTGTGTTTTCTCATTTTTTAGACCTTTTATGGGTACACACCTTTTGATTACTTAAATGTGTTTTTTTCATTCTACCTTGGGGCTCACCTAGTGTATATCAGACTGCACTAGCCCTTGTGAGTGTATTTTATGGATGTGGCATAATACAACTTGCTAGTCCATCCTTTTTATTTTTGTATTAGCTTTTGACATTGTATGATTGTGTATCTTGTCTTGTTGCACATATCTTACATACATGCATGTCTCTTTGTGCTTATGTTTGTTTGTCATGGGATCTTGGGGGCTTGGATATCTCCCTTGATCTTTGTCATCCTATCTCATCAATATTTCTTCACTTGGACCCCTCTTTACATATTTTTCTACTTTAGTGTGATTCTAAGTGTAAGTTCATAATCTCACTAAAGTGGGGGCTCAATATAGTGTGGGAATTTGTATACCTTTGCAATTTCATCCTATGCTTGGGCCCCTTAATTTATTGAACTTAATTAAGCTTCTAATTTTCCAAATAATGCATTCTAAAGCCTTGTTTTTACCATTTTTTTAATGGAGAACCAACATTAAACAAACACAATCACTAATTTAATCAACTTGGAATATGTGTGTCCTAGAGCTATAGGCCATTTTTTTTATTCAAGGGGTAAACACTTTTGACTGGAGCTATGAACCGGAATACATCCATTCAACAATACCACCCCAATGGGGTTTGAACCTTGGTGGCAAGAACAACAATGCCACCTTTAAACCATCACACCATGCCAATACTAGCGTCCTAGAGCTATAGGCCATTACTCATCATTAAAATGTTATATTTGTACGTCTCTTTCTAGAAGGACGACCCATGTTCAAAATCAATAAATGGGTAGATGAATGAACTACACTCACATGAACAAGAAGTAATTCTAGATGTGATGGATAATGGCTCATAATTTCCTTCATAAATTCTTAGTTCATTTGTTTGGTCTAGTATAATAGAAAAAGAGGTGCGCCTATTTTGCAACAACTTGAGCTAAAGCTCTGAATAACTAAAAAATAGGCACACCCTTGGAAAAATTCACCATTGTTAGTCTTGAAGCTCATAATTAGGTCTACAAATTCTATTGCAAAATACTATTCAAATTAGTTTTAAATCATTTTGGAATTATGAGTTGGTCAAAAAACCAACCCTCTGGATCTACATCTAAAATACCCTTTGAGGAGGATATTTTGGCCCATTTGTCGAGTTCCTCAAAAAAGCCTCAATGTCAACATAACCTTAGCCCTAATGCAGTAGAGGGGATGGTAGACATAGCTAGAAATTACAAAGATGTTGAGTTGAAGTACCAGAATGACACAGTCACTGGGTGGGAATTGTTCCTACATTGGTATGGAAAAATAAATTGGCATTCCCTTGTCTCCAATGCATGGACCTATGATTTGGGGAAGTTGGTTGTTCCTTATGTATTTATAAATGTGGAACTCATCAGACACCTTGCTTCTGAGTATGATGAGAATATTAGAGTAATTAGGGCATTGGATGGAAGTGTCCTAATGGATATAACCAAGGTGTTTATTTGTGAGGTTTTTAGATGCAATGTGGCTAAAAATAATGTTATAGACCTTGTTTCTTTTAGAATAAAATACAAGCAAGACAAAAATAGCTTCAAAGTGAAATGGCTCCCTGGGTTTAGACAAAAAAATTTCTATGGAAAGTCATTGAGAATCCTTGATAATGAACATGAGCCTTTTGATGTCAAGTCTTTTGAAGACTATTTCAGAAGAACATATTGCACATTATGCTAAGTGTTGGGAGAAGATGCATTCTCAAAATGGAGATACCTCTTATGTATATGGTTGTTGATATACATAATATTTTTGTTAATAGTGACTTTGACTATGCTAACTTTTTAGTTGAGGCTATTCATAATCGGCTGGTAGACATTAAGAGAAAGAAAAGTGGTAAGGAGCTAGAGCTGAATTTCATGTGGTATTCTCTCCTTTTTCATATTCTTAAATTGTAGAAATGAAAAGATCATTTTAGCAGAGCTTTACAACTAAACATGAAAGATAAAGAAGGCAACGATCTCCTAGTGCAATGTTGGACCCATATTTGGGACAAACATTGTAGTGATTTTGACTATTTATTTTTTGAGAATTTTTTGTAAGACAAGTCATGGAAAGGTTGGGTCTATCTAGAGTTAGATTGCACAAGGAAATTTTGCATTTTATTAGGCTCAAAAAGAGGATGTCAAAGTTAGGAGTACAACATAACTAGGGAGAGTTTTACCTCCATGACAACTCAGTTGTTATTAGAATACATGGGTTCCCTCAAGCCCCCCATGTACTACCAATATATGTGTCACCCAAGTTGAAATTCATGGAAATTATATCGCAAATGAATGATACTGATCAGTTTCATTTAAGGAAACAAAAGAAAGGGTTTTTTTCCCTTATGTTATTTCCTTTTCAAATTTCACTTTTCCCAAATATGGCTTAGATAGGCTGAAAGAAATGCTTGGGGAATATAGGTTATTTTAGTTAAATTTCAGGGATTTTGACTCTAAAGGTTTCATACACGAGGTCAAGAAAAGTAGCAGAAGGTCCAATTTTTTCCATCAGGTTGATGAAAATGAAGATGTCATAAGAAATTACAACGATGAATCTGAGGTAAAAGATGAAAAGGTGAAATGGATTGCATTCAAGAAGGCAAAGTGCTAGGATAAAGAATGATAAGGATTGTTGTGGAGAATTTTCTAATAATGTTGACCCAATTTCCAAGATTGAGGCAGTGTTGAATAATTTTGACAGAGTTGTAGGTAAGGCCCCTATCCTAGAAGAGAAACCAAAAAAGTGGCCTAGACCTTCATAGTTCTGATTCATGCTCATGTGATGATTGAAAACATAGAGCTTAAAGAAAAGATTCAAATTTTGGAAGAGGAGTTGAAGAATGCTTAGCAGAATCAACAAGAGGAGAGTGTGCACATTGCAACATGCATCTTGGAGCACAAACTATCTAAAATCTTAAGAAGGTTGGAAAATACTTGTGTGTCATATCTAAATTTGAGAAATGTCATTACCTGAATAAGTGGGGATCAAGAATGACTCAAATGTATATTTGAACAATAAAATTATAGATTTTCATCTTTGGAAGGTATGTATAAGGGATCTAGAAACACATATGATGCCTCACCTATTATCTATCTTACTTTTAAAATTGTCAAGATGGCACATAATCATAAAGGGTATTTGGAAAGTATAATTAAAGTTGCATGACTAAAAATGAACTCTTTAATAAATGTTAACAAAAGGTTTGGACCTCGCCTATTAGAACATAATGGGGAGTTGAAGACCCTAGAGAAATGGAAGGATAGTTTCAATATTTTAATTCCCACACTCCTCCCTCTGATTTGCAAAGACAAAAAACTTGACTTAAATAAGCTTGATTCCTATTCAAATAGGATGGTCAATGTAGAACAAACAATGGAAATTTTTTAAAGAGAGTCCAGTTCTTTAGTTGATGCTAAGTATCATCAAAATTTGGAGAATGCAGAAAAGCTCTTAGCTAATGAACAGACCTGTGATCCCATAAAAACACATAACAATTCCTTGTGGAAAAAAAATTATTTGTTGAGACGGCAATAAGGGTATCAGGTTCCTACCGAGGTAACTTGAAATTCCGACCACAAAAAATCCTAGTGAACCCAAAAAGAGGAGACAAGCAAAAAACAAATTGCTTATTTTTCGAGACCCTATTATGGGTTCTATCCAGAGCCATTTGGATCGACGATTCATAACAAATTACGTCCTATTTAATTCGAGGGATTGAACAAATTTTCACTCCCACCCCGAAGTCATTCTCATAAATTGGCTATATTAATAAACTAGCCATATACATATAAGCATTTAAAAAATAGTATTATATCTATAACGATTTTATTATTCTTTTTTTGTCTGTGCTTTTTTTTAGCATGGAAATTTTGTCCTTAACTTATTGATTATCAAAATGATACTTCATTGTATCAGTCAAATAAAAATATCAATCTCTATATTGAAATGTCTATATACACATATTTTGAAGTATAAGTAAAAAAGATTTATTCTTTCACACACGGGTCTGTATACTATGTATTATACATATTATACCATATACATTTACATTCTATCCATAGATTGTTATTTATCATATATATGAATAGATCTAAATAAAGAGAAATATCTATTTAGATCTATTTATCAAGGTTTTATCTTATATTAGAAAAAATCAATATATATAGGTATATATATATTGATCAGATTCATAGAATTTCGTCATTTTGAATATAGAAATAAAGAAAAACCATTGTAATTGCTGGAAAAAACAAGCCCACCAAAGGCACGAAAAGAGAGGGTAAGTTGTTCATTATTATATCAAAAGTATATTAAATAGTCTTTTTTTTTTTTTTTATTACAAAGATAGATTATAAGATCAAATGAGTGATAGGACCAAATAAGCGGGCGTGCCTTTCTTCGTAAAATACCTAATTCATTAAGTCTTTTGTAAAGTAATTTATTACTTTACTTTGTTTGATACTTGTTTGATACAAAACAAATGGGACCAATTTCCACATTGTATATTGGTACATATAAATGATAAAATATATCCGCTTCTCAATTCTATTTTTTGAAACTGTTCTATTCTATTAATAGATGTTCATCTTTGAGACAAAGGTCTAACTCCATAGCATAATCTTCTCTAATGCGAGAAAGTTACATAGTGTCTAGTTTTTCTGATAAAGGGGTATTTTCATGGGTTTGCCTTGGTATCGTGTCCATACCATCGTGTTGAATCTATTTTTTTCTTCTTTGCTCGGGGTTGAACAGGATAAATAGGAACTCGAGTACTAATTAAACTATCCTAAACAAGTTTAGGATTATCACAATCAGCAAATTTATTTATCATCTTTTCAAAGAAAAAATAGAAACAAGTCTATAAATTGTCTAAAATAGAAGAAAATTTGGAATGCATATACAAATTCTCATTCTTACTCGTTCTTTAAATAAATATCAAAGATATGTTCTCTCTAAATAGAAACAACATATTCTAATCAATACCTAATAGCCCGAACTCCAACTACGATGGAGTTGATATTGACTAATCCGAGGTATTTTGATCTATTGAGAATAATTGATGTACTGCAAAATAAGCATCAGAGCAAGTAAAAAGAGTGTTACATCAATTTGATTAATGAAAGTGATCCAATCTAAATAGTTAGAATGTAACTATTGAAACAATCCATTTTTTTTGTATCAAGTGAATACAAAAATGAATCAAAACTTTTTGTCAAATTATCGTTATCGAAAACTTACGGTAGCTTGCCAAGAAAAGGCTAATTAAAAAAAGAACAGAGGGATAATTGTCATTACATTAACAATTGGATCGAAAATCGCATAAGCTTCGGGCAATTTGGCAAAAAAGGGGTTATTCAAATGAAAAGCGGCATCGTCTAGACAAATAGGGAGGTTGAGGATAACTGGCATTTTGATTCTCCGATGAATAAAAATGATGTAAAGACCCAAAAGTTTTTGGCCAATCAATCGAATTTCTTCGCCAAGATTAGACTTTTAGTCTTCGAGTTGGAAGGGATCATTTCTTCATATAATATTTTAACCATTCTGATAGAGAATGACCAATGAATATATATTCTTGTTTCTTTTTAGGTTCCTCTATAGATAATATCTATTTTATTCACTCAAGAATCTATGCCCCTCCGGTTTTCCTATGCATAATTGCATAGCACCAGATAAGAATGAATCTCTAATGAATTACAATGAAACATTGCTTTAATTTCTATTAATTGATTAAAATAAAACAACACCAATGGGGCGTGGCCAAGCGGTAAGGCAGCAGGTTTTGGTCCTGTTATTGCGAAGGTTCGAATCCTTCCGTCCCAGGTGGAACAGTATTATTTCGAAAAATCGGAAAAAAAATAAGAAGAAAAAAATTCTTTTTGATTTCTCATCCTTTCGTAGACTATACTTATAGAACGGAAATATGATTTCAATAAGATCTAAATAGAGAAAGGGATATTTTTGTGGTGTAGGATGGGAATACAGATAAGAACATTGCATAAAAAATGCAGAAAGAATATAATGCTAATGCAAATAAAATAATTGATGGGATGCAATTATTATTTTATGATTTCGTTCTACAAGAAGGGGATATGGCGGAATCGGTAGACGCTACGGACTTAAATTTTTTGAGCCTTGGTATGGAAACTTACCAAGTGATAGCATCCAAATCCAGGGAACCCTGGGATATTTTGAATGGGCAATCCTGAGCCAAATCCGATTTCTAGAGACAATAGTTTCCTTTCCGAGAAAGGGATAGGTGCAGAGACTCAACGGAAGCTATTCTAACGAATCAACATAATTTGAATTGGATACTTTATTTATAGAATGTCTTTTGTATTTTATTTAACGCTTGAAAAAGCGTTATATATCACCAATAAACAAAAATAACGATTAGAGCTTGAATTGTTCTAGGTTTTATTTTAAAAAGAATATGCCTAGCTTCAAATTGAAATTGAAGGATTCATTAAGCTTTCCAATTAAGAGCTTCTCTAGAAAGAGAGTTGCGTTTACTTCCATTTTTGGAAGTAATAATTTATAATTTTTTACTCGGCCTGTGAGTGGATCCACACTTTTATTCCTATGCCTCATGTCTAAGAATTTGGCTGTCAAAATTTTTTTGGATGAGGTTCTTCACTTCTTTGCTTGTTGCTTCCCTTATGCTATAAAAGGGAATCCTAAGCCTCATTCAAAATTTCAAAGAATTCTGATTTTTTGATCTTTCATCTCATTCTCTATAAGCTCATTTTGCATAGTTTAAGCTATTTGATAGCATAGATAGGAAATGTTGTAATTTTTCTCTGTAATAACAAAAGATGACTCAAATACTTAAGTGTATTTCTTTAATTTTGAATATCAAACTATCTTGCTCTCCAGTATTGTACACTATATTTTGACTCAAAATGATCAAGGGTTATTTATAAGTTGTCATATCACATCATGTGTTTATGTTATGGATATTTAATTGTTAGCTTCTGTTCAAGGAATGGATTAATATTTATTTTAGTTATTTATGAAAGATTGTGTGAATGGAAATGCAATAGGAATTTATAAGTAGTGTGATAAGTGTTGTTCTTTGCTTGGTTTCTCATTGTAAGGTGGTGATGTTATAAGAAGCCATGACTTGGTCTGTTGTAGGAGTATATTTCATTTTTTGACTCCGTTGCGGATAAGAAACTAATCAAAATAATCCATAAACTATAAAAAATATTGTAGAATCACATCAAATTAAAAATATTTTTTTTACTTCACTACAAATTTTATTTTTTATGCACAAATCCATGCTAGAAAGGAAATATTAAGCATTGAGTTGAATGATGAATCACTGAGTACATGTAAAACTTATCAGTATGACACAATTAAAATATGAAATTATTAATAATATGTTAATGTATTCAATCTGATTCACAATTTTATGGAATATAGTATAAAATATAATCAACTACATTTTGGAATATGATTCATGAAGTGCAATATAAATACCTAAAAAATTGCTAATTCACTTCCATTTTCCAAATCAAGTCAGGGTCCTCAAACTGACATTGAGATAAAGTAAAAGATAGTTGCTTAACAAATTTCCTGATTCAATTATGGAAAATTTCATTATGGATTGAGGAAACTTGTTATCGTTATGGATTGTGGAAACTTGTTATCATTGATAAAGCAAAAGATTCATCTTGATTCTGAGTTTGGTCTTCATTTTCTTTTCCCTACATATGTATGCTTAACTACATGTCAAATTCAACATTCATTATGTCACTATCATTTTTCCCACTGCCAGTGCCACCACTACTAGCATTTGAAGTGTTGCACAACCCTCTTCTTTCACATATGGACCTCTAGATTGTGAGTGCCCTTTCAAAAGGAATTTTTTTGACATAATATGCAGTTCTAAACACCCTAAAGCAATTTTCCAAATTCTTGTCTAGTTTGTTTCTTATCTTTGATTTCAAAAATTCCAATGAACTAAAAACTCTCTCATCATCCACTAACCCCAATATCCTTTTTTGACATAAATTAGCAAGTTTGAAATATTCTAATATCGAATCATTTAATATTTCACTCTGACCTAAGGTTGTCCAAGCCTTTGTTATTGATCTCACTTCCATCGGCTTCTCAATGGAATCAAATTGGTCCATCACACTTCTTGTAAAACACGTAAATTATTTTCTAAGCTTATTTCCATTTATAATTCCTTCTATTGTCTGTTCATTATATTCTACAGTTTTTGAAAAGTGTTCGGCCAAGATATTTACTTTATTATGAAAATAGCTTGGGCTATCTCGGTTTCCTCAAGTCCAAAATTGAGGATACACAATAGATATGGATTGAAGTATTTCATCTTGATGGAATCATTGATAAATATTTGTGGGAAGATATTTTGCAATTCCCTTCAAATTATCACTAACAAATCTAAAAATGTTCTTAAAAGCTTCCTTTGTAACAGGTACTTCTCTGATGGAGCACCTGGCCATCGTACAATGGTGCATTAGTATCTCAAATCCACTTGCAAAGACACACAAGTTCCCTCTTGCATTAAAATGTAAATAATTTTTAGGATGATTCAAATCTATAAATTTTTTCTAGCTTAAAAAATTTGGGCTTTGAGAAGTTAGATCTATATATAGATGATTGAGGGCCATGCATGTCATTCTATGCAGCTAGTATATTCATAGATATACATAGTTTTTTCTTTGTATTTCTTCACAAGATTGTTCATTTCATACAGCATGGGGAGAAGACTAGCTAAAGTCAAGAGCATCTCTATATCACTTAACCTATGTAAGAGGTCAAGAGCTTTGTCTACTATGTTGCAATGCTCATACATTTTTCCAATCAAGGATCAATATTTTGAAATAACTCGTTGCACTAGTCCACACAAGGAGATCCATCTGGTATCAACATTCTTAAGAAGCTTGTTTCTTGTTGTTATTTGCTCAGCAAAATTTTGAAATTCCACAAAATGTTTGGGACTTCAGTAGAAGTACGCATAGAGCTCACGAACTAGATTTTAAACTTTTGATATTGTAGGATACTTGCTTACAATTATAAATGCTAAATTCATTATGTGGTTCATGCATTGAATGCCAAGCATGTATGGTCCACAAGTAGTTTGTAACTTTGTGCAAACGTCAATCCTATGACCTTGCATTACTATAGCTCCATTAGCTCCTACACATACCAACTTTTTGGTAATTTTCAAGTCATCCATACCTTCAATTTTATTCAAAGATTTCTTGAATAGTTCAAATAGATTTTGTGATGTTGAACTATCCTTCATTTTATGAACATAGAGAAGATAATCTTGGTAGACATGTTGTTTTACAATAAACACATGCATATAGACCTAAGAAATATTATCTAGCACAGTAATTGTTAGATAGGGGTTTGATAGCAAAGATAATAACAACCACTCTATTAAATCTAAGCTAAAAACCCAAATCCAAAGCAAGAAAGAACAATCAAAATAGCAAGAAAATGAGAACAAAATCAAAGAAAACTCTCTATGTTGAACTTGAATAACCTTCCTTACCTATCCTCAAATCTACCTTTGCAAGTACATGAAAATGTAAGCACAAATGTTAGAGATATGTGTTTGTCAAGCCAAAATGAAGGAGGTAGCTCTCTTTTATAGAAGAGCTATTCAAATGAACAACTAAGATCAATCTTCTTAAAATATTCCAAGATCAATAGATGATTATTAATGCACCACAAAGTGGTAAGGTTAGGGAATACTAAGGATAGATGGTCAAGATTGAAAGAAGACTAGAGAGAATCAACGATCAAATTTTGAAATGAGAAAGTGGAGGGAAAGTAGTGGAGAAAAGTAAATAATATAATTATTTATTTTGGGAGAGTATGTGGGCCATTAAATAATAGTTTTTACTTGAAGAAGGGAATCTTGACAATTAAATCATTTTATTATTTAATTGGGAGAGGAAGTGGAGGACTAAAATAAATTATTTAATTCATGGAAGGCATCTTTGACAATATTTAAAATTTGGTAAAAGATATGGAGGAATAAATAATCATTTTAGATTATTTATTTATGAAGAAAGGGAAAATGAATACTTAATTTAAAAGTTATTATGCAACTATTTAAATTAAATATAGAGGAAAATGAAGAAAGTGGAATTAAATAATTAATTCAAATTAATTATTTAAGAGAGGAAAGGTGGTAATAGGGAGTTAAATAGTTTTAATAATTATTTAACTATAGAAGGACGAAAAGGATCAATGAATAGATAAATAACTAGGAATAATTATTTAACTATAGACAAATAATGAAGAGAAAATAATTAAATAAATGATAATTTATTTAATTAATCATACGAGAATAAAGATCAAGAAATGAATTAATTAAATAATTAAAATTATTTAATTAATAGAGGAATGTGATCAAAGACAATATCTTAATTATGCAAGGAAGAAGACCAAGACAATGGAAAAATGACTCTCACAGACCAAGACATTTTTTAGTGTCTACATTTTTCCCCTCTTTGACATAATGTGATTTGAGCATTGTGTCAAAGAATAATTAAGAAAATATTTTTCAAATCATGCCCCAGCGTGCCTCGATGAAGGATGGATAGGCCCATGCCCCCTCAGATTTTTTTTCAAATTTTCAAATTTTAAATTTTTTTTTTGATTGTTTTGAGAAATTATTCTAAAAAGCCTTTTTGGTGCATTGATAGGATAATAAATCAACTTACAGGCCTTCACGATGATTGTAGGAAGGAAAGGCGAGAGTTTGAAGAAGTTGGATGATACTATGGAGAAAACAAATGTCAGCATGGAGTTAGTCAGATGAAAATGGAATGGATGTTCTTGTTTAATAGATGTCAACTTGCAAGTTTATCATCATTGAGCATCAAAATTATAGTAAATCGAGCACAAACACCATGGTATGACATAGACTAAGGTGTGCAATATTACCACTTGCAAAAACAATCAAAAGACAATGCCAAATACAAGGAATGCCATGACTCATACTAAGGACACAATTGCCCTAGTCTTTTTGTCAAGACAAAACACAGACAAAAATCAAAAGAAAAGAGATCATGATCTATCATTTCCCCTCTAAATCCTTCATGGGACATCCTCGAGGTAGCTAGTAACATGATAAAAGACAAGTCAAAAGATAAGACCAACTAGACCAACAAGTCACCAACCATTTACATCAATTGTCAGAGTTTATTTGATGATGAGATTGATGTGATTGATGGACTGACTAATTGACGAGTTTGATTGACTGATGTTGATTGATTAATAAGGTTGACCAAATGACCGATTGTTTGACCCAATAGATTGATTGAATGGCCAAGATCTGATTGACCAGAGTGGAGTGACCGATAGGATTGATCAATTGAAAAGATTGATTGATTAATTGACCAAATTGACTGATTGGTAGGTTTGACCAATTGACAAGATTGATTGACCAATGTTGATTATACCTAGTTTCAAGAAAGTTGTATCCTATTTAAGGAAAATGATAAGATTGACCAATTAACAGTGTCCCAATTTAGGAAGGATGCATCCTAAATAGGATAAAATGATAATGTACCAATGTAACACAATTGACTAGTTTGGATTGAAGACTTGTTGGATAGTTGATATATTGATTCATGATTTGGTTTGAATATTGATTACGCGAAGACAAAGGACATGACCAAACTAAACCCTAAAGGACTAACCTAGGGCCTCAAGGGTTCATTGATTGATGATCTTGCCTATGTTATACATGTAGAGACCTCATATTCGACTAAACACTGACCAAAATTGATATGACTTGCAAAAACCCTAAGGATAGACCTAATGTCTTGGGGGGGCATCAAGTGATGGCCTTGCCTATGTAGCAATGCAGAAAGACAGCGTAGTTTAACCAGACTGACATAGACTAACCATGACTCTGACTCTATTTTTGGAGTTTTTAATGTTTTATGATTTTTTTTAGATTTTGAAGGTTTCTTAATTTTTTTGGATTTTGATGTTTTTCTATTGTTTTTTGGATTTTGATGATTTTTATTTTTATTTTGGATTTTTTGGATTTTCTATTTTTTTTATTTTTGATGATTTTCATATTTTTTGGATTTTAATGATTTTTTTTTTTTTTTTGATGGATTTTTGATTTTGATAATTTTCAAGGCTAATACCATGTGTAGGATCCCAGGAAGACATAAGTCAAGGAATTTCTCCCAGTCAGGTATAAGGCCAACTCATTATGTGCAAGGGGATTGATGGATGCAAAGAATGGTCATGAAAGCAAAGGTGCTAAATGTCAATGGTTCTTAGGCCATGAGAAGGATGACAAAGATTTATTA
Source organism: Sequoia sempervirens (assembly GCA_007258455.2). Taxonomy (NCBI): domain Eukaryota; kingdom Viridiplantae; phylum Streptophyta; class Pinopsida; order Cupressales; family Cupressaceae; genus Sequoia; species Sequoia sempervirens. The sequence continues at coordinate 307,395,695 of VDFB02000017.1, read as the reverse complement.
TGGATGAATGAGATTTTGTTATGGATGGTAACTATAAGGATTGTGAAAAATGCATGTGAAATATATCCATAAGCAAGTGAGAAAGTATGCACAAGAATCCAAGGACAAACATGATCTTGCCCCTAGTCAAGCTAAAAACCAAGGTGATGATGATGATGATGATGACAACATTGTTTGACATGGGAAGGACACATCTTGAAACAATGTGAGGATTGGGAAAGACATATCCCGTTGATGATAATGTGACTAAAGGATCAAGGTTTGCAGCAAGGCTAGAAATAAATCCAAGGAATGTTTTGAATGATATGCTAGGTTGCATAGGAAGATTATAAGGATTAGGCTTGTTTCATTTGGAATGACTAACTTAGGACTAGATGGGATTATGGAGGGAACTTGGATAAGTGGATTAGAATCCTTAAACCAATGACAAGGGAAAACCAAGTCCAATGATAGGTATGGAAGGATAATGGATTGATTTTGATAAAGGATAGGAGACGTGAGGATTATTGGCTGGAAGAATTATCATATGATCTCCAAGGACTATTTGCATAGGAATAATTTGTTTTCTCCAAGGTATGTGTTTGGATAAATTCTATGAAGGAAATGACATGATATTTCATGGATAGTGTATGACCAAAGGATAGACATGTCAAGAATTTTCCCAAAGCATGATTTATGTTTGTGCCCCATTTCTTATCAAGATCAAGGTATGTGGGAAAATGGATGGAAATGATATGGATTGGATAGATAGATGGAACTGTCATAAGAAAGGCATGGGAAATGAGACAACTTGCTCGCAAGTGTAATGGTCCATGTAGATAATTGCTCTTACACATGATGCTTGTTTGCCAATTTTTCATCATGGTACTTTTCACACTATAAAAATAGTTTTCACTATTGGAAAAAAATAATTCTCTTTACTTTTTCCTTTTTCTTTTTGATTTTGATGTCACACAAGACGCTTGTTTACCAAGTTTTCATCAAGGTGATAATTTTTTTGATTTTTTATATCAACTTGATGTTCTAGATGATCACTGATTATTCTAAATCCTTTGATGGTGTTGATGCAAATACTAGTGTCATGATATGCCAATAGTGACTTTTATGGAGTAGTTGTCTTGTTAGTATCATAGCACTTGCATACAACTGATTCATGTTATTATGATCCTCTTTGATACTAGGGTTGACCTTATTGAAATACACACATTGTGATAAAGTTCCATGTGTCCTTATGAAAAAGAGTTGCTTCCAAGATGCGACAGATTCATGAAGTAATATTTTTAGACTTTAGGTGAGATGTAGGATTGTGATGGATGATGGTAGGTGTGGATGGACTATTTGAAATTTTGGATGTAGCAATTTTTATTTTCCAAACTTGGGATGGTGGATGATGGAGTTTGGAATTTTGATTGGGATAATGTTTGGAACCGACACTTTTATATGCCTTGTGTGATGACTATTTTGAAGGAGGTGGACATTTTCTATATGTGGGAGACATCTTTTCTTGTGACTCCACATTTTGATTGGATAATTGGAATTGAAACTTTTTCTTTACTTGATCCATTTTTCTTTGGGATCCATTTTAATTTTATTCTTCCACTTGGATTTTTGTGTTCAATGGACTTTGATATTTGATTTTGGACTTTATACTTGTAATATTTTTTTTTTTGTTGGTTCCGATTGATAGGATTAATTATGTTGGAATGATGGTTTATGGTTTGGATGGAAGGAGTGTTAGCAGAAACCCTATGACAAGGACTAATCATGGCCCCCATTTTGATGTTTGTATTGGTTAAAGTTATCCCCAATATAATTGAGGTATCACTAACATCATTTATTTTTTGATTGAAGAATAGCCAAGACCTTGATGTCTAGGATTTTCATGAAGCTATACTGGTTCTAGAATTCCTTTCTCATGTAGGACTAGTCCTCTTCCTTGATATTGCATGCTCTGAAATATTCTATTTATGATGGGGTATTTTTTACTTTGAAATCAAGATTTGAATCCATCATTGTGTATGTGAAAATTGTTGCTTGGAATCTTCTCATCTATGAGAAAGCTTGATTTGATAAAAGTGGATGATCCTAGTTGATAGGATATTTTGGATTTATCATTTGTCATACTTGTTTTTTCTTGATCATTTTGGATGTTGATTTGATCCATGGTAGCTTTTGTATCTTCTTCTTTGACTTGATCCATAGTAGCTTTTTATGTCCTTCTTTGACTTGATCAATAGTAGCTCCGTTATTCTCTTCTTTTATGTTATCCATATCATTCATTTGATTATCCATGTTTCCAAAGGAGGAAAATGCCTCATTTTGGGAAATGGGGGTATTGAGAATTTGGATAGGACGAACTTCAAATGTTTGATCATGGATGGTATAAAGGTCGATGAGAGGATCATTTTGGATTTCTTGCTCAATGGTGGGATATTGATAAAAAATAGGTTTATCTTGGATGACATGATTTGGAATGGGATCTTGATTAGAGATTTTATTAACTTGTATATCATGAGCATCTATAGGTGATTTTTGGGTAATTTGATCTTGAATTTTTGTTGAGTTCATTTCATCATGCTTTGGTCTTTTCTTTGGATGTATATCCCAAGGTTTAAGAAATGGAATGTCATTTTGGGAAATGATAGGATTTTCTTTGATAGAATTAAGATTTGGACATGGAAATAATGGAGTTTCAATAGCAAGATCTTTTTTGATATTGGTAAGCAATGGAGGACATGATGGTGACAAATGGTTGGATGGTGTAGGATTAGAAATGTGATTGGATCACCTAACTTTGTTTTCATTTAGGAGTTGAATAAGTTCCTTTGCTAGTTGTCCTTGGAGAGCATTAATTAATGTGATTCTATTGGATGGTATTGTAGTTTGGGATGGAGTGGATGGCAATGGATTAGTGGATGATGGGTTAGAATAAGATGTGGAGGATTGGAATGGATTAGGATAAGATGTGTATGATTGGAATGGACTAATGGAAGGTTGGTTTCCCTTGTCAAGGTTAGGATAAGGATGATTAATGGACGTTTATTGGGGATTAATGTTATGGATTATGTTAACTAGTTCTTGATAAGGAGGATAGATGGATGAGGGACTAGAGCTTATGGATTGTTGGTAAGATGGGTAGATGGACAGATGACTTGAGACTATGGGTGATTGGTATTGATGATTAAGGATGGATTGGAATTCAACTTGACTATGAATAAGATAAAGTTAAAGTGAATACATAATCATGAATTCAGATTAGGATGGATAAGGAAAACTTAGTGAGGACCATATAAAACTTGTGACCTTTGGATGACAATGCAAGGTGCCAATACAAAATGGGTATGAAACTAAAATATGTTTTTATGATTTTTTAGAGATATAAGGACACAAAATGCTAATGATGCACCTAAGATAAATATTAAGGAAATATGGAATGATCATGACCTTATGACCAAATGATATTGTTTGAACAAAATGATGTTTGAGAGGGGGGTGAATTAGTAGATATTGAAACTTTTACCTCTGAATTTATTTAGTGCAGGATAACTATGTGACTTCTTAATGTGCGGATAAATAATTAACAAGAAAACACATGAGAGAACATTCATGCAACCAACACATAACACCAAATGTATGTGGAAAACCCAGGGTTGGGAAAAACCACGGTGAGAAATGTTGCTAGGATCTAACATCTTAATCCATCCTCACAAGCTTGAAATTCAGTTACAATACTTTTAAGGGCACAAACCCTATGGAGACACTGATCCCTTGGTTTTAGGAGCCACCACTCCATAGAATGAGCTTCTACCTAGTTATCTAATGGCACCCACCAATCAAATTTACAATGCCGGATATTACAATTTTAATAATAGTTCTATATTACAACTTATTTGCAACTACACTTATAGATATGTTGCATGCTTTGCAACTCTTCTTCTTCTCTCCACTTCTTTTCTCCATCATTTTTCTCTGCACATACTACTTACTTAGCTTCACATCCCCTTTCTATAATACACTAGTTTGAATGAGAGAAACCCAAACAAAAAGCACCAATACAATCAAGGGTTTTAGACTAATATAAATCCAAAGTTGAATTTTTAATTGTTTTTCTTTCAACTTATTAAAGCATAGTGTATTCTTTCTCAACAATTGTGTTCTCTGCACTTTGTTGCTTCCCCACTCTTGTCTCTCACAATACCGACTGTTTCTCACCTTTCTCTTATTTTTTCCCTTACTAGTTAACTCACACTATTTGTTGTGCACACCTGATAGAATATAACTTGATGCAACAATAAGGGTTTTCATTCTATCTTCATTAGGAAGAATTCACTACATTGAGCCTTACCCACATTAAATTGTCTCTCAAAGTCTTCTAAGATTGGTGATCTGTAATCCCAAAATTGGATTCGCATTTAGTGTATTCTTTTGTGCATAATATTTGAAACCAATCTTTGTACGCTTAGCCCTCTATGCCATCATTCTGCATCTCAAATCACCAATTAAGTCTATTGTTGGGGTAGATAGACCAATTGATTTCATTCTTCTAGTCAGCTACTATTAGTGTAGGTTTTTAAATATTTTTCCTACACATTATTAAGCATACCTTAGGTTATAGGAGATGTGGTTTATGTGAGGACACATGGCGTAATCCATCGGTTACATGTGTTGCTCCCACTCACACTTAGGTGGTTGAGTTTCACACCCTCTTTTGGCCTTATATGCCACCTCACAAAACCACTCATTTGTCTCTTTCTAAGTAGGTTATGCCACCTATTTGGCATTTTTTAAGTAGGCATAACTCCCACCTAATTTGGTTATTTGGGAGTTATTACCCCTCTTGGAATTATTTGCCCATATTGTGCTATATAATCAGCACTCACTTCTCCCTCCTATCTAGTCAAGATGAGTTCATATTAACTCAATCAATTCAAAGGAGAGTTGAGGCATATTGTATCATTTAGTGTGTGATAATAACATCATTTTGTTATTGCACTATATTCCTGCATTTTATCTCTTGCTGCTCTCGTGTGGAAGGTTTATCTTGGTTTTGCAGGTGATCCTAGGTGCTCGAGTTCATCAACAACTCTTACATGGTATCAGAGCGTCAGATCTACAAGCCCCTTCTCAAATTTGGGAGATTTGTGAGTGTTTAATCAATATTGCAGGTTGCAACATGCCTTTTCTTGTCTTAATACCTTTTTATGCTATTTTTTGGTTGTTGGGGTCGTTTTATGTTGCTAAAGACATTTTTTTTACACTACATCCATATTTTTTTGTATATTTTAAAGAAAATTCGCCATCTGGGTTTTGTTTGTAGCAGAAAAAAACCATCTGGGTTGTTGCTAGTTTCTACATAAAGGTTACATATTTTGCAGAATCTAAATCAGAACATTTCTGCAGACCCCCTCTCCAATTGCATTTTTGATTTTGCAGTCAATCTTTGGAGGGCCATAATTCAGTCATACAAGCTCTTTTTTCAGAGAATTATTTTTTGATTTGGGGTAGAATTTCTCAGGCTTTGCAGTGGTGTGATCCATTTTTTCTCAAGTGATCCAGATTTTCCAGAAAATCAGTTTTATCAATAGATCTGAAGGACAGTTCTCATTTTTTTAACTTCAAATTGATGTAACTTTCACATACGACCTCGTATTGAGGTGATTCTTTTTTTAAAAGTGAATATTTTTTTTAGCACTACACATTGGTGCTATTTTGAGGTTCTAATTCTAAGATTTGATTGTACTTTCAATATTTGGGTCTATTTTATACATTTGTAAAACTCTGGAAAACAACTCCAGCATTGTAAATGCACTAATTTATAAAGTGCAAAATTATTTTCTGTTGGGGGGGATTCTTGATTGAGTGAAAAAGGGGGGGTCTCTCTTTGTGTGTGTGTGTTTTTTGATCTGTTCACTTGTGCTTTTATTTTCCTTCACACATGGATCATTCTAAGGTTCCTTTGCTAACACCTTATAATTATGCAACATGGCATCAACATGCATGGAATGCCTTAATGCAACTTGGGTATACTCCATATGTTGAAAACAAGGTAGTTGAACCTGAAGATGATAAGGAAAAGATAAAATGGATGCTTGAACATACAAAAGCTCTTGGATGTCTTCATAGCTTTGTTTCCCTTGATCTTATGTTTCAGATTGAATCTTGTACAAATTCACATGATTCTTGGGAAAAGTTAAAATCTTTGTATGGTACAACAGATGAAGTCAAAGGCTATCAGATTGAAAATGAATTGATGAGCCTTGATTCAAAGAACTTTGGCAACATCCAGGATTATATTACTAAGGTCAATGATCTGAGAGCACAATGTAAAGCTTGTGGTATTGATAAAAAGGACATTCAGTTAATCTATAATACACTGAATAAACTTGGTCCTGAATTTGCAGCTTTTGTTTCTAGCTTTCATACTCATAGACTGACTATGGGATCTGCATACACTATGCCTTCATTTGCATCTTTTTCTGAGATGTTAATGCATGAACAACAAAAGCTTCTTTCTATGGGTCTCATAAAGCCATCACAGAATCAAGCCTTGTTGGCTAGTCAGCCTAAGGGACAGAAAGAGTTAGGACAATCTGACAAGAAACAAAAGAAATCTAAGAAAAATCCACACACAGATCAAGCACAACACAAATCCTCTACAAGGGAGGACTCATCTAAGAAGGAGAAGTCTACTTGTTCATATTGCAAGAGGATTGGACATGAAGAACATTCTTGTTATAAGAAGGATATTGATGAACTGAAACATCTTCTTAAGAAGAACAACATTGATCTACCTTCTAGAATGTCTGAGTCTACTTCTTCTTCTTCACATTCCAAACAGTCAGGATCTAGTAAGGATAAAGGTCATGCAGAATTTGCTTCTGAGTCTAAGAAAAATAAAGGTAAAGCTCTTTGTGCTTCTACAAGTCATGAATCAGGGAAATGGCTCCTAGATTCTGGAGCTTCTCATCATATGGCTTCTTCATAGTCTATGTTCTCTTCTTTTGAGCCTTGTGCTATGCCACCTATTGTGATGGGCAACAACACTTACATGAGTGTAATTGGGAAGGGTTCTATTGATATTGGGGATGGCACCTTCAATGATGTTTTGTGTGTACCTCACTTGAAAAACAATCTTCTTTCCATCTATCAGATCACTCATGGTGGAGCAGGCAAGATCGTGGAATTCACATACTAGGATAGTTGATAATGAATCTCGGTTGTATACCTTTTCAAACTTTTCACCTGATGACAGTTCTGATTCTTTGGCTATTGATCACACTACTTGTGTGACATTTGATTTTGAGGAGAATTTTGGCTATTTGAATCTTGGTATTCTCACATCAGATCCAGTTATTGAGCCTTACATTCCTTCTCCTCTAACAATTGTTGCTTCTGAAGATACTTGTGTTACTTTCATTCCTACTTGTGATTCAGTGCAACAGGATCAACATCGTCTTCCAGATATAGTTGCTTGGGATGACTACTTGATAGACATTGCAAGTTTGTTCATAGAGTCTCATATTTCAGACTTGGGAGACACTATTGATGACATCCATCTTCTCTTTGATGAAGTTGATTCTTCTTCAGTTGTTATGGAGGAACATGTGGATCCTCTTGTTCATTCTCAACATGATCATTCATCACAGTTTGACATGAGTGTAGATACTTTTGAGCAGCATTTGAAGGAGGCATCTTTGTTTTCAGAGGAGGTAGTTGAGTCTTTGGATTTTGTTCTACACACATCTCTACTAGGTTTTGGATTGTCATCTTCATCAGTGTGGCCTATAACACCCGAGTTGGTGGTGGCAACTTTCGGCATCGACGTGGAGATAGATGAGCAATTTTCAGAGACTTCATACATTTTGAGCTTTCTTCCCTCATATTCATTTCAGGAATGGGAAGACATTCTTCATACACCTTTGGTTTTGTTTCTTCCTAAGGGGAGGAACATTGTTCAACTATCGTGGACCATGTTCTACATTCAGTTTCGAGCTTCAACCATTGGCATAGTTGACTACTTTGGGGAAGACTACATGGTCTTTCCTATCCTTTCTATTTTGGAGGGGACTTCTTCCTTGCATGGGATTCTTCTTGTGTTGGGAAACTTGTTTTCTTTTCTCTCTTTTGGGGAGGAGTTTTGTCCCACTGGGTTTTCTCCTTTACTTTATTTGTGAGAAAGTATTTTGTACATGGGTACTTAACATGGCCTAGTAGCCGGGACCCATATTTGCATCTTTGTGTCTTCTCACCCACCTAAGCTATGCTTAAGGGGGGGTGTTAGTGTAGGTTTTTTAATATTTTTCCTACACATTATTAAGCATACCTTAGGTTATAGGAGATGTGGTTTATGTGAGGACACATGGCGTAATCCATCGGTTACATGTGTTTCTCCCACTCACACTTAGGTGGTTGAGTTTCACACCCTCTTTTGGCCTTATATGCCACCTCACAAAACCACTCATTTGTCTCTTTCTGAGTAGGTTATGCCACCTATTTGGCATTTTCCAAGTAGGCATAACTCCCACCTAATTTTGTTATTTGGGAGTTATTACCCCTCTTAGAATTATTTTCCCATATTGTGCTATATAATCAGCACTCACCTCTCCCTCCTATCTAGTCAAGATGAGTTCATATTAACTCAATCAATTCAAAGGAGAGTTGAGGCATATTGTATCATTTAGTGTGTGATAATAACATCATTTTGTTATTGCACTATATTCCTGCATTTTATCTCTTGCTGCTCTTGTGTGGAAGGTTTATCTTGGTTTTGCAGGTGATCCTAGGTGCTCGAGTTCATCAACAACTCTTATAGCTACTAATTAGAAATTTCTTTCACAAACTTAACTATTTGAAACCACCATCTTCAAATTCTTACCATTGATATTTACAATTCATGCCATGATCCAAGGTTCTTCATTTTTCATCACCCTTTGAACCACTACTGTCTGATGAGGCTTCCTTTAAATGAGCATCATCGATCTTTGTCTACAACACATTACCATATAGGAATTAGTCACATTTTAGGTTATGCCATGCTCTTCAAAAAATTGTCTTCCACTTGAGTGTCCACATCATCTCTACACAATTCACAACAAGGATGTGAATTGCCAAAATAACTAATCGATCTTTGCCACTTGTCATTACACATTACCAACTATCTTTATTATTCCCTAGCCAGGTCCCATCAAGTGATTGTCATGCATTCTTGTGTCGAGGGGACATCTAAAAATCTCCCACTAAGATATCCCTTTTGCACTGACAAGGTCCCCAACAAAATATCGAAGGGACTAAGCATTGGGTCTCTTTGAACTTCACCAATTGCTCTGGTTAAGATGCATTGGTATGTCAAGGGCATAGCAAAATGTTTCTCTAAAATAGCATTGTCTCTTTGATAGCTCCACTATTCTTCAAGCCACCACATATCTTCTATGACATCATGACATGTCAAAAATCCTTTTTGCATGTACATAGAAGATGTCATCACCAAAACCCCCTGATGTTGTGCACCATCCAATATTCTTTCTTGCAATCATCAAATTTCCAAGCCCAAGTCTTCACTGTTGATCAAGCCATCATTTCCATGTCAAAGAGACATGGAACCAACTCTCACCAAAAATAAACTGTCACCCCAACTGCTTCACAACAAATATGTGAAGAGAGATATCACCACATTGAAGGGAATGATAAAGCAATCATGTCAAACACACAAAGTCACTTCAATGCGATCCATGAACCTCAACATCCACCCATTAATACATCGAAGGAACTCCACCTTGAATCCTACTGACATTTGACCATTACCCTGAAAGAGTTGCATGATCACCACTAACTAGAAGGCAGCTAGACACATGAGGCCAGTCACCGAATGAATGAAATCATCTAAAGTTATCACTTGAGTGACCACAACTGCCAGACACAAGCCACCAACTAAATAGAATTCTATAAGAACACTATGACTACAACAAATTTAGGGTTTACAAGATAAACCCTAGCATCACTAGAGAGATGAAATAATTCATTTTGGATGTATCTTTCAACTTCTAAACCTACAACACACATTTTTGGAATGGTCTTGAGAAGCAAAAATCTTACCTCTATTTCACAATAGTTCTCACCTTTTGATATCAATGAAAATAATATGCCAACAATCTCCCCCTTTGTCATTGATGGAAAAATTATAAATGCTCATACAAATTGTAACACTGAAGCTCCGTACCAATCAGGTTATTCACACAACTCCCCCTATGGTATACATCTCTTCCCTACTCAACTTGCTCCTATTTTGAGCATTTGCACCTTAATCTCCCCCTTTGACATCAATGGAAAAGGGTTAAGTTGCATAAACTCCTACTAAGGAGATGCTCCCCTTTGGACAAACAATACAAAGATAAAGAGTGGAGTCTAAACTTTGCAACCATCAAGTCATTAGAAATTTGTACAACAAGAGTTACCTGACTTGATCACACTGTCCTTGTCTAGGATTAAAGAAATAATCAATAAAGCTCCCCCTAGATGTATGTTGTATCACTAATGCTTAGTGATATGATGTGGAAGAGATTACTCCCAACTTCTACCTCAGGTATTCAAACTATTATGTGGGAAAAGGTTTGGTGAATATATCAACCACTTGTTCCTTTGTAGGAACACACTCCATGCTAACTTCCTTGTCTGCAACCTTTCCTCTGATGAAATGATATTTAATTGATATATTCCTTATTTTTGGAATACATCTGTATAAGAGTGAATTTGCACCCTGGGTGAAATTCCCCTTTTTGCCTTTTTACACTTTAGAAAACCTAATTCGGAGGCTTAAATTCACTTAAGCCCACTGATGGCAGTCCACTTGGCACATTTTTTGTGTGTTGGTGGAGGCATTTTTGTCAGGGATGCCTACGCAATGCGCAAATATCTGTGTGACGCGCTTACATCCCTTGCAGATTTTTTCTACTGAGCCAGCAGAGGCGTTACTCTTCCCATTGGCAACGAAGTTGTAACACCTCCTTCAGCCACCCAACCTGAATATGGTTGTTTCCTCTCTCATTCCTTTATAATCAATCTTTGAATTTGAATTTGGAGGTTGGATGAAAGATTGGAAGAACTCTACACCACTTCAAGCTCTCATACTCTCATTCACAAGCTCATTTTTCACTCACTTCCAAGCATTCCATAACAGAAATATCACATTCCATCACATCGGTAGAGAAATTTTGGGACTACGCCATTGCAGTAGAGGCTTGAGTTCCTCTCATTTCTCCTCCAAGCAGCCTTGAGTGCTCTTGGTGGAGGTGGTAATCTTCCCTCTCCTCTCCTCAATCATTTGGTTGAGTAGCATAGTACTGTTTGTTGTGCTTGTGTTTTTGTCACTTCTTTATCTCTTTTCCATTGGTTATCTGTGGAGGTGGGAGCACCTAAATGGGGTTCTGATTGAGGTAGACCCCTATACAGCCACCCCCCAACATTCTCTCTCTTGTTGTGTGTAGGTGCGTGAGTTCTTGGAGGATTATCTGGCAAACGATTTCATTGCTTTTTGGGCCGTTAGCTAGTTTTTTGTGGCTTGACCTTATCTTTGTCATTGTCTAGCCATATGGACTACAACGTGCTTTCGAGATGCCAGTGCGCCGCACTGTCATCCAAAGTCCATGCTTCTATCCTTGGACAGAGAGCTTCTTGAGATGAAGTGTTAAGCCTAGAAACTAGCTCGCCTAGCCTCTTTCTACATTGCGGGCCTATTGAGTAGCTGAGAGGCCCTACGATCCTCGCTACCCTTGCCTTACATACCCTAAACAATACATTTAGCTTAGGTAAGTTAGGGCAGCCTCTCACGTCTTGACCCTTCGTGACCTAGGGTCTTGCATGTGGTGGTCCCCCTCTCTTACATTTTTGGTGAACCTAACGTGAACCAATGTCTGTTCATTCATTGGTGTTAAAACTCCCTTTAAATATTTCATGGTTTTTGTGACCCCACATGTTGTGATGGTTTATGAGCATCACAACCCAGTCCACAACTTATGGGCATATCATGAGGAGAAGTATACAACACCTCCCAAGGGATAGAATGAAGGTCTCACTTGGTCTCTCTACAAGTCTCTTCTTTGGTCCCATTGTTCAAATCCCTGTTGAATGTCTCTACCCTTACAAGGGGGTTGGGCAACCTTGAAAATCATTTGGAAAGAAATCTGAAGATGGCTAGAGCTGCTCGGGTTGTTAGTGAATTAAAATATATGATGAATAAAGTTCGAACAGGTGTAGAGCTTCTAAGTAGTCTCTTCAGTATTGCTGAAGTGTGCTCTCCTTTGGGAAACTCTAGTTATGTGCAAGGAGTCACCTTTGGAGAGCCTGAGAGAAAATTAGGAGTATCAATGCTTCCCACTTCTGTCTACATGACTGATGTGGCCCCTTCTATTAGTATCCCTTCCATTCCTAATCAACTGGAAACTATCAAAGTCAATAAGGTCCCATTGGGCTTTAGCTTTACGCCTTCTGTCACCTTCAATGGTGAAGGTTTTGATGGAGTAGGTGGTGGAGGTTTTGGTAGTGGTGGTGGATTTGGTAGTGGAGGTGGTGTTGGAGGAGGTAGCTCTAGTAGAGGTCATGGCAGTGGTTTCGACAGAGGCCCTATTGGCGGTGGTGGCTCTAGTAGTGGCTCTGATGGAAGTCACACTGGTGGCCATTCTGCAAGTGGACCTAGCGATAGTTTTGGAGGAGGTTCCTCTAGCCCTCTATCTTCTAACGACCCTATTTTGAATACTCTACTTTAGAATATCGGTAAGATGCAAAGTCAATTAGCGAGCCTCTCCTAGGCTTTGACCCAACCTATTTTCCAATCCTTCTTTCAACATAGCCCATTGTTGATTGCTATCTTAAACACTCCCTTCCCTCAGGGAATGGAGATTCTGAAGTTTGAGAAGTTCGGTGGCAAGGGGGATCCACAGACACATGTGTTTTCCTTTAACACTCTTTGCACCAATTTCTTCCATCATGATGCTTTGATGGCTAAACTATTTCCTTGATCTCTCAAGGATACATCACTTGAGTGGTACTGTTCCTTGCCTGATAATTCTATTTTCTCATTCGATCAGCTTGTTAACCAATTCCTTAGGCAATTCCAAACAAACATTGGGTTGAAGATGACCTTCTTGGATCTTGTTCGATGTAAGCAAGGAGATAATGAAAAGATCACTAATTTCATAGCACGTTATCAAGCACTTCTTTCACAAATCTCGTATCAGCTTCCCAATTTTGATGTGTAGAAGGTATTCATAGGAAACTTACAAAGGCCTTGGCAAGAGAAGTTTTCCTTGATGAAATATCCCTCTTTCATGCATCTGTGTACAACTTTATGAGAATACCAATAGACAGTTGCTCAATTCAAGGGATATTCCTTGCACTCATGTTCTGAAGGGAAATCCATTGTATCAATCTTTGGAAAAGGAAAAGCCATTGCAAATGTAGTTGCCACTGCTAATGACAATGCTTCAAATGCAACTGAAATTTCACAAAATTATTAGAATCTTATACCTCCATCTTATAGAAGTTGTTGAGGGATAAGATCATAACTTTGACAGCTCCTAGCCCTATTAAGGAACCTTACCCTAACTAGTATGATGGGAGCACCTATTGTCAGAACCATCATGTTAATGGACATGATACTGAATGTTGTATGCGATTGCATCATGAAATACAGACCGCATCGAGAACGGTAGCATTCATCTCGATGGCAGTAAACAAAACACTAAAAAATTAGTGGAGAAAGAAAATAGTGAATTGCAGATATACATGGACCCATTTCCGTCACATTCTACTAACATGATTATTGATCCCATTGATTCTGCTTCTCAACCCGAGGCCTATGTGAATACGGTCATGGTAACTTATACTATTTCACCTGTACCCAATTTTTTGGATATTACATTTATAGCACAGGATCTACCTTTGAACAACAAGTCCTCACCTCTTTACACTCCTGCTTGTATCAATGGTAACATTGTGACAGGAGTCTTGATAGACCCTACGAGCCGTGTGAATGTTATTACCGAAGAAACATTAGTATTAAACTCACTTCAAAAAGAAAAATATGAAGCTACAAGATCTACCATCCATACCCATGATGGTATGAATCTCAAACCTTATGGCTCGATCACCCTATCTGTCCTAGTTGGACCTAGGACTATCAACATGGTCTTCAACGTCATTCCAGAGTCAAACCTATTCAAAGTGAATCTAGGCATTCCTTGGTTGGCTTCCATGAATGGGCTCACCTCCATTATCCAAAAATGTTTAAAGTTCTCCCACGAGGGTGTCGTGCATGTAGTACATGATACTGGATGCCAACCTTTGGTATCTCATGGTGGATAGATCACTTTTGGCCCTCTCCGATTGGTTTGCTTCCTCTGAGAATGAATCTACTTTATAAGAACTATGTGAAGTATAAAATTGGAGGAAAAGAGTAGCCAAAGTTGACCCGTCCTATAACAGAGTAACTGGTTACCTCCTCTTCTCGGGAAGAGAAGAAGCAACTTGCACTTACGACTACTCCCTCTCTGAGAGAGAAAGAGAAGTCCATGCCAGTCCTTTCTCCATTCCATGAAGGTAAAAAGAAGGTTATACCATCCCCTCCCTCTTCCCTGAAGAAGGAGAAGCCCATAGCGGCTCCCTCTTCTTCCCGTAAGGGTAAGGGGAAGATGATATTTTCATGAACTACCTTGTCCTCTCCCCTTTCCTAGGAAGAGTACTGGATGAGAAAGCTTGGTGGCTACCCATTAAATCCGATGATTCCTCCTTGGCGTAGGCCCAAGATTAGAATTGTAGACCTTCCTAATGAATTTATAGGACCATGGTAGTACTTATATGGTAGAAAGAAGGGCTCTCATAGAGAATTTGATCTATGGCCTCCTAGCGCTCCTACCCCTAAGGCAGTTAGTAGAAAGAGGCCCGCTGCTGAGGTTCTCGAGTTGACTCCTCCCATCACCCCTCAGCCTGCTTCCCTTGCTCCTACACAAGAACCCGTTCCTCTTCCCAAAACGGCTATAGTGGACATTCTTATGATCGAGCAGGAAACTCCCGCCCCTTCGCAAGCTTCAGCTTCTAACTCCAAGAGCCATAGGAACTTCCTTGCCTGTGAAAGGCTCTCCTAGCCAAGTAGTCCGCTTCACAACATAAGGAGGAAGAAATGACCACCCTTGCTTTAGAGCCCTCTGCAACATCTTCTTCCTCCCCCCATGTTGTGTCTCGTCTACCTAATCCACTCCCAGATTTCGTTGTGACCACAAACACACCTAACCCTAAATGGGTAAAAGTGTTTATCGCTCCTTCGATGGAGCCACCTTTGTTGATGACCCATTTCGGATATTCAACCCTTCCCTAAACTCGTGGATATGGTTAACACTTCAATCATATCAACTGCTATTTTTTCCTCCTCCTCCTCTACACCTCTAGCTTCATCTGCGGGGAGTTCATCCCCTCCTATGAAGAAAGAGGTAGAGGCTGGTCCTTCTCATGATAAAGGACATAGGAGGATCCCACATTCGCAAGGTGGCCCTGTGATGACCTATTTTATCCTTGTGACAAAATCAGTCTTGGCCTCTCCTAAGTTTGTCACTACTCCCGAATCATTTGGTGAGCCTAGCGGTGGATCTCAGGTATAGCCCATCTCGTCTGCTGAGGTAATACATGGCACTCCCATGGGGTACATATTTAACTTTGTGGATGAAGTCCCGACCTTGTTAGTGATCTTTGCAAAATCGCTAACTTTGACTCCACAAGAGCTTAGTGGAGAGGACCTCAAGGGGCCCTCTTCCTTGGCCCTTGTTGCGGGAGGGCTGGATGCCCCTCCTCTTAACATTTTACCCTTGCAAGCTTGTCCTCCTTCCCCTTATGAGGATCTAGATTGGGAAGCAGATGACCTTTTGGATGATCAGTGTTAGGAGGTCCCCCTTTCTTGATCTTGTGTGTGTGTTTTGTAATGTTTTCCCCTGTACTCGTGCTATGTGTTCCTATATGACCCTCGTCACCCTTGTTGGTGCATGGATACAGGCATAGTTTTTGTGTCATAAACCTTCTTCTATTTGTACCATCATTCTTCCATGTTTGTGTTTTATTTTTGATAAATTGGGGATGATGCAAAGCTTTGGGGGAATTTAGGCTTCCCTTCCATGTTGACCCAAATTTTTATTTTTACTTTGTTTTCCATGCATTCTTCCTAATCTGGTTGGGGATTGATGATCTTTCACCTTGCATTGTGGTTACCTACTATTATATGAGATCGAATAGATTTGACCCCGCTAAACCAGATCCCCATGTGCCCTTTGTTTATACTTTTCGATTTCTCTTTATCTTTCTCTCTTCTTTGCTTGAGTTGTACCTCCAATGTGTGACAACGTTCTTTAACACTTCAACTTCCAAAAAATGAATTCGCTTCCAACGAATCTTTTCTTGAAAGTCCTCAGAACACCTTTTCCTTGGAAGTGCATTCTCAACTTGGAACCCTAAAAAAATGTGTTTCCTTCATCATGGGTTTGTAAAGAAAGGACTTGAAGATCTTCATTTGAAGCAGGAACTTCTTTAACTTCCCCTTGCATGGGGGGAATGACTGTCCTTTCAAATTCCTTGATGAAGTGAACATCTTTCGAAAGGATCCCTTGATGACGAACTTCTGTAAGATGGAAAATTTTGAATTGTTGTCCCATGAGTGGAGCCCCCTTATACTTCATGGTGGGTTCCTCAAGGACCCTTTCTTCAAAATCCTTTGTAAAGAATGGAGCTTTTCACGTCTATCTTGGGGGAAGCCCAACTAGACTCATTCCATTCATCCTTTCATGTCTAGCTTGGGGGCAACTTGACTAGACCTTACTTTTTCAAATAGTGCATCCCTTGAGTGGACCCCTCTCCTTTTGAAATTTTTTCGGTTTGCATGACCGGACACTTTAGACATGTTTTGTCTATGGGTAGGCATGTCACTTCTTTCAGATGTGTTCTATCTACAAGTAGACATATCCATGCTTTAGACATGTTATGTCTATGGGTAGACATGTCGCCGCTTTTAGATGCATTCTATTTGTGGGTATACGTATTGACGCTTTGGACATGTTCTATTTGTGGGTAGACATGTCACCATTTTTAGATGCATTCTATCTATGGGTAGACCTATTGATGCTTTAGGCAAGCTCTATCTATGGGTGGACATGTCACCACTTCTGACATGTTCTATCTACGGGTAGACATGTCGCTGATTCTGACTCTGTGGAGTCTACTTCCTTGGGGCTTCCTCTATGTGAGAGATCTTAGGGGTTTCCTCCTTACAGGTCTATGGGCCTGTAAGGTGCTTTGTTGTTCCAACTTCATAGTTCCGAGCAGCTATGGAGTCCTTTGTTTTTCCTGCATCTTTAGGTTTTCTAGATCATGGTCTACTTCCTCGAGGATTTAGGTATACTTTTCTAACCCTACTCTCTTCTTGATCTATTTTACTGAGCACTCATCAGTACTTGTACTCGCTAAAGTGAGGGAAAAATGTATAAGAGTGAATTTTCACCCTAGGTGCAATTCCCCTTTTTACCTCTTTACACTTTAGAAAACCTAAGTTGGAGGCTTAAATTCACTTAAGCCTACTGATGGCAGTCCACTTGGCACCTATTTTGTGTGTTGTTGGAGGCATTTCTGTCAGGGACACCCGCGAAATGCACAGAGCCCTTATGTTTCTGGAAGATTCTTGTGGTTGAGCCAGCAGAGGCATTACTCTTCCCATTGGTAGCAAAGTTGTAACACCTCCTTTGACCACCCTACCTGAATATTATCATTTCCTCTCTCATTCCTTCATAATTATTCTTTGAACTTGCATTTGGAGGTTGGATGAAAGATTGGAAGAACTCTACACCACTTCAAGCTCTCATACTCTCATTCACAAGCTCATTTTGCACTCACTTCCAAGCATTCCATAGCAACAATATCACACTCCATCATGTCGGTAGAGAAAGTTTGGGGCCACACCATTGCAGTAGAGGCTTGAGTTCCTCTCATTTCTCCTCCAAGAAGTCATGAGTGCTCTTGGTAGAGGTGGTAAGCTTCCCTCTCCTCTCCTCTATCATTTGGTTGAGTAGCATAGTATTATTTGTTGTGCTTGTGTTTTTTTCACTTCTTTATCTCTTTTCCATTGGTTGTCTGTGGAGGTGGGAACACCTAAATGGGGGTATGATTGAGGTAGATCCCTATATATCCACCCCCCAACATTCTCTCTCTTGTTGTGTGTAGGTGCATGAGTTCTTGGAGGATTAGCTGGTGAATGAGTTTATTGCTTGTTGGGCCGTTAGCTAGTTTTTTGTGGATTGACCTTATCTTTGTCATTGTCTACCCATACATACTACAATGTGCTTTTGAGAAGGCAGTGCACCAAATTTTCATCCAAATTCCACACTTATGTCCTCAAATAGAGAGCTTCCCGAGATGAAGTGTTAAGCCTAGAAACCAGCTCGCCTAGCCTCTTTCTCCATTTTGGGACTATTGAGTAGTTGAGAGGCCCTACGGTCCTCGCTACCCTCACCTTACATACCCTAAACAATACATTTAACTAAGGTAAGTTAGGGCAGCCTCTCACATCTTGACCCTCTATGACCTAGGGTCTTGCATGCAGTGGTCCTCCTCTCTTACAACATCACTAGATTCTTTGATATGTTAATGGCACTTGAGTTATCAAATAGAATGGAAATAGGCTCTTTGTAGTACACTTTGATGTCCTTTAAGATCTACTTCATCCATAAAACCAGAGTACAACATGGAGCTACTACAACATATTTTTCTTTTGCTATAGAAAGAGTAACAGACTCTTGCTTCTTACTCATCCATGACACCAATCTATTTCCTAGAAAGAAATATCCTCCACTAGTGCTTTTCTTGTCATCTATACCTCCAACCCAATCAAAATTAGTATATGTGGTCAAGATAAAATATTTTCCTTTGGGATACCATGGCCCATAGTCAACCATTCTTTTGATATATCTAAAAATTCTTTTCACCACATTGACATGAAACTCTTTTGGTGCAGCCTAAAATATTGCATATGTGCATATTGCTTGCATAATGTCTAGTCTTGATGCAGTTATGTATAGAAAGCTCCCAATCATCAACCTATACATAGTCTGATTTGCCTCTAATGACTCATCCGATTTACTCAATTTACAACTAGTTATCATGGGGGTGCTAACTGGTCTACTATCTTCCATGGAAAACTTCTTGAGCATTTACTTAGCATACATAGTTTGAGATATGAATATCCCATTATCAATTTTCACAATTTGTAAACCAAGGAAGAAGGATAACTCTCCTACCATAGACATTTCAAATTCATCTTGCATATGAGTAGCAAAATTTTTGACACATTTTATCATTGCTTCCTCCAAAAATTATATCTACATAAATAACAACAACACTCATGTGCTCACCTTCTAATTTGAAATATAAGTTGTTGTCTGCACACCCCTTCTTGAAACCTTGGTGTTGTAGGCACTAGTCCAATCTAGAATACCATGCTCAAGATGCTTGTTTTAGACCATACAATTCCTTTCTGAATTTGCAAACATAATATTCTTCTTCTAAGAGATAAAAAATTTCTAGTTGCTCAATGTAGACTTCCTCTTCAATATTTCCATTCAAAAATTCTGATTTTACATCCATTTAATATACCTTGAATCCCTTGTAAAATGAAAAAGAAAGAAACATTCAAATGGCTTCTAACCTTGCAACTAGCACAAATGTTTCTTCAAATTCAATTCCTCAACGTGTGCATACCCTTTGTACACTAACCTCACTTTATTTTTGATGATAGCTCCATCTTCATTTAATTTATTTCTGAATACCCATTTGGTGCCAATTACATTTTTTCTTGATGGTCTAGGTATTACCTCCCATGTGTTATTCTTCTCAATCTGGTTGAGTTCCTCTTCCATGGATTTTATTTAGTTCTCATCTTTGTTGGCTTCATTAAAACTATTTGGTTTGATCTGAGATAGGAGAGAAAAATTTACCCGTTCCTTCTTATAAGTCTTCTCCTTGTCTAAACACCTTCATTCTTGTCACCAATTATTTGTTCTGCAGGATGATCCTTTTGTACATATTTCGTAGGGGCTCATTCAACCTCTTCTTCAGACTCTTCTCCTTATTCTTCTCCTTCAACTATTGGACTTAAATCATCATCTGATTCAATCTCTAAATTATTTTTGATAGAATTTCCCTGATATGTATTTTCATCAATCTTGACATTAATGCTTTCCACAATCTTGTTCAACATCTTGTTGTAGCATTTGTATGCTTTTCTTTGAGTAGAATATCCTAAAAATATTTCTTCATCACATCTTGATTCAAAGCTTCCCAAATATTCATCTTCTCTTTCTATTTAGCATTTTCTTCCAAATACCCTAAAGTATTTGACTAATGTAGGCTTACCACACCATAGTTCATATGGAGTTCTGCCACTGTTTTCTCCTAGCATTGCTCTATTTTGAATATATACAGTTGTATGAAATGCTTCCTTCCAAAATGTATCTGCCAAATTTTCCTCATTTAACATGGCTCTTTCCATTTCTTTCACAATCCTATTTCTTCTTTCCACTACACCATTTTGTTGTGGTGTTCTCGGTGCTGAATATTGTCGCTAAATTCCATGGTTTTCATAGTATTCTTTGTATTCACTTGATGTAAATTCTCCACCTCTACCAAATTTGAGACACTTAATTTTTCTTCTGATCTCCTTCTCTACCAGCTTCCTAAAAATATTAAACTTCTCAAATGCTTCAACCTTCTCCTTTAGGAATGTTACCCATGCCATTCTAGTGTAATCATCAATTAGCAACGTAAAATATTTTTCACCTTGCAATCCTCTTGTTCTCATGGGTCAACACAAATTAGTATGAGCTATTTCCAAAGGTTTTTTGATCAAATAATCCTTTTTTGGAAACTTAAACCTTGTTTTCTTTCCTTGCTAACATCCTTTGTAGATTATATTTTCAAGCTTTGCAATCTTGGGCATATTCCTAACCAATCCTTTTGAACTTATCTTTACCAAATTGTCAAAGCTCACATGCCCTAATCTTCTATGCCACAACCAACCATCATCTACTTGGATAATTAAATATTTATGGCCTTTTACTTCACAGAGATTATAGAGGTTACTATTAGTCCTTATCCCTTGTGCAATTGTCTTACCATTTTACCTTATCTTGCAACCTTAAGAGTTAAATACAATTTTGTATCCATTATCACACATTTGGCTGACACTAAGAAGATTATGTTTCAAACCCTCAACATAAAGGACATCTTTTGTCTTATTCTTTCCATCTAATCTCAGGATCCCTTTACCACATATTTTTACAACACTATTATCACTTAGGCTTATTGACTCTTCCTTACACTTCTTGAGTTCAATGAATTTTCTCTTATCTAGTCTAGTCATATGCTTGGAGCAACGACTGCCAATAACCCACAATTTTTTATTCTTTTCATTTAATGTTGTTTGAGAAATCTACTCTCCTTCCACACCTTGTTAGTTTTCTTTTCAATATTTTCCTCCTTTATCTCAAAATCTTTGGATTCCTTTCCCTCCTTTAAGGGTGAGTTTTTCTTCTTTTTAGACTGAATGTTTGGCCTTAAAAAATTTGTTCTACACTCTCTAGCTATGTGGCCAATTTTTTTGTAATTATAGCATACTATATTCATATCAACCAAGGGAGCAAATGGATTTTTTTTTACAAAGTTTGTATTCCTCCTTGGAATGACTCTACAATCTCTATCCTTATGAACAAAATGATTACATGTATAGAAATATCCATAGAAGTATGAAGAGTACTTGGTCATGGTGTTCCCTTGAGCTCAAAGAGGAGATATTCTTGGCCTTGGCTTCCTTTGATTGTGCACCTTTGTGAATCCTTCACCATCTGTTATTTTTGTGTTCTACTTCTTTGGCTAAGCAGGGATAATATTGTTGTCTTTGATTTCTTCAATTGGCTTCTTCTCTTCCTTGTATTTTTATACTATAGAAGACTTCTTTTCAGCTATAGGGACATCCTTGATTTCATGCTTTTCATCCTTATGAACTAAATTTTATTCAACCCTAAATCTTTCATAGAGATTTACAGAGGAATCTACAAATGAGCTTTTTCCTTTCTGTGGAGTCCTAGGCCAAATTTTTCTTTATTCACTTGTTTTTGTGTACTTAACAACTCATTCAGACTGACTGAACCAAATTTTAATTTTAGACCCTTATTGATCTGCTCATTTTCTTTCTCCAATTCCTTTCTTAAGGAAACGTCTATTTCTACCTCAAGCTTTAAACATCTATCCACTTTAGATTCTAGCTTGGAATTCATTACTTCTTCTATTATTTTGGCTTCCTCTACTTGAAGTTTCAAGCTTACAACCAACTGGTTGAATTCCTCAAGATCCTAGGTTAGATTTTCATTCTCCTTTTAATCACGTATTTTCAATTTCTTGTTTTCCCTTTTAAGATCATCAAATTTATCTCTTAAATCAAGGTCTTCAAGAGAACTAATCAACTCTCCCTCAAGATCAATAACTACCCCCACTTCTTCTTCATGAGAATCCTTGGCTTGTTCATCCATCTACTCCTTGGAGTACTTTGCCATAAAAAGGAATTCTTCCTCTTCTTCCTCCATTACAAGAACCCAATCTTGTAATTCATGATATGAACTATCACTAGTATCAGATGAATTTATTTGTTACTGAATATATAGACTCTTCTTTTTCTTTCCAAATCTCCTCCATTTAGAATAATAAGGCTTCTTCTTTTTGTTGTCTCCTTCTTGCTCAATGTTATCATCTTCACCATAAGGGCACTTAGATGCAAAATGACCTATTCTACCACATTAAAGAATTTAATGGGAAACATACCCATATACTTGTCAAATCCTTTCCTTAGTTTTCTTATGAAGTTTTCCTCTTCTTCATCAACCTCTTCATGGTATGATGTAGTGGAAATAGCTTTATCTTTCTTATCAACACTATCCTTTTCCCTCATTTCAACCTTGAACACAACTCTCCTTGATGGCTCAACATCTCCCATTCTCATCTCATATGTAGTGAATATGCCATACAACTCATCAAGAGTAATCTTATCCACTTCTCTTCCTTCCTCAATTGCATAGATCTTAGGATCATATCTATTTGTCATAGACCTCAACACTTTTAGCACAACCACATCTTCTTTTACCTCTTCTTCAAATCATCTGATAGAGTTTACTACATCATCAACTCTTAAAAGGTAATCTTCTATCTTCTCCTCTTGATTCATATTTAAGCCTTAAAATTTTTCTCTCAACACTTGAAGCTTTTCCAAATTCACCTTGCTATCTCCTTCATAGATATTTTTCAATTTTTCTCAGACATCATATGCAGTTTGACAATGCATAACCTTTCCATGCACAAAATCAAGAAAATTATTTATAATGGAAAAACATGTCTTTTCATTCAACATTCTCATAGTCCTTTCTAGTAGCATCCATGGGAAGATTGGTAGGAAGAATATATTTAGTTTTGACTGATATCTAGATGTCTAGTCCTAGAGATCCCAAATATCCCTTCATTAATGAACTCCACTTAGCATAGTTCATTCCATCAAACCTAGGTGGATTGCTTGAACCTCCTTGATTTTTCATTATGTTCACACTACCAGAATCTACCCGAGTTGATTAGGCTTCATCTAGGGAAGCTGGTGCTCTAATACCAATTTTTGGAACACATTGATCTATTGAGAGGGGGGTGAATCAGTAGAAATTGAAACTTTTACCTCTCAATTTATTTAGTTCAGGATAACTATGCAACTTCTCAATGTGCAAATAAATAATTAACAAGCAAACACATGAGAGAAAATTCATGCAACCAACAAATAACACCAAATGTATGTGGAAAACCCAAGGTTGGGAAAAACCACGATGAGAAATTCTTCTAGGATCTACCATCCTAATCTAGCCTCACAAGCTTGAAATTCAATTACAATACTTTTAAGGGCACCAACCTAATGGAGACACCGATCCCATGGTTTTAGGAGCCACTACTCCAAGGAAGCACCCACTCCCTCGACTAAGCTTCTACCTAGTTATCTGATGGCACCCACTAGTCAGATTTATAATACTAGATATTACAATTTTAATAACAGTTTTATATGCAACTTATTTGCAGCTGCACTTACATATATTTTCCATGCTCTGCAACCCTTATTCTACTCTCCAATTCTTTGTTCACTCTATATCCACTTCCTTTTTTCTCCACTATTCTCTACACATACTAATCGCTCAGCTTCACATCCCCTTTTTGTAATACACTAGTTTGAATGAGTGGAAACCAAACAAAAAGTACCAATATAATGAAGGGATTTACACTGAATATAAATCCAGAGTTAATTTTTTTTTTTTTTTGGTTTATCTTATTCAAGAATATTGCATTATTTCTCTGCAATTACATTCTCTATACTTTGTTTCTTCCCCACTCTTTTCTCTCACATTACCAAATGTTTATCACCTTTCTCTCCTTTTTTTCCTTACTAGTTGACTCACACTATTTTTCGTGAACACATGATAGAATAAAACTTGATACAATAATTAGGTTTTTCATTCTATATTCATCAAGAAGCATTCATTGTATCGAGTGTTACCCACATTAAATTGTCTCTCAAATTATTCTAAGATTGGCGATCTATAATCCCAAAATCAGATTCGCATTTAATATACTCTTCTGTGCATAATATTTGAAACCAATCTTTGTACACTTAGCACTATGTGCTATCATTCTGCATCTAAAATCATTGATTAAGTATGTTTTTGGGACAAATAGACCAATTTATTTCATTCTTCTAGTCGGCTTCCAATCAAAAACTTCTTTCACAGACTTAACTGTTTGAAACCACTATCTTTGAATTCTAACCATTGATCTTGTCACTTCATGCCATGATCCAAGGTTCTTCATTCATCATTTCCCTTTGAACCACTACCTTCAAATGAGTCTTCCTTTAAATGAGTGTCATCGATCTTTGTTTGTAGCATATTACCATATCAAACTAAGTCACATTTTAGCTTATGTCATGCTCTTCAAAAAACTACCTTCCACCTCAGTGTCCACACCATCTCTATGCAATTCACAACAAGGATGTGAATTTCCAAAATGATCAATCAATCTTTTCCACTTATCATTACACATCACCAACTATCTTAGTTATTCCACAGTCAGGTCCCACCAAGTGATTTCCATGTGTTGTGTCAAGGGGACATCTAAAAATATTTGACCGAGATTCCCCTTTCACACTGACAAGGTCCCTAATGGAATTTCGAAGGGATCAAGCAACAAGTATCTTTGAACTTCACCAATCACTTCGATGAAGATGCGTTAGTATATCGAGGGGAAAACAAAATGCTTCTCTTCAAACCAGCATTGTCTCATCAATAGCTCCACCATTCTTCAAGCCACCACATATCTTCTATGACATCATGACATGTCAACAATCCTTGCCACATGTACATAGCTAATGTCATCACCAGAACCCCCTAACATCATGCATTGTCCAATCTTCTTGCTTGCAATCATTGAATTTCCAAGCCTAGATCTTCATCTTTGATCAAGCCATCATTTCCATGTTGGAGAGACATAGAACTAGCTCTCACCAAAACAAATTGTCACCCTGACCACTTCATATCAAAGATGTGAAGTGAGAGATCACCACATCAAAGGGACTGATAAAACAGTCATGTCAAACACAAAATGTCACTTCAATGTGATCCATGAACCTCGACATCCACCCATCACTACATTGAAGGAACTCCTACTTGACTCCTACCAACATTTGACCATTACCCTGAAACAGTTGCATGACCACCATTAACTTGAAGGCTAGACACATGAGGTCGGTCACCAAATGAATGTAATCATCTAAATTTATCACTTGAGTGACCGCAACCACCAGATGCAAGTCAATGACTAAATAGAATTTTGTAAGACCACTATGACTACAACTTTAGGGTTTAAAAGATAAACCCTAGCATCACCTGAGAGCAGAAATAATTCATTTTAAATGTATCTTTCAACTTTTGAACCTGCAAGGCACATTTTTGGAATAGTACCAAGAAGCACAAATTTGACCTCTGTTTCACAACAATTCCCACCTTTTTACATCAATGACAATAATATGCCAATAGATATTATATGCAAGGATGATGATGACCAAAGGATATGTTTTTTGTGAATTTTAGGATGATATAGAAAGTGATAGTGCAAGGATGATAATGACCAAAGCAAATGAAGCTAAATGAGACCAATTTGGATGTCAAATGATACTAAGTATGCAGACCTCAAAATTTAAGATAGAGGATACTAACCAATCTATGTTGATCCAAGATGGGAATGCAAGATGATATGAGATTAAGCTATGTTTTTGTGATTTTTTTGGATATAAGGATACAAGATGACAAAGCACCTAAGTCTAAAACTAAGGAATGAGATGATGAT
Source organism: Sequoia sempervirens (assembly GCA_007258455.2). Classification (NCBI taxonomy): domain Eukaryota; kingdom Viridiplantae; phylum Streptophyta; class Pinopsida; order Cupressales; family Cupressaceae; genus Sequoia; species Sequoia sempervirens. The sequence goes on along the minus strand of VDFB02000017.1, from coordinate 307,369,202 downwards.
AATGATGTTATGATCAAAGGATATGGTATGAAGCTAAATGATAATAGCAAAATGACACTAAGGATATTGACCTTTGAGATTTAAGAACAAGGATGATAACCAAGATATTGTAGATCCAAGATAAAAAAAAACCCAATTGTCATTGACCTTTGTGATGACCAATATTGAGAGATCATGATAGGATGAGCCTAAACTAAGACACAAGTTTGATACTCAATTTTGACAATAACAAAGATGATAATGGTGCTTGATAGGTTGAAAGATAAAGGTCAATGACAATCTGAATAAGAAACCATGAGTTGTCTAAAGGCTTGATAAGCTTCCTATGTCTGAAATCTTAAAGGTAGATGCAACTTAAGCAAAACCTAATATTAACTATGTAAGGCAAGGATAAAGAATGTGATCTAAATGTAATGCAATCCTAATGAAAGTGATGAAATGGAAAGATCAGGTTTTGCAAGTTTGATACTCAGGTGATAAGATCATTGTCAAGATGTTTGAGATGAAGATTGGACAAGTATTCTATAAAATTTATGACCTCAACTGGTATTTTGTTTTGGAAAATTTGTGAAATGTGACCAAGGATATTATAAAGACATTAAAAATACTTTGAAAATAGATTGATTTGAATGTTGACTTGTGATAATTTTAAGATGTACATGTGTATGTCTTGAGGTTATTCACCCCGATTTCCATAGGTATAGCACATATAGAAGACAAAAATCACACACAAAAGACAAACTATCCTATAGTCAATGGCCAACGACAACACTCTTAGACCCAAACTAGGAATCTCCTTCGGCACAAGGGAGGGACACCCATATGGAACACCCTTTTGGGGTATGTATGAATTCTTTCCTATGATAGTGGATGGGTAGGGGCCTCTTGCTATGGAAGGATATCACAAATCACCCTTTCCATGGAAAGTCACAAGCTCAAAAAGCAAGTGACTTATGCAAGCTAGGGATTTTTGTCTCACTAAAGGGAGCCAAATGTTGGGTGTAAAAGTATTAAGGGTGCAATGCTACACCTTAGCACTAAGAATGTCACCAAAACTCAAGTAAAAGGGAGGATTCTAACTATTTTGGTTCTAAGCCAATGTTTCGAGATAATTTGGTGTCTATACATGTGGTGGTTCACTCATTTAAAAGGTCTCCTAGCCTTAGAAAGGGTTTTTATGTATCTCTTGTATACTGAGGGAGACTTTCATCAGTATAGAGCATTCACACTAGGTGATTGATGACTTTTGTCACAACCACAATTATTTGTATATCAGAATAAAAAAAAAGTACTGCTTGGGTCATTCCCTCTCACAAATTGGGAGGCAAGCCCTCTAAGGGAAAACAACAAGATAAACACAATTCCTTGGAATCTCCAAGATCACACTAAGTGCTAGGAGAGAGAATTAATGTGTTCACCTTACACTAGCATGATCATTTTAGCCTCACAATCAAATGTTTGGTGTGAGTGTAAATTCCAAGAGATATTTTTGATTCCCAAGGTCGCACTAGGTTCGAGGGAAGAGCATATGTACCCCGTAATAAAGACACAATCATAAGACAATACATCACTGATTTATTTTAAGTCCTACTTATGATGTCAAACAAGCAAGTTATTTTTATCCCAATGAGTTTTATGCAATTTGTGGTAAATTCTTAACCATATGAGTGTAAAGATGCAACTTTTGGTAAATTTTTAAAACCCATGAGTGTAAATATGCAGTTTGTTGTAAATTTTAATTTGATGAGCGTAAAGACATGTAGTTTGTGGTAAATTTTAAAAACCCACCAATGGAAAGATGTAGTTTTTTGTTCATTTTATTCTCATGAGTAAAAATTTTTAAAATAAAAGAAAAATGATTCTATGCTAAGAAAACAAAATAAATAGGCCAACAAAATGTTTCAAAAGAAATAGTTTAGACTCCCTCTAAGATTGATGCCACACATTGAAAACAAGAGATTATTAATACCAAAAAAACCTTTAATGATAAAATAAAACTAAAAGATAAATAACTTTTGAAAATATAAACAAAATTTAAAAACAAAAAAAAAAGTTATGGAAAGATAAGACACAAACCTTCAAAACCCAAAAAGCATTCTACAAAATTCTGCATGACAAAATTGTTATAGGGAAAAGAAAACACAAATTTTAATAGCTAAAATTTTAAAAAATAGTAAATACTAAAACATCCATAACTTTCTCAAATATTAATGAAATTTAAAACCATAATTTTTTTTGAAAAGTTGGAGGAGACCTACAAAACCCAGAAAATGTTTTATAAGATATTATGCACCCATTTTTCTATGCTCAAAAGAATGTGATGGGTTTTGAATGAAAATTCTTGGTTGTAACCTACAAAACTCATTTAAAACACTCAGAATATTAGATTGTTCATGTTGGGTTAACCAAATTTTAGATAGCGGTTAGAATCCAAATCCAAGTAGAAAAGATAATAGCAACCACTTTATTAAATTGAAGCTAAAAACCCAAATCCAAAGAAATCAAGATCAATCAACATAGAAATAAAATGGGAACAAAATCAAAGCAAACACTCCATGTTGAACTTGAATAACCTCCCTTGCCTCTCCTCAAATCTTCCTTTGCAAGTTGTCCTCAGTTTTTGTTATATTGAAGTACTTGCAAATGTATGCACAAATGTTGGAGATATGTGGTTGTCAAGCCAAAATGAAGGAGGCAACTCTCTTTTATAAAAGACCTATTTGAAGGGACGAATAAGATCAATCTTCTAGAAAGATGCCAAGATTAGCGTATGATGATTCATGCACCACAAAGTGGAAGGGTTAGGAATGGCTAAGGATAGATAGTCAAGATTGAAAGAAGACCAGGGAGAATCAACGATCAAGATTTGAAATGAGAAAGTGGAGGCAAATTAGTGGAGCAAATTAAATAATATAATTATTTAATCTGGGAGAGTATGTGGGCCATTAAATAATAATTTTTAATTGAAGAAGGGAATCTTGACAATTAAATCATATTATTATTTAATTTGGGAGAGGAAGTGGAGGGATAAAATAAATTATTTAATTCATGGAAGGCGTTTTTGACCATATTTTAAATTTGGTAAAAGATATGGAGGAATAAATAATCATTTTAGATTATTTATTTATGGAGAAAGGGAAAATGAATACTTAATTTAAAAGTTATTATGCAACTATTTAAATTAAATATAGAGGAAAATGAAGAAAGTGGAATTAAATAATTAAGTAAAATTAATTATTTAATAGAGGAAAGGTGGTAAGAGGGAGTTAAATAACTTTAATAATTATTTAACTATAGAAAGATGAAAATGATCAATAAATAGATAAATAATTAGGAATAATTATTTAACTATAGACAAATGATGAAGAGAAAATAATTAAATAAATGATAATTGATTAGAGGAGAATAAAGATCAAGAAATGAATTAATTAAATAATTAAAATTATTTAATTATGCAAGGAAGAAGACCAAGACAATGGAAAATTGACACTCGCAGACCAAGATATTTTTCAGTGTCTACAGTAACTTCATCTAAAGATAATACAATGAAGTTTTACTTTTTAATTTCTCCTTTAAATCTTGCTTTTTCACTGTAGCAAGACAACTTGTCCATTCCCATCTAGTGTTTACTGACCAATGTGCACTAGGAAAGTTGGGAACACCCATAAAAGATAATAAATTCAAATATTATGGGTAATCTGTCATAGGATACCCTTTGGAAAAAATATGAAAAAAACACTCATTTGAACATTTTTTGTTAGTTGTGCTTTTTCCATTACTTTTCCAAATTGATCCTCAATTGTACCTCCACATGCAACAAGATTCAACATTCTTTTCTTATTCTCATCATATTCCAAAACATACTTAACATGAAGACATTCTTCTTTTGATTTCCATCATACTACTAATTGTTCCTTTTTGTCTATGATTTGTTTTTCATTAAATTTACCAATATGCTTTTCTATAGTGTTAAGCTTTAGCTACAACTTCTTGTATCTTTTATATTTCCAACTACAAATCATACACTTGCATTCTATTGGAGGTTCATCTTTGTTTGCTTTCTCCACTGGCTCAATGAAATATGGGTACTTTGACACCCAATTAAGTTGAAAATTCCTTGTCATTTCCCACTCATGGCTCATTTTTTATTTTCCTTTTCTTTTCTTTCTACCAACAACATCTACAATGCCAACATTTTCATCCAAGTCAATTATCTCATTCTAGCTAACCAAGGTATCCCTTGGAACATCTTCTGTGGTATTTCCATCCTCATTTGACTCATTTAACTCAATGAAAATCCCACCTTCTGGTGGCAGTGAGGTATTGTGAATGCCTTCTTCATTAATATTTGGTGGAAGAGTTGATGATGTAGCTCCATCTTGATTTGATGGATTAGAAGCATTGCTAATTCCAAAGTTAGACTATATGGTAACTCTACATTCTGGAAATTTTTATGGTCTCCCAGTCCCTTCACCACCCTAAGGATTCTTACCCTTGTTTCACTTGCTACTCAACATATTGATCTCTTACTTCAAATAAAAGCTAGAAAAAAATATCTTCTTGTTTAAGGAAATAAAATATAGATCTCATTCCCTACTCAATATCATCTTTAAGATTGAAGTAAGAATGAAAAATAGATAAAGAAATGATCACTCACCTTTAAGTTTAGGTTTTTACTGACTTTCTATTCGTTAATGTAGGAATTCCTATGTTGTAAGTTTGTAACTTTCCTACAATCAACTTCAAGGTTCCAAGTCCAACTTCCAAATCAAGAGCTCACAAGTTCATAACTGAGCAAAATATGTAGGAAAATGATAGTTTCAATTGATATTAAAAATTTGGTGAATCTTGAATGATTATACAACAATTCATTTAAGTGTTGGGTGTATCAAACCTTGATAGTTTACATATGCTGTAATTTTCAAGGCGATTATGGCCCTATGATTAGCATGGAGGTGTCATGGAAATTGGCGAAATGTGTCCTCAAATATGATTTTTTTTTAATGTTATTGGTGAAATGGGTCCTCATAAGAAACTATTTGTAAATTTGAATTGGTGAAATGGGTCCTCATGCACAGTGAACATTTAATGGTTTTGGTGAAACATATCTTGATACAAAATACTGTTTAAATATTATTGATGAATATGTAGGTGATTTAATACATGCTTCCAATATTCTAGGAAAAAATATTAATTGGTCCATTTGAAACACATAGTTTGTTATGGAAAATTTATTACTTATATATGCCTCACAAAATAAATTGATGGTGAATGGAAATGCGTTGGAATGATAAATCATAAAATCTAGGTGATTTTTCCATCCTTTTGGTTGTGATTTATTCATCAATTGGATGATATGTAATATTCTCCAATTGGCAAAGATTTTCCACTAAAAGAATCCCTACACTTTGCATTGCATCCTAGAACTCTTTGCACATAGCATCACTACTACTACCAAATATAATGTCATCAACATAAACCATCACAATCAACATTTGATCACCTTTTTTTTATGTATAAGTTACTATTTGCACTACCTCTCCTAAAAATTTGCTATTACTGATATCTATCTAATTTGGAATGCCATGCTCTAGGAGCTTGTTTGAGTCCACAAAGTGTTTTCTTGAGTCTGCACAAAAAATCCAAATTATTTGAACATTGGAATCTTTTAGGTTGTTCAATGTAGACTTCTTCTTCAAAATATTCATTTATAAATATAGACTTCACATCCATTTGATATACCTTGAAATTCTTGAATGCTGATAGGGTCAAAAACATTCTAATTTTTTATAAGATTTTTTTTTTTGGATTCAATGTGTGTTGTTTTTTGCATATAACAACACATAATTGATGTTGGGATATGGTGTTGTACACCATTTCAAAATTATTTATTATAATATTGTAATTAAATAATTATTTAGCTGTGATGCACCTTGGTGGTGTGGTTAATCACACTAGGTAGTTATTTGGGGACCACTTGATGTTGTATTGTAACATTGTATAATTATTTAATGTGTGGGAGACATGTGATAATAATTTAATATTGGGGAAATATTAAATAAATTTATATCTTAGTACTTAATATTAAATAAGGGGTTAGTGGTTTTGTATTCATATGGTTTTGTGGAATGTGGTTTTACCTTACCACTAGTTGTATTTTGTGTGAGCTTGTGTCTATAAAAGAAAACACATGTGTAGTGGTTTAGGATGGGGATGAGTGGTTTGGTTGTCATTATTGAGTCTTTTTGAGGAGTGCATATGTGAATCATGTCATGGGATGTGTGGATTCATGCTTGGACACATGAGAGTGCATTGGAGGGCTTGATGCTTCAGAGGTGTTCATTGTAACTCTTGTATTGCTTTATGGATGATTAACATAATAGAGTATGGATGCTTTTGGAGGATGGTATTTTCCCTCTTGAGGGTTTTCTTAGGTATATCTTGTGTCATATTTGATGGGTATGTTGTATATTCTCTTGCATATGGATTTTGAGCACTTATTTGCATTGTTATCTATTTTGGGTTATGTGGAAAATTTCATTAGATGGCTACAAGTTTCCTTATAGTTGAATCCAAAAAAAAATCTCTTATCAATATGGACTATGAAAATATAATGTCTCTAATTATTATATCTTTCAACCTTGCTTCTAGAGAAAATTTCTCTTCAAAATCAATTCCTTCAACTTGAGCATAACATTTACATACAAGTCTGGCCTTGTTTTGGATCACCTTTTCATCTTCATTCAATTTTTTTTTGAAGACCCATTTGGTACCAATGGAAATTTTATCTTTGTGTCTAAGAACTAATTCCAAAATTATATTCCTCTTAATATGATTCAATTCTTCCTCCATAGCATCTAACCATACATTCTCTTTACTTGCCTCCACATAGGAGCTTGGTTCAATTTTTGATAATAATGCAAAGAGTGCCCATTCATTTTCTTTCTCATTTCTCCTCCAAGTTGGAACCCCACTATCCTTATCTCCTATAATTTTATCTTAAGAATGATTCTCTTGAACAAACGTAGTTGGAGTCTTTGTAACTACATTCTCAAAATCAATTTCAAAGTCTTAAGCATAGCTATGGATTACATCTTTATTATCTTCATTCAAAGTATAATTAAGTCATATTTCTTCATCAATACTTACAAATTGAAACTTTCCATAATTATTTTCAATCTTTTGTTATAGCATTTATAGGCCTTTCTTGTCATAGAATTGTTGTTCTCACCCCTCTATTGTTTTTCCTTGATGAAAAAGTCACAAATGGTGCTATGGTGTATTTATATATCACTCATGATATGTTGGTCATGATTCACTTTCAAATATATGATTCAAGTGTTTCATGTGGATTTTGGTTCAGATTTATGAATGCAATATATTTTCAGATGGTTATGGTTATTGACAGTGTGAAAGCATTATTATAGGTTATTCAAATGATGTTCATTGTGACAGGGCATGCATTAGCTTCAAATTTATGGCATGGTTATTTTGACAGGTTCATGGTTGGATTGGTATATGGTATGGTTTGACTGTGCTTCAGATATGGTCTTGATATGATGTATACTTGATGGCTCTTGATGATAACATTGGTTTTGATCAGGTAATTTTGACTCCATGGACAGTGACATACATACTACATACTTTGGCAAGGTATACTTTTGCAGGTTCAGTTTGATTATGCATATTTCTATTGCATATCTCATGGAATTTTGACTTGGCAATGTCATTGTGTCAATGATTTCTACACGGGCATTATAAGGTGACTTTGATAATCAATGTTAAATTTTTCATAAGTGATTGATTTAATGTGGCATACATTATAAACCTTTATTGGTTCCTTTTTGGCACATTGTATTGTTGATTACCTTGGCATCAGGAAACACATTATTGAAATATTTAATAAAGCTTATTCTAAAGATTAATGGTTTTAGGCAACATTTTTATTGATTGGTATTGCTAAACTCATTCATATTGAACATATGCAATCGGTCACTTTGCACTCAAATTGAAATTGACTTTGAATAAAGTCATATTTTGGATCGGCCACTATATTTATTTCGACTTAGGCATTGGTACTATGTTTTTTATAATATTTTAAGTCATTAAAGAATGACTATTGGCTTGAATAAAGGCAGAGTCACATGAGTGACTGTCGGTTTGTATAAGTTATATTATTGTCGGGTTTTATGTCACATACAATGTGGAAGTTTCATTTGATGATGTGTTACTAACAACTCTTCATAAGTTTGATCTCTAACTGTGGTTGAGTATTTGACTTGGCAGTGACAACATTATGAGTATCTTAGACTTCAGAAAGTATTCATTGTCTTTTGTTTATTGGATTTCAAATGATATAGAATACTATTGCATTTGGATTTGACATCATTATACACTTGAGTTTAGTATTCGATGGAGTGAAGGAATAGGGAAAAATTAGTTTTGTAATTATCATTTTGTAGAAGGAAAAACCCTAGCCGCTTGGAGTTGAAATGGAAAAGAGAAAATTAGGGCGAAGACATTTTTTTTTTATCATTTTGTTTATGAATAAACACACCCTAGTGGCCATCTAAAGTTGCAGAGTCAGTTGTGAGGCATTGGTGAATAATTTACTTAACCTAGCTTGAATGAAAGTCAGTATAGGAAGAATGTTGGTTGACTTGCAGTTGGAAATGAAAGTAAATGTGGCAGATTGTATGAGATTTATGTTTGACATCTGGTCGACATAAAATAAGGTAAAATCTTGACAATATCTTTGTCATTTTGAAATGAAGATTGCAAGAAGATTGCAAAACATTTTTCAATTTGCTCTCATTCTTTCTTTTCTGGTTTAGCATTTCAAAAAATGGTAAATATGTTTGGTATTCTTTTAAAAGCTTGGTTTGAAAAGAAAATATAAAAGCAATTGTAAATAACTGCATTTCAATTTATTTTTTACTCGAGTTTGAGCTCGAGAGTTTCAGTGATTCACACAAGTTTACATTGATAAGCATTGCTTTTAGCCATTGCTTGGATATAGAAAGATTTGAAAGGAAAAATAGAATTATTATTGTTTTGAAAAGAAAAAATGCTATCATTGTAAAGGGTTGTTTGGAAACCCTAATGGCATTCATAGATTTGAAAATTAGTTATAAGAAAGACAGTTGGAAATCAGTTTGACATTATTTATGTGCATATATATATACATTCAAAGGTCTTCAAAGAAGTATGGTGGGAGAGAAGAAAAAATAGAGATTGCTTTTAAGCCAATTTGATTATATGTATTTGAAATATTGAAAATATTTGAGAGGTAGTACTGCTATACCTGATATTTTAAGGATTCTAAATTTCTTGTGAATTCTTAAGGTATTGTGTATACCAGTCAGTTTTTGTAAAAGGTTTTTGTATACCACTTGTTGGAAGTGGAATTACTCTGAGAGGGGGGTGAAATTTGATCATAGTACTAATATTTTGAATGAGATGATTGGTAGACAAAAGAATTCTAAGGATCCTATAGGAGTGGGATATGAAGTTGGACAAAGCTTTGCAGAATAATCTAAACATGAGACAATTTTTGCTACTACAGATGGAAAGAATTTTACATCCAAGCAAACACCAAGAATGAAGGTTGATCTTGGTTACCACATTGCTACACCGAAGGATAATGTTGATGCTAGAAGACAATCTAAAGGTATTCAAAGAGAAAGGAGAAATGTCTTCATATCTTCACATCCTTGGCATGATCATTCATTTAGGTATAATCATTATTTTCAAGGATATTGTTATATTTGTAATGAATTTGGACATAAGGCAATTTATTGCATGAGATGGTCAAATAAGAATCATTCTAATGTCTCTAGAAATGAAAATGTGGTGTGTTACAATTGTAACAACTTTGGTCATTTTAAAAAAGATTGTAGAATGAATACAATTGAAAATTATGATGGGAACAAAGTCGGATATGTCTTTAGGAAGTCTTATGTTCCTCAGATTAGTCACAAGGTCATTTGTTTCAGATGTAATAACATTGGGCATAAAGTACAAAAATGTAGATATAACACTTCAAACAAAAAAATGAAAAAATTTACATTGGTGTGGAGAAGAAAGAGGAATCAAGATGACAAGAAGAGAAATAAAGATGAATGTGTGAAACTTCTTGTGCACTACTTGCACATGTGATATCATCTAGGTATTGAGAAGGAGAAAAGACTCAGGGGTAGTCTATTATGGTAACATATGTTTACCCCTATGAATTCAGATAGCATGCATCTACTATTGTTGGTTTAAGAAGTCTCAAATTTTGATAGTATTGGTATATCAGTGATATCTACTTGTTTGGAACCTAATATCTTGGACAACGTGTATTTTGATGCTTTATGATCATGGAATTTATGATTTGGATTACTTTTTAGTGATATAATGCTCTTATAGTCTTGAAAAGGATTTGATTGATTTTTCTTCCATGGAGTGATACAAAACAGTTTGTTGATGATATAACTATGAAGTCCAAATGTTGTTTGAAATTTGTAGGACTTGACACAAGTAAGCATTCTTTGGCTACTTGCATCTTGGGGCAGTAAGAACTATGTTGATATCAAGTTCATTTTTATGTGTGACCATTGCAAAGTGTTGGTTAATCACTTGATGGTTGTCAAAATTGATAGGAGTTGATACTTGCTCATTTGTTAATGACCTATTGCATATAAAGTTCTAAGTGGTGAATAAGGAGAAATTTGGGAAAATCATTCCTATTAAAATCAGTTTGGAAGTGACAAGGATATTTGATTTGATCTTGATTTCATAATACAATGATATTTGATTGAGGAATCATATGGCAGTATGATATGACTGCTAGTTAAATCCTTTGATCTTGAAATTGACAATCTTTTGATAGTGGCATTTGTGTTATATTCTTGACCTTGGCATTTTAGATTTATGATCAAGTAAGAGGTACATAGTGATATGGATTAGTCTTGGAATTTTTACTTGGTATATGATGTATACCATCCTTCATAAGGCTTTAATGTCTATTTTGGAAGAGCTTTTCATGCTTATATCCATGTTTTAGTTTGGTATTGTTGGCATTGTTTCAGTAATTGTTTCATAATGTTATTTGGATCTTGATTGACAATGAATACAGTGGTCTTGGTTGCATTGGAAAATATGTTTGGACCATGACCGTAAGTTTGAGTACTTTAGTTCTTTATGATTCTTGTTTGGCTCTTAATAGATGGAAGTATTGCATGAAAGTGGCTAAAGCTCTGTGGTCTAAATGCCTTAATATGTTGGTATGGCTGAAGCTTTAAGGAATATCTTTGCATGACACTAGTGAAATAGTTTGGTATCGTTCTTATATCATTTGGTACCAAAGAAGATGATACAAAAGACAAGATCTCAGTTCTTCATATGCTATCAAGTTGCGACAATACACAAGAATAGTAAGTTCACCCATTTTCTTACACACTATCTAGAAATGCTTCTTTTTCTACTATGAAAGTGGTGCTAATTTATGTTGAAGTTGGTGTTGCTTTCACTCAATGGTTTAGTATCTCATACAATGGCTATATACATGTGATTCTTTCTTGAATTATGTATTCAACCAATGAGTAGCTAATGCTTACTTGATCAATATTTTGAAACATTGAGGACAACATTGACAAAGTGTTATCTTGTGTATCAAGATTGTAAGGTTAGTTTGTAGTTGTCTTTAATAGTGGCAAAAACTTTCAGCTTGATAGATTGGAAGTGCTCTTACAAGTATGGTGATAGTAAAGCAAGTTTTGGTGTTTGGAATTCAGCACAAATGATCAATTTTTTTAAAGTGACAAGTTGATGAGTACAGTAACAGTCATGGTTATTCTTTACACAGGGAGCCTATTTCTATATCTTTCATTTACAACTCTCTTGTATCTTCAGTTTTCCTTGTTATCTCACTTTGGGGGAGAAGCTCATAATTTATTTGACATTGTTGGTTTGTCTTGGAAGTCTCTCAGAAATTCTTGGTGATGTTTCAATTGGATACTTGTGTTTCTATTCCTTGAAAAATGTCAATTTGTGGTGGTTGCTAACCACTAACAAGGATTTTATACTTTGAAACAATGACTAAATATATCAGTGCTAATTAAAGCATTTTTTTGTGAGGTGAAATTGTCAGATGGAGTTTAACATGACAAAGAAGGTGATATGTTCAAGTAATTGGTCTTCAATCCTTGATGACAAAGAAAAGTACCAAGGTAATAGGTCTTCAATCTTCAGGTATCATTTGACATTTGGGTTTGTAGTAGTATAATGTTATGTTTCCCTTGCTTTGGTGTTGATGATATGGGCCAAAGTTCTTGGAAAGGACATATTGTTATTCTTGCTATGATATCAGCATGATGTTACATATATGGGTATATACATCTTCTTGAGGCATTACACATTTTTCTCTACCCTTTGTCTTTGATGCAAAAAGGGGGAGCAAGATTTTTGTTTTTCCATCAAGGAAAAAGGGGGAGTTTGTTGTTCTCATCCCTCTATTGTTTTTCCTTGATGACAAAGTCACAAATGGTGCTATGGTGTATTTATATGTCATTCATGATATGTTGGTCATGATTCACTTTCAGATATATGATTCAAGTTTTTCATGTGGCTTTTGGTTCAGATTTATGAATGCAATATATTTTCACATGGTTATGGTTACTAACAATGTGATAAAGCATTATTATAGGTTATTCAAATGATGTTCATTGTGACAGGGCATGCATTAGCTTCAAATTTATGACATGGTTATTTTGATAGGTTCATAGTTGGATTAGTATATGGTATGGTTTGACTGTGCTTCATATATGGTCTTGATATGATGTATACTTGATGGCTCTTGATGATAACATTGGTTTCACTCCATGGACAGTGAAATACATACTACATGCTTTGGCATATACTTTGGCAAGGTATACTTTTGTAGGTTTAGTTTGATTATGCATATTTCTATTACATATCTCATGGCATTTTGACTTGGAAATGTCATTGTGTCAATGATTTCTACACGGGAATTATAAGGTGACTTTGATAATCAATGTTAAAGTGTTTATAAGAATTTTGATTGATTTAATGTGGCATAAATTATAAACCTTTATTGGTTCCTTTTTGGCACATTGTATTGTTGATTACCTTGGCATCGGGCAACATATTATTGAAATATTTAATAAAGCTTATTCTAAAGATTAATGGTTTCGGGCAGCATTTTTATTGATTGGTATTGCTAAACTCATTCATATTGAACATATGCAATCAGTCACTTTGCACTCAAATTGAAATTGGCTTTGAATAAAGTCATATTTTGGATCGGCCACTATTTATTTCGACTTAGGAATTGGCACTATTTTATGTCAATTTTTGATAATATTTCAAGTCATTAAAGAATGACTACCGGCTTGAATAAAGGAAGAGTCACATGAGTGACTATCAGCTTGTATAAGTTATATTATTGTTAGGTTTTATGTCACAACCAACATGGTAGTTTCATTTGATGATGTGTTACTAACAACTCTTCATAAGTTTGATCTATGACTATGGTTGAGTAGTTGACTTGGCAACGACAACATTATGAGTATCTCAGACTTCAGAAAGTATTCATTATGTTTTGTTTATAGTATTTCAAATAATATAGAATACTATTGCATTCAAATTTGACATCATTATACACTTGAGTTTAGTATTCGATGGAGTGAAGGAATAGGGAAAAATGATTTTTGTAATTATCATTTTGTAGAAGGAAAAACCCTAGCCACTGAGAGTCAACATGGAAAAGAGAAAATTAGAGCGAAAACATTTTGTTGTTATCATTTTTTTTATGAATAAAAAAACCCTAGCCGCCATCTAAAGTTGCAAAGTCAGTTTTGAGGCGTTGGTGAATGATTTGCTTGACCCAGCTAGAATGACAGTCAGTATAGGAAGAATGTTGGTTGACTTGCAACTAGAAATGAAAGTAAATGTGGCAGATTGTATGAGATTTATGTTTGACATCTCTTCGACAAAAAATAAGGTAAAATCTTGACAATATCTTTGTCATTTTGAAATGAAGATTGTGAGAAGATTGTAAAACGTTTTTCAACTTGCTCTCATTCTTTCTTTTCTAGTTCAACATTTCAAAAAATGGTAAATATGTTTGGTATTCTTTTAAAAGCTTGGTTTGAAAAGAAAATATAAAAGCAATTGTAAATAATTGCATTTCAATTTTTTGTTTACTTGAGTTTGAGCTTGAGAGTTTCAGTGATTCACACAAGTTTACATTGATAAGCATTGATTTTAGTCATTGCTTGGATATATAAATATTTGAAAGGAAAAACATAATTATTATTGTTTTGAAAAGAAAAAATGCTATCATTGTAAAGGGTTGTTTGGAAACCCTAATGGCATTCGTAGATTTAAAAATCAGTTATAAGAAAGACAGTTAGAAATCAGTTTGACATTATTTATGTGCATATATATATGCATTCAAAGGTCTTCAAAGAAGTATGGTGGGAGAGAAGAAAAATAGACTACTTTTAAGCCAATCTGATTATATGTATTTGAAATATTGAAAATATTTGAGAGGTAGTACTGCTATGCCTGATATTTTAAGGATTCTAAATTTCTTGTGAATTCTTAAGGTATTGTGTATACCAATCAATTTTTGTAAAAGGTTTTATTGAAATAGAGAAATCCTCTAAATAATTGATATTTTTTAGAATTGATAAAAGGAGTTGGTGCTCCTACTGAAGTTGGTGCTCTTGAACTGTAAAGAGTTGGTGCTTTGAAAATATTGTAATCAGTTTTGAACTAAGCCTGTAAGGCATTTTGGAGTGGTTTTTCTACCCTAAGAGGGTTTTCCACTCATCAAAGTTATGTGTTTCTCTTTTGTGTGGTTTGTGATTATCTTGCTTAATCTCTCATTTAGTCATTTGTGAAAGTGGTCCATGCAATTCTTTGATAATTTATCATAGTTTCAAGTTGTCTTTAAGATTAATTTTCAAATTTTCATGTTCATTGTATGAACGTTAAATTCTGCCATAAGTGAGTTGGTGTCTTGTGTAAAAGAAAGCATCAATTTTTTTTTCATTCAACTTTATATGAACAATGTATATCATGCTTTGATTTGAGTTTTTAAGCATTCATGTTATGTTTGGTTAAGTCATTAGAAAAAAATCATTCAAAATTCAGTATTCATATTGCATATACAAAGTCACTCATTTATCAAACAGTTCAAATCTCCATTTCAAGTCGTAAAAAGTTTTTATACATTACTCTGATTCACCCCCCTCTAAGAGTAATTCTACTTCCAATAAGAATAACCAAGAAAAATACCTTCATCAGATCTAGAGTCAAACTTACCCAAATGTTCTTCATCTCTTTGGATGTAGCACTTGCTTCCACATATCCTAAGATGTCTAATTGAATTCGATCTTTCTTTCCATAATTCATATGGTGTTTTAGTAGTCTTTGGTCTGATTTGAGCTTTGTTCAAAATATACACTATGGTTTGAATTGCTTCTCTCCAATACATATCTAACAAATTTTCTTGACTTAACATTGTTTTGGCTATCTCTTGTATAGTTTGGTTTTTCCTCTTAGCTACTCCATTCTATTGTAGAGTTTTAGGAGTAAAAAATTATATTTGAATCTCATGAAACTCACAAAATGCATCATACATGTTAGAAGTGAAATCGCCACATCTGTATGATCTCAGACATTTGTTTGTTCTTTTGGCTTCATTTTCAACCATGACTTTAAATGCTTTAAACTTCTCAAAAGCTTCTAATTTTTCTTTTAGAAAAGTAATCCAATTCATTCTAGAATAATCATCAATAAGCATCATAAAATACCTATCACCTTGTATTATCTTTGTCCTCATTGGTCCACATAGATTTGTATGAATCAAATCCAATGGATTTTTTGTAGAATATTCCTTAGTAGGAAGTATGGTCCTTGTCTATTTTCCCTCATGACATGGTTTGAAACTAGTAGAATGAGGCTTCTTCATCTTTAGCATGTCTCTTACCATTCCTTTTGAACTGATCCTCACAAGACCATCAAAAGTGATGTGTCCCAATATTCTATGCTAGACCCAACTCTCCTCTCTTTGTATTGCAAATAAATTCTATCTATTTACCTCACTAAGATGATATACATCAATGTCAATCCTGCTTTCTTTTTCAAAAAGCTCACCGATATTGATATTTCTTATTTCACAACCTTTAGCACTAAATGAGAGCTTATAGCCTTTATTACATATTTTTCTTACACTCAGAAGATTGTTCTTTAGTATTTCTACATATAGAACATCATGAGTTTTTTTCTTTCCACCATCAATACTAAGAATACCCTTACTCTTAATGTTAGCAACAAAATTGTTACCAAGAGTTACAAATCCATCATCAAACTTCTTGAAGTGCATGAACTTACTCTTGTCTCCAATCATATTACTTGAACTCACATGGCCAATGATCCATAAATTCTTCTCCTTTTGAGCATGTAATGTAGTTTTATCCACCATGGATTTCTCTGATCTTCCCTCCTTTGGTTTCTTCTTCCAAACCTTATCTATTTCATTGATATAGTAGTTTGACTTATTTCCTTTTGTATCTAGTATAGGAGGAACTAAAAATTAATGTTATAGTTTCTAGAAATGTTTCCAAAATTATTGCATTTGTGAAAAATAATATTGAAATTATACAAAGGTGAATATGCATTTATTCTAACAAAATCATTTCTTCTTGTTGGAACTTTTCTATAATTCACAACCTTATGACCAAAATTATTGCAATTAAAATAAGAACCAAAAAAGAATGATAGAGCTTGGTATTATATCATTGGCCTCTTGAATCTTGTCTTTTGGATCTTCTATTATGTCTGCATACTAGAATGAAACCATCATTCAACACCTTTCTTTCATTTATTATTGCGACTTGCTCAAAATTTAAACTTCCAAATCCATTCTCTTTTAAAATCTCACCAATAGACTATACGGGTTGTTTGGTCCCCTTATTCTTCTATATATCATTAAAACCAAGAATGATTTTGATATGCAATTTCTAGATTTCTATTATCTTATCCAAGATCTTAGTGATCTTCCCAAACATTAACTTCAGCTGATGATTCACCTTTTCAAGATCTTTCCTTAGAGATACAATCTCTACTTCAAGTTTTTCATAATTCTTGTCTCTTGATAGCAATATTTTAGTCAAAACTTCTTCAATCCTTTTATCCTCTTCCACTTAAATATTTAATTCAATGACCATCTTTTTTTCCTTCTCAAGATTTTGAGATAGTTTTTCCTTAGCTTTCAATTCTTTTGTAATCCTTTTCTTTAGCCTTTTGATTTCCTTTCCAACACAGAGCAATTCTTCCACAAGGTCTACTTCTCCATCATCTTCAATTCTAGACTTTATTTTTGGACCTTCTTTAAATGTTTCCATAGCCATGAAAAGAGAATTTTCCCTTCATTCTTGGAAGTTTCTTAGTCATCATCATCAGATGAGTATCCTTCCTCATTGATAAAGAAATGTTTATAATTTTTCATAAATTTTTCCCTTTTTGAAATGATTTTTTCTCATCATTTCTATATTCTTTATATGGACACTTAGCCATAATGACCTACTTCACCACTATTAAAAAATTTGAAAGAAAACTTACCTTTATACTTTTTGAAACCTATCTATAACTTTTTGACAAATTTTACTTCTTTCGGATTTGGTCCATCTTTTGAATCTAGATCATATTTCTTCTTGAACACCTTCAACACAACCTCTTTCCTTAAAAAAAAATCATTTTCAATTCTCATTTCATAGGAACTAAAAATTCCATGTAACTCATCAATAGTTAGAGTATTCAGATCTTTAGCTTCTTCGATAGCAGAAAATTTCACATCAAACTTTTTGAGAAGTGAACTGAGTACCTTTTCACAATCATACCTTCTTTCAATTCTTCATCAAGACCTCTAATAGATTTGAAAACTTCATCAACCTAGTGTAGGAATTTGGCAATGTTTTCCTCTTCCTTCATTTTCATACTTTCAAATTGACCTCGATGAGTTTGAATCTTTGCTTATTTGAACTTTTCATCACCTTTGTAGATATTGTGCAACTTACTCCATACTTCCTTCACTATCCTGGAATGCATGATCTTTACAAACTTGGAGTTAGATAAACCACATAGAATATCATTCCTTGCTTTAGCATTACTTTCACAAGCCTTCTTTCTAGCTTGATCTCTTGGGAGACTTTCATGGATCTCATATCCATCCATAGTTGATTGCCAAAATTCAAACCATAGGGCCATAAAGTATACTTCCATCCTTACTTTCCAAAATACATAATTAGACCCATCAAAGAGTGGTGCCTTGTTTGAATACAATCCTTATTGATCCATTGTGTGTTCCATCTTGAATCTACCTCAAGTTGTTAAGATTCTTCAAAGGAACTTAGCTTTGATACCAATTGAAGGACACACAATATACTAAGAAAGGGGGTTATCAGTATATCAAATATATTTAAGAATATTTAATTCAACATAAATTACCAACTTTCACTTCCCTAGACATGAATCAAAAGCTAGTATCAATCAAACAACACAGATGCACACATTTAGACAGTGGACATCAGATATATGTGGAAGCCTAGAATGGAAAAACCATGGTGAGAAGAGATGCTTGGATATATTGTCCAAATATAGTCTCACAAAATAATGAATAAGTTACAATCATGAAGTACACACCAACCTATCAAAGAACCAATCCCCTATTGTATTTATAGGCACCAACCTACTAGAGACACCAATACCAAATACATATATTTGAGCACCAATTCACCAAGTAAGACACCAGTCCTACCAAATTACATAAATAAAGTTTGAAAATATTCAATTTTGATTGCACAACTTACAATTGAACTAGTCTTCCCTTTAAACACTCTCTCACACAACTTACGATCTTCTGATGATGGTGCACAATGATTGAGATACAACCCCCATTTAATTTCACTCCTTGCACAATTTCTCACAAACACACATAATTAGTTTTCTACAATATAAAATTATGATGATTATATATATCACATACATTAATAAAATTTCATGTTGGCAAAGAACCCCTTAACATCATCCACAATTAGCCAAGTCGGCTAAGGTGGACCTAAATTTAAATTTACATGAAATGTGTAGTGGGTTGGTCCTAAATCATTTGTTTTGCTTCCAAGAGAACATGATGTCATATGATTTCTTTAGGAACCTTAACCAAGACCTATTTCACCATCCCACACTACCTCTGGAGGACACATGCTACAGGATGTCACATAGTTCCAAAGCAACAAATTGGTTGATTAACCATCACAATGGCCCTTATGTCACTCAAAACTTTCTACCTATTCATCATAAATTATAGAAACTATAGAATAAGTTAGAACATGCGTATACATAATCTCCATTCAAAAAACATACCAAAACTCACATCTAGGAAGAAATATAGATCATGTCTCTGCTTGGATAACTAACCTAAAAAATTTCAAACCAGACTTTTAGATTACCTCTATCAACATGAATAGGTATAGTCTGATACTACAAGCATACTACACCAGTATTCTTTGTTGTTCTCAAATTCATTGGCATGACATGAAATAAATAGCCTAATTTCAACAAGTACAATTACATTTAATTCTCACTAAACTAATGACATTAATCCTTTGACATCACTGAGCAACTTTCACATCAAGGATAATACTCCTTTAACATCAATAATAACATATGTTCACAAGTCTTAAGTTATGCTTGTTAGGACTTACTTATATATTTGGCCACTAGATGGTGTCATTGATATGCACACTTTGCCTCAATGACACCACCTTAAGGCCAATCGTTGACATGATTTTGGATAATTTAATAATGCATAGATGTTTAATATGAGATGGCTAAGATTCTAGTCTATTTATTTCTTATCAAAGCATACTTTTTCTTGAATGTAAAAATTGAGAGAAATTTTATAACTTGCTTTTTTCCCTTGAGTGAAGTACCTATGATCCTTAAGGTTTTTTCCTATCTCTTTTAATTATAAATAAGAGAATCTGGTAAGAGTAAAATAACTCTAGTTATCATATAGTAAGGTGGTACTTTTACAAGTATCCAATTGAAACTCTTCCATAAATCTTCAAATCCACATTGATTCTTCAAGAACTACTTTTTTATTTAGCATTTTGATTAAAAACCATAGAATATAGCTTTTTAAAAATATTACACCATCTATGTAATAGCACTTGCACCAATTATTTTGAAGACATAGTTTATGATAGATTTCCTATAAATAGAATCACATGCACAGTTAGTAATACAACAATCAAATAAATTTGATTCTTGGTGTAGGAATAAAAAGATCATAATTAATTACATGTATTTTTATTTTCCAATGAGCATATTTTATTCCACATAAATATAGAATATAATAAATCTGATTGAAGATAATTTCAAGATCATTAGTAATGAGATTATATGAGATTTATATGCACATAAGTATGAATAGTTTTTTGTCTTGTTTTAGGAAAAAACAACCATGCTACTACATATAATAATGATCTATAAAAAATTAAGCAAAGAGTGAGTTATCTTTTCCAAGATTTATCCCTAGGCACTTCCACTCATTACAAGTAGGTGTTTTATACCCAATAATTAATATATTTTATAAACTATATAAATATCATAAAGAATTTCAAGTTAAAGTAATACTCAAGAGAGAAAATGCAATATATTAGCAAAAAAATGTTCTTAAGGTTTATGTAATGCCACCTTGTCTATGGATGTATACAATTTTTGATGTCTTTTTTAATGATTGCTTCTAAATCATCTTCTATTCCTTATGTCCATACAAAAGGAGATTTTCTTTTCTTTTCTAATAATGATAGTGTGAAGTATCAGAGAGAAACATTAATCTCTTTAGAAACAAATATCATATATAACACCAATGTCAATTTTTATAAAAATATATAAAATAAATAAAATGAGAATCATACAGGTATAGATTTTACACATTACAAAAGATATACATGGGGAAAGAAATCTACTAATTTGTTTGAAGAAGATTTTGGAGAGTAATTAATGTAAAAGAATGGAATTGGCTGCCAATTTTGATATTGTAGACATGTAAAATTGACCTAACACCTATCACACACCTAAAATGACATTTTCTTATCATCAACATCATTATCATTGAATATCACTGCAGTTCACATCAAAAGCATCAAAAACCCTAATTTCTCCTATTAATTGAATAATATGACATTATTTAATTAATTCACTTTTTCATCATTTTTGAATAATTAAATAAATTTCATTTATTTAATAAAATCCTAAAACCCCATTTTTGCTATTAATTGAATAATATGACATTATTTAATTAATTCACATTTTATCATTTTTTGACCAATCAAATAAATTACATTTATTTCATAAAGTCCTAATATCACTTTATTTCATCCTGAATAGTTAAATAATGCCAATTATTTAATTACGTCTCTAATTCACTTTATTCCCGTAAGTCGACTGAATTATTAAAATCATAATAATTTAATTAACTCACTTTCTCTCCAAATTTGAATAATTTGAATAAACTATTCAAAACATTATCAAAAATCAAATCAAACTAATGCAATTTTTTTGCAAAAGTCAAGCTTGATTTGCATGTTCAACTCCAAAAAGAATTAATTAATTAATCATTCTCAACCACTTTCCTGATTGAGTAAATTATGAATTACTAATTGCTTAACCTAGTTCCTGATTGATCAATTTAATTCCTAATTGATCAATCTAATTCTTGTCTGATCAATCTAATCCATGAATGATCAATCTATTTCCCTAACTGATCAATCTATTAATCAATCACACTAATCATGCAATCAATTTGCATAGATTATGCCAATCTAAATCCTCTCAACAACTTTCAACCGTTGATCAAGATATTCTACTACATGATCCTAATCATCCATTTCAAATCACAATTTCTATATAACAAACCTCTTTCCTCACAAAAAAGGATTGGAGAATCAACATACCTCATGTAATGAAGTAATGCCAAATTGACATTAACAAATCTTCAACCAAACATCTTTGATCAAATGCATGCACACTCTTCAAAGCTCTTGCACACAACAATGGAGGTTTCACAGTGATATGAAAAACCCAACATCTTATGAATACACTCTGACATTGGATGGTAATGCTATTCTATTTATGAATTCATGTATGCTTTCATCTTTAGATTTTGTTTCTTGAATTCAGTAATAGTTTAGTTTCATTTCGTGAGTGAAGGAATGCATCTAGATCATTGTTTTGTATTAGATTAGCTTCTATTATTTGTTTTAATCTTATTTACACTCCTAGATTTTCCCCCTCACACATTCTAACATGCTTAGTGGGACCTCGGTCCTTAACACTAATGATTTTGTGAGATAATTTTGAAGTTACAGGTCCCAAAAATGCTCTAGAAAAATCTTCACGTACAGGTTCTAGAAAACTTTTGCACTTGATTTCATGGATCTGGCACACTTGACTCTTTTTCCAGCACACTTGACACTATTTTTTGCACTTCTGACATTTCTTTGTGCTTCTGCCTTATGATGGAGGGCACTTCTAATTTTTTGCATCACCTTTTCCTTCTGACAGAGGCTGCACTTGACTATTTTTTTCTCGCTTTTGCTCTGTCAGGATTTTGTCCAAAATTTGAATGCTAGATTTTAATTTTTGACACTAACAATTATTTGATTTGGGTGTTTTACAAGTACTAATGTGTATTTTTTAGTATTTTTAGAAGCATAACTAATTTTTTTCAACATACGATTAACACATTGTTGCAAGGAAGACAAACGGTCGAAGAAGCTTTGATCTTTTAATATTTTTAAATTAGAAATATTTCATTTTGGTGCTTAAAAGAACCCTACAAACAACACATTTTTTTATTTAAGTGCTCTAAAATAAATCATTTCCAAAGCTTTCTAGGTTAGATAAATCTTTCATTTTGGTGCTTAAAAAGAACCCTACAAACAACACATTTTTTATTTAAGTACTCTAAAATGAATCATTTTCAAAGCTTTCTTAAGTTAGGAGAATTTTAATTTGGTGCTTAAAAGGAACCCCACAAACAACACATTTCAATTTAAGTGCTCTAAAATGAACTCTTTCCAAGATTTCATAGTTAGAGAATTTTCACTTAGTGCTTAAAAAGAATCCTACAAACAAAAAATTCAATTGGTGCTATAAAAAGGTTTGTAATTTTTAAAATTAACACTTGGAATGATTTTATTTTTATTGACCATAATGATTTCCTTTTTTTTTACGAACGGTTGCATTCATTTTTGTTGACCAAGTAAGAACAGGATTGATTTAGAAACACTCAAGTTTTGGGCTTAAGAATGAACAAATCAATTTTTTGTCTTGCACATTTGCTATCTCATTAACTAATATCTAGAAAACTTCCATTGGATGCTTTTAAAAAGAACCATTGTTATCTTATTCACACTTTTTTTAGGATAACACTGCTCGAGGTGCTTAAAAAGAATCAAATTGCTATGAAGTGCATTCTGTGTTTGGCAAGCTAGGTGTTTGTCTTCTCCCCTTGCACCTTTTGGAAATCTTGGGTGAGCGAAAATATCTTGAGTTTTACACTTTGTTTATTTTCAAAGCATACCTTTAGAGGGCTTGCCTATTGAGACACATACCACATTGGAGAACTCATAGGTGACCCAAGCAACACTCTTTTTGATCTGTTATATAAATTATTGTGGGTGTGAGGAAATTTCATCATCCACTGAGTGTTGTTGTTCTATACCAACACCAATCTCCCCCAGTATCTATGTGATATGTAAAAACATGGAAGGGATGGGAAGCTTCTTAATTGAGAAAAAACGTTGCATGTATAGACATGAAAAAATAATAATCTCAAAAATTCATTAAGAACCCTTGTTTAGTAGTGGTCATCCAAGTCCAAATCCAAAGCATATTTTAAAGTAGTACATAGGAATAGCAACGTTCCAAGAAGTTACTTACCATGTTCAATTTTTGGTTAAGGAAATAAAGTAAATAGGGAAGGGACTCTTTTGCTTTGCGTGTCAAGACGGTAGATTTCCTTGAAATAGCCTATTTGTCCATTCCATCTTATGAATTAATCATCTCTTAGGGGATGATTGGTAGGCCTACTAAGAAATATGTACCCACTTGAGATAAGATTGTAAATGCTTGTGAGTTAGTCCAAACACAGTGCATTATTCCAAAAAAAACTTAAACAAACATTAACATATTGTTCAAAATATCAAACACTGTAAGGTTAAAGTGTGAATACTTTGAAAAGAGCCCTATGTTTGCACTCCCTAAAAGATATCCTAAAAAATATCTTTGAAAGGTTTCTAAACATTTAGCCTTAGATTTCAAGTCACACCAATCTAAAGTTAACATTGGAAAACTATAGCCTTTACTGGTATCTTAATTTTTGCTTGGTGGAAAGAAAAATACCTTTAAAATTTATAGACATTTAGAGCCAAAATGAATGATTGTTATAAAAGGATTCATGTTACTCCATACTTTTTTAGTAGTATCACTTGTCATATCTCAAAAACAAAGCACTTGAAGAAAAAAATTCACCCCAAAACTACGAATTACCCAAGCTATTGCCAAAAACACTGAAACTAGAAAACCAATTTACATAGAGGCTGCTTCTACTACTATTTCTAGTGCACTTGATCTAAAATTGGCTGAAAATTCAAGAAAAAGCTCACTTTTTCTCTCTATCCCATAAACTTCACTGATGAAAATATGTTGCATTTGAGAAGACCTACACACTTGATGCAAAACTAGTGCACTTGCTCCTTTTTTCCACACTTGACAAATATTTTCTAGTGCACTTGACTAAAATATGCTCGCATTTTCCAAAAAAAAGCTTGCTTCTGACTGAGTAATTCACCACATTGGAAAAAAACATACAGAGGCCACACTTGATATTTCAGCTTGCACTTGCTTCTTAGAAACTAGTACACTTGACAAATTTTAGGCCACAATTGGTAAATTTGGCCACTTTTTCTCACATTCTATCACTTTTTCTCAAAACACATCACTTCTACTCTATCATGCTGACAATCAAAAAAATGAATCAAATCTACTTATAGGATTCTTGTTAGAACAAAACAATTAGAAACTCAGATAAGTCATATAGTCCATCCACTCTCATAATTACATCCTACTTTTGGAAATAAGAATCAAAATAAACAAACCTGGATTATTCCCTCACTCACACTTCTAAGATATCAACAATTAATTGAACCTCAAGGCTAGTTCAAGTAAGCTTTTCTGCAACATATCCTCTAGAAGAAGAAGTGAGATATCAATCTAGGCCTCTCAACATTTTGAGTTCCAAGAATAATGTCACCTCAAAACATCACTCAAACCTTAGGGTCTTGAGTTTCATAACAAACCATATCAAAAATTCCACACTTTCACCATATGACCATTTGGCGTTTGACTGCTCTCGTTCAACAACCAAACCTTGAAACACCAATCCTACAACCAAGTCTCACACATATTGAAGGTGAAAAAATTGATATCATTATCAATTTAAGGACCTTCATATTTGAGAAGAATGAAACACCTAACCAATGGAGAAATGCAACAAACATCTTAGATAAAGAGGAAGAGAAAGTAGACCTAGCAGCCAGAAGACATGTGCTATCACCTACATGGCAATAGATATTCATCCTTTATGATCTTTGGAAAGAGAAAAATCCTTAAGCAGAAATCCATATTCTAACTTTCAAAGAGTCGTCCTACTCTAAAGTTTGTCAAAGGGTACATCTTGAGTACTTATCGCAACTGTCAAAATTAACTAGACCATTTCTACTTACACTTTTCAATAGGCCAACCACCCTTAGATCTTCAATAGAAAATACAAAAATAAGAAATTTCATTTTCCTTAAAAATAGAAAATCCAAAAACAAAAGTAATTTCATTTTCCTTAAAATAGAAAATCCACAAAAATAAAAGCATTATTTTTTCTGTAGCTAGGAGTCATGAAAAAGTTCACAAAAGCTTGGCAGTTTATGAAAACTACGATATCACAACATAGGAAGAACATGGAAGAAAAAAAGAACAAAAAAAGCATCCCATCAACAAACACTATGAATGACGAAGGTGGCCCATGGGGCTATAGGCCAAGTGACCTTGAATCACCCCAAAAGAGGCCCACATATAGAGAAAAATTCAATGAGGAAGAGTTAAACCACAAACGACGAGAAATGATAGAACAATCCAACCAGGACCCACAAGGAGTGGTCATAGAAGAGGTTAATACTAAGGATGAAATAAATGATGAGGAGCTATTTCAACATTCCAACAACCCCAAAGTGCTCAAACTAATGGAAAAATTGTTGAAAAAGGACCCAAATTCTTACTTCTTTAAGTTAGCATACAGTGGTGCTAAATTTCTAATAGACTTTAATGTGGAGGCTTGTAAGGATCCTAATTTTTTTCCCTTGGGGGATAACTCAGTAGTGAGATAGATAACCAAACCCACAAGGATTTTAAACATGCCACCCATATTCTTGTAAAACAATGGTCAACCCATGGAAAACCCCTTGTATAGAAAACCAACTCAAATTGAACAAGCGGTAGTGGCCCAATAGTATCAAGGAGATCCATCCCAATATATACCACAAGGAAACAATCCTCCACAAGACAATACGTGCCTCAAAACACATCATATATTGACCCTTCCCAAAATGTATCAATTCAACAAGGGAAATTTCCACAACAATACCATCAACAGGGTGGGCCATGGATTCCCCTTCCTAGTCCACAGTAAAATCAACAAGGTGGGCCATAGGGTTCTCTTCCTAGTCCACAATACCATCAACAAGGTGGACCATAGGGTCCCTTTCCTAGTCCATAGTACCATCAACAAGGTGGGCCATAAGACCCCCTTCCTAGTCAACAATACCAACAATAAGGTGTGCCATAGGGAACCCTTCTTTAGTCATCCAATCAACAAGGTAACCCACTAATGCACCATCAGGGAAGCCTTTAGTATAGTCCATCCCAAAAACAAGGTGTGCCATAGGGTACCCTTCTTCAGTTTTCACATCAACAAGGTAACACACCAATGCACCATCACAGAATCCTTTAGTATAGTTTGTACCAACAAGGTGTGCCACAGGGTACCCTTCTTTAGTCATCCCATCAACAAGGTAACTCATCAATGCACCGTCAAGGAAGCCTTCAGTATAGTCCATCCCAACAACAAGGCATTCCATAGGGCACCCTTCTTTAGTCATCCCATCAACAAGGTAGCCCACCAACGTACCATCAGGGAAACCTTTAGCATTGTTCATATCAACAAGGTGTACCATAGGGTACCCTTCCCAATTTTTCTCACCATAAAGGTAAACCACCAATACACCATCAAGGAAACCTTCAGTATAGTTCAACCCAACAACAAGGAGCTAACCCTCCTTAAACTCAACAAGGAGCTAACCCTCTTTAAATTCAACAAGGATCTAACCAACCTTACACCAAACAAGGAGCTAACCCTCCTTACATATAGCAAGGAGCTAACCCTCCTTACATTCAACAAGGAGCCAATCCTCCTTACATTCAATAAGGAGATAACCCTCCTTCCACCCAACATGGATACCAAGGTCATGTACCTTCACAATACACAATCTATGACCAAATCATGGTAGGAAAACAAGGATATTACATGCAAGAATTGCAAACAAAGGTACCGAAAATAGAGATATAACTACAACTAGAAGTAGTGAACCAAAAGATAATAGACAAGCATGTAGAAAAACAAAAGAAGACTTATACCCTTTAGGATATATGTCCATTTCCATTTAACCATTCCATCACTATGCTTCCTTTGCCAAAAAAATTCAAAATACCCATGTTTGACAAATACAAAGGAAGGGGAGACCCAGTAGAACATGTACAAGACTTTTTAGTAGTATGCATGGAAGTACAAAAAAATGGCTCTTACCTCATTAAGCTTTTTCCTCAAAGTCTTACTGGTCATGCTATGGAGTGGTTCACTCATTTGCAACCAGGAATAAAAAGCTTTGACAAACTATCTACCCAATTCATAACACACTTCTCATTCAACATAGAGCAAGATGTTACCATCATGGATCTATACAAAATTAAGAAAAGGCAAGGAGAAACTTTCAACTCATACCTTCAACAATGGCGACATAAGGCTATTCAATGCAAATCACCTATTCTTGGCAAGGAGCTAGTTGACATATTCATTTCAAATGTACAAGAAAAATTCAACTACAAACTTACCATGTTTTTTCCCACAAACTTTGAAGAAGCCATTAAGAAGGGACTACACATAGAAAGGGCCCTCATAGTGAGAGGGGTGAACAAGATAAACAACACAAGAGACAATCCTTCTAGTTCAAATGAGAAACCTAAAGCCTGGGCCAAGAACAAAAATGTTGTGAATGATGGAGTGGTGGATGCAAGAGTAGTTTGAAATGCACAAAACACACCTCAAAAAAAACTACAAGTAGCACAAACAAGCTATGTTCCAAATAGTACACAAAACAACCAAATTACCTTTCCCAAGAACAATCAAGTAGTCAACCAACAAATGAATCATGGAGGGAAACAGAGGAAATATGATCAACCAAGGAGGTAGTTCATGGTACTAGGAGAGTCACTTGAGACAGTCATGCATAAACTAGTGCAACAAAACCTCATCAAGGTAAATGATCACCCAAACTATGAGGAGCCTAGTTTCAAGACACCATGGTATAACGAGAAATACTTGTGCAAATTCCATAGAATAAAAGGACATGCAACAAAAAATTGCATGAGACTCAAAAACCTCATCCAAGACTTGATAGAAAAATGAGAAGTGGATGTTGAACATCATCCCAGAAATAAGGACCTTCAAATATACACAAACCCAATCCCAAACCACAGTAAAAGGAAGGACAAAGGAAAGGAATAGGATTATCATAATGCTAATTATACCTATTTTGACACAATTCTAGGAACCCTCTCACAAACTGATGACAAGAGGGAAAATGTAGTGGCTATACAAGGTGGAGACAACAACTATAATGTAACTACCCATTGAGGGAGAGTTACAATACAAGGAGCCCACCCAAACCCACAACCAAGTCATCAAATGACAACATTATGGAACAACTAAAGAAGACTCCTGCCTTAATCTCAATCCTAGAACTCATAAAACTATCACCCACACATAGGGAGATATTGGAAAAAGCATTAGAAGCATCAATCCCTAATGACCTCTATAAACAATGATTTTGGTACCCTAATGCTCTCTTGCACTTCTAGGGTTTTTCACCTAAAATGAGAGAGATGGGCTAAAATGCTAATGTCTATACTCAAGAT
This sequence comes from Sequoia sempervirens, assembly GCA_007258455.2. Lineage (NCBI taxonomy): Eukaryota > Viridiplantae > Streptophyta > Pinopsida > Cupressales > Cupressaceae > Sequoia > Sequoia sempervirens. The sequence goes on along the minus strand of VDFB02000017.1, from coordinate 307,339,820 downwards.
TAATGTATGGATGGATGCAATATGTCAAGATATGATATCAAAATGCATTAAATTGATAAAAGGAATGATTTATTGATGTTAAACCTAAGAAATGCAAAGTGCTAGAAAACACATTGTGATATGCAAACAGGTGATAGATGACCTAGAAATGCAAAAAAAAACTAAATAGAAAGTTATGAAACAAAATGTGTGCACCTGAAGGTTTAAAAATGATGGCATGAAGGTTTGGAATCCTAAAAGAATTGTTGCAGAAGCCGACTGGGACACTTGTGCCAATCTGGGCGACTTAGTCCCAGATTAAGGAAAATTGCTCAGAAACCCGTTTTATCCAAATGGGTGCTCAGATTTGTAAAAATCACTAAAAAATTAGGTCCAGTGGGACTATCACCGAAGGTGGCAACTTATTCCACTTCTGGATCTCTAAAAATTCAGAAGTGGAAACAGATACCCTAGGTCTACACTTTGGTTTCCTATAGGTGTCCGCTTCTAAAACTTAGATTTTTGGGCCTGAAATTGACTTTTTGTTGATATTTGGCTAGGTCAACAAAGAGATTTCTTCAATAAGTCTTCAACCTAATCTTCAATGATCTTCAAACCCTCAAAGTGTCTAAATTTACAAACACACAAAGAGAGAACGAGAAAATGTTGATTGTTAGCGCATGGGGGTTTGCTTTGGTCAAATCCCTTTTAGGTAATTAAACCAAATGAAGATAGAATGTAATGAAGCATGAAACAATGGAATTACTACCTTTCCATGATGTTTGATCTTGAATTTCTACAGCAAAACATGAAGAATCTACCCTTGAATGTATTAAGAGGCTATCTTGATGACTTGCAATGATAAAACCCTAGCTTGCTTGACTTGAGAACATGATGAGTGATGAATGATAATGAGTTATAACTTAAGATGAGTTAAGAGATTCAAAATTGAGGGGAAAAGCCCTTATTTATATGCAATTATGCCTAAATTCCTAAAGAATACCTCATCACAGGCTGACCTTAGGTCTTAAAGAATAAAAACTTGAAAGAAATTTAAATTAATTTTGATTTTTGTGCCACATGGGACTAAGTCGCCCAAGGTGGTGACTTAGTCCACCTAGGAAATTTTGAGTGGATGTCAGATATTAAGATGTATTAAATGTTTTTTATTGGGTTCCTCTTCAACAAGACACTTAATTAAGGCATGTAAGTGCATAAAGGGGCCATTTAAAGCATAAGAAAGGTGCAAATATTGATGACAAGCCTAGTAAAGTGTGAAAGTTTGTTACAAGACTTTACAACACTTCTGAAATAGGTCTTGGTAAGGTTATTTAGATTAATTATAACATTATGGTCCTAGAAAAGTGTGAAGATGTGTTACAACACCTTACAACATTCTTACAAGACATCAATAAATGCATTTTATTCAATTTTCAAGGGTTCAAGACCTAGTGTTGATGTGTAAAACACCTCACAAAACCAAATAAAGGCCTCATTAAGTCCAATTTGTCATCAATTATTCGCATATCAAGCAAAGTATACACTTTTTGGCAACATATTAAGCCCCCACTTTAGTGAGAGGATGAATTTGCTTCAAAATCTCACTAAAGTAGCCATTCAAGCGGAGTCCAATCATACCAATGTGGATGACAAAGAATGAAAAAGATCAAAGGAGGTTGTGCAAGCCCCTTGGATCCAAGATCCTAAGTCAAGCCAACATAAGTATGAAAAGACACATGCAAGGTGAATGATTTACAGAAAGAAAAAATACATGATCATATAGTGGCAAGAACTAGAAGGAAATGAAAATGGGGTGGATCAAGCTTTGACTATCTATCCAACATGTTGTGGATTAGATATAGGATTTTTGTTTGAAATAAAAAAAAAGTATACTCACTATGGGTCAACAAAACTCTTGGCTATCTGTCGAGTGAGAAGGACAAAGGGTGAGAAACATACGCTAGTTGGTATGTACTCACAAAACACATAGGTGGCTATGGGGAAAGTCGTGCCACTGAATGGGCTTACCACTCAACCATACCAAATTTATACCTTTGATAAATTTAATAAGGTGCCACAAAAATGGTCTTCAAGCTCTATAAGGTAAGAAAAACTTTGTATGCTTGACACTCATAGACATTGTCAATGTAAGGTAGTGTAAGGAATGTTCAAAGGGATTTTTCTTAGTTCATGCAAGGTCTCTTCTTAGGGAACATCATGCTTAATTTTTCCAAGAGAGGATGTGCCAAATGAGTATCACACTCTTGGAGGGAATCAAGTTGAATGACTCTACCAAGAAAAGGATGCATCACAAGAAGAAATAAATCACGCAATGAAATATGAGTGTCAATGTATGCCCCCACTTTAAAGCAGTTGCAAACACCAATACTATGAGCAATTGCTTTAAAGTAGAAGAATAAGAACATGAGAGCCAACTCAAAAATCCCTATGCCAATTCATACATTTCCAATAAGCTACGTCATGAAAAAGGTAGTATGTCACATGCGAGCCAACTTAAGGCATGTCATCCACATCCCAAGATTTCTCTTATATCTTCATCAAAGGTTAATGACTAGTCAGAAGAGGCAACGACAAGTGACATACAAGGACAAGGCTACCTAACCCCTTTCCCCCACTTAGTGCAAGAAAAAGGTGAGCCGAAATGATTAATGAAATGCATGGTAGAGTGAAAATCGGTATCAATTAGAGGAATTAGGTTCCCCCATAGAAGGAAGAAGACCAAACTCTTGAAAATGTTGGAATTTAATACTCAAAGCCTTACATTCATTTGTGGAATGACCATGAACTCTGTGATATGTACAAAATGAAGTCTTGTAATAGAATTTCTTGTGGGTTCTTGGAGGAAGGGTGATCAAGTGATCTTGGATAAGTCTTGACAAGATACCTTCTTGATCAATGATAGATGTTCTTATATTATGTGACAAAGATAACTTTGGCTTAGATGTACAAGATGTCATACCTATGCAAGACTATTTAGATTGTGATATTTTGGGCTCTCCTTTATAGGAGGGTGTAAAATATAATGAATTCAATTCATTAGTGTTTTGCATGATAACATTGACATTAAGCAAAGATGCATCGATGTTGAGTGAAGGCTTGGTGATTTCTATCAAAGGACAATAACCAAGACCATGTGTTGTTTGTTGTGTAATAGGATCTATAGGGTTGTAGATTCCTTGTTTGTGAGAACCACATCCTTTTCCACTATAGCCAAGTTGCTTCATAATTTCATAACCTTTTCCATAAAGCTTTTTCATTGCTTTTGAATCGGGTGGTTGTTCATTCTTGTGTTCGTCAAAGGTTGTTGTATAATTTGCTATGTTGTGGTATAAAGTGGTTGAAGTGGATGCTTTTGAAGGGTAGTATATGTTCTATGTTGACATGATTGCTTTTTTGTTGCCCTTGGTAGATTTTTTTTTCGTGATCTTGTATTCTCCCATGAGTGTTGGTGTGAAATCTAAGGAACCCCAATCATCGTCTAATAGCTCTGTGACTTGTTCAATTTGTTTTTTGTTGTTGTTTTGTTGCACAAGTTCTAGTTGTGTAGTTGATGTTGATGTGTTCAAGGGATTTTCTTTGTTTTTCTCAAGTTGTAAGACACTATAAGGCTTAGGATCAATGTTGAGTGTGTAGATTGTGTTATTGTAAACATATTTCATTTTACAAAGATTTGAAGGCATGACATGCATCTCATGAATCCAGGGTCTTCCTAAAAGAAGATTATATGAAAGATTATGGGGCATGACATGGATTGGGGTGTTCAATGTGACTACTCCAACTGTAATAGGTAAAGTAATCACACAGATTGGTTTATTTTCTTCATTGTCAAAGCCCTTAATAGATAAAGAATCAGGTTGAGTTTTGGATCTATCCATATGAAGCCTATCTAGTAGGTTTAGGCTACACACATTAAGAGTAGATCCATTGGCAACAAGGGTTTGCTTTATCCCTGTCGTATTGTATTGAGCTAAGATCATGATAGCATCATTTTAGTTTTGCATTTCCAAAGGGGGAGTTCACTTTGGTGGAAAACAATGTTAGCATTCAATCCTTGAATCAAGGCTTCTATATCATTTGGTTGTGCATTAGAAGCGGTAGGAACTTGTTGTAAGGCCGTTTGAAGCATAGTGTGATAGGTAGGTGAATTCTAAAGAAGGTCCCAAAGGGATATCTTGGCAGGAGAATTCTTAAGTTGTTTGACAAGATCATACTCCCTTATGTGTGAATTAAATTGAGGAGAACTAGGCAATATAGTATTAGGAAAAGGTAATGGTGTTGGGGTGGGTTGTTGAGGTGATGGATTGTTTCTAGTGTAGTGTGTGTGAGCAACAACATCATTATTAGGTGGGTAAAGGGTAAAATCAAGTTTAGGTGATGGTGGGTAAAGGATGAGTTTAGGTTGGTGTTGAGTTTGTTGTTTGTGTGAAGGTGGGTAGATAATTAGAGGGTTCTTAGGATGTCCCATGAGGTATGGATTAGGTCCATTGGTCAAGGGGGATCTAATAGACAATTGCACATTCATATCCTCATCTGTCTTGGTGTGATGTATCTCTAATGAAGGGAAATCTAGAGTCACCTTGTTATCTTAGGAAGACACATTACTATTGGCTTTATTTTCTTGCACCATGATATTCTCCCTAGGAGGATAGTTTTTAGGAGAATGACAAAGAAATATTCTTGAAATTCAAAGGTTGGTTCTTCTAAAAGGACTTCATTGCAAGTAGGGGAATGATCAATGTTTGAATTGTCATGCTTAATAAGGGTTTCTCTAGGTGAAGAGTGACAACTAAGATATTCATAACAATTATTAATTGTGTTTTCTAACAACAAAGTATCTTATTCAAAACGAGGAGAGATATTAGGAGAAGAACAAATGTTAGTGTCATGAGTACCGATGGTTGTATTGTTTTGTTTAAGAAGAATTTTGTGAGGTGAAGGGGGACAACTAAGATTCTCATGATCTTCACAAAATAGGTTTTCTAACATCAAAGTATCATCTTCACAACAAGGAGGGATATTAGGAGAAAAATAAATTGTCATATCATGATCATCTAAGGTTGTGTTATGTTGGTTGTGAATTGTTTGTCCACTAAGAGAGGTAAAAGGAGAGAAAAAACTAGCATTCTCAAAACTCTCATTAATTGATTCTTCTACCGAAATATCTTCTTCACCAAGAGAAGAGATATTAAGAGAAGAACAAGTATGATCATTAGGAATGTCCAAAGTTGTATTCTTTTTCACAAAAACACTCTCATAAGGAGGGAATTTTTTCTTAGTATGTTTAAATATGTAAGACACTAATATTGTTTGAACAAAAATGAAAAGCACTTGTGACCATTTCATGTAATGTTTCAGCAATATAAACAATGTATATGCAAGGATGCAAAATATTTTTATCCAATGGATGAAAAGCTGGAAGAATGAAAATAATGTACAGGCGAGAATGAAAATAACTTTTATCAAACTTATGTAAAGTTTTATGAATAGAAATATTGTGTATGATAAAGTTAAAAGTACTTTTATCCATGTTATGAAATTTTTTAGAAATGTGAGCATTTGTAGATCTAATGATGCTTTAGATTGAAATGATTTGAAAAATGACTACCATAAATTGATGTTTTTGAGCTAGATGCATAAAAAAAATGTTCCTAAAACTTTCCAAATGTATAGTATATGATACTAGGAGGCTTAGGAAGCACAAAAATGAGGTTTTTGACACTGTAACAGACAGTGAAAAATTGAGACTGGGACTAAGTCGCCCAGAGTGGCGAATTAGTCCTAGTTAGGATTTTTTTTCAAAGTTTCCATAAAATTTCAATGGATTTTGATGTTTTAGTTGTTGTAAGATGTAGATCTAAGATGAAAGTGGAAAATTTCAAAAAAAATCAATGATTTTAGATGCAAAAAATGCAACCTACATGCACTTTTCATGAATGCAAATTTTGAAACCTAGCATGCAAATTAATCTATGCAAACCCTAATGCAAGGTCAATGCAAGCTAGATCTACGATAAAGGACTCCAAATAAGAGAATAAAAGTATTCAAAAGTAGGGTTCACCAAAATGTAAACAATGATTTTGGTACCCTAATGCTCTCTTGCACTTCTAGGGTTTTTCAACTAAAAGGAGAGAGATGGGCCAAAATGCTAATGTCTACACTCAATATTAATGCATGGATGGATGCAATATGTCAAGATATGATATCAAAATGTATTAAACTAATAAAAGGAATGATTTATTGATGTTAAACCTAAGAAATGTAAAGTGCTAGAAAATAAATTGTGATATGCAAACAAGTGATAAATGGCCTAGAAATGCAAACAAAACTAAATGGAAAGATATGAAATAGAATGTGTGCACCTGGAGGTTGAAAAAGGATGGCATGAAGGTTTGGAATCCTAACAGAATTGTTGCAGAAGCCGATTGGGACACTTGTACCAATCTGGGTGACTTAGTCCCAGATCTAGAAAAACTATTCAAAAACCCATTTTAGCCAATTGGGTGCTTAGATCTATAAAAATCACTGAAAATCAGGTCTAATGGGACTAAGTTGCCCAAGGTGGTGACTTAGTCCACTTCTGGATCTCTGAAAAATTCAGAATTGGAAACAGATACCCTAGGTATGGACTTCAGTTTCCTACAGGTCTCTACTTCTGAAACTCAGATTTTTGGGCCTGAAAATGACTTTTTGTTGATATTTGGCTAGGTCAACAAAGAGGTGTCTTCAATGAGTCCGTTACCTAATTTTCACCCATGGGCTCAATCAGGCAAGATAAATCATGTGACAGAGGTTCGAGAAGGCCAAATGGAGCATTCACACAAGGGAAAAAGTCATGAATCTAATGCTAGGTTACATGAGACTTAGTTTGGAAGCTTGCCTTGTTCAAGTTCAGCATGAAAATTCTCTAAGGAGAAATCGGAAAGACCCTAGGAATGTCACGATGAGTGGAAATCACCTACAGGTTCCTATCGACAAGACATCAATCATCATCCCAATGACAAAAGGTTATGCATATCAGCAGAGGATAAAGCCTTCGCCATAGAGTCTCGACGACTTCTTGAAGTCTCATCGAAAGGAGGCAACATCGGTAAAGCAGGTGAGCTTCGTTGGAGGGTCTCGTTGAAGTCAAAAGGTCTCCCTGACTCTAAAGGCTCTTAGCATAGGAGATTGAATTCGCTAAGATATCTCAGTGATAAAGAAAAGTCATGCCGACTGAAATAAGCCCTCGCCAAAGCAAAGTGTCTTTGGCATGATGTCTCAACAACTACTTTTGGTCTTGCCGAAGGATAAAAAGGGGGGGCTCAATATGTGTTTTTCCTTCGGCAGGAGTCTCGCTGACAACAAGGACTTCACCGAGAAAGTTTGATTTCGGCAAGAGGTCTTGCCAAAGAAAGGAATGTCTCCCCGATAGGAAAAAGAGCTCGCCGAAGGATTTGGCTTTCAGCATAATGTCTCGATGAAGGAAAGATGTCTCACCGACATAAGGTAATATCGACATAGGTCTTGCCGATCCATCAAAGTCTCAATGAACAAAATGACATCAGCAAAGCAAGATTTCATTGCCACAAGGTCTTGGCAATTAGGAGGTGTCTCGCCGATGGAAGGGGGACCCCACCGAAAGAAATGGAGCTTAGAAAAGGATATTTCCTTTGGCGTAATGTCTTGCTGAAGGATAAAGGTCACACCGAAGACAACAAAGGGGCCTATCCGAGAGGTCGTATTCGGCATAACGTCTCGCCGTCAGGATAAGGTTCGGCCAACAGGAAATGTCTCGGTGATAGAAAGTAGATTCACCATAAGGTCTTGGAGAATGAGGCTTGTCTCCCTGAAATGTTTCATGCTCGCCCAAAGATAAAGGGATCGGCATGAGGTCTCACCAACCTAGCAATGTCTCCCCGATCGAAGAAAAGTGAACTCATCGCCAAAAGGATAGGGAGCTCGGTGAAACATCTCACTGACCAGTGGGAGTCTCAGTGAATCGAGGAGAGCTCGGGAAAAATGGAGGAGTTGGGCATGAGTCCCAGCGAAAAACAGGTAGTCTGGCCAAAAGATGTGAGTTTGGGGAGACCGTAGTGTGCTCAACAAAGGGTCTAGCCAATAGGCCAAAGTTTCGGCGACAAGATAAGAGCTCGGTGAATGGTCATGTTTCCAGGGAGATGTCTCCCCGACCGCGGGTGTCTTGCTAAAAGAAAAAGGGGGCTCAGTGTAGTGTTTTCCCTTTGCCATGAAGTCTTCTCGACCAATGGGAGTCATGCCGAAAGGAATGTTGTGCTCAGGGAAAGGAGCTGAGTTTCGATAAAAGGTCTCACCGACCAAGGAATGTCTCCCCGACTGAAATGAGCTTTTTCCAAAGCATGGATGCCTTTGATGTAATGTGAGGGGCTTTGGTATAATGTCTTGCTAAATGACTGACATATTGGCGAAAGAAGATTCCATCGACAAGAGGTCTCGCCGATGGGCCAAGGTCTCACCAAAGTTGTGCCTCGCTTTGACTCCTTCCGAAGGATATGGGGTCTTGCCGATATGGGTGGCAATGAAATGAACTTGCCAAGAGTTAAAGCCTTCACCATGAAGTCTCGGTGACCAAACAATGTCTCGCCAAAGGCTAGGGGTCCCACCAAGGAAAGTCATACAAGTGAGGTCTTTCCGACTCGGTAAGGTCTCACCAAAAGCAAGCTGAGCTCACCAACAGTTGAAGACTTTTCCCTGAGGTCCTATCGACATGGGAAGGTCTTGGTGATAAAGGAGGAGTCATCGATAGAGGTCTCACCAACTAGCATAAGGTCTCCCCAACCTGAATGACATCAGTGTAGCGGTCAACTATCAGAGTGATGTCTTACTGACATGATGTGGTCTCAGTGATGGAAGGAAATATCAGCATAAGTAATGAAGCTGCTATGACCTCTTACCGATGAAGGTTTCTCTTGCTAAAGCAAAATGAAATGAGCTCTCACCAGAGCAAGGAGGCCTCACTGAGAGTCCTGCCGACTCGATAGGGTCTCAACAAAGAATGTGGAGCTTGGGTAGAGCAAAATGCATCTGAGTGGCACCAATATACCTTTGTCAATAGAGGATGAGAAGAGTTCACCATATTTTCTAGCCGAACGTGATTGTCTTGGTGACCACGAAGGCGATATCGATATGATTTTTGGGCTTGATAAGAACTCTCATCGACAGTTCCATGTTATGCCAATGGTTCTAGGAGGATTTGATTGCATCGGTGAGACATTTTCAGTGTCTTGCCAAGATGCGATTCTACAGAATGAGTTTTTGACCGCCAGAAAAATCTGCATGAAGTTTACTCAACCAATCAGAAAGATTTGAAAGTGAGCTGTGGTAGTCTAACCAGGATGAAGAAATCAACAAAATGAAAAGCAATGTGTATCTATTCTGAGCTCAGGAGAATTCAAAGCGCTCGGCCTAGGAGGTTCAAGGCGGACATGATACCAGGAAGTAAATGTGGTGGTTGTAGAAAGATTTGAAGAAGGCTTCTCTGGGGATGACTCTTCACCGACATGGACACACAGGGTGTAGCATTAAATTCAATCAAAGGATCTAAGGAATGATCTATCCCGAGGACCGATATTTTATAAGCCCTAAGGGGCTGACACATTTTGATATATAAGAAATTTTTTGCCTTTTTGTATATAGTTCATATTATACACTCTAAAGAGTTAGTGATTTTTATCAATCCTTTCTCAACTAAATGTATGTTTTGTAACTCAACTAGAATCTAGAATACAACACAGAGTTTACCTTTGAAGCTAGTGTTCATGTTTTTACTACTCTCATTTCTATATTTTTCTTTTGATTATGCAAGTCTTTAACTGTGTTTTATTAGTCTACATCCATACCTTGAAGCCATGAAATTTATCTTTCCTTCCTAAGATGTGTATGTAGATCGATCATGTTAAGATTGATGCATAGATCTAAAAGAGGTTGTGTTGAGTATGTAAAATGGTTGAAGTTAAGTTTCCAAGTGTATGTTCATCTTGTTTTCATTTCATAATTCCTCATCAATTCGGTGTATCACCTTAGAATTTAATCTTTATTTTAATGCTTTATCCTTCTCCCTTTCCCTTCAAAGAATCAGTAGTTTAGGTGATAACACAAAGGAAGTCGGCCTTTTGCGGAGGTTGACCTCTGTCTGTAACAAACCCACATCTTTAGAGGTCTTCCAATGCTACACTGAGGTGTTGAACATCAGGTTCAACAGGGTGCAATTTTAGGAGATAACAATTTTGGCACACCCAGTGGGACAGAAATTAGATTGAACTGCTGGTTTGGTATGCAACTAGCAAGTCCTAAATTTTATAGAAGTTATTTGGCATACTTGGCGACTCTGTAGAGAGAAAGAATTTCTAAAATTAGTGCCTTCTATAGTTTATGAGAAGAGTTCAGACAAGGAGTAGCTTAGGTCCTTTCAAATATTTGCAGCTGTCACCACCAAGAAGACAAGGCAGAGCAACAAAAAGGTGCGGAACAACAATTATCTATTCTAGAAGAACTCAATCCACTCCTCCATCTGTGGGATCACACATTGTTGTTCCATCTTTGGTTTCATTTAGAGTACCAAAAAATCCTCCTCAGCCACCTCCAATGGCTACTCCAAGGAATCAACCCTTTGCTACTTTTAATGGAGGGAGCCCCTTGAATTTGGCACAACAAAATGACATCCCAATGGTAGTCTTGAAGAGTCTACCAACTTTTACAAGGGAAGACCAAACTACCCTGATTGAACACATGTGAGATGTGGCTTCATTATGCAGAGTCCATCACATAACTCAAGAGGATGTTGTAGTGAGATTGTTAGCTGATTCATTGAAAGGAAGAGCTATGCAATGGTATAGGAGCCTACCAATCAGTTCAAATGCAACTTGGGACGAATTTGGAGACATGTTACATAAGCAATTTTAGGACAGGTCTGATAACTTGTCTCTATTGGAACAATTAACTACAATTAAGAGGGCTCCACAAGAGTATATGAATGACTTCAACTTCAGATTTCAAAGAACTTGGGATAGAATCCCTACAACGGTGAGGCCATCTCCAGAATACACATTTTTATACTTTTTGAGGGCTCTTAATAGCAATATAGCTGTTATGATACAATCAATGGGAGGGGTTTCTCTACCAGATGCTTTTGAAATAGCAATCAGAGCTGAAAACAGCCTAATACAGGCTGGTAAACTAGCTCCTAGGCCACCAATGCCTATATTCCCAGAGATCCATGCAAATATTCCTCTGCAGATACCACCCTTTGCACCTTTGCCACCTGTTCTAGTTGCTGTAACACAAGAAAATGTTGCTTCAGGTTCTCTGAATGAGTTACAGGAAATCAAAATTCTATTGCAGTCTTTTGGTAACAAGCTTGTAAGCTTAGAGAAGTAGCAATCATATAGTCGGCCTTATCAACAACAAAATCTAGGCCAGCAACAAGCATATCAAGGTAATATACAAGCATACTAGGGCAATTATTAGGGCCCAAGACAGAATGTGAACACAAGACCTTTTCAGGCCTATGCTCCAGCACCTGTTAGTGCAGTCAAGGACCTGGTTCCTATTCAAAATAACTTAGCTGCCGATTATGAGTGGTGCTACCCTTCCAACCAGTCCCACAATCAGGCCACCTATTCAAATGGACTTATCAATTAGGCACTTATGGTACAGAATGCCTCAGGCTCACAACAACATGCACTTAATGAGCCATCTCCACAACACCAAGATCAGTTTGCAAATGATGCTACTCTACTCAACTGGAAAGGTGAAGAATTATGTGGATTAAATGTAGATAATTCCTTAGTTGTAGCTAACACTAGGGCAAAGAAGAGAGCACTTGAGCTTGATAAAGTAGCTGATAGAGGAAATGCGACAACTATAGAATCATCTACATCTCAAGTGACTCCTATTTGGCACAAGAATCAACAACTCCCAATTAATGAGCAACCACTCTTACAAGCTGATCATGCTAGCATAAAGGTACATTATAAAGTAACCCCAGTTGTACCCTATAATATTATTGATAGCATGAAAAAGATGAATGTTACAATGTCTATGTGGGACTCATTAGCTATCCCAGGTCAAAAAGACATGTTATAGTCAGCCTTGTCAAGTTTGAAAATTTCTGATAAAGTTGAGTCTCCAATAGGCCAAGTTAGAGTTGTGTTAACAAATAATCCCCAAGGAAATGATCAATAGTCTAGCAAAGATATAGGAAAAGGAGTTAAGCCACCTCCATTTTACGTGTCAGTGATCATAGGTGACAAGTTAGTTCATAACTGCATGGTGGATAGTGGAGCTAGTAGCTCTGTGATGCCAAAGTAGATTGCAGACAAGCTTGGGCTAAAGTATCAGCCCTTAGAGAAAGGAGTAATCCAATTGGATTGTACCTTTGTTAATACACTGGGCATCATTAAAGATTTTAGTCTTACCCTTCATGCTTGTCCTAATTTTTCATTTCCCCAAGACATCTGTCATAGACCTTCCACCTTTCTTTTCCTTGTGCTTATCAAGAGACTTTACAACCAATATAGGTGGTTATGTGTTAGCTGATTGGTCATATATGCTATTTAGAACAAGATATGGAACCAAGGTTACCATTAAATTTGAAAGGTTGGCTAAGGATCACATTGAGCCATATAACCCAAGTCCCATCAATGCTACTCTTGTTGCTGCAGACACAAATTGTGTCAGTTTCACTAACAGTGAGCTGGCTTCTACTCAAGAACTTCAAGTAGCAGCTATTCCTAATGTGCTTCTACATGAATGGGCAGTTGAAAATGTGTTAGACAGTCTAGAAGACCTTATTCAAGATGTTGGTATGGGTAACTATGTCATACTTGAGCCTAACGCAGAGATTCCAAATCTTGAGAAGGATCCAAATCAGTTGCTGCAACAACAAGGTGGACTTTGGGAGATGTTCTTTGATGGTTTCAGGAGCAAGAATGGGGCAGGTGGAGGTGCAATGTTGATTTCTCCACAAGGCGATAAGTACTTTTCATTCTTCCATTTTTCTTTTGCATGTTCTAACAATAGTGTTGAGTATGAAGGACTTATCCAAGGCCTTGAATGGGCAAGGAAAAGAGGAATTGACTTTTTGAGAGTCTATGGAGATAGTGAATTGATAGTCAATCAGGTCAGGGGGGTCAATGTTGCTAAAAATGACACACTAAAGTCTTATAGAAACATAGTGTGGAATATGATTGAGGAATTTAATGCCTTCAACTTAGTATCTATTCCAAGGAACCAAAACAAACATGTTGATAGGCTTGCATCCATTGGGGCACAGTTTGATATCCCAGGTGATATTAGAAAAGAGAAAGTACAGTAGTATTTAAAGGTTGTAGTCAAGCCATCAATTCCTGATAACAACATTCACTAGCAAGTTTTTGATAGTGATGAACATATTCTTTCCTTTTTACTCGAAGAAGAACAATTCTCCATGGTTAATCAAGCAAAACTCAAGCAACAGTATGATGATCAGGTCATATAGCTGAAGACAAATAAGTTACCCAAGGGTCTTGTTACCTTGGAGTCAATTTTCAACACTGACGATCAACTTAGAAAGGGTAAAGCTGGCTTGCAAGTCAAACAAGAGCATTATGAAGAACTGGAGATTTTCAAAGGTAAACTCCTTAAGATAGGAAAAATTTGTTCACATAAAGATAAACAATCTTTTGTTTCTTTATGTCAAGAATTTCATGATGTCTTTGCTTGGGAATACTCAGATTTGAAAGGGTTTGATCCTCATATTGCTCAGCACACAATTGAGTTAGAGCCTAATGCTAAGCTAGTAAGGTAGAAGTAAAGGCTCTTAAATCCTAAGCCCGAGCCCTTAATGATTAAAGAGCTGACCAAATTAGTTGAGGGGGGTATCGTCTTTCCTATTAAACATACTTCATGGGTTTCTAATCTTGTTCTGGTTAGAAAAAATAATGGTGAAATAAGACTTTGTGTAGACTTTAAGGATCTTAACCAATCATCTTTGAAAGACCACTACACGCTGCCCTCCATGGAACAAATCTTACAAGTAGTTGCTGGTTCTAAAAGATTTTCCTTGTTAGATGGTTTTTTAGGCTATAATCAAGTGCTGGTTAAAAAGGAAGATCAGTTCAAAACTACTTTTATAACTAAGTGGGGCATCGTGGCATACAAAAGGATGCCTTTTGGTTTATCTAATGCTGGTGCCACATTTCAGAGAGCCATGGACATGGCGTTTCAAAGTTTGATCAATAAGATTATGCTGATTTATTTAGATGACATTACTGTTTGCTCTAAGAATGCTGGTGAACATTTGTCACACCTTAAACAAGTTTTCAAAAAATGCATAGAGTTTGGTATCTCTCTCAATCCAAAAAAGAGTATCTTTGCTATTCATGAAGGGAAATTATTAGGATACATAGTGTCAAAGCAAGGAATTACTATTGATCCTGAGAGAGTCAAAGCCATACTGGAGCTACCATTGTCTAATCATAAGAAGGGATTGCAGAGCTTTTTGGGGAAAATCAACTTTTTGAGAAGGTTCATCCTAGATGTTGCAAATTTGCTACAACCCTTGACTGCCATGCTTAAAAAGAGTGCAGTTTTCAGTTGGACAAAAGAAGCAAAGCATAGTTTTGAAGAAATCAAGGAGGCTTTAGCATCTACCCCAATGTTGGTAAATCTAGATTTCTCTAAGGATTTCTTTTTGTATGCTTTTGGCAGCACTAGTTCAATCTCTGCTATGTTGGTCCAGAAAAATAGTGACAACTTAGAACAGCCAATAGCCTTCTTTAGTCAAATACTTGCTGATTACGAAGAGAGGTATACATTTTTAGAGAAGTATGTTCTCTCCGTGATCAGAAGCCTAAAGAAATTCAAGCCTTTAATTTCAAACAACAAGATTCATATTCTAGTTGCACACTCAAGTGTGAAGGAATTTTTATTGAATAAAGATCTGAATGAAAAAAGAGCAGGATGGATCACCAAGGTCATGGAGTATGATGTAGATATTAAGATCACAAACTGGTTAGAGGTAAAGGTCTTTGTGAGTAGCTTGCTACAGGGTCAAGCAGTAAAAATGAATTAGAAAAGGATGTTGTGTTTACTAATACAAATGATTTTTAGAATGCTCAAAATGATGTGCCTATGGGGATAACTAATTGGGTTCAAGATATGACCCAATTTCTACAAACTGGTGAATGCCCATTAGATTAAACAGAGCTAAAAGAAGATACTTTAGACTGTAGTCCATACCCTACATGCTGGTAAATAATGTTCTTTTTAAAAAGGATCTAAATGGTGTTCTATTAAGATGTATTCACAGTGATCAGATTGAAAGGGTACTTCATGAGTTTCATGATGGAGCTGTAGGAGGTCACTTTTCCCCAAGAACTACTGCTTAGAAAATAATGAGAGTGGGTTACTACTGGCCCAGCTTGTTCAAATATGCATATGCCTGGTCAAGAAAGTGTATCAAATGTGCTCTATTTTTAGGAAAGGAAAAGTTGCCTGCTATGCCCCTGCATCCAATTCAAGTGGAGCAGCCCTTCATGAGATGGGGCATTGATTTCATTGGGCCAATAAATACACCTTCTAGTGCCAATCACAAGTGGGTGCTCATAGCTACAGACTATTTCACATGGTGGATAGAAGCAATAGCTTTGAAAGAAGCAAAGGAGTCTTCAGTTTTGAGCTTCTATGAAGATATAGTCACCAGATTTGGAGTTCTTGACTCTATCATATCTGATAACACTCTTGCATTCATGGGATTAAGATTAACTGATTAGGCTGTTAAACATGACATTCATTTGAATACATCCTCAAATTATTACCCTCAGGGTAATGGTTTAGCTGAAAGCACAAATAAGAATCTCATTAGGATTATCAAAAGAACAATGAAGGATAATCAAAGGACCTGGCACACTAAATTAAAGTATGAACTTTGGGTAGATAGAGTGACTCCTAAGAATTCTATTGGTAGTTCACCATATATGTTAGTTTATGGCAAAGAGGCTAGATTACCTCTATCTGTGGAGCTTCTAGTTGTAGACATTGTTCACCAGTTAGAGATGTTTGAGGGACAGGACCCCATGTTTGTGAGGTATGCAGAGCTCATGGAGCTCAAAGAATCAAGGGACCAAGCAATGAAAGCTTTGGAGTATCATCAGATCCAAACAAAAAGAAAATTTGACAAGAAGGCTACAAAAAAGGTTTTCAAGGTGGGAGATCCCGTACTGAAATGGGATGTTCTAAAAAGTAGGCCAGGCCATCGCACCAAGTTTGACATGTGGATAGGCCCATTCATTATCAGAGACTATAAGGAGCACAATGCTTACCAACTGGCCACAACAGAAGGGGAAGTACTTCATATCCTAGTTAATGGGATACACCTCAAACCTTATTTTCAATTCTGATGGAGTCCCTCTATTGTACATATTAGTTTAGGTTTATGTTTTCAATAAGTGCTTCTACGCTTCAGGTTAATTATTTTTCTTTTTTCTAGGTGTTGTGATGGCATAGTAAATATTCTCTTTCATTTTCCCCTATTTTTCTTTTCTTTTGGCAACCTATTGTGTCTTATGGGTCTTAGATGAGTTGCAGCCATGTGAAAAATTGATATTTTGTTTGTTTTCTGAGCCTCCTAACGACTCCATTCCCAATGGACAAATTTTGGCTATTGGTTTTTCATGTTTAGCAGGAAAACATCCAGCAAAGGTTGCCAGAAATGTTACCTAATTTTCACCCATGGGCTCAATCAAGCAGGATAAATCATGTGACAAAGGTTCGAGAAGGCCAAATGGAGCATTCGCACAAGGGAAAAAGTCATGAATCTGATGCTAGGTTACATGAGACTCAGTTTGGAAGCCTGCCTTGTTCAAGTTTGGCATGAAAATTCTCTAAGGAGAAATCGGCAAGACCCCAGGAATGTCACGGCGAGTGGAATTCACCTGCAGGTTCCTATCGGCAAGACATCGGTCATCATCTCAGCGACAAAAGGTTATGCATATCGATAGAGGATAAAGCCTTCACCATAGAGTCTCAACAACTTCTTGAAGTCTCACCGAAAGGAGGTGAGCTTCATTGGAGGGTCTTGCCAAAGTCAAAAGGTCTCCCAGACTCTAAAGGCTCTTGGCACAGGAGATTGAGTTTGCTAAGATGTCTCGGCGATAAAGAAAATTCACGCTAACTAAAATAAGCCCTCGCCAAAGCAAAGCACCTTCGACATGATGTCTCACCAACTACTTTTGGCCTCGTCGAAGGATAAAAAGGGGGGGCTCAATATGTGTTTTTCCTTTGGCAAGAGTCTTGTTGACAACAAGGACTTCACCGAGAAAGTTTGACTTTGGCAAGAGGTCTTGCCAAAGAAAGGAATGTCTCCACAACAAGAAAAAGAGCTCGTTAAAGGATTTGGCTTTCGGCATAATGTCTCAGCGAAGGAAAGATGTCTCGCCGACATAAGGTAATATTGACATAGGTCTTGCCGATCCATCAAAGTCTCAATGAACGAAACAACATCGGCAAAGAAAGATTTCATCGTCACAAGGTCTTGGCGATTAGGAGATGTCTCGCCGATGGAAGGGGGGCCCCACTAAAAGAAATGGAACTCAGCAAAGGATATTGCTTTCGGCATAATTTCTTGCCAAAGGATAAAGGTCATACCGAAGACAACAAAGGGGCCTAGCCAAGGGGTCGTATTTGGCATAACGTCTCGCCATCGGGATAAGGTCCGACTAACAGGAAATGTCTCGGTGATAGAAAGTAGATTCACCATAAGGTCTTGGCGAATGAGGTTTGTCTCCCTGAAATGTTTCATTTTCACCCAAAGATAAAGGGATTGGCATGAGGTCTCACCAACCTAGCAATGTCTCCCTGACCAAAGAAAAGTGAACTCATTGCCGAAAGGATAGGGAGCTTGGTGAAACGTCTCACCAACCGGTGGGAGTCTCAACGAATCGAGGAGAGGTCGGGCATAATGGAGGAGTTGGGTGTGAGTCCCAGTGACAAACAAGTAGTCTGGCCGAAAGATGTGAGTTCGGGGAGACCGTAGTGTGCTCGACAAAGGGTCTAGCCAATAGGCCAAAGTTTCGGTGACAAGATAAGAGCTCAATGAATGGTCATGTTTTTGGGGAGATGTCTCCCCGACTGCAGGTGTCTTGTTGAAAAAAAAATGGGGCTCGGTGTAGTGTTTTACCTTCACCATGAAGTCGTCCCAACTAACGGGAGTCACGCTGAAAGGAATGTTGCACTCGGGGAAAGGAGCTGAGTTTTGCTCAAAGGTCTCACCGACCAAGGAATGTCTCCCTGACTGAAATGAGCTTTCGCCAAAGCATGGATGCCTTCGATGTAATGTGAGGGGCTTTGGTATAACATCTTACTGAATGGCTATCATCTCGGCAAAATAAGATTCCATTGACAAGAGGTCTCGCCAATGGGCCAAGGTCTCGCCGAAGTTGTGCCTTGCTTTGACTCCTACCGAAGGATATGGGGTCTTGCCGATACAAGTGGCAATGAAATGAACTCACCAAGAGTTAAAGCCTTTTCCATGAAGTCCTGATGACCAAATGATGTCTTGCCAAAGGCCGAGGGTCCCACCAAGGAAAGTCATATAGGTGAGGTCTTTCTGACTCGGTAAGGTCTCACCGAAAGTAAGCTGAGCTCGCTAAAGGTTGAAGACTTCGGCCTCAGGTCCTGCCGACATGAGAAGGTCTTGGCGATAAAGGAGGAGTCATCGACAAAGGTCTCATAGACTAGCAGAAGGTCTCCCCAACATGAATGACATCAGTGTAGCACCCGACCGTCAGAGTGATGTCTTACCAACATGATGTGGTCTCAGCAATGGAAGGTGATATTGGCATAACTAATGAAGCCACTATGACCTCTTGCTGATGAAGGTTTCTCTTGCCGAAGCAAAATGAAATGAGCTCTCGCCGAAGCAAGCAGGCCTCACTGAGAGTCTTGCTAACCCAATAGGGTCTCAACAAAGAATGTGGAGCTCGGGTAGAGAAAAATGTGTCCAGGTGGCACCAATATACCTTCGTCGATAGAGGATGAGAAGAGTTCACCATATTGTTTGGCCGAACGCGATTGTCTTGGTGACCACGGAGGTGATATCAGTATTATTTTTGGGCTCGATAAGAACTCTCATCGACAGTTCCATGTTATGCCAATGGTTCCAGGAGGATTTTATCAAATCGGTGAGACACTTTCAGTGTATTGCTGAGATGCAATTCTACAGAATGAGCTTTTGACCACCCAAAAAATCCGCATGGAGTTTACTTGACCAATCAGAAAGATCTGAAAGTGATCCATGGCAGTCTAACCAGGATGAAGAACATCAACAGAATGAAAAGCAACGTGTATCTATTCTGAGCTCAAGAGCATTCAAAGCACTCGACCGAGGAGGTTCAAGGCGGACACGATACCAGGAAGTAAATGTGGTGGTTGCAGAAATATTTGAAGAAGGCTTCTCTAGGGATGACTCTTCACCAACATGGACACGCAGGGTGCAACATTAAATTCAATCAAAGGATCTAAGGAAGGATCTATCCCGAGAACCGATATTTTGTAAGCCCTAAGGGGCCAACACATTTTAATAGATAAGGCATTTTTTGCCTTTTTGTATATAGTTCATACTATACACTCTGAAGAGTTAGTGATTTTTATCAATCCTTTCTCGACTAAATGTATGTTTTGTAACTCAACTAGAATCTGGAATACAACACATATTTTACCTTCGAAGCTAGTGTTCATGTTTGTACTACTCTCATTTCTATGTTTTTCTTTTTATTATGCAAGTCTTTAACTGTGTTTTATTAGTCTACATTCATACCTTGAAGCCATGAAATTTATCTTTCCTTCCTAAGATGTGTATGTAGATCGAGCCTGTTAAGATTTATGCATAGATCTAAAAGAGGTTTTGTTGAGTATGTAAAATGGTTGAAGTTAAGTTTCCAAGTGTATGTTCATCTTGTTTTCATTTCATAATTCCTTATCAATTCGGTGTATCACCTTAGAATTTAATCTTTATTTTAATGCTTTCAACTTCTCCCTTTCCCTTCAAAGAATCAGTAGTTTAGGTGATAACACAAAGGAAGCCGGCCTTTTGCGGAGGTTGACCTCTGTCTGCAAGAAACCCACATCTTTAGAGGTCTTCCAATGTTACACTGAGGTGTTGAACTTCAGGTTCAACAGGGTGCAATTTCAAGAGATAATAGAGTCTTCAACCTAATCTTCAATGATCTTCAAACCCTCAAAGTGTCTAAATCTTCCAACACACAAAGAGAGAAGGAGAAAATGTTGATTGTTAGGGCATGGGGGTTTTCCTTGGTCAAATGCCTTTGAGGTAATTAAACCAAATGAAAAAAGAATGTAATGAAGAATGAAACAATGGAGTTAATACCTTTCCATGATTTTTGATCTTGAATTTTTGCAACAAAACATGAAAAATCTGCCCTTGAATGTCTTAGGAGTCTACCTTGATGACTTGCAATGATAAAACCCCAGCTTGCTTGACTTCAGAACATGATGAGTGATGAATGATAATGAATTATAACTTAAGATGAGTTAGGAGATTAAAAAATGAGGGTGAAAAACCCTTATTTATACACAATTATGCCTAAATTCCTAAAGAATACCTCATCATAGGCTAACCTTAGGTCTTAAAGAATAAAAACCCGAAAGAAATTTAAATTAATTTTTATTTTTGTGCCACATGGGACTAAATCACCCAAGGTGGAGACTTAGTCCACCTAGGAAATTTTGAGTGGATGTTAGATATTAAGATGTATTTAATGTTGTTTATTGGGTTCCTCTTCAACAAGACACTTAATTAAGGCCTGTAAGTGCATAAAGGGGCCATTTAAAGCATAAGAAAGGTGTAATATTGATGACAAGCCTATGAAAGTGTGAAATTTTGTTACAAGACTTTACAACACTTTTGAAATAGGTCTTGGTAAGGTTATTTCGGTGAATTATAACATTATGGTCCTAGAAAAGTGTGAAAATGTGTTACAACACCTTACAACATTCTTGCAAGACATCAATAAATGCATTTTATTCAATTTGCAATTCAAGACCTAGTGTGGATGTGTAAAACACCTCACAACACCAAATAAAGGCCTCATTAAGTCCAATTTTTTGTCAATTATTCTCATATCAAGCAAAGTCTACACTTTTTGGCAACACAACCTTGATCCTAATCAGTTCAAGCCATGGCTGGAAAAATGACGGCCAACAATCACTTAGTATTTTTTGAGAAAGATCTTCCAAAAAGTACATTCCACAACCAAGCTCTCTACATAGAGGTTAGTGTCCACAAAACACATGGTCAATCAGGTGTTGATAGATAATGTTGTGGGTCTAAAAATTTATACCTTGAAATTCATCAAATAGTTGGGGTATTATGATGATGTGATAGAAAAAGGAAAGAGTATCACTATAAGGGCCTATGATGACCTTGAAAGGAAATTAGAAGGAACAGTCAAGCTACCAGTGCAGATAGGACTGGCCATCACATAAACTACATGTCAAGTACTTGACCTTGAGTTTTTGTATAACCTCCTCCTACGAAACCCCAAGATCCATGCATTACAAGTGGCTCCATTAGCCTTTCACCAATGCCTAAAATTTTCCCACGACAAATTTGAGGTGACATTATATGTTGATCCTAAGCCCTTCAATTTTTCTGCAAATTTGGAAGAGAAGTATAATAAGATCCAACATATACCAAGCAACGACATATCCTTCCATTCATTCTCATATGTCGACCCTTCCAAGCTACCATCAACCTCAACCAAGATTACATCAAGTGAGCAATTGAAAATGGAAACCAAGGTTCAAGTACTAGATAGGGGCAATGGAAATTACCACTTCAACCAAGCATTGTAAATTTGCATGCTTCCATGAACACCCAAAGTCTATGGAGGTCCAAAAGAGATCAAGTACACTCAGATAGTGAAAATGATAGCCAAACCCATGATCTTCACCAAGTGGGGGGACATGAAAGAGGAAGAGATATTTAAAGAGATGCACTTCTCATCCATGATTTACAAAGAGGACCAAAAAGAACCAAAAAAGACACAACCCATTCTAATTGATCCTAATAGTAGAGGTTATCAATTAGCTAAAAAAATGGGATATCAGTGAACAGGTGGCATTGGGCTACAAAAACAAGGCCGATGGGAGCCTATCATAGTGGAATGGAGAAATACAAATATGGGACTAGGTTATGAGCCAAAAGACATGGTTACTCCAAAAACTAGATGAACCTCTTTTAAGAAACAAGAAACTTCTAGCATTAAGGCATTGGATATCTACTATATCATGGATAAATATTTACCCATCAAAAATTTATTCGACAACTTTAGCATTGATAGGTTCCCTCTCCATTTTATGATAACCATTCTCAATATCTATTATTATTTTGGAATGAACTCTAACCAATATGAATGGGATTCTCCTTCCTTTATCACTGGATATGGTTCCCCCACTTCTAGTAATGATGACCTAGACACCCAATAGGAAAAAGATACCAGAGCCATACTAACCATTTCAACAACCTCCATAAGCTTTGCGGATAATGACGATAGCCTACCACTCTGTTACCCACAATTGATAGATTGGGACCAATTGTAAGATGGGGGAAAACCAAGTTAACAAAGACTGAGTGACAACCACAACACAAATCTAGGCTAAAACCCCAATCCAAACAAGAGAATACAAACAAAAATAAGGAATAAAATGAAATCATTCAAATGAAAAAACTCCCCATATTGCAGTTGAATGACTTCCCTTGTCTCTCCTTATTCTTCTTTGCAAATATGCCCTTAGATTTGTTGTTTAACTTGTGAAAATACCTACAAATTGGAAGCCAGAAAGTTGGAGATAATGGTTGTTAAGGAAAAAATGGAGAAAGGCTTGTTTTATAGACAACCATTGGAATGGATGGACAATATTAGTCTTCTAGAAAGATTCCAAGATCAACGGACGAGGATTGATGCACTGAAAATGGTGGGCTAGGGACGGCTATGACATTGATGACTATGACGAAGATGACTAAGATTAATGAGCAAGTGGAGGGATAATGGATGAATTAAAAATTGAAAAATAATTAATTCATGAGAAAGGAATATTTGGCCAAGTGGAGGATGAATAATTCATTCAAATTATTTATTTGATAAAAGGGACAAATGGGCATTTAATTAAATTTATTTATAAAATTATTTTAATTAAATAGGAGAAAATGGGAAAAAGCATTAAATAATTAATTTGAATTAATTATTTAATAAAAGAGAGGGGTGGGAGATAATTAAATAATTTCAACAATTATTTAACTATAGAAGAACTAAAGGATAAGTGAATAGCTAAATAAATAACTTTTATTATTTAACAATAGACAAAAGATGATAAAGAAATAATTAAATAAAAAAATTATTTAATTATTGAAGAAGAGGAGGAATTAGTGATGCAATTAATTTATTTAATTGATCAAGATAGAATAAAGTTAGGAAGTGAATTAATTAAATAATTAAAAATTATTTAATTAATAGAGGAATGTGACCAAGAGTAATTAAATAATTGAAATTATTTAATTACACGAAGACGAAGACCGAGAAAAATGGTGCTCACAAACTTAGGACATTTTTCAATGTCTACATTTTTCCCCTCTTTGACATAATGTAGTTCATCGCGTTGTGCCAAATAAATTCATTCAAAGGATGCCCCAGTGAAAGTAGGGTATAGGTATGCCCCCTCGGGAAAATTTTACAAATTATCCAAAAAATTTCAAAAAAAATTAGAAAATCATCCTGACAAGATAATTTTATGGCTAGAAAATCAACGATGAAGATGAAATTGAGTTTCAAGGTTGGTAAAGGTGTCAAATTCATGTTCAAGGTCATCAAAATGTGCATCCAATACACAAGGCATGTAAGAACACTAATTTTGAACCTATAAATAGAAAATTGATTGAGAAAAAGGGTCATTTGTGCATTCCCAATTTTAGAAATTCTTAGAGCTCTAAGTGATCTGCCTATGAAGATGTCACCTATTCCAAAGGCCAACCACCATGCATATCACATTTGAAGTTACTACCATCCTAAGGGAGCACCTGTCCTAGTAAGTACTATAAACCCAACTTTTTTCTTTCTTTTTTTTCGTGCATTTAGGTAGGGAAAAATTTTAGCAAGAAATTACATCGCAGAATTTTATTGTGCAATTGCATGCATGTTCAACGTAGATGATAAGAATTTCACCGCAATCATCTTGGTACAACACAATTGACTTAGGGTTAGGGCAGGGGTGTTTGCGTTACAACGCATAAAATGGTGTGACACAATTGACTTTTTGTGTCACATGTGCAGCTAGGAATGACGCAATCAAAAGGCTACAACACAAGTGTTATACAATATGATGCATTTGCAATTGTGATCTAGTGGAAAATGTGTGTGATGCATTTGACAAAACAATGACACAATTTTCTAGTTTAAAACTTGCTTTAGCTTAGGAAATTTTGATGTGGTCAACTTAGGTCCAATAGGTCAACTAAAGGTTTTTGATTGACATGATTGCTTGCTTGATGTTTTCAAGAGCGTCTACTACCTATCTATATGTGGGAGTCAAGACCAGATGTTTTTTGACTATGGGACTAGTTGGGTGACAAGGAGAGACATGCATTGTTGGACCTTGGTTTGCATTATGTCACCTATATGCTCATTATTAGGGAAAACAGGGGCATGTTGACAACATTGGTAGAGTGATGGCATTCTGAGACTAACAACTTTCACTTATTGATAGGGGAGGTGACTATCACCCTCGAGGATGTATACAGGATCCTGTGGCTACCAATTCGTAGGGAGCGGGTATAGTATGACCCTACTTGAGGATTGCAGGTGTTATATGAGTACTATGAGTGTGATTATGATGCAGAGCTCAGGATCCAGGGGTACAAGATCAGATGGGAGACCCTTGCAGAGAGATATGATAGATATGATTGCATCATATGCCCATTGATAGCAGGGGTTATGATTCCTAACCATAGGGGTCACAATTTTGTGGTAGGCTAGCGAGAGATGCTCAAGTTGATGGTTCATTTTAGTATAGTGTACACATGGGGACCATGTCTATTGGTTATGCTTTACTTCTAGATCCATGATATTGCTTACAGAGGAGGATAGAGTCTAAGTTGCAGTGTCACATTGCTGACAATATGGGCCTAGGAGCACATAGCAGTGTTCTGACCTCTAGTGGTATGATAGCTGGCAGTCGATGCTCTATATTCATATATGTATCAGGGGGCCCTTACATAGACACATGTGGGGGATGTTGGTTACTGAAGGCATGGGTTGGATACACTGGTGAGTTTTATCTAGAGACCTTACAAAGCCTATGATTTATGGGTTGGGGAGGATGATCATTTACCATGGTGTCGATAGCCTAGGTACCTGATCAGACACACAGTGCAGAGTTAACACATTATCAAGATGTGTCTCATAGAGAGGGTTCAAAGGAAATTCAAGGAGAGACAAGGTGTTCTAGTTGGCACTACAGAGTTTGCACAGTCCTCCCGAGAGGTTCATCCATGGGGGCCTCAAATTGTTGTTACTATAGCTAAGTAGGAGATTGATTCCCTACAATCATTAGATTAGGAGTGGAGAGGAGGAGATGCTGATGTAGGTACTACACCATAGTATGATTCCTAGTGGCTGATTCATAGGCTAGTTCTACTAACAAATCCATAGTAGCCAGTTTTGGTAGAGCATTGAGGCAGGGGCCCAAGAGGCCAATGAGGCAATAGGGGTCGAAGGGGTGGAGGGAGAGGAGATGGAGGATGGGGGGATGGAGGAGGATGATGATATAATGGGGGAGATGGGTGAGGAGGAGGAGGGATGGAGGATGATAGGTGGTGAGATAGCTACCACTGATCCAGGAGGAGGTGATGGAGGAAGACCAGCCTGAGGTGAGGGTAGCAGTGGAGGTGGTGGTACAAGAGGGAGAGCGGCATGTAGAGATTCCCAATCTGGAGATAGCATAGCTAGAGGTAGAGGAGGTGATGGAGGTTGAGGTAGTAGGAGACGAGAGACATGATGAGCCTAGAGAGGAGGAGGCAAAGATGGAGAGGTGGAGAGGGTCCTCGATGAGAGGATCATCATGGGGATGGATGGGTGGCTAGAGGAGGTGGGGTCCGAAGGGGAGGATGGATCTGTAGAGCAAAGGATAGCCATGCTATAGGCTCGGGTACAAGCCCTAGAGGAAAAGTTGAGGAATGTCACAATAGAGAGGGATGGATTTAAGGTCGAGAGGGACACTATGTAGATTGGGAGGGACCTAGTTGTTATCATTCAACAATAGAAAACTTAGTGCATGATAAATTTTATGGCCACCTGTAGTGGATATGTCATCAATGTTGCTTACAAGCATGCCTAGGCTAGTAGGGCCATGTAGTATTACAAGGATCTCTATGAGAGAGTGGTACCACTAGAGAGGAGGGAGCCCACATTTTTAGAGATTGATAGTGGTTCATAGGGTAGGACTCACAACAGGACATAGAGAAAGCATACACAGAGCAGGCCAGAGGGTGAGACTTTAGATGTGAGATAGGCCACCCCCTATGATAGGTAATCCAACATGGAGCACAGGGCCTGAGAGTCACCACACAAGGAGGACAGGGGTGCCCCAGGGATAGGGGATCAAGGCATTTCAGGTTAGAGCCTCTTTTTATGCATTATGTTATATAGAAACTTACATTTTTTATTATCAAGCTTGCGAGCTCCATCTTTATTTGTTTGTGATACATCATGACATTGTACCTATGACACATTATTGAGCAATATATATGATATGATTTTTGGTGGCTGATGATGACATGCATTTTTATATGATTATGCTTTTATGTTTATGATGATGACATGTTATGGATGCTCATGTTGTGATTATGATGTCTATTGATGGATTTGATATGATGATGTGATATTGTGATGTATCTTGTGATCATGAATTTATGATTATGTTATGTCTTATGCCCCTTATGGCATGTATGGATGCAACATGGATGACCTAATTTGATCAATGTAATATGATATTATGCATTTATAATTATCGATGTTTACATTATCATGATATGTATGAATGATGAATGCAATAGAAATGACCTAATGTTGTGAATGTGATGTAATATGTAAGTGCAATTTAATGTTAATGTAATGGAATGCTTATATGATAATGCAAAATATGATGATTCAGAATGTCTAATATGAATGTAAAATGTGATGTGCAATATGGTATGCGATGTTATTATTAATGTGATGTGATGGATGGAAATGAATTGTGATACAATGTATAATGCAATATCATATAATGTTGGATGCTTTCTATGTTTTTGTTTTTTCTTATGCAAGTATATGTAGCTTAATATGATAATGATGTCTATGATGAAAATTCTTTCTATGATGCTTTCTAACATGATTATGTATGCAAGATGCTTTTGTGTGACATGGGACTATGTCAAGATGCAAATGAAAGAAATGTTAGTGCAGAAGAGATGGATGTTAGTGTGAAAAGGGACAAAGGACAAAGGAGATGGATTGTTAGATGGGAAATGACAAGAGACAAACTTTCATGCTTTTATATTTATCATCATCAAGCATCAAAATTGTCACAAATGGAGCAAAAACACCATGGTATGACATAGACCAAAGGTGTACAAGATGACCATTTGTGAGAGACAAGCAGTCAAAAGACAAGGAATGCCTCATCTCATACTAAGGGCCCAATTATCCTAGTCTTTTTTCCAAGATAAACCATAGAAAAAAAGCAAAGAAAAGAGGCCATGATCCATCATCATCCCTCTAAATCCATTAATAGGACATCCTCGAGGTAACTAGTAACATGACCGAAAAACCAGTCAAAAGATAAGACAAAGCCAAACCAACAAAGTGTTTGTCAATAATATTGATAAGATTGTTTGGAATGATTGATTAGGTTGATCAAGATGACAAAGTTTGATTGATAATTTGACAAGGATTGATTGACAAGTTGACAAAGGTTGACCAGTTGATTTGATTGACTGTGCCTATTTTTAGGAAGGACACATCCTAATTAAGGCAAGATTAATTGAAAAGATTGATTATTTTGATAGTGTGATTGATATGATTGATCGATGTGATGATGCCTAATTTCAAGAAAGACACATCCTATTCAAGGAAAGTAACACATCTGATAAAGTTGAACAAGTGACATGTGTTGACAAAGCACCTTATTGCAAGAAAGACATATCTTGCTTAAGGTGAATGATAACATCGACCAAAGACAAGGTCTAATCTTAGGAAGGATACATCCTGATAAAAGACAAGAGATAGGACTGAAAGAGACAAATGACATAATTCTCCATTCTGATATAGGACCAATGACCTAATCGATTGATTGAAATTGAAAGTAACTGATTGACTAAAGATTGATTGAGGATCAAATATTTTGTTGGTTATCTTTATCTATTGATTCATGATTTGGTTTGAACGATGATTTCTTGTAGACCAAGGACACGACCAAACTCAACAAAACCTAAAGGACTAACCTAGGTGGCATCGGGGGCTCATTGATTGATGGCCTTGCTTACATTATGCACATAGAGACCTTGTAGTTTGACATGATCTGACTTTATTTTATTTGACAAAAGACTGAGGTATGATTTTATTTAAACAAACCTAAAACGACTGACCTAATGTCTCAAGGGCCCATTTAAGATGAGCCTTGCCTACATAGTAAATGCATAGAGATAATGTAGTTTGACCACTCTAACACAAACTGACTTAGACTCAGACTTTGTTTTTGGATTTTTGATGTTTTCTATTTTTTTTGGAATTTTGAAGGTTTTATAAAAAAAATTTGGATTTTGATGTTTTCTAATTTTTTTGGATTTTGATGATTTTATGATTTTTTTGGTTTTTTATGATTTTTTGGATTTTGATGATTTTATGACTTTTTTGGATTTTGTAGGTTTAAAATATTGATACCATGTGTCGGATCCCATAAGGCCATAAGTCAAGGAATTTCCCCCAGTCAAGTATAGGATCAACTTATTATGTGCGAGGGGAAGCAACAGATGAATGCAAAGGATGATCATGAAAGTGAAGGACACTAAATGTCGATGGTCTTCAGGCCATGGAAAGGATGACAAAGATTTATTATGGATGATATGGGTGAATGGATGATCAGAGGATGGAAGAACAGTTGGAGTGATAGTAGATGGAGGAGCATAGACTGACTATACATGGTGCATGTTTTCCAGGTTTTAACTATAGTACTCATCCAAAGTGCCACCGAAGTGGTTTTCACTTTTGGATGAATTATTTCTCTTTACTATTTTTTTTATTTTTTCATTTTTTTCATTTTTTTTGTCACCAAGATGCCTATTTACTAGGTTTTCATCAGGGTAACCATTTTTTGGAATTTTTTATATTTTTTTTACTTTTTAAAGGGGATACTCTAAGAATCAAGTGTAGTACTTGCGAAGGTGCATGTTGTTGATATGTCTGGGCAATGGATCTCCTTCAAGAGTAGTTCAAAGTTGATAAGCACTAGATCCATATGTTGTTTTGATGATATACGAGCCCAACCAATTAGGTTCAAACTTTCCAGGTTTTTCTTGTTCTACTTGATTCTTTGGATTTTCCTTTAGGACTAGGTCACCAATGTCAAACTTCTAGGTCAAACCTTCTTATTATAGTTGTGTCAAAGGTGATTCTAATATGCTTGCAAATGTGTTAATGCATTCTATCTCTTTTCATCCAGTAACTCTAGCTCATGCAAATGAGATACATGATATTCTTCTTGATCAATTAATCCTTGCATGGATACTCTTAGGGATGGTAAATTGACCTCTATAGGAAGTATTGCTTCAAACCCAAAGACAAGGGAATATGGAGTAGCTCCTATAGGGGTGTGAACATTGGTGTGATAGGCCCATAAAGTAGGATTGAGTTGCAAGTTTTAGTCATGGCCAGCATCATTGGCAGTCTTCTTTAATATTTTTAGTATAGTCTTATTAGATGCCTCAGCTTGGCCATTACCTTGGGGTAAATATGGGGTAGAAAAGTGGTGTTGGATATGAAATATTTCACAAAGCTCACGGACATCCTGATTCTTAAAAGGGTGACCATTATCTGTAATGATGGACTGTGGGACACCATAGCAGAAAATGATGTAATTCAAGATGAACTTGGCTATCTGCTTTCAAGTGATATAGGTCATTGGGATGGCTTCGATCCGCTTTGTAAAGTATTCAGCAGCAATAAGAATAAACTTACGTCCATTAGCAGAGGTGAGATGGATCTTTCCTATAAGGTTGAGTCCCTATTGAGACAATGGCCATGGAAAAGTAAGTGGTTGTAGTTCTTGAGATGGCACATGTATAAGATCTCCATGAATCTGACACTGGTGATATTTCTTCACAAAGTGATATGCA
This sequence comes from Sequoia sempervirens, assembly GCA_007258455.2. Lineage (NCBI taxonomy): Eukaryota > Viridiplantae > Streptophyta > Pinopsida > Cupressales > Cupressaceae > Sequoia > Sequoia sempervirens. The sequence goes on along the minus strand of VDFB02000017.1, from coordinate 307,309,381 downwards.
TCACATTCCATTGTAGGCCAATAATATCTCATCCTCATGATATTTTTGGCTAAGGTTGGACCAGTAGAGTGAGCTCCACATATACTATGGTGTACCTCTTGTAAGGCTATTTGTAATTCATTTGAGTTGAGACATCAAAGAAGGGTGCTATCTAAGCTACGGTGATAAAGGGTATCTCTAATGATGACATATTAAGATGCTTGTTGAATAAAGGCTTTGTGTTGGTTAAGGCACAAGTCAGGAGGGATAGTTTGGTCACACCAATAGGCATAAATGTCTTTGTACCAAGGTGAATTGAGACCAACAAGTTCACACACAAGTTCAGTTTTGGGGACATCAAATGCAGGGATCAACAATTGTTCTACCAAGAAGTCATATTGTGATGCATTATTAGGAATGTCCAAAATAGATCCAATTGTAGCCATTGTGTTAGTGGATTTATTCTAGATTTTTAATATCTTCTCAAAGGAAATAGCATCAAAGTACAGTCTGAAACTATCTACCATGCGATTGTAGGGGATCAATTTCTCAATGTTGGTGTCATAATTGTTGGAAATATATGCCTCAATCTCATAGGCTGAAACCTCTAAGAGAGGCAAGTCGGTATGACATGCTTTGGGTCTGTCTGACCAGCAGCTTTGGATCTTGTGGTTTGAACAGGTCGCCGAGACAATGTTTAAGTCATGCCAAAGGAGCTTATCGCTGTGACTTGTGAGTGTTGTTGTAACCCTATGCCGAGTGGAGATCTCTGGATGACAGGCCATTCATATCATATATCGGGGAGACCCTTGGCCAAAAGGCTTACTTTAGTGTGAAGTCCCAACAACAGCTAATGTCTCGCCGACAACATTTTTTGTTGAAGCCTTCGGGGAGTGTCTTGGGTGTTTGGTAAGAAGTCTTACCGATAGGAATGTCTCGCCAATAGAATTTTCTGTGTCTTCAAGGTAACATGGAGTTTTCTCTATGAACTCCTAGCGACAGTTGGTTTGTCTCAGTGGAGTTTTCCCACGTATATCTGGTGTTCATATGTGTTTGTCAAATACTCTGTTTTTGTTATCTCTTTCATGTACAACTTAATTGGATTGTAATTGTAAAATTTAAAAGGTATCTCCACATTCTTCCCTAAGTTTTTCACGTTAGGAGAGTTGCTTTTGCATCTAGCTTTCCTTACAAGTGGTATTAGAGCCTGGCCAGTTGTGTTATCCTTGTGGGTACGTTGGGTTTTTTGTGTCAATGGGAGTCTTGTAGAAGTTTGTCAATTTCTAATTACAGATTGAGATGGCAAGAACGTCAGGAAAGATTGAAATAGAGAAGTTCAATGGCAGCAATTTTGAGTTGTGGAAAATTAAGATAGAAGATCTATTGGTTGATCATGATCTTTGGATTGTTGTGTCTGGAGTGAAGCCTACAGGTATGAAGCAAGAAGATTGGGACCTTGTAGATAGAAATTATAAGGGGATAATAAGGCTCTGTTTGGCAGACTCTATTCTTCTCAATGTGCATGAAGAGAAGACTGCATCTACCTTGTGGAAGAGATTGGCATCTATTTATAAGGGGAAGTCCTTGGTAAATAAACTATTCCTGAGGAAGAAGTTGTACACTTTGAGGATGCAAGAAAGAGGTTCTGTAGCTGATCATTTGAACGCATTCAACATGATGATTACACAGTTAACATCTGTTGGCATGAAGATTGATGAAGAGGATCGCTGTATGTTGATATTGTGTTCTTTGCCAGATTCATTGGATCACCTTGTGATGGCTATTGGGAGTACAACATCTAGTTTCAAAATGGAAGATGTTGTTGCTTCTTTGTTATCAAAAGAAATGAGAAGGAAATCTTCTGAGATGGCGAAGGAGGCTCTTGTTGTTAGAGGAAGGTTGAAAGAGAAAGGCAAGAAGAAGGACAAGAAATCTAAATCAAAATCAAAGGGGAGATCAAAGTCTCCTGGCAAGAAGTCCAAGGTGAAGTGCTAGAATTGTGGGCAACCTGGTCATGTCTGAAAGGATTGTAAAGAGGAGAAGAAGAAGAAGAAGAAGTATTCTTCCAACAATGATTCTTCTCATAGTGATGTAGATGCCTTCATTGTAGATTTGGCTACGCAGGCATCAGATGATGTCTGGTTGATTGATTCTGGAGCATCTTTCCACATGAAATCTCATAGAGGCTATTTTATGAAGTATGAAGAATATGATGGTGGAAAGGTGTACTTGGCAAGTGATTCAACTTTGGAAATTCTTGGCCATGGGTCATAATCCAATTCCCTGATGGTAGAGTGAAGGGAATCAATAATGTAATGCATATACCAGGTCTGGCTCGAAACTTACTTTCTGTTAGAATGCTAAATGATATTGGAGAGCAAGTCACATTCTCTGGAAATGGATGCAAGATGACTAGAGGCTCAATGGTGCTAGCAAGGGGTGCTCATATTGGTACCTTGTACAAGATGGATGCACATGTTGTTCAATGTAACAATGTCTCTATAAAGACATAGAAAGCTATTCATGGAGGAAAAGAGGGAAATGTTCCTAATTGTGTAAACTCTATGGAAGTTAAACTTCCAGCAAAAAAGATTATGCTCTGGCATCATAGGCTAGGCCACATTGGAGAGAAAGGTTTAAAAACCTTGAAGAACAAAAACCTAGTAGAGGGGCTTGAAGATTGTAACCTTGAATTTGAATTCTGTGAACATTGTATATATGGAAAACAACATCGTGTTTCATTTTATTAAAGTTCTCATGAATCTTCTGGTTTGCTAGTTTATATACATTCTGATGTATTTGGTCCAGTGAATGTTCCTTCTTTGTCTAAGTCAAGGTACTATGTATCGTTCATTGATGATTATTCAAGAAGAACATTTGTTTATTTTTTGAAGAGTAAATCAGAAGTGTTCAGTCAATTTAAGGAATTTAAGAACCTTGTAGAAAATCAGACTAGAAGAAAAATTAAATGCTTAAGGGCTGATAATGGTGGTGAATTTTGTTCTGATGATTTTGAGAGGTATTGTAAAGACTATGGGATTAAAAGACATAAGACTAAACCTTATACTCCATAGCAAAATGGAGTTGTAGAAAGGTTCAATAGGATAGTGATGGAGAGAGCATGAAGCATGCTGAGTAGTGCTAGCTTGGAGGAGAAGTTATGGGCTGAGGCTATTGCTACTGCATGTTACTTGATTAATCATTCTCCAAATTTTGCTCTTGTTGAGAAAACACCTTTGGAAGCGTGGTCTAGTAAGAAGCCCTCTTTAAGACATATTTGTGTTTTTGGTTGTGAGGCATATGCTCATGTGCCATATGAGAAAAGATTTAAGTTGGAGAACAAGGCTGTTAAATATATTTTTATTGGATATAGTGCTAGCATAAAAGGATACAAGCTTTGGAATCCCGATACAAAGAAGGTTGTATACAACAGAAGTGTAATCTTTCGTGAGCTGAAGCCTTCTACCTTGGATCTGCAGTCAGAGACAAAGTCGAGAAAACAATAAGGATGTAGTTGAAATTCCTTTGACACCAGATAAAGAGGAATTGAAAATTCAAGATGTACCTAAAATTGAGGAGAGCTCAAGCAGTTCTGAAAGTTCTAAAGAAGAAGAAGAACCTCCCTCAGCAAGTGAGGAGGTCAACTCATGAAAGAAAGCAACCTAATAGGTATGGGTTTTCTTTGATAGATTCTACTTGTGCCTATGCTTTAATTTCTAGCACTAATGAGCCTAGGACTGTAAAAGAGGCATTTAAAATGTCTGATTCAGACTCTTGGTTGGAAGCCATGAATGAAGAAATGGCATCATTAGAAAAGAATAAAACTTGGAGTTTGGTGCCCTTGCCTAAAGGCAAAAAAGCTATTGGCTGCAAATGGGTATTTAAAAAGAAGATTGGTCTGGATGGCAGTGTGGAAAAATATAAGGTGAGGTTGGTTGCAAGGGGTTATTCCAAGGTAGAGGGAATTGATTATGGGGAAATTTTTTCTCCTGTAGCTAAGCTGACATCTATCAGATTTCTTTTGTCACTTGCAATAGCGTATGACTTAGATGTCAAACAAATGGATGTGAAGACAACATTTCTTCATGGTGATCTTGAAGAAGAGATTTACATGTCCCAGCTTGAGCACTTTGTGGAGAAAGGTAAAGAGAAACTGGTTTGCAAGTTAAAGAAGTCTCTTTATGGGTTAAAGCAGTCACCTAGAATGTGGTACAAGAAATTTGATAATTTTGAATTGTCTTTTGTAAGATCAAAATCTGATCATTGTGTCTGTTACAAAGCTGAAAGTGATCAAGTTCTTATTATTGCTCTCTATTTTGATGATATGTTGTTCATAGGCAATAGTAAGTTGATGATTTCTAATCTTAAGTCTCAATTATCTGCTAAGTTTGAAATGAAAGATCTTGGTGTAGCAAGGTATATTCTGGGGATGGAGATAACCAGTGACAGGAATGGTAGAAAACTTTGGCTCAGTCAGAGTAAGTATATCAAGACTATTCTAGAGAGATTTTAAATGAATGATTGCAAGAAGCTAGTTGTTCCAGTCTTGCAGAGAACAAAGCTATCTATTGAAGACTGTCCAAAATCTCCTTCTGAGATGGAGGACATGACCAGTGTACCCTATGCTAGTGTGGTTGGAAGCCTTATGTATGCAATGGTCTGTACAAGGCTAGACATTTCCCAAGCAGTGGGAGTTCTTAGTCGGTTTATGGTTAATCTTGGAAGGACACATTGGGATGTTGTAAAGAGAGTTTTCAGATATTTGAAGGGCACTTCAGAGTTTTCTTTGTGTTACCATGGGAACTTGGTTGAATCACAGAGGACTCTTAGTATTCGAGGCTATGTGGATTCTGATTGGGCAGGGGACATTGACAACAGGAGGTCTACCAGTGGATATACTTTCATGTTGAATGGTGGTACAATGAGTTGGATGAGTAAGTGGCGGGTTGTAGTTGCTTTGTCCACTATAGAGGCTGAATACATGGTAGCTACACATGCTTGTAAAGAGGCAGTTTGGTTAAAACATTTGTGTTCTAACATTGGTTTTGATGCAGGGAAAATAAATTTTTTTGTGACAGTCAGAGTGCAATTTGTCTGGAAAAGAATCCTACTTTCCATGCCAGGATGAAGCATATAGATGTAGAGTACCACTTTGTATGAGATATGGTGGAGGATGGAAAGGTCAGTTTGGAAAAAGTTGATACTTTGGAGAATTTTGTAGATGCATTAACAAAGCCAGTGAGCATAGAAAATTTTAGGTGGTGTGCTAATTCGATGGGCCTTAGTGCCCATGATTTTCAGTAGTTTTTTTGTGCTTTGGAGGTTCCTGTGTGATCTTCGTCAAGTGGGAGATTGTTGGAAATATATGCCTCAATCTCACAGGATGAAACCTCTAAGAGAGGCAAGTCGATATGACATCCTTTGGGTCTAGCCGACCAGCAGCTTTGGATCTTGTGGTTTGAACAGGTCACTGAGACAATGTTTAAGTGTCGAAGGAGCTTATCGCTGTGACTTGTGACTGTCATTGTAAACCTATGCCGAGTGGAGATCTCTAGCCAACAGGCCATTCATATCATATATCGGGGAGACTCTTGGCCGAAAGGCTTACTTCGGTGTGAAGTCCCAGTGATAGCTAATGTCTTGCTGACAACATTTTCTATTGAATCCTTCAGGGAGTGTCCTTGGTGTTTAGTAAGAAGTCTTACCAATAGGAATGTCTCGCCGATAGCATTTGCTTGGTGTCTTCGAGGTAACATGGAGTTTTCACTATGAACTCTTGGCGACAGTTGGTTTGTCTCACTGACAGTATATACTCGGAGTAACATGCGATGGCTTGGTAAGAAGTCTTACCGATGTGTGATGTCCTGTCGAACAGTTTTGCATTGAAGTGATCGGGATAACGAAAGGGGTCTCAGTGTGAAGTCTCAGTGACGAATGAAGTCTCACCGACAACATTTCTTTGAAGCCTTTGGAAAGAGTCTTAGATGTTCAGTATGATCTCTCAGTGAAGGACGATAGTCTTGCCAACTGTTGAACACTTTGGATACTTAGTGAACATCAGTGTGATGTCTTGATGAAAGACGATTGTCTCACCAAATGGAAAACTCACGCCTATGACCTTGAAGCTTTGGTATGATGTTTCACCGATAGCGATAAGTCTTGGCGAGAGTGATACATGTGATGATTGTTGGTATGAGGTCTTGGTGCCATGGAAAAGTCTAAGCGATAGCTCTCTAGACTCGATGTAACATCTTGGTGACAAGGATGACTCTTGGTGACATCGATGGTTAAGTCTTGTGGCATCGGGGAGACACGGTTAGTGTCTCACCGACATGCCAACACAAGTTGATCGATTTGACCAAGAGAAGACCATCCTACGTGGTGAGTCATCGACCAATCAGAGAAGCCAAATGGAAACCATTGGAAGACAGTTTGTTGTGGCAGTTCTGAGAGGAAGCTCGAAAGATAGGAACAACATGAATATAGTCTGGAATAGCAGATGATGACTAGTTCGATGGATTGACAGATCGCTGTGTGATTGTATGATTAGTGGATGAATTCTATTCTGTGAAGACTGTAATGTGAAATTTCTATAACAAGGTTGTTCATGGTGAATGTTGCTATAAACTAACATTAGAAAGATAAGTCAGATCTTTGTATGTAATCTTTATTACTGTAATACAAAGTGACTTCTCTTGGTGTGGTGGGTTTTTCTCCCTTAAGGGTTTTCCCATGTATATTTGGTGTTCATATGTGTTTGTAAAATACTCTGTTTCTATTATCTCTTTCATGTGCATCTTAATTGAACTGTAATCATAAAATTTAAAAGGTATCTCTGCATTCTTCCCTAAGTTTTTGACATTAGGAGAGTTGCTTCCACATCTAGCTTTCCTTACAATAATCATCATTAACTTGCTTAATCACTAACTGAGAATCACCATAGACCTAAAGATCTTTGATTTTCCATTTTATTTCCATCCAAAGACCTATCAATAATGCTTCATACTCTGCTATGTTATTTGTGCATGGGAATGCTATCCAAAATGACTTGGGAATGGAATCTCCTTTAGGTGTGATGAATACGATACCAGCTACTGAACCATGACTTGTGTAAGATTCATCAAAATATAGTTTCTATGTTGTTGATGTTTTTATGGAAAAGATCAATTCATCTAGGATGTCAAATATCAAAGGGTGATCTACCTTTACTCGTGCATCAGCAAGTTGATAAGCTATTACTTGTCCTTTTATTGCTTTTCGATCAATGCACTCAATATCATACTCACTTAAGATCATAAACCACTTAGCCAGTCTTCCCGTCAAATCTACTTTATTGAGAAGATATTGCAAAGGATCAATTTTGGCAATCAGTTTTTTCTTGTGATTTAACATGTAATGTCTCAGTTTTTGTGCTGCAAAAAACTACTAGGTACACTCGTTCAATGGGACTATGATTCAACTCATATCCAACTAAGCTGAATATAATATATTTCTCTTTCTTTTCCATCATTGTCATTTTGTGCTAGGAGTGCCCCTAGTGCTGATGTAGTTGATGTCACATATAATATCAATTATCTTCCATCAATTGGAGGCATAAAAATTGGTGGGGTTAGTAGATAATTCTTAATATGATCAAATGCTTCTTGACACTTTTCTGACCAATTGAATGGGACTCCTTTCCTTAATAGATGTTGGAATGGATGGATCTTGTTTGCTAACTAAGCAATGAACCTGCGGATTGATTGCAATATTCCTTGTAATGTCCTTAACTGACTGATGTTGGTTGGAAACATCATTTCCAAGATAGCTTTGATTTTTTGGGATCAACTTCTATTCCTCTATGTAAGACAATATATCCTAGAATTTTTCTTGATTGGACCCCAAAAACACATTTATTTGGATTCAAACTAAGTTGGTATTTTTTTAGTCATGTGAAAATTTTGTCCAAGATTGCTAGATTTCCACTTCATTCTAGAGATTTGGAGATAAGGTCATCAACATAATCTTCCATAAATACATGCATATAATCATGAAAAATAGTGGTCATAGCTCTTTGGTATGTAGCTCTAATATTTTTAAGTCCAAATGGCATGACATTCCAACAAAAATTTCCCCAAGAACATGTGAAATTTGTCTTTGGTTGATCTTCAGGAGTGATTCTTACTTGATTATAACTTGAGAATCCATCCAAAAGTGATAGCATTTCATATCCAGTAGTAAGGTGTACTATGATGTCAATGTTTGGTAGAGGAAGATTGTCTTTAGAAAAAGCTTTGTTGAGGTCTTTGAAATCTATACATACTCTAATTTTCTCATCTGGTTTGGTGATAGGAACAAGGTTTGATATCCAATTTTCATAATCAATTGAGCATATGAATCCAACGTTCAAGAGTTTCTTTAATTCCACCTTCACAAGTAGTGCAATATGTGGGTGCATTTTTCTTAACTTCTATTTATATGGTTTGGCATTTGGTAACAATGATAGATGATCCAAAACAAGTTTGTGATCCAATTCAAGCATATCATCATATGACCATGTGAAGTTGACTTGTCTTTCTGAAAAGAATGCTATAAACATAGGCTTTTCCTTGGTGGTCAAAGACGCTACCAACTATATGATTCTAGAATTGTCTTGTGTTCCAATGTTCACTTCTTCTATTTCGTTTATCAACAATGGAAATCTCTCTTGGTCTATCGGGAGACAGTCCATTCCTCCATCCTCAGGCTCCTAAAAGAGGTTTTCACCTTTAGATACATCCTTTATTTTTACTTTTTCATGGTTAGCAAGCACCTTTTGATTTTCACCTGAAGACCTATTATTTTTATTTTTAATTTTTTCATTTTCATTTTTGTGACTAGAGGACAGGAAAACCTCACCAAAGTATGTTACATAATTGATTTCTATGGTAAATCCAACCTTATGATCCCCACTCAGTATTCCTTCATGAAGTCCCATGAACTCAGTGATTGCTTCGTCATTCTTGAAAGTGTCCAAACTTGGTGGTTCTTGTTGATCCCATCTATGAGTTGTGGGTAAACAAGGGGTAAGACATCATCATTATTATCAAGGGTCATGGTATAGGCTGATAGGGTAAAGATAGAAGTAGAGTCATCAGGCTCCCAAGAGGCAGAATCAATGGTTTCCCAAAAGTGTTTGATCCACTCTTCTCTTTTCAAAGGGACTTTTGGAAAGGGACTTGGCAAGCTTGGTGGGGAATTAATTGTGAGCATTTGACTGAATTGTTTTTCAAGGGTAGGCTCGTTAAATACTCTGAATAGTTTATCAAGGTCCATGAAAGTAGTGGAGGATAGGGAATACCATTCATATTCATTGGAATTGGTGTCATAATCCCAAGAGTCTTTGTATATCTCGATATCATTTGAAGCATCAACAACCTCACTTGAGGATAATACGATACCTCAGATAGTCACTTTTACTGGTACAAACCCTAACCCTTGGTATTTTATTAACTTAGGACGTTGTAAGGGTTCCAAAATTCCTTTTTTATTTAGGCCAAGGCCACTTTTTCCATCATATCCCTATTGTTTCGTCATTAGGAACCCTTTTAGGTACCGCTCAATTGGAAAATTATTAGGTTCAATTTCCTCCTCTTCTTTATATAACCATGTGAGAATTTGGTCATCTAAATAATCCTTGGATAGTTCCCTCCATTTAATGAAGGTGTTAGGGGGATTATGCAAGATGACTTTAGGTGACACAGGGTGCGGTTTTCCATAAGACTTTGGAGATTAAGGTAGCTTTCCAATGAAAAAGAGACTCTTCATGTTGTATTCTCTGCATCCTTTATCTTGGATCTGGATTTTGGGTATTGAGGGTGTGGTGAATGGATTTGATGATTTGACAAGGGCAGAAGGATCAATTTAGTGGTATGGATTGGCATATGAAGTGGAGGATGAGGCCTCTTGATTAATGGGTATTTGACGTTCAATAGTTCCTTTTAGATTGGTACAATATTGAAAGGATCAAGGTTTCCAGGAATAGTAATTTCAGTACCATCATATGGGAACTTGAGGCATTGGTGGTATGTGGAGGGGATATCCCTCATGGCATGAATCCATGGACAACCAAGGAGAAGGTTATAGTGTAAATCCAGATCTAAGACATGAAACACATTATCTTGTATTGTCAGACCAACTCTTATAGGAAGTGAAATTACACCTTCGGGCGAATGCTCAACATCATCATAAGCTTTGATCATAATTTTCTTGGTTTGGTCTATGAGATTATTAGAGTATCCCAATGCTTTCACCAATTTTAGTGAGAAAATATTCAAACTTGCTCCATAATCTACTAGGACTTGTCTAATCTTGTGTTTATTAATGTAGACTTCTACATGTAGGGAATCATTGTGATCATTTTTTTGTGCAGAAAAGTATTTCTCAAAGAAGGTGACATGGTGTGGCATAGCTAGGTATTCGATCATGGCATGAAATTCATTGACATATAGGTTAGTGGGTAAAGATGCTTCTCACAATTCTTTATCAAGGATAGCTCTATGTTGTGGTGATATGCGAAGGAGTTCCAAGATAGAAATCTATGCAGGAGTCTTTCCTAGCTAGTGTATGAGGTTATATTGGCTCTTCTACTATGGATTGGAAGGAGGTCCTGGAATAGTTATCTTGGTTTGGTGGGTGGTAACATCACATTCTAAACTTGGCTTGTTTATGGTAATGGTGGCAATGCAATCATCAAAGGGTCTTACATTAAGGATAATAGTGTTGTAATCATGTTTGATGGCTGCATAATTAGCTTTGTTGTCATTCACTGAACCAGAGGATTTTCCTTTATCATGTTCTTGTAAGGGAGTTTTGAATATGGTGTGATAAACATTGATTTTTCCTTGTGGATATCCTATTGATACGGTTCCATTTTCAATAAGGTCTTGGATGATATTCTTGAGTGTCCAACATCTAGCTATTTTGTGTCCTTTTCCCAAGTGATATTCACAATATTCATCTTCTTTCCACCAATCAAGTTTTATTAATGATGGTTCATAATTCTTGATATTTGGTAGTGTGACGATATTATATTGCAAAATCTATTTAAGGATTGATTTAATGGGTTCTCCCAATGGGGTGTATGTTCTCTTGGCATGGGGAGGACCTCTTCATTGTTGATTGTTTTGGATGGCATTCAACATTTGGTTTTGGCCTTGTGTTTGGGTGGTTGATGTGTTTGGTGTATTTCATGAGGAGGGACCTTTAAGATGAATGGTTGGACCTTTGGTTATAATTTTGGCATTAAAAACTCCATCATTTGTGAAATTCTTGTTTTGGGACTAGTATTTGCTTTTATCATCATTGGGCTTTGGAGTCTCTTTGTTTATTTTTACTAGTCCTTTTGCAACAAGACCTTTTTCAATAAGGACTCCTTTTTCAAGGATCTCATCAAAAGTTGTGCCATAGTGGATTTGTAGACTATTCATCATTTCTTTATCAAGGTTCTCAACAAACATGGTGACCAATTGTTTCTCAGGAATGTTACAAGGGAATTTTCTAACCAACCCTCACCATCTCTGGTAAAATAAGGTAAGTGATTACCTTTCTTGTTTGGTTGTGCTTAATTTTGCAAGGGTGGAATCATTTTTTATGTTGAAAGCAAAGTGGTTAATAAATTTATCAGCTAGTTCACCCCATGTTATAATCCTTGGAGGGAGATGTGCAAACCAATCTAGAGTTGGCCTCGTGAGGCTTCATGAGAATAGTCTCATCAAATATGTAGGATCATATGAGACTTCCATACATGATGTGTTGAATTCTTGAATTTTCTCTATTGGATCCCCTTTCCCCTTATAATTAGGCAAAGGTGGTGTTGTGAAATGAGGGGGAAAGGGTGGCATGTAGATATTTTTGTCAAATGGAAAGGGGCACAATTCCTCCATGGAATAAGTCTTCAAGTATTGGTCCCCAATTGTATATTTGTCATCTATTGTTGGAGGGATTTTATTTGTTGCATCAAAGCATTTGCAAGAGATGGTGTTGCATTGGTTTGATTCAGTGTCATGTTATGAGTGCTGAGGTCACATGTCAAATTTGAATTGGGATTGGTATTTTGAGGCATGGGACCTTGGTTACCATATGGATGTGTGTTTTTTTGGTTTGGGATGAAATTGGAATTTAGGTTCGTCCCAAAGGTCATGTTTGAATTTGGTATAGTATTTTGAAATTGAGGTGTATTCCCTTGATTTGTTCCTTGGATTTAAAAATTTGGTCCTTGATTTGCATTTTGGGAGGATGGTGTGGGTCCTTGATTAATGTTCTACAATGATGGGGTATGTCCTTAAAATTACGGGGTAGGTCCTTGATTAGCATTTTGAAATGATGGTGTAGGTCCATGAAATTATGGGGTAGGTCCTTGATTGATTTTTGAGAATATAGGTCCTTGAAATGATGGGGTAGGTCCTTGATTAATGTTTTGACTTGATACCTTTTGTGGGGCAATGTGAATTTTCCTCAATTTATTTTGTTCATTTTGGTTTGATGAGGGTGTTCTTTGGAATTGGAATGAAGGAGTTTGACTCACATTTTGAAATGTAGGGGTAGTACCTTGATTCGTATTTTGGAGCAAAGGTGTGGGACCTTGGTTCGTGTTTTTATGTGTAGGACCTTGGGTGGTATTTTGGAAAAGAGGATTTGTGAAGGTCTTACTCATAGAATTTTATGAGCTTCTAGATGTGAGGTTCAATCCTTGTGTAGTTACATTTGTCACCTTGTTTCCAACTGTAGGGATGTTATGGATGCATGTGGTAGTAGTATACATGTGTGCAGTTGTTCCAAGAGGCATAGTTGACATTTGTTGTGAAGATGACACCCCTAGTGCAAATGGATTTTGGTTATCTTATTCTTCTACAATTGTTGAGACATCAAAGCCTTGAGGGAGTTTGGAACCCTTTTTAGATAGTGCATAGAAGAATCTATTAGGGTTAGCACCAACAAGTTGATCAACCATGCTCAAAACCCTTGTGTCTTGGTAAGCTCTTTCAATTTTTTCTAGAGTCAATTTCTTGTTGAATTCATCTAGATTTAGATTGTCAAGTGTATCAGTTTGTTCCCTTTGTGGGGTGGAATGGTTTGAATCTAATACAAGGGTTATGTTGTGAAAGGGGTCACTTGTGAAATCCATGTCCTTTCTTTTGGTTTGTGACCTTGTTTCAACCATGTGAGACTTGAAAATTGGAAGGTAATGTAAGGTGATAATGAAGCTAAACCATGTTTTTTGTATTTTTTGAATATAAGGATGCAAGGTGATTATGCAAGGAAAGTAATGACCAAAGGATGAAGCTATATGAAGCTAATGGGTGCTAAAGAATGATCAAGGATAATAATGATGCTAAATTAATGAAAAGAGATAATGGTGCAACTAAGGCTAAGATGAAATTAAGCTATGTTTTTTGTATTTTTGGGATAAGGATGCAAAGTGAAAGTGCAAGTTAAATGCAAGACTAAGGATTGAAAGGAAGATGATTAAGGATATGGTTAAGGGGGGTATGATCTGAATATAAATGAGACTAAGGTAATGTTAAGAATATGAATTCTAGAATTTGAGACAAAGGATGGCAGCCAAGCTAATGTAGGTCTAAGATAAAAAAATCCAAATTTCATTGACCTTTGTGATAATCAAGATGGTAATTTTGACAAGGATATGTCATAAGCTTGAGACTTAAATTTGATAAAGGTGATTATGATAAAGGTTGATAAAATGAAAGATTAAGGTCAATGACAAAATGGATAAGCAACCAAGGACTATCCAAAAGCTTAATAGTCTCCCTAAGTTTGAAATTTGAAAGATATATGCAACCTAAGGTTTAAAATTGATTATGCAAGGTAAGGATGCAACCTAAAAAGTAATGGAATCCTAAATGGAAATGCTAGAATGGACTGTTAAATGCTTGCAAGTCTTAGGTTTAATAGCCAGGGTCACTATAGAATGAATTGATCAGATTTTAGACAATAATTTTGAGAGTTTCTATTTATCAAACAATTGCGGCTCTATTTTTTGCAAATGCATCATTTTAGGTTGCGGGTTTCTAGAGTACAGTTGTGGTGCAAAATATTAGTTATGGCTCTTTAGTTGCAGTTTAGAATAACAATTTCATTTTATCAGTTATTAGTTGCGGCTCAAAATATCAATTGCAGCTTTGTTCTTAACAGTTGTGGTTCACAAAATGTTGTTTTTGTAATTGTGATGATTTTGACCTGGTTATGAAATGATTTTTTGATTGATTTTGATGAAAATTTTAATGGAAAACATAGAATATAGTATCAAGCAGTTGTTCTTGGTTTGGTTTTGGACATGAAAATTGTTTGATTCTAAGATGAAAACACACATAGACAACAACCACAATTCCTATGGATGGCAAGGAAACCACTAGTTCATATCCCCACTAGGATTTCTCTAACCACTTAAGCAAGGTAGACAACTAGAGACTTGGTGGCACTGACTCCCTTCCATGGCACTCACTTCTTAGGCTCACCAAGTCTCATTCCCCCAAGGAGGAATTCCTATCTCTACACATGCTCAATGAAGACATGGGGAAGCTTCAGAGGTCTGGCCTCCTACGATCAACGAGCATATAAAAAAGGTTTTTGGCCTCTAACAAAAATTGGTTTCTAGTAAGGGCATCCATTCAATGTGGCCATACACATGGAAAGATTAGCTCAAGATTATGGTCATTCAAGATGCCTCCTAGTCCTTTCCCTAAGGAAGGATTTTGGCATAGTTCACAAGGCTACTGAGGGTGGCACTTGTCAGTATGACACTTTCACACCTATTGCTCTATGACTTTTGTCAAGAAGCACTTTTCTTATATAGCGGTTAAGAAGAGCTTGAATTTATCTTGTTACCACTTGGGTCATTCCCACCTTTCGAAGTAGGGTGGAAGACCCTCTAAAAAAAAGGTAAACAAAAGTGAGGAAGTACACTATATTTATAATATCCTAGATCACATGAAGTGCAAGGAGAGAGCATACTTAGTGCCTTTTCCTCGCACTCACATCGGGTTCATTTTAAGCCCAAAATAAAAATGTGGGGTGTGATTATACAAATGCCAAAGAGGTAATTTTGATCACTCAAGATCACTAAATGGTGCGAGAGGAAAGCATACGTACCTTAAGATAGTTTGCAAACCACTAAACATAAAAAATACTTGTAAAATTTAAATCTCTTGTTGATCCCTTTGACATCGGTTTTGGCATTGATGTCAAGGGTTTTTTTGGCACTTACTCTATTGGCATATATTCTTAGGTCTTCTGCATTTAATGGTTATCATGGTTTAGTTTGGGTTGGTTGCATGATTGATTTGACACATATCTATAGGTGACATACATATTTAGGTGATATACATTTTACATACATGTGTGGTATTCATTGAATACTTTTGGTTTGGTTACAAAGGAAACATATATTTTATGTGTTTTTGAGTGACACTAACATTGGTGTTTGAGATAGCATACAGGGACAGCGTATTTGGTATACATACAGTTGATGTTTTGGCATCTTACATTCTTGGATTATATATGTTTATCATTGATCAATGATTTATATTGGTCGTGGGACATTGATTTTGATAGTTTGTGATTATTGGATATCATTATTTTTGCTAAGGCACCAATAGTGATTATAGTCTTCAATTTCACTTAGCACTCGGTGTCATTGAGACTTAGACCAACACAAGTGTTATAGTGTTGTTTTTGATACACATGCAAAATAGACAACACATAATGAAAAATTCCAATATAATGATATTTGGGTTTTTGATTTGTAAAGTGATAAAATACATGAGGAATTGTCTTGATATTATTTAATATTAAAGTTAATCATTTGTAAAACTCGAAAACAATTGAGATGGTTTAGTTAGGGAATGAAGAATTTGGCAGGAAAGTTAGGGTTTGGAGATATTATTGTTTATAGTCATCATGATTCAAGATGGTTTGTCCTAATGTAACAATGCTTAGGAATGTGACTTTAATAGGTTTGGTTTTAATGTATATGGTTTTTTTCAACCTCTATTATGCAATTCATATGTGTTTTCAATGGTTGTCAATTATTCAAGGGTATATCAATTTTTTTTAAGCTTTGTGTTAAGCCTAAATCATTTGTAAGGTCGACAGGGGTTATGTCAATAGAGGGATTTTATTTTGGGTGCATCTTTGAATGTAGATATCATTTCTTATTTACCCCTACTGCTAGGGCATAGGGTCTTCAAATCTTTTTGCTACTATTTCAAATGTTTCAAAAGCTAAACAGGGTTTATTGGGTCATTGAATATGTTTTCAATATTTTGACCTTGCAGTGTTTATGTGGTGTCTTGCAAGGTGTTTTTGACCTCCGATGATAGGAATTTTGTGGCAATATTTTGGTGATAGTAATCTCCGGTGACATGTATCTTGTTGACAATTATAGTTGTTTAGTCATGAGAAAATTTATCATGACTTCATTGCTCTTGGGTTGAGTTGGATGGTTGATTGAATATCATGCAGATATTACATTGTCTTGTAATATGAAATGTAATTTACTATTTTGATCATGGAGAAAGCATTTGATGAGGAAGTTTGTAATGAGCATTAAGAAGGCACTTTAAGTGTAGATTGTAATTGTTTATACATTCAGATTCTTGAGTCTCAAATGAAAATGAGATAATCAAGAAATGATTTGTATTGAAGCAGAGATTATACTCTATTTATTTTGCTTTCTGAATAGTTTTGATGTGAAAATGTTTTTCCAATGAGGTAGTTGTGTTTTCCAGTGAGGCATACATGTAACCAGTGAGGCATATTTTGTAGCCAGTGATGTATTTTGTGTTGCTAGTGAGGCATTTTGTAGCCAGTGAGGATTTTCTAGTGAGGCATTTTGATTAAGCTAGAGAGGCATTTTACCGAGTGGTATTTCATCCCTATGAGGGTTTTCCACTCATGAAAAACAACTATGTTATGGTGTGTTTGCCTTCTTCTGATTATCTTTGAGTTTGATCAAGTATGTCACATTTAATTGTTATGATGTTACATTCAATAAATGAATGTTTGTATCATTGAAATAATATGAGCATAAACTGGTTCAAATTGAATAATTCAAATTGAAGATCTATGTATAATCTTTGTGATGAGTCAAGTTTGATAGATTTTCATACATGATGCTACACTTGATAGTTGAACTATTTTGATCTTACATTTTATAAGGTCAAATTTTCAAAAGATTAATTCAAGGTAATTTGGAATTTGTCATACCACTGATTCAACCCCCCTCTTAGTGGTATCGTACTCCAACAAGTGGTATTAGGTCCATACCCTTGCATAAAGTCCAACCAACTTAGGGGTTCCTAGTAGTGGAGTACTCGTTGTGGAAAAAAGTAAAAGAAATAGAGGAAAAAGAAATACACAACAAAATGTTGAACAACAAGTGCCTCTTAAACCTAGTACAAAAGATGATTTTGTAGTGAAGAGTGTAGACAAAGAAGAAGATCACTTAATGAGTGATTTTGATCAAGAGTTTGATGAATATGAGATTGATATGGAAGGTGAACTCATCTATTCCCTTGATGAGATTAAGAAACTTAGGATGGAAAATCAAAGGTTAAATTTGCATTTACAAGAGGAAAAAAATCTAAGATTAAAACTCTTTATGCTCTTCAAAGTGCAGAAAATTAGTTAAAAGAACACACTAAAAAAAAAGAGTTGATTGTCAATTTGAAATTAGGGATTGAAGAAAACAAGAGGATAGCTGACATGACAAGATCTGATTTGGAAGTTAAAACTATTGAATGCCACAAGCTTGAAGGAGAAATAGTCTCTTTATGGAAAAATCTTGAGAATGTTAGGAAGTAGTTAGAAAAGAATAAAAAATTTGATGAGAGCACCAAAAAATTGAATGAGATGTTAAGAAAAAAGAAACATCACAAGGATGTTACTAGTTTGGGCTATGAAGAAGGATAGAGTTCTGGGGTTAGAAAAAATCCAAGAAAGAAAATAGACCTAAGCTATCATGCTGCTACTCCTAAGGCTGAAGAAAGGAAGAAACTGGAAATGAAGATTGCTAATAGTAAATAGTTCAAAGACCTCAACAAAGGAGGTATAATTTAGAGCAAAGAGATTCACAGGATTTTCACCTTCCTAGCAAAATAAATCAGTAAGGTACAATATTTTATTTCCTATTTATTGTTATTTATGCAATGGTTATGGGCATAAAGCAAGCTATTGTAGAAGAAATTCTAAAAGGAGTCAGCATGCATTCTCTAGGAATATGAATGTAATATGTTATAAATGTCATAACCATGGTCATGCTGCAAAGTATTGTAGAACTAGGATTATGAAACATGAGAGAAGAAATGATCTCCTACATAAGGAAGATTCAAAGTCACAAGCATCTAGTGACAAGAAGAAATTGGTTAAGAAGGTTTGGAAAAGGATAGAGCCTAATCTTGTGCATGTTGCACAAGAGACTACTATAAATGCATAAAAGTAGCATGAAGTTAGGAGAGAGCTAATGTTTATGTTTCATACAAACCCCCTTAGATAACAACAAAAAGGTAGTATCTTTGCAGTAATTTGATATTCTAATGGTGATCTAGTTTAATTTGTTTCAGTGCCTTGAGTATCTTGCACAGTGATTTTGGCCAATATAGTAGTACTATGGTCATTGTGATATTGTTTTTCTCTTGATCAGTTTTTGTTTGCTACATTGAGTATCTTTCCTTTGTGAATTCTCAAAGGTCATAGTGGAGTTGATCAAATGATCTTAAAAGTGAGACTGCTTTTCAATTTGTATTATACCTATGAAATGGCTCTCATTGGTTAACAATGCAAGTGTCATGTTGGATGTAGCAGTGATCCTATGGATAGTGATCTTGGATTTTTGGTTGATAATAGCTACAATGTTGATGATTTGCTAGTTCACAATGTTTTAACAAGGTTTTTGTAGTATCTAATGTGTTGATGATGGCTTCTTCTTGTAGTAGTATATCTCTAAGCTTTGCAAATAATCATAAATAGTATGATAGGATTGTGAACTATGTCTCTTCATGCTTGAATAGTGATAAATGGTTTTGTTTCCTTGACAATGGATGATTTCAGTATGACAGTGGAATTACACATTGATATGGTAATAGTTGCTACACATAATTTCTTCTTGGTGTTGTTTCATGTTGTTTGATAATATTGAAACAGTGAAGTAATAGTTGCTCAACTGATTGGAATTAGTTGATAGTGACTCTTTCCAAGACATAAAGATAGTAGTCTTGTTATTTTGACAGTGTTTTGTGATTGAAGTTTTGACTTGTCATGATCCTTGGTGCAATCTAATTGGTTTATGTTTGTTCTTGCATAATTCTTATTGAGTTCAGTGACATTTCATACTTCTTCTTGTTTCATTTTGCTAGAGAAGTGTTATGCTTGCTTGATTTAAGTGATACTCAATGGAATGAAATCCCTATGACGGTGAATGGTTTTTTATAAGTGATAGGTGTTGCCTGATATCTTTATGACAGTCCATAGTGAATTTGTAGTTGAAAATTTTTTGTGTAGTATTTTATGAAGTCAATATTCTACAAAAGACAACATGACCTGTAGATGTCATGAAGAATAGTTCATGAGGAGGCATTATGTTAGACAATCACAATACAACAATAGATGCAACAAGTTCTTTGTTGATGAGTTGTATCAAGACAAAGTCTTTGTTGATATTTTATGGTGTTGACCTTTTCCTGATGCTAGTATTGTGTTGATATTCATCAAGTGTTCAGGGTGAAAGGTGTTTGTGTGGCTGCAAGAGGTACAAGGTCTTTCCATGCTTTGATATAACCAAAAGTATGTATGTATGCAGTGACTGCAATTCTACAATTACAGATTGGCTTATGTCTAGTGAAAAGGTTAAGGTAAAGATACTTTGTTGATGCACTATTTTGATATGTATTAAGGGGTAGGCATGCAAATTTTTACAGAGATTACTATGCTGGTAGTCTTGGTATACATGCCATCATGGTGATAGTGTTTACAAGAGTAGTTCATAAGTTTTTGTTTACACATTATTGGTACTGAGACATAATGTGGGATGCTCTGCCTAATGGTGAACAATCTTTGTGATGATTTGAAGATTTACTGACATCATTCTTCACTGTCATAGTACACATTAAGTTATAAGCTAGAGACAGTGTATATTAAGTCACCTCATGATTATAGTGTTTGCAATCCTTTATATGGAGCTCATTTGTAAGGGGAATAAGTGATTTACTTTGTAGGACTTGGTATATGGTGTTTAATGTCAACAATACTTTGTCGATGCTTATGCAAATTTCATGTTATTGATGCATTGTGTTGAAGCTTGGTAATCTTCAAAGAGCTGCTACAAGCATTGCTATATCTCAAGATATTGAGGGTTTGATGTTGAAGAACCTTACACGTCAAAGATTCTTAGATTCTTTCTCACAAAGATACTTGTGCACATGGCTTGTTGCATTTAGTTCACATTGATGTTGATACTCATTGGATATTCATTTTAGTTAGTTGGCATGGTAGAGTTTTTCATTGCTGTCAAAATATTCCATAGTGTGATATTAATCATGTCATTATGCTTACTAATGTTGATACTCTTATCATGGCTTGAAGGAATTACAGTAGTTTATAAGGCTTGGTCAATTGGTTTCTTGATGCTTGGCTCCTCTATATAGGTTACACTGATGGTGCCTCTTTGTTGGTTTTTAGTCACTTGAGCATGCATTCACTTGAAATTTTTCTTGACAAGTATTTTATTCACACTACTTTCATCTTGGAAGTATTTTGGTTGGCATTGGTACATACATCGCTTGGTATATTTAAGTCCATACATACTTTGCACTTTGCAAATTTCTTTTGCATTTGGATGGTCATATATTTGACAATGGTGATTGGCATTCATGACAATGGCTTTGTTTGTGATTGACATTAATTTTTTATGATAGTGATGATAGTTCAATACAGCAAGATGGTATATTTCATGCACATGTTGATAAGGTGGTTAATACTCATGCTTATTGATATGCTCATTTGTTGACATGATCATGCTTCATTTGTAGTGTTATCTCTTTGTGTGCATGGTTTTAGGGGGGGTTTTCATTCATATTCTACACCTTTGGGTTATATTTTTAGTGTGGTGATGACTTGGTTCAATTTTCATGTCATGGCAGTCCTATATTTCATTGTGTAGTGCTCTTTTCAATTTTATTCATTTAGATATGATGCTATTTTGTGTCACTACAATAGATTGTTGTTCATGAGTAGGTATTTGTTGATTTCCCACCCCTTTGACCTTTGGCATTGTTTTCAAAAGGGGGAGATGAGCTGAGTGACAAGTTTATGGTTTTTAGTCCAACTTTTGGTTCATGTGCTCAATATTGCATAATGTTGGTGATTATTTGACATGGAAAGGATTGGTGCATTGGTGATCATAGGTTATATCGATTGAATTATTTGGCAGGTTTGATATCAATGAGAAAAGGGGAGTTTTTTTGTCCCTTTAACATTGGTTTTGGCATTGATGTTAAGGGTTGTTTTGGCACTTACTCTGTTGGCATATATTCTCAGGTCTTTTGCATTTAATGGTTATCATGGTTTAGTTTGGGTTGGTTGCATGATTGATTTATCACATATCTATAGGTGACATACATAGTTAGGTGATATAAATTTTGCATACATGTGTGGTATTCATTGAATACTTTTGGTTTGGTTACAAAGGAAACATATATTTTATGTGTTTTTGAGTGACACTGACATTGGTGTTTGAGACAACATAAAGGGATAGTGTATTTGGTATACATAAAGTTGTTTTGACATCTTATATTCTTGGATTATATATGCTTATCATTGATCAATGATTTATATTAGTTGTGGCACATTGATTTTGATTGTTGGTGATTATTGGATATCATTGTTTTTACTAAGGCAACAATAGTGATTATTGTCTTGGATTTCACTTAGCAATTGGTGCCATTAAGACTTAAACCCACACAAGTGTTATAGTGTTTTTTTTATAAACATGAAAAATAGACAACACATAATGACAAAAGCCAACATAATGACCTTTGGGTTTTTTATTTGTAAAGTGATAAAATACATAAGGAATTGTCTTGATATCATTTAATCTTAAAGTTAATTATTTGTAAAACCTGAAAGTAGTTGAGATGGTCATGTTAGGGCATGAAAACTTTGGTAGGAAAGTTAGGGTTTGGAGATATTATTTTTGTAGTCATCATGATTCAAGATGGTTTGGCCTGATGTGACAATGCTCGGGAATGTGACTTTAATAGATTTGGTTTTACTATATATAGTTTTTGTTGACCTCTATTATGCAATGCATATGTGTTTTCAATGGTTGTCGATTATTCAAGGGTGTCTCATTTTTGTTTAAGCTTTGTGTTAAGCCTAAATAATTTGCAAGGTTGACAAGGGTTATGTCAAAAGAGGGATTTTATTTTGGGTGCATCTTTGAATGTAGATATCATGTCTTATTTATCCCTATTGCTAGGGCACGGGGTCTTCAAATATTTGTGTTGTTTCAAATGTTCCAAAAGCTAAACAGGGTTTATTGGGGCATTGAATATGTTTTGAAGGTTTTGACCTTGCAGTGTTCATGTGGTGTCTTGCAATGTGTTTCTAACCTCCAGTGACAAGTATTTTGTGGAAATATTTTCGTGATTGTAATATTCGGTGATAGGTATCTTGTTGACAATTACAGTTGTTCAGTCATGAGCATATTTATAATGACTTCATTTCTCTCAAGTTGAGTTGGATGGTTTGTTGAATATCATATTGATATTACATAGTCTTGTAATATGAAATGCAATTTACTATTCTAATCATGGAGAAAGCATTCGATGAGGAATTTTGTAATGAGTAGTAAGAAGGAAATTTAAGTGCAGATTGCAATTGTTTATATATTTAGATTCTTGAGTCTCAAATGAAAATGAGATAATCAAGAAATTCTTTGTATTGAAGCATAGATTATACTCTGGTTTTTTGCTTTCTGAATAGTTTTGGATGTGAAAATTTTTTTCCAATGAGGCAATTGTATTTTCCAATGAGGCATACGTGTAACCAGTGAGGTTCCTTTGCCAGTGAGGCATTTTGTAGCGAGTGAGGCTTTTCCAGTGAGGCATTTTGATCCAGTGAGGCATTTTATCGAGTGGTTTTTCATCCCTATGAGGGTTTTCCACTCATGAAAAACAACTGTGTTATGGTGTGTTTTCCTTCTTCTAATTATCTTTGAGTTTTCTCAAGTATTTCACATTTAATTGTTATGATGTTTCATTCAATAAAAAAATGTTTGTATCATTGAAATAACATGAGCATAAACTAGTGCAAATTGAATAAGTCAAATTGAAGATCTATGTATAATATTTGAGATGAGTCAAGTTTGATAGATTTGCATACATGATGTTGCACTTGATAGTTGAACTATTTTGATCTTGCATTTTATAAGGTCAAAGTTTCAAAAGATTAATTCAAAGTAATTTGGAATTTTTCATACCATTGATTCACCCCCCCTCTTAGTGGTATCGTACTCCAACATCCCTTATGATTTGAAGACACATGTAAATTTTAAACCATTGACATTGTATGCATGTTCATTTTAATGCCCATGAGTGTAAAATGTAGGTTGTTATTTTTAAGACCTTATGAATGAGATGTGCAAGTTTGTTTTACCCTAATGATCCTGGTACAAGCTATAGTAAACAAACAAAATGAAAATGAAATTTTTCTTAAAAACTAAACTAATGTGAAGCTCATTTTTTTTGTTTGTTTCTAAAGAAACTATTTTTTTGTGAACTCCTTAACTCTAAAGCCACATGCTAAAAACATAAAGTTAGCAACCAAAAACACTACTCTACTCAAAAACCCAAGAAGAAAATTGAAAACAAATAGAAAACTAAAAAATTATACCAAACATGCAATTGTGTTGTTTGGGGCCCTAGATGCATCACTGAGTTGTGTCACACTAGAGCAGTTGTGTCGTGATTTTGAATTCAAATTTCCACCCCACAAATGTGTCGCTGCTTCCCACAGATGCATCACAATTTTAAATCCAATTACCCTCTAGACAGTTGCGTCAATCTTTTCAAAAAATGTGTGTTTTCTTATTAGTTGTGTCACTATATTTATCAAATGTGATATTTTGTGCCAAAAACATGTAAAATAAAGAAAAATCCATACAGATCCTACAAGAACTTATTTTCACATTAGGTTCACCAATGTAAGATGGGGGAAAACTAGGTTAGCAAAGACTAAGTGACAACCACAACACAAATCTAAACAAAAAACCCAATCCAAACAAGAGAATACAAACAAAAATGAGGAATAAAATGAAAGCATTCAAATGAAAACACTCCCCATATTGTATTTGAATCACTTCCCTTATCTCTCCTTTTTTTTATTTTACAAATATGCCCTCAGATTTGTTATTTAACTTGTGCAAATACTTGCAAATTGTAAGCAAGAAATTTGGAGATAATGGTTGTTAAGGAAAAAATGGAGAAATGCTTCTTTTATAGACAACCATTCGAACAAATGGACAATATCAATCTTCTAGAAAAATTCCAAGATCAATGAATGAGGATTGATGTACCAAAAATGGTGGGCTAGGGACAGCTATGACACCAATGACTATGACAAAGATGACTATGACGCTGACAACTATGAAAAAGGCATCTATGATGAAGACTACCAAGATTAATGAGCAAGTGGAGGGATAATGGATGAATTAAAAATTGAAAAATAATTAATTCATGAGAAAGGAATATTTGGCCAAGTGGAGGATGAGTAATTCATTTGAATTATTTATTTGAGAAAAGGGACAAATGGGCATTCAATTAAAATAATTTATAAAATCATTTTAATTAAATAGGAGAAAATGGGAAAAAGCATTAAATAATTAATTTGAATTAATTATTTAATAAAAGAGAGGGGTGGGAGATAATTAAATATTTTCAACAATTATTTAACTATAGAAGAATTAAAGGATAAGTGAATAGTTAAATAATTAACTTTAATTATTTAACCATAGACGAAAGATGATAAATAAATAATTAAATAATTAATTTAATTATTGAAGAAGAGGAGGAATTAGTGATGCAATTAATTTATTTAATTGATCAAGATAGAATAAAGATAGGAAGTGAATTAATTAAATAATTAAAAATTATTTAATTAATAGAGGAATGTAACCAAGAGTAATTAAATAATTAAAATTATTTAATTACGTGAAGACAAAGACTAAGAAAAATGGTGCTCACAGACTTAGGACATTTTTCAGTGTCTACACCAACAACAACATACACCTATTCTAGATCAATTCCAAAATGATGAGGCAATTGCAGAGTTCATGGGGCTTCAAATAGGCATACCAACAAGGGATCACAAAGCAAGGTTCATCATGGAACTTGAACAAGATGCATAATTCGATGGAGAGATTGAATCTTCTAGTCACAAAAATGAAATGATCCCCTAGAGAAGACTACAGTGTGGCTTTATTGTATCTAAAAAATAAGAAAATAAAGGATGCATCTAAAGATGAAAACCTCCCCGAGGCACCCGAGGATGGAGGGTTCAATCTCCCCATATCATAATATCAAGAAAAATCAATGCTCCTAGTAGAAGAAGTAGAGTCCATAAATGTTGGCATAGTAGAGGACCCAAAGATAACATACCATGTGGCATTGCTTGACCCTAAAGAAAAAGAAAAGTTCACAACATTCATTAATGATAGGAAGGTAAATTTTGTGTGGACCTATGCAGATATAACTAGACTAGATCCAACACTAGTGGTACACCATTTGGTCATCTCCCCTAGAGCAAAGCCTATCAAGTAAAAACTTGAAAAAATGCATCCTTAGATAGTATTATCAGTAAAGGTAGAACTAAAGAAGTTACTAGATGTGGGTTTCATTAGACCCATCAACTATCTAGAATGGATATCAAATCTAGTACTAGTGTCAAAGTCTACTGGGGGCATAAGAATCTGCATAAAATTTAGAGACCTGAATAAATCATGTATAAAGGATGACTTCCCCCTCCCAAGTATTGACATGATCTTGGATCTAAGAGTAGGGAATGAGATGATATCCTTAATGGATGGTTTCTCCAGATATAACTAGACAAAAATCTCTCTAGGCAATCAACATAAAACAACATTTACTTGTGCTTGGGGGACCTTCTGGTGGAATGTAATGCCATTTATTCTAAATAACGTAGGAGCAACATATCAAAGAGAAATGATGACTATATTCTATGATATGCTACATACAATCATGGTAGACTATGCAGATGAAATTCTAGCAAAGTCCATCAAAAGGGAAGATCACTTGACCAATCTTGCAAAGGTGTTTGATCAACTTGAACAATATAATATGAGACTCAACCCTAAGAAATACATGTTCGAACTAACATCCAGAAATATTTTAGGGTACATAGTGTCAAGAAGAGGTATTGAAGTGGATATTGCAAAACTAAAAGCTATACTAGAGATGCCTCCACGAAATATATTAAAACAACTAAGGAGTTTACAAGGGAGTCTTCAATCCATCGGGCGATTTATCACACAATTGGCAGAAAAATGTCACCCTTTCAATCATATCCTACACAAGGACATCACCTTCAAGTGGGATGGGAGATGTGACCAATCATTCCAACAAGTCAAGGAGTACCTACTTAATCCTCTTGTACTCATGCTACCTATTTTATACAAGGAAATGGTACTCTACATGTCTACTACACAAGCAACATTGAGAGCTCTCCTAGCCTAGCTAGATGATGATAACAAAGAAAGAGTGGTCTACTACACCAGTCAAAAATTGGTGGGCTACAAGTTGAAATACTCACCCATATAAAGAGAATGTCTCTTAGTTTTATTTTTGGCACAAAAGCAAAGACACTACATCTTAAACAGAAAGGTAAAGTTGATTTCAAAAGTAGACCCAATAAAGTACCTACTAGCAAAAGTATCCCTAATAGGTTGAATTGTGAAATGGGTGATGATTCTAAGTGAATTTTATATAGAGTATGTGGATAGAAGAGCCATCAAGGGAAATATCATAGCAGACTAGCTAGTTGAAGCACCCATAGATGATCACAAGCCTCTCACAATGGGCTTTCTAGATGAAAGTATCTTGATGACAGAATAGACAGCCCATTGGATTCTATACTTTGACAAGTCCCACACTGAACATGGCTCTACAGCAGGTGTTCTATTTCTCACACCAGAGGGAGACAGTATACCAAAGGAATATAGGATCACTTTCCCATGCACAAACAATATCTCATAGTATGAAGCTTTAATCACAGGGCTCAAAATGGTTATTGAATGGAGAATAAAAAAGCTACAGGTCTTCAGAGATTCTCAACTAGTGATCAGACAAGTGAATGACGAGTACCAGAAAAAAGATTACAAGTTAATGTTGTATAAAAGAATGGTGGATAACTTCAAGGAATATTTTGTCACAATAACCTTTAAAAAATTCCTCATATCAACAACAGAGTTGTCAATGCAATGGAAACAATAGGCTCACTTCTTGATGTTCCATAGAATGTTCCTAAGTATGAGTTCCTCATCGAACAACTTCTTGTATCTGCATTTGGCATCCCATAATCTTAATTGGTATGTGTTATTGTTGGTCCTAACTCCCCATGGTACCAATACACCTTTGACTACATCCTACATGGTATCATACCACTTCACCTAATGACCACTCAAAAGGAAACCTTCACCCCTAGGACTTCTTGATTTACAATCCTAGGACATACCCTATATTGTCTCAGTCTAGATGGAATGTTACTCTGGTGTCTTAATGTAGAATAAACACAAATGGCCTTACATGAGGTACACAAAGGTGTTTGTGGGTCCTACTCTAGTGGACCTGACCTAGTCCAAAAATTGCTCAAAATAGGATATTATTGGCCCTCCATGGAACAAGAGTGCATTTAGTATTCTAGAAAGTGTCGTCAATGCTAGTAGCACAGTGACCTTGTTCATGCACTAGCATAGGAGTTGAGACCCATCACAACACCATGGACTTTCTTGCAAGAGGGATTAGACCTGGTAGGTAAGATTTCACCTACTTCATCTAATGGGAACAAGTTCATTATCACAGCAACAGAGTATTTCACTAAATGGATAGAGGCAATTCCATTAACCTACATCACTAGAAAACAAATATCAAAGTTCATTTTGAATTATATAATTTGTAGGTATGGAATTCCATAAACAATAATAACGGAAAATGGAACCCCATTCAAAAGTCAAGATTTCCAAGAAATATGTTCCAAATTTTCTATCCAACATATATTTTCCACACCCTACTATCCCCAAGGAAACGGCCAGGCTAAAGCATCTAACAAAACCATCTTGAAAATACTAAAAAATACTATTAATGAAGTCAACTGTGATTGAATTTGCAGCTAAACCTGGCCCTATGGGCTTATTGAAGTAGCATCTGAACACCTACAAGAGCCACACCATTTTCCTTGGTCTATAGATCAAAGGTTGTCTTACCTATCAAGGTCAAAATCCCCTCATTGTGAATCTCACTAAAAGGCATGGTCAGTAGCAAAGAATATTAAGTATCCAGGTTAAATGAGTTGGAGCTCCTAGATGAAAGGAATTTGAGCACATTAAACCATCTTCAAGTTTATCAGAATCGGCCCAAACAAAGCTATGATAAGAAAATCAAAGACAAAAACTTTCAGGTTGGTGACTTGTTCCTCAAGGAGAATCATAAAGTACAACTGAATCAAGATGGAAAAGGAAAATTTGAACCCAACTAGTTAGACCCATTTATCATCATAGCAAGCTATGGTTCTAAGTTGAACCACTAAACAAAATCCACCTCAAGAAGTTCTACACATGAAGCAAGTTAGAATACCCCAAGAAAAAGGGTAAAAATCCAAAAAAATAAAAAAAAGATAAAAAAAGAAAAAAAATCAAAAAGAAAGAAAAAAAGTAAAGAGAAATAAAATTTTCCTTGAGTGAAAACCACTTTGTGGTGCTCCTAGAATAGGGGTACCATAGTGAAAAACCTGGAAAATAGGCACTATGTTTTAATATGGCTCGCATAATTATCTATCGATACTACCAAAAGCATTCACCCATTCATTCCATAATAAAGCATATATTCAACCATGGCTTGTTACTAATTAAGGAAAGTAGTCTTGTCCCAAATGGGGGAAAATTGTTGAATTTGGTCATGGATTAGATCTCTGAGCATACTATCATGGTCAAAACAAAAAAATCAAAAACATCCAAAAAAAAAAAAAATCAAAAACATCTAAAAAACAACAAAATCAAAACAACTTTGGATTATTCATTCACTCAAAAAATTCTAATATATCAACATTTTCTTGAATCTCATGGCTAGTTCAAGTAGATTTCCTAGAACATATCCTCTAGAAACAAAAGTGGAATATCAATCTAAGTTATCAATGTTGTTTCAAATCCCTAAAACAAGTTTATGCTTTGAGTAAACCGATCGAACTACGTGGTCCCTATGTGTACAACATAGGAAAGGCTTATCTCTGATCAACCCCCAAGGCCTTAGGTCAGCTCCCTTAGGTTTCTATCATGATTTATTTCAACTTAGTCAAAAAATACAAAATCCAAAAACATTCACAAACCATAAAATCCAAAACATTCTAAAAATAGAAAAGAACAAGGTCTTTCCAAACCAAGTGAACTACAAGCCTCTACGTGTACAATGTAGGAAAGTCTTATCATTGATGACCCCCGAGGCCCTAGGTTAGTCCCATAAAAATAACAAAAACAACATAATAACACCAAAAAAATAAGGACCTATCTCCATCATCACAATCCACCAATAAACTTTTCACTCATAATAAACAAATCGTCATCTTCACCCTTTGACAAAATAGACAAATAAACAAAGCAAACATCAAAAGCTAGAATGTTCAAGCAAAACAATCACAAACATCAGATATGCCTTAACGGATTTGTTAATATGACAAACATGATCAACAACAAATAATAGCCCTAAAACCTCAAACAGATATGGCAAGTGATACTACAACTTGTTTTTATCTTTTTTAGAGTTTTATCTTTCTGGTTTATTTTATTGATTCATTCCCAAGATCTCTCGAGGATGTCCAAAAGGATTTAGAGAAGAAGGAATGAAGGAAATTGAGTGTCATTTTGGTTTTCTATTTGTAAGATGTTTTTGTGATACTATCATGGCGAATACTTGCTTTATTGAGTGTATGAAAGTTGTTTTAAGACAATTCATGTAGCAATTGCATGTTAGGTATTTCATACCTCTCTATGTAACTGGTCCGAAAAGTTTTAACACAACCTAATCAATATTTTAAACAAAATTTTTGTATGTCTGGTATGAGCAAGAATATTCTTTGTATGTTGAGTCAAAGTCCATGAAATGGATACAAATTCACCTTGGTCATTAATACCCTGGTGCATTGTATCTATTTGCTACATCAAATAGGATTGTTCAAAAATGTGAAGCATTCAAGCAAAGTGAAAGTAACTCATCAGCACTAACAATATCAAATCTCTATCCATCATCAAATATTTCTTCTAACTAACATCCATCCTACATCACAATATCATTAGCATCATATGTATCCTGCATCCACAATGTCATCAATACATATCATGATGATAATAAAGCAATCAAAACATCATGTATCATGTATAAGGAATACATCCAACATATAACAACATCATATATCAAAATGATGTATTAATCATCCATCATATACATAATAAAACATCATATGATATAAAATATGATCCATCCATCCATCCACATCATATACCAGAAAAGTACAAAAATGTGTATAAAAATACATCATCATCCATACATCGTCACATAAACATAAAATGACACCGAATCGAAAAAGGTATATCTCATATATATCATCATGGAAACATGTGTGATAGGATAATACAAAATAATACATATATACGAGGCCTTGACTAGGCTGATGAATATATACAAAATCATGTCTATAAAGTCTCTAAATAACAAACATCATAAAGATCAAGTACAAATATGACACTCCCTAGCAGGAAGAGGACTCTATAGACCAAGCTATGGACCACCATTGGATCTAGCTTTCTGATAGATTGCTTACCTGACTTAGCACCACCACCTGTAACACTAGGCTCTCTGAATCTTAGTTGTCATTGTGCTTGAGGAACAAAAGCATCATACAGAGTCTGGTAATATGTATAACTCTGTAATAACTAATCTCGCTTAGCACAAAGACTATCATGCTCTATCTTCAGACTCTCCCTCTCTATGGTAACAACCTGCAACTAGGTCTTGGCAATGAGATTATTCCCAATCTCTGTATCTTGACTCTCAAACTATCTCGTTCTACAGTGAGAGTGACAGTATGTGCTTCTGTAGCATGTCACCACACTATCTCCGTAGCTAATTGTGCACCTCCATCCCTACATGGTGGAGGGGGACCTCAAACCTATCCTTGACCCTGCATTTAATCACCTCGTCCATCTTGGGAACCATCATGTCGAGCCCTACCAAGCTACTCTATTAGAATCTCAAGACTCTTTCTCTTTCCTCGGTGACATCCAATGCCTACTCTACCCATTGTGGGATCACTATGAAGATCTATAAATATCACAAGAACACATCATGCCCACCAATGATCAAAATTGGGAGTGGTACCCAGATTCACTAAACACACTATCCAACCCCATCCAACTAGGGAAAGAGCTTTGAACACAACAATAATAGCATCTTGGTCAGCTTGTAGACCTCATACTCAAACCTCTCTAGTGGTCTAACCAAACTAAGCCTCATAGATTTATGGAAAGTGACCATTTCTCTCTCTAAACTGCCTACATACCCTATCAAGAAGATTCCTCTCCAAAAGAGAGTGAGAGCAACTGATCAACCATCTAATCTATCGACAATATACTAGCTAATCCTTTTAAGGAAAGCTAAGGTGTGGAAAAAACTCTCCTAACGTCAAAACCTTAGGGAAGAATGTAGAGGTGACTTTAAATTTTTAATTAAAGTCCAATTAAGATACACTTGAAAGAAATAACAGTAACAGATAAATAAACATACACAGATGAACACCAGATTTATGTGGGAAAACCCTTACGGGAGAAAAACCCACCACACCAAGAAAAACCCCTTTGTATTATAGTAAATAAATTACATACAGAGTACAGGCTTCACTCTCTGATGTCAATTTACAATAGCAGATTGAAAATCAACCTTGTACAGAACATCTCATTTACAAGACACTCTCAAATTGAATTCACACTAATCACCCATTGAATTCTTCATCCAACCGAACATCATCATCGACTCCTGAGTATATCCATGTCATCCATGATTAGTTGATCTTCCTCACAGGAATGGCCACAATAGTCTAACTTCCAAAGGTTCCCATTCTACTTCTCTGATTGGTCAAAGACACACCATATAGGATAGTCTTCCAATTGATGAAAAAAGCTCAACAACATTCGCATGTCGGTGAGATGCTAACTGTGTCTCCCCGATGCCACAAGACCCAACTGTCAATATCGGCCAGAGTCATCACCTTTGGCAAGAGGTTACACCAAGATCAAAAGTTGTCACTTAGACTCACCCTTGTCACTAAGACCTCATACAAATATCCATTGTAGAAGCATCGTCCAGACCATCGCTATCGGCAAGAGGTAATACCAAACATAAATACATCTTGTGAAGGTCTATCAGCAAGAGTTCTCCTATCACCAAGAGTCTCATCGATCTTTATGTCATACTGATATTCATTGAGCCAAGCTATCGGTGAGACTAACCATGTCACGGAGACTTCATGCTGACAACAAACACATATAACGCTATCAACAAGACTACTGATATCGGTAAGACATCATACTGAACACAGAACAGTCAGAGAGATTACCACTTTCGCCAAGAGGTCACACAAAAGCAATATATCCATCAACAAGAGAAACACTATTGCCAAGAGGTCATACCGATATCCATACCCATCAACGAGACTTACATCTATCGCCAAGAGTTCTTACTAAGCCTCTATGCCTCTCCCCGATGACTCTGAGTGTAACACTATCGGTGAGACATACCATATCGTTGAGACATCATACTAACAACAAACACATGTAATGCTATTAGTAAGACTACTACTATCAGTGAGACATCATACCGAAGCAAACCTTTTTGGCCAAGAGTCTCCCCGATGACTTTGAGTGTATAACCAAACCGTTGGCCATAGATCTTCCCAAGCGGAGAGAGAGAAATGTCACAGCGATAGAAATGTCACAGTGATAACACCAGTTGGCAAGACAGTAGCAATGTCTCGGTGACATGAGCATTCCATAGGGTTAAACAACTGCTAGTCAGCCAGATAGTAAGAATGTCACACCGACTTTGCTCTTACAGGAGTTTCATGCCAATAAGATTGAGGCACATTTTCCAACAATCTCCCACTTAATGAAGATCTTACTGACACCTCTAGAGCACAAAAAAACTATTGAAATTCATGGGCACTAAGGCCCATCAAATTGGCACACCACCTAAACTTGTTTGTACTCACTAGCTTTGTCAATTCATCTACAACATTCTCCAGAGTATCCACTTTTTCTAAAGAAACCTTTCCATCCTCCACCATATCTCATACAAAATGATATTGCATAGCTATATGTTTCGTCCTGGCATGGAAAGTAGGATTCTTTGCCAGATAAATAGCACTCTGATTGTCACAATAAATTGTTATTTGCCTTGCATCAAAACCAATGTTAGAACACAAAAATTTTAACCAGATTGCTTCTTTACAAGTGTGTGTGACTGCCATGTATTCTGCTTCTGTAGTGGACAAAGCAACTACGGCCTGCCACTTACTCATCCAACTAATTGCACCACCATTCAACATGAAAATATATCCACTGGTGGACCTTTTGCTGTCAATGTCCCCTACCCAATCAGAATCCACATAGCCTCGAATACTAAGAGTCCTCTGTGATTCAACCAAATTGCCATGGTAACACAATGCATATTATGAAGTGCCCTTCAAATATCTGAATACTCTTTTAATAGCATCCAAATGTGTTCTGCCAGGATTAGCCATAAACCGACTAAGCACTCCCACTGCTTGGGCAATGTTTGGCCTTGTAAAGACCATTGCATACATTAGACTGCCAACTGCACTAGCATAAGGTACACTGGTCATTTCCTCCATCTTAGTAGGAGATTTTGGATAGTCTTCAACAGATAGCTTCATTCCCTACAAAACTAGAACTAGCTACTTGCAATCAGTCATACAAAATCTCTCTAGAACAGTCTTAATATACTTACTCTGACTGAGCCAAAGTTTTCTACTATTCCTGTCCCTAGTTATTTCCATTCCTAGAATATACCTAGCTGCACCAAGATCTTTCATTTCAAACTTTGCAGACAACTGAGACTTAAGAGCAAAAATCATTAACTTACTATTGCCTATGAACAACATATCATCAACATAGAGAGCAATAATAAGATCTCGATCACTTTCAACTTTGCAATACACACAATGATCAGATTTTGATCTTACAAATCCCAATGACAAAACAAAAGTGTCAAACTTCTGGTACCACATTCTAGGAGACTGCTTTAATCCATACAGAGATTTCTTCAACTTGAAAACTAGTTTTTATTTACCTTTCTCCATAAAGTGCTCAGGCTGGGACATATAAATCTCTTCTTCAAGATCACCATGAAGAAATGTTGTCTTCACATCCATTTGTTCAACCTCTAAGTCATATGCTGTTGCAAGTGACAAAAGGAATCTGATAGATGCCAGCTTAGCTACTAGAGAAAAAATTTATCCATAATCATTCCCTCTACATGGGAATAACCTTTTGAAACCAACCTCACCTTGTACTCTTCCACACTACCATCTAGACCTATTTTCTTTTTAAATACCCATTTGCAGCCAATAGATTTTCTACCTTTAGGCAAGGGCACCAAACTCCAAGTATCATTCTTTTCTAATGATGCCATTTCTTCATTCATGGCTTCCAACCAAGAGTTTGAATCAGACATTCCAAATTCCTCTTTCATAGTCCTAGGCTCATCAGTGCTAGAAATTAAAGCATAGGCACAAGTAGAATCTATCAAAGAAAACCCATACCTATCAGGTTGCTTTCTTTCACGAGTTGACATCCTCACGGGCTGAGGCTGAGGTTCTTCTTCTTCAGAACTTTCAGAACTACTCGAGCTCTCCTCAATTTCAGGTACATTTTGAATTTTGAATTCCTCTTTATCTAGTGTCAGAGGAACTTCAACTACATCCTTTTTGTTTTCTGATTTTGTCTTTGACTGCAGATCCAAGGTAGAAGGCTTCAACTCACAAAAGATAACACTTCTATTGTATAGAACCTTCTCCATATCAAGATTCCAAATCTTGTATCCTTTTATGCCAGCACTATAACCAATAAAAGTACATTTGACAACCTTTTTTTCCAATTTAGATCTTTTCTCATATGGTACATGTGCATATGACTCATAGCCAAAGACTCGAATGTGTCTTAGAGAGGGATTCTTTCTAGACCATGCTTCCAAAGGTGTTTTCTCAACAAGAGCGGAATTCAAAGAATGGTTTATCAAGTAACATGTTGTTGCAACTGCCTTAGCCCAGAACTTCTCTTCCAAGCCAGCACTACTCAGCATACATCATGTTCTTTCCATCACTGTCCTATTGAACCTTTCTGCAACTCCATTTTGTTGTGGAGTGTAAGGTGTAGTTTTATGTCTTTTAATCCCATGATCTTTTTAGTACCTCTCGAAATCATCAGAACAAAACTCACCGCCATTATCAGTCCTTAAACATTTTATTTTTCTTCCAGTCTAATTTTCTACAAGGTTCTTAAATTCCTTAAACCGACTGAACACTTATGATTTACTTTTCAAAAAATAAACAAATGCTCTTCTTGAATAATCATCAATGAACGATACATAGTACTTTGACTTAGACAAAGAAGGAACATTCACTGGACCAAAAACATCATAATATATATAATCAAGCAAACCAGAAGATTTGTGAGGACTAGAATAAAATGAAACACGGTGTTGTTTACCATATATACAATGTTCACAAAACTCGAATTCAAGGTTAAAATCATCAAGCCCCTCAACCAGGTTTTTATTCTTCAATATTTTTAAACCTTTCTCTCCTATGTGGCCTAGCCTATGATGCCAGAGCATAGTCTTTTCTACTGGAAGTTTAACTTCCATAGAGTTTACACTATCAGGAACTTTTACCTTCTTTTCTCCATGAGTAGCTTTCCATGACTTTACAGAGACACTATTATAGTGTACATCATGTGCATCTAGCTTATACAAGGTACCAATTTGAGGACCCCTTGCTAGCACCAAAGAGCCTCTAGTCATCTTGCAGCCATTTCCAGAGAACCTGACTTGCACTCCAATATCATTCAGCTTACTAACAGAAAGTAAATTTTGAGCCAAACCTGGTATATGCATTACATCATTGATTCCCTTCACTCTTCCATCAAGGAATTGAATCCTGACTTTTCCACGGCCAACTATTTCCAAAGATGAATCACTTGCCAAATATACCTTTCCACCATCGTAATTTTCATACTTCGTGAACTAGTCTATATGAGATGTCATGTGGAAAGATGCTCCAGAATCAATCAGCCAGACAACATCTAATGCTTGTGTAGCCAAGGCTACAATGAAGGTATCTGCATCACTCTGAGAAGAATCATTGTCGGAAGAATTCTTCTTCTTCTTCTTTTTCTTCTCTTTGCAATCCTTTTGGACATGACCAGGTTGCCCACAATTCCAGCACATCACCTTGGACTTCTTTCCAGGAGACTTTGATCTCCCTTCTGATTTGGATTTGGACTTTTTGTCCTTCTTCTTGCCTTTTTCTTTCGATATGCCTCTAATAGCAAGAGCCTTCTTCACCATCTCAAAATATTTTCTTCTCATTTCTTCTGATAAAGAAGAAGCAACAACATCTTCCATCTTAAAAGTGGATGTCGTACTCCCAATAGCCATCACCAGGTGATCCTAAGAATCTAGAAAAGAACATAATAACAACATTCATCAATCTTCTTCATCAATCTTCACACCCACAGATGCTAACTAAGCAATCAGCATGTTGAAAGCGTTCAAATGATCAACAACAGATCCTCCCTCCTGCATTCTCAAAGTGTACAACTTCTTCCTCAAGAATAATTTATTCACCAAGGACTTTCCTTGATAAATAGCTACCAGTCTTTTCCACAAGGAAGATGCAGTCTTTTCTTCATGAACATTCAGAAGAACAGAGTCTGCTAAATAGAGCCTTATTAGCCCTTTTGATTTTCTATCTACAAGGTCCCAATCCTCTTGCTTCATGCCTATAGGCTTCGTTCCAAACACAGCAATCCAAAGATCATGATCAACAAACAGATCTTCCATTTTAATTTCCACAACTCAAAATTGCTGCCATTGAATTTCTCAATTTCAATCTTTCCTAACGTGCTTGCCATCTTAACCTGTAATTTGAATTACCAAACTTCTACAAGACTCCCACTGAAACAAAATTGACACAAAAAACCCAATGTACCCACAAGGATAACATAATTGGCCAGGCTTTGATACCACTTGTAAGGAAAGCTAAGGTGCAGAACAAACTCTCCTAATGTCAAAACCTCAGGGAAGAATGAAGAGGTGACTTTAAATTTTCAATTACAGCCCAATTAAGATACACTTGAAAGAAATAACAGTAACAGATAAATAAGCATACACAGATGAATACTAGATTTACGTGGGAAAACCCTTACGGGAGAAAAACCCACCACACCAAGAAAAACCCCTTTGTATTACAATAAACAAATTACATACAGAGTATGGGCTTCACTCTCTGATGTCAATTTATAGTAGCAGATTCAAAATCAACCTTTTACAGAACATATCATTTACAAGACACTCTCAAATTGAATTCACACTGATTACCCATCGAATTCTTCATCCAACCGAACATCATCATTGACTCCTGAGTATATGCATGTCGTCCATGATCGGTTGATCTTCCTCACAGGAATGGCCACAACAGTCTAACTTCCAATGGTTCCCATTCTGCTTCTCTGATTAGTTGAAGACACACCATGTAGGACAGTCTTCCAATCAGTCAAAAACATTCAACAGCATTCACATTTCGGTGAGACACTAACCATATCTCCCTAATGCCACAAGACCCAACTATTGATATTGGCCAAAGTCATCACCTTTGGCAAGAGGTTACACCGAGTTCAAAAGTTGTCGCTTAGACTCACCCTTGTCACTAAGACCTCATACCGATATCCATTGTAGAAGCATCATCTAGACCATCGCTATCGGCTAGAGGTCATACCGAACATAAATACATCTTGTGAAGCTCTATCGACAAGAGTTCTCCTATCACCAAGAGTCTCATCAATCTTTGTCATACTGATATTCATCAAGCCAAGCTGTCAGCGAGACCAACCATGTCGTGGAGACTTCATACCAACAACAAACACACGTAATGCTATTGGCAAGACTACTGATATTGGTAAGACATCATACTGAACACAGAATAGTTGAAGAGACTACTGCTTTCACCAAGAGGTCACACCGAAGCAATATATCCATTGGCGAGAGAAACACTATCACCAAGAGGTCATACCGATATCCATACCCATTGGCGAGACTTACATCTGTCACCAAGAGTTCTTACCAAGCCTCTATGCCTCTCCCCAATGACTCTAAGTGTAACACTATCGACGAGGCATACCATATCACTAAGACGTCATACCGACAACTAACACATGTAATGCTATCAGTAAGACTACTTCTATAGGTGAGACATCATACTGAAGAAAACCTTTTTGGCCAAGAGTCTCCCCGATGACTTCGAGTGTATAACCAAACCGTCGGCCAAAGATCTTCCCGAGTGGAGAGAGATAGAATTGTCATAGTGATAGAAATGTCACAGTGATAACACCAGTTGGCAAGACAATAGTAATGTCTCAGCGACATGAGCATTCCACAGGGTTAAGCAACTGCTAGTCAGCCAGATAGTAAGAATGTCACACTAACTTTTCTCTTATAGGAGTTTCATGCTAGTAAGATTGAGGCACATTTTCCAACACTCCAAATCCTTAGGACAGGCCTCACATTTCATATATGGTCTCCATATAAAAATTGGCATATCACCAAATACATGACACATGTACAAAAGCTCCCCAAGCAAGGTATAATGTAGATAATATCCATAAAGATAAGAGCATGGATCACTAGTAGTAAGATCCTATATACCATCAAGCTGAGCAATTGTGATGTGCTCTCAAGCCCACATATGCAAAAGAGAAACACTAACGGAAATAGATTTCCCACCCCTATATGCAACCCCATGCATATCTTTGTATAGGTGGGCAAGGAAACATGGACCCAATCCATATCTAGTCCCATGCTCAAACATCTCCTTGATACATATACCCCATCCCATGGGGAATTGATTAATTTTCTTATTAGGAACAACCAGCCCCAAAACCAAACTGCAAAGAACAAGGGAAATAGGATTGACACTACCAAAAAACTCAAATAAATCTATCTCAGATTGATCAACCTCCAAATGTCTCACACCAAGTACACAACAAATAGCGCGTGTTCCCTAATAAACATGATAGGTAACCAACTCTCCATGGATGGTTATGCGAAGGATCCTCCACACATCCTCAAGAGTGATGGTGGTCTCCCCTATAGGTAAATGGAATGAAGAAGTCTTTAAATTCCATCGCTCCACAAGTGTGATCATTATCACAGTGTGACATCAAATGGGAGGCATGTAACAAATGTGATGTAGCCTGACCACATCTAGAAAATCTCACTCCAATACATTGAAACCAACAATCAATTAAATAAATCTCAGGATCATCACTCCCTCAACTGTAGTGGTTTAAGGACCACCTGCAATCAATCAACCCATGATGTCAAGGGTTCACTCTAAAAACACAAAACAAAATGAAAACGATGAATAAACTTAGGGTTCCAAAAAGTAAAAAAGAAAAAAAAAATAGCAAAAGCGATGAAGTTTTGAAAAAAGCAAAGAAAATAGGAAATTACGAGGAAATTTTAGCAAAAGTGATGAGGAATATTAAGAGCGAAAAATTCAAAAGCACAAAATTTTTGCAAGGGTACAAATTTATCACAAAAGTGCAAAAAATGAGGAAGAGCAAACAAAAGCAAAAATTTATAGCAAAAGAAAATTACAAAAGTAGAAAAATAGGTCAAAGGTGCAAAATGAAGTCAAGTGCGCAAAAGAATATCAAAAGTGAGCTTTCCAAAATGATAAAAGCGTTGAAACCATTTCAAAAGTGTTAAAACCCTAAATCCTACACTTTTGACTTGTTGGACTTTAAGCATTAATTATAGGAACACATAAAGATGAAAATGAGAATTGAGTACTCTTGAACCATGTTTGCACAATGTGCAGCTCCCCGAATCAACACCATAGCTCCTCAACAACTGACAACACAAGAAATCCAAAGGAAAGAATTCTCTATAGGATCAAAATGCAAATGGGGTAATTAGAACCCTAATTACCTATTTTAACCCTCCAAAACCCTAATTTTTACCTAGGAAACCCTAATTTATACTTAGGGAACCTTCCTATGTTTAAACTAAGACTTACTGGGAACATTTAAACTAGAACGAAAGACCTATAGACTTAATTTTTCATCCTAAACACATTTAAACTAAAATACAATAGTGTCGTGAGCCTAACCTCAAAATGGAAATTTTTGGCCAACCTCTC
Source organism: Sequoia sempervirens (assembly GCA_007258455.2). Lineage (NCBI taxonomy): Eukaryota > Viridiplantae > Streptophyta > Pinopsida > Cupressales > Cupressaceae > Sequoia > Sequoia sempervirens. The sequence goes on along the minus strand of VDFB02000017.1, from coordinate 307,268,596 downwards.
AAGGGGGCAACACATAATCCTACCATCATTCCACTGACTACTAGGGCACAATAGGGCATAATTTTTTTTCAAAATCTTGATTTTAACATTGAATTTTTGAAACAAAGAAACTCATACTTTGTATCAAAGAGGGGGAAAATGTAGACATTTAAAATTGACCTAGCACTTACCACACACCTAAAATGACATGTTTGCATCATCAACATCATTATCATTGAATATCACTGCATTTCACATCAAAAGCCCTAATTTCTCCTATTAATTGAATAATACGACATTATTTAATTAATTCACTTTTTCATCATTTTTGACTAATTAAATAAATTTCATTTATTTAATAAAGTCCTAAAACCCTATTTCTACTATTAATTGAATAATACAAAATTATTTAATTAATTCACATTTTATCATTTTTTGACCAATAAAATAAATTGCATTTATTTATTAGTCCTAATCTCACTTTATTTCTTCCTAATTAGTTAAATAACACCAATTATTTAATTACATTGCTAATTCACTTTATTCCCCTAAGTTGATTGAATTATTAAAATCATAATAATTTAATTAACTCAATTTCCCTCCAAATTTGAATAATTTGAATAAACTATTCAAAATATTATCAAAAATCAAATCAAACTAATGCAATTTTTTTTGCAAAATTCAAACTTGATTTGCACATTCAACTCCAAAAGGAATTAATTAAATAAATCAATTAATTAATCATTCTCAACCACTTTCCTGATTGAATAAATTATGAATCACTGATTGCTCAATCTAATTACTGGCTAATCAATTTAATTCCTAATTGATCAATCTAATTCTTGATTGATCAATCTAATCCCTTACTGATCAATCTATGTCCCTAAATGATCAATATACTCCTCAATCACACTAATCATGCAATCAATTTGTATAGATTATGCCAATCTAAATCCTCTCAACTTTTGGCTGTTAATCAAGATATTCTACCACACAATCCTGATCATCCATTTCAAATCACAATTTCTATATAACAAACCTCTTTCCTCACAAAAAAGGATCGAAGAAACAACATACCTCATGAAACAAAGTAATGCCAAATTGATATTGGCAAAGCTTCAACCAAACATCTTCGATCAAATGCACACACTCTTCAAGGCTCTCACACACAACAATGGAGGCTTCGTAGTGATATGAACAACCCAACATCTTGTGAATACACTCCGACATGGGATAATAATGCTATTCTATTTATGAATTAATGTATTCTTTCATCTCTATATTTTTTTTCATGAATTTAGTAATAGTTTAGTTTCATTTCATGAGTGAAGGAATGAATCTAGATCATTGTTTTGGATTATATTAACTTATATTCTTTGTTTTGATCTTATTTACACTCCCATATTTCCCCCCTCACACAGACATATTCTTTCTTTTTGTCTTAATGGTTGCCTTGAACAACTATTCACTATAGTCCAGTAGTTTATGTTCATATAGATTTCTTTCTTTCTTGATAGTTTTTTTTATATTTTATTTCTTTGAACATCTATTATTGTAATTTGTTTAGTGACATAATCTTTATGCATTAGCATGTAAGTTTTGTGTCATATATGCATTGGTTTTTTAACATATGCACCATCATCATTAGTAGGAGTCATCCTTTGAGAATTAAAAAATGGATTAAGCTTTTGAAACAAAAATATTGCATAACATGTTTGTTGTCCATGCAAATTATTGTTAATCAAAAATAAATTTCTTAGGTAACTATCAAACAATATGCAATAATTGTTAGAGTAAATAGGAAAATCACTTTATAATTAATTAATTCTTGAGCCCTTTTTACTTTATTTACTAAAGCTAAAATTTAAAAAATATATATATTATTATATTGAGCCTTTTTTAGGTCATTTTGTCTCATAACATAGGATGAGGACACTTGTCATGATCCAATATAATCCTCACCTAGGGTTTCATCTAAGGTTTGATTTTTTATTTTATAAGCATTTATTTATACGTTGTAATCATCTAGGTTAATCCAATTATCAATTAAAAATAGAAAACATATCAGATGCTTCTTTGGATTAATCTCTTCTCAAGATTTCATATCACAATCATGGTTTTCTCTCTATCCATATGATGGGAGTTTTGGTTGCAAGTGATTTATAGGAGTTGTGGGGTTCACTATCAACTCCAATATGGTATTAGAATACTAGATCTATTGGTTCCTATCTATATTTTGAGAGATCCAACCTTGAGAAAAAATTGTCTCAACTTGGAGTGAAACAAACATCACTTTTGAGACCAAAATAGCCAAAAACCTTAAGATTGTCTTTTCAAATGCTCAAATTTGAGTAGTTGAAAAAAGTATATTTTTTTGAGTTGCATAGATCTTGAGGAAAAATTTTGTACAATCATATGAAATAAATATGACCATACAGTCATCCGAATTTCATAGGCCCTGCATCACTCTACAAAAAAAATGGTGATCAAGTCAAAAAAATTATGCCATTTGTAAGTTTGTACGGTGATGGAAGGGTTTTAATTATTAGTAGCACTGAGGTACAACCCTATACACTCTACTATTGTACTCAACATTAACTACAAGGATTTTTTTTATAAAATCTCAATAATACATATATAATTCCAATGAAGATTACAATCACCGATAGAGATTAAAATCACCAATGGAGATTAAAATCATTGATGATGATTCATACCCAATGACAATATCACCAGCTTCAAGAAATCCACCAGGCCACCATAAAACACATATAGTGGAAAAAAAAATCTAATGGTAGATCACATACCTATCAACTACCCTATTACATCACTAATGGCTATTTTTTGACAAATCCCATGCTAGTGAATCCAGTCTAATCAGAAACATTTTCTTAGCATAGAGTTCAACAAAGAGGGAATATCCCTACAAAACTAGAAAATTCCAAAAACTCAAAAATGATGATTAAATTTTTCATAATCACATTCTATTAATTGGTGACTTAGGAGGTATATATCGACAAATTTAGCATATCACAAAACTTGCATTTTTTTTTACTTGAAGGAAAATTTTAGTGGGTTTTAGAATATTCTACTACTTGCATAATGATGATATCAGTGTGACATCACAAATACCTTTGTAGGCCCCCTCTTAGCCCTAATTTTTCATAAGCAAGTTATTTTTTCTTTTTACATATGAAGTTGAAATTGGGAAAATGAGATATTGTCAAAAAGTTGGTTTTATGTAATTTCTAGTGGTGTAGGTCTTATCATCATATTTTTTCTAGTACAATTTATCACCTACTAAATTTATATCATCATTTTTGGATTTTTGAGCTCAAACTTTTCACGTGTATCCCCAATTTTCATGATTTTTGTGGTATTGGAAAGGTATTTTAGAGTTCTTCAAATATACCATGCACTTTTTTAGAATTTTACCTAGGTATTTTTTTGTGATTTCACATTCTTGACAATTACTTGGATGTCTTGGCACTTGGAAATGATCTATTTTCATGAGATGACTTCATCTGATTTGCTTTACATGCATCAAGGTTATTAGTCTCTAATTTTATCATTTTTGGAGGTATCGTAGGTTTTTTTATTCATACTTCTCTAGTCACCCTAGAAAAGGATAATTATGAGTCTTGGAAAAATGAAATCCTGACACATCTTAAGTGGATTGATCCTTTTCCTTATTTTTATGGACTCGTACCTACACCAAGTACACCAAGGAGTAGATCAAATTTGGGTAATATTATTTATCATGTTTTAGGATTGATTTGTTCTAGTGTTGACCATGACAATATGTGTGTTGTATCAAATATTGATCATCTCCACACACTTTGGAATCAACTCTAGGAGATCCATGGATACCTTCACATCTCTCAATTAATAAAGGATCATGCTACAAATTGTCTCATTCCCCTTGATTATGTATATTGAATACCCTTTTATGATGATGCTTTGAATGAGTTTGATTATATCATAAGTCTTGCATGTTTTGATGGCTCAAAGACGTGTATTCATGTTTTCAATATTCACATGAAGACACAATATCCATATTCTATTTTTCCTAACCAACTTGGGTTTTCCACATATATGCCCCCTATTAATTAAGTGCAACAAGACATTCATCATCTTCTAGACACAACTACTTGGGATTCAAATCTTGAAGACATATCATACTTCTTTGTGGAGTATCATATTATAAATTTTAAGAATTACTTTGAGTAAATTCATATCCTCTTTCATGTTAGCCACGTCATTTTTATCAACCCATCATTACAGCCATTGCAACTTATTCTACATCAATCTTCACAAGATTTTGGATTGACATTATCTCTCTCCACCATGTGGACATTTGAGTACTTTTAATAAGCATGCATCATTTAGATTTGGGTTCCCTATTCATTTAGCTTATGGGAAGGGATTCACCAATCACCAGTGGATCTGTTTCTTTGTAAGGGGAGCAATGTTGTTTGTAGGTAGTGGATTGTGTTATGTCTTCAAGCTTTCGTCATTGACACATGAGCTACTTTTTTATGCGGTATATTCATATCCTCATTTTATCTCTCCTATTGGGGTGACATTCATTGTACTTGTGTGATAGAATAAATCATTGGGGTTCATATTGATTCCCCCTATCCTTCTTTTACTAACTTGCATTTATTTAATTTCTCTTTTTTTGAGAGGATTTTTTTTCCCATGATATTTTTTCCTTTTCTATGGTTATGAGAGACTATTTTATTTGTGCATGGGTGCCTCATAAGGCCTTGTATTTGGGACCCATACATGCATCTAAAATTGCATTCATTATTATTTTTTGAGCTACTCCCTAAGTTGTACTTAAGGGGGTGTTAGAGTAAATAGGAAAATCACCTAATAATTAATTAATTTATAGGCCCCTTTTACTTTATTCACTTAAGATAAACTTAGGAAAAAATTATTAGATTGAGCTATTTTTAGATCATTTTGTCTCATAGAATATGATGAGGAAAATTTTCATGGTATAATCTAATCCTCACTTATTATTTCATCTAGGGTTTTCTTTTTCTTTATAAGCATTCATTTATACATTTTAATCATCTAGTTCAATCCAATTATAATTCAATATAGAAGGAATATTATATGGTTATTTGGATCAATCTCTGCTAAGGTTGCATAACTTAATCATGGATTTATCTCTCTCAATGTGATAGGAGTTTTGTTTCTTGGTGATTTCTAGGAGTCGTGGGTTTCATTATCAACTCCAAAAATAATAAGTTCAAGATTTATCTCTTTATACATTCAATTGGGAAAAAATAAGGTACGTATACATTAAGCTTGTTGGAAACATGAGCATGATTATGTATGGTGTTTTCATTGATGGAACCAAATGTAGAAGTGATGGTGCATTTGTATGTATATAGTCCAGAGAATTTCAAAGAAGACCAAGTGTTTGTGTGAAAACTACCTTAAGTCCCAAACTAGGATAGTAAGTAACAAACGGTTTAATGGTCTGCATTATTTCTCTTTGTATCATCATGTCATGTGGTTTTGAGGTAATAATGGTATGAATTGAAGGTATCTATATCTGAATTTTTAGGGTTCCATGTCTTTCACAGTTAAAGATATTGATGATGGAGTATCAGGCTTGGTAGAAGCAGAGTTACAGGTGCAAAGTGTATATTGGAATTCTCTCCATTTCACCTTGGATGACTATTATGTTGTGTGGTTTTGAGGAAGTGTTTGAGGATATCAAAAGTGTATGCACTCCAAGTATCAATTGATTTATTGGTCTACATGTCGAGTTGTGGATGAACAGTTGGTTCATTAAGTTGTTGCTTCACCAATTTTGTTGTGTGATGTTGACCTAAGGATTTTGGGGTTGTGCAGAGTTGAATTGTGTAAAGAATGGATTCAAGGGAGTAATTATAGGTAATGCCAACCTATTTTTGTGAAGAAAACATTTTTTTTCCTTTTGCAAGGTGTGTGTGATGAATTTTTAGGCCAACATGTCACGGTGTTACATGGTTCATATAACTAGGCTAACCTAATTAATGTTGTGGATGTTTGTGGTATATATATAAGGTCAATTCAGTGTTGTGATGAAGATATAAGATACAAATGAAGATGTGATGTAGATTGGAGTGAAAAATGAGATAGTGGTGAAATATGAAGAGTGTAAAGTTAATTTTTTGAGCTTAATTGGAACTATATCTTCAACATGTTGCATATGCATTGTTTGCAGTTCAAAATTTGGTAGTGAGCTATTCTTTTATTCTCTTTTCTATTTTGTATAGTGATTCCTTTTGGAAGTGAGCCTTTATTTTTGGATACTGACTCCTTGGATAGTGAGTCCTCTATTTTGTAATCTATTGTAATTGGTTATAATATATTGTGAGCTAATCCTCACCGTGATTTTCCCTTCCAAGGGTTTTCCATGTAAATATAGTGTTCTTGTGTTTATTGATGTGATGCATTCTTTAATTTTTCTTTTCACTTATGAAATTTTGATGAGATTATTTGAATACATGTTTAAGTTGATGAATTTAATGAATTTCAATGAATATAGATTCACCCCCCTCTCTCAGTATTTTGGGTGTTCAACAATTGGTATCAGAGGAAGGTTCCTTCATTTGGATTAACAATTGAGGTAGATCTTGGAGGTTCAACACATGGAAACTAGGAGGTATCATATCTCTCCAAAATAAATTATCATGGAAGGGTTTGAAGAAGGAAAATCTAAAAGGAAAATTAGACTCCAAACAATGCTAAAAAGAATAATGATGAACAAAGGAAGACTGGAGATAAGAAAAGCAATATCAAACATTTTTGAAACTAGAAGAAATATTTCAAAAGACCACCTATCAGACGACCAACTGCACAAAGCTACCCATATTTTAATGGTTACTATTATTCTTGCAAAAAAATTGGACATAGAGTTGTAGCGTATAGAAGAAAAATGAATAAAAAATTTGAATCATTTTATGTTTAGTACTATAAATGAAATAGATTTGGCCATAAGGATAGTGATTGCAGAAGTGAGCTGATGAATGGTTACAATAATGGTATGATGTTCCAATCATTTAATGGTTACTACTATACATGCAATGGGTTTGGGCATAAGGATTTTGAATGTAGACCTAAAATGGAAAGAAGTAAGATTTTTCAGCAAAAATGTGTTATGTCATAATTACAATAAACCAAGACACATATGCAAGTTTTATAGAAGTTTGTGAAACCCTCTGATACACAAAAGAAGATTGATCTAGTAAAGAAGGTTGATTCGGTTGAGATGAAGAAAGAGATTAACAAGATATGGAATAAAAAAGGAAGAGAATGAGGTGAAGAATGAGTCTATTCCAAATCTTGGTGCAAATGTTTCATCTGGAAACTAGATATAGAGCATTGGCTCAAGGGGAGTTTTAGCATAAACCTTTCTAGCTGCCAACCAAAGGTGGAATGATGATATCTTCAACATACTCATATATGTGTAGTTTTATATGCTTGATCTATTGGTGAAATCTCTAGTAAGAAACATCTTGTTGTAGAGATTTGCAAAAAAATTTGTAGTGCCTATGATGATATAGTAAGGGTTTGATATATTTTTGACCTTTCTTTGCTACAATTAATGTGCATATTAGGTCACTGGAAAAGGTTTTATATTTCATTATGCATATTCAAAATTTATTTGTGTTCGAGCATCTAAAGAGGAGATTATAGAAAAAGATATCTAGAGAATTTGTGAACTATTGAGTGAAACCCTACAAGGGAAGATCCACAAGGTATTTACTATTTCTTGCAAATCCTTGGTTCAAAAAGGTTCAAAATGTTTATTCCTCAAGATATTGATGTACTTGAGAGACCAAGACCTAAGTTCAAGAAACAACCATACAAATCAATGAAAACAAATATTAAAGGTGGATTTTCTAGGGTTCCTAGTGGTGTAATGCACATAGAGGATGTGCATATATACATTCATATGAAGATGAAAGAGTATGATAACTTGAAGATGGCATAATTTAGAGAAAATTTTCTAACTAGAGATGATTTTAAGCTAAAACAAGAGAACTCCAACATGACAGAGAAGAAATTGGATGTGTGGAACGAGTTTCCCAATTTCTACTATGAAGATGAGTGGGTGAAGTATGTCTTGAGAAAAATTCATGTGGTTATACATGTTGCACATGATCACTAAAGATGCAATTGGGGATTTCATTGGTTTGTACTCCACTGGACTAGTTCTGGCATTGAAGGAGGTGAAGAATGAGGTGGTGATGAAGCTCACAAGCGTGAAGTTTGACAAGTGTGTCCTAATGGTGAATGAAATTGAATATTTGACAATCAAGTATGCTTCTATCTTGATTGGTTATAAGATATTCTTCACAAATAGAGAGAATTTTGTCTCTACCACTACAATACACATGGCTCACTAGATGGTGAAGAAAGGGATATACATTAATTTGTGTGAGCTCTTGAGATTGGAATTGTTGGAGAATCTACAAAAGACAAAAGAGTCAAGGTACCATTTCCAGTATGGTACCCTAATTATTTTCTTATTATTTTAATTTCTAAATGAAGTGTCTGGAGAAAAGAATGTTATATGGAATGATAGTGTTCTGGTAGTTGTACAAATTAGAGATCACTTAAGGAGATCTACAAATTTCAAGTCTTAGAATTCAGCTTTGTGGGGTATTTTCAAGATTTTTCAAGGTCGAATGCAAGAGAGATATAGGATTCTAGAAAGTGTTGTGAATAAATACAAGAATGACATAACATTTATGGTTAGCAAAGACTATTGCTATATGGAAGAAGTTGAACCTAGAATAGTTTAGGTTTCAAAACATGGTTATGAAGTAACAAAAGCTAAACTTACTAGCCTTATAGAGGTTGTATTGAGTAAACCTAGAGATCTAGTAGTGGATAGGTTTGGTACTTATGAAAAAAATTGATAGGGAGGCTACAGGAAGCAGTCACAGATTCCTGGAGGCTGCAGGAATCAATCACACTGTTTTCAAATGCTGCAGGAAGTAATCACAGATTCCTGTGCTAGGCCTTTTCATAGACCTCCTTGCTGAAATTTATGTTCCACCCTAACCTATAGGAACTCTACATTGTCTAAGTTCCCCTGGTTCTCCTACCAACCTCACTATCTTGTCAAGTTTGCAACTACCAAGCCAAATCTTGGTGCTAGGACTCCTTTCTTTCTTAGCCTTTTATGCATCCAAAATGACTAATCCTCCCTCAATACAAGAATGAATCTTGCAGGGGTGAGGGAATGTTTTCCAAAACTCCAAAACAACCTCCTAGGTTTTCTGGAACTTCACTTAGACTCCATCTTACCAACACTTGCATGAAGCCTATTCCATAGGTTTTGCTCTTAAGCCACTATTTGGTCTCTGAACAGGGGTAAATTGCTTTTCCCTCCTAAACCCACCAAAGAAATGTGGTTCTTGGCTTAGGAAATGTGTTTCCCCTATCTACACCTTCAATATTTCTAGGGTCTTGGCTCTGTCCAAGCCGTACTTTTCCCTCATGCAAACACTGCCCAGAAAACTAGGGTTTCTAACTGTCCAGAACCAGTTTTAGGACTGGTGAAAAGTTATCCTCCTAAACGGATTGTTGGGATCTCATCCTTGGTACCATATATGGCCAAGACCTTTCCCTAAATTCTCCAAAAATAATTTTTTGAAAATATTTTCTCCCCTGCAAGTTATCAACGTTGTACTGCAGCTTTTCCTAGTCGGGCTCTTCTCTGGCTCGCCTAGGTCAAGGCTTTTCTCATAACTCCTGAAACCAAAGAAAACCTAACACCTACCACTAAAATATGTATAGATATGGAGCCTAACCATGTTCCCAAAAATTCCATACTTCCAGGTATGGAGGGAATGCAGCCTAGAACTCCATTTTTACATAGTTCCAATCAAAACAGCAAATAAGGGAAAAAACACATAATTTACAAGAATGTGTGAAAATGATGAAACAACTATCAAATGTGCCAAAAAAAAACTTCCAGAGGCTTCTCTACATGCTAAAAAAACCTACAAAATGCCTCTTTTAATTCATTTAACTACTGTCATGCAAACAAGAACTGAAAAATAGAAAAATAAGACAAGAATGTTGTTTTCTTCAGTTTCTGGAAAAACAGTCCATACAAAGAACTTTTAACCAACCAAATAGGTCGTGGAATGCCTTAAATATGCCTCCCCAACAATTTAGGTTCTTGGGTCGAGGCTTAAATGACCTAAAAATGCCTTTTTGTAATCCCGTTGTGTTTTCAGACATTTAACAATTTTTCACTATTTAGCAAAGTGGGCCTCTAAACTCATTGGAATCTTGACACCCTCTTTTCCAAAGACAAAAAACAACCCTAATCACTTAAAATAATGGTCAACATGACCTTATGATAGCACCACAAAATTAAAGAACTCAAAAACAAAATAGTCCTTTGCCTAGTGCTCCTACACCATTCTCCCCCTCTCAGCACAAACAACTAAGGAATTGTGGGAGAGATCAGAGACATATCAATGCCTTGCTTCTTAAAATATACTTCTTCTACCCAGGTAGCTTCAGATTCATGCTTATCCTTCCATTTGACAAGATGCTCCATGTACACCTTGTGCCTTGTAGTCTTTTTCACTCTTGACTCCAAGATCTTTTCTGCTTGCAGCTTGTCTGGAGTTGGTATGGACATGTTGCTGATATCCTTGAAGACCTCCTTACTATCTTGAACCAGATCCTTGACTGTCCCTTTATATTTGATCAAATCAGCAACATTGAAAACTGGAGAGATTCCCAAATCTGATGGTAATTCCACCTTATATGCATTCTTGCTATATTTGGCCAATACCTTGCATGGACCGACTCTTTTCATCTGTAACTTGGTTTCCATTCCCTTATGCAATCTGGATTTGTTGAGGTGGACCATAACATAGTCCCCAACTACAAATTGTACATCCTTCATTGACAAATCAACATTCTCCTTCAACTTTTGAGTTGCTGCAGTAACTGTCTTCTTGACCTGCTCATGAATCTCCTTCATGGTCTGAGTGAAGTCTTCAGCATGTCCACTCCTATTCTCCATTGATCCAAGGTCTCTGAGTTCACAAATACCTCTTGGGTGCATCCCATACACAACCTCAAAAGGACTCTTTCCTGTAGTTCTATTGACACTATCATTATAAGCATATTCAGCTTGAGAAATCACCATATCCCAGGTCTGTCCATATTCCTTGGTTAGACACCTTAAAATATTACCTAGCACTCTGTTAACCACCTCTGTTTGACCATCGCTCTAAGGATGGTAAGCTGATCCAAATGATAGATTTGTACCCAATCTGCTCCATAGAGTTTTCCAAAAATGACTCATGAACTTCACATCCCTGTCTAATACAATGCTCAATGGCAATCCATGGATTCTCACAACTTCCCTGAAGAAAAGATGGGCTATGTAACTTACATCATGTGTAGTCTTGCATGGAATAAAATGACTCATCTTACTAAATCTATGTACCACAACATAAATACTGTCAAAACCAGTCTTGGTCTTAGGAAGACCTACCACAAAATCCATGCTCACACACTCCCATGGTCTATTTGTAATGGGCAGGGGTTGATACAAACCAGCATTGTTAGCTCCCCCTTTAGCTTTCATGCATACAACACACTGTTCCACATATTTTCTGACATCTCTTGCTAACTTAGGCCAGTAATAGAATCTTTCAACTAGCTCTAAAGTTTTACTAATACCAAAATGCCCACTAAGACTGCCATTATGTTTCTCTTGAATCAGATTTTCTCTCATTGACCCTCTTAGAACACATAACTGATTACCCTTAAATAACAGTCCATTTTGTAGTGTATACTCAACAAACTGACTATGAAAATGATTCTCAAAATCAGAACATACCTTGTAGGCTTCTGAAAAGTCTTCATCCTCACCATAGAGGTCTTTGAAACACTCTATTCCAATGCTCTTTAGTTGTATTTCCTGCACTATCAGCAACCTTTTGCTTAATGCATCTGCAACCTTATTCATTTGTCCCTTTTTGTGCTTGATAGTGAATGTGAAAGCTTGGATGTATTCCATCCATTTCAAATGTCTATTACTCAGCTTCTCTTGGGTATTGATGTAACTAAGTGCCTGGTTATCCGTGAAAACCAAAAACTCTTTGGGTAACAAATAATGCCTCCACTTCCTAAAGGACTGCACTAAAGCATATAATTCTAGATCATAGGCAGAGTACTTTTTCTTAGCTTCATTGAGCTTTTCACTAAAGAAGGCTACAGGCCTACCTTCTTGACTAAGTACTCCTCCTACAGCTACTCCACTTGCATCACACTCAACTGTGAACAACTTGTCAAAACTAGGCAACAACAGAATAGGTTGGGTTGCCACCTCTTGTTTCAGTTTTTCAAAACCTTTATCAGCCTCTTGAGTCCATTTAAACTTTTTTTTCAGACCACCTTTAATAGTATCTAGGACTGGTGCACATATACCACTGAAATTCCTTATGAATTTTCTATAGAATTGAGCCAAACCATGAAAACTCCTTACCTCTGTTGCTGTGGTTGGTGTGGGCCAGTTTAGGATGGCTTCCACCTTACTTGGATCCATCTTCAACGTTCCTTGGGATACTAAAAAGCCTAGATACACAAGCTCTTGTTTGAAGAACTCACACTTCTCAAGGTTAATGGCCAACTGTTCTTCTTGCAGCCTTTTAAGTACCATCTCCACATGCTTGAGGTGTTCTTCTGTCTTACTGAAAATCAGTATGTCATCAAGATAGACTACTACAAAGATCCCTATAAAATCCTTAAGCACCTCATTCATTAGTCTCATGAACATGCTAGGGGCATTTGAGAGGCCAAATGGCATCACTTTCCACTCATATAAGCCATCATTTGTCTTAAAAGTTGTCTTCCATTCATCACCCTCCTTGATTCTGATTTGATGATAGCCGCTCTTAAGATCTAGCTTGGTGAAGAATTTTGCACCTCCAAGGCAATCCATTAAATCTTCTATTCTAAGAATAGGGAATCTATACCTAATTGTAATTCTATTAATTGCTCTAGAATCAGTGCATAATCTCCACTTACCACCTTTTTTTGTTTCCAAAACCACCGGGACTGCACAAGGGTTGATGCTCTTTTGGATCAATCCTTGATTCAACAATTCTTCCACTTGCCTAGCCACCTCTTGGTTCTACTCAGGTGTAAGCTTGTATGCTGCTTTGTTAGGCAATGAGGCTCCAGGTATAAAGTCAATTTGATGACTTATTGCTCTCTTGGGTGGTAGAGTTGATGGTGTTCCATCACTCACTATGCTCTTGTATTTGTCAAGCAAGTTTTGGACTGTTGCTGGTAATATTGTCCTTTCAGCATTTTCTTCCTCTTTGGACTGCATCATGACCACATATCCTTCATTCCCTTGGTGTAGGTCCTTAAGGAATTCCTTGCCACTACTCAACATAATGTTGGGTACCTTTGACTGTCCTTCATCTTCCTCTGTCAATGCCTGCAACTTGAAGGTTCTTCCATCCTTCTTGAATGAAATGGTGTTCTCTTTCCCATCATAGATGGCACTTTTTTCATATTGCCAAGGTCTGCCCAGTAGCAGATGGCATGCATCCATGGGTAATACATCACAAACCAACTTGTCTTTATAACCTCCAATTGAAAATTCCACTGTTACTTGCTCATTCATCAAAACACTCTGCCCTTTATTCAGCCATGTGACCTTGTAGGGGTTATTATGGGGTACTTTCTCCAATTTCAGCTTTGTTACTGCCTCCTCAGAGATTATATTATCTTTTGAACCAAAATCTACAATGACTTTGCACACTTTTCCAAGTATCTTGCACCTTACTCTAAAAAGAGCTCTTCTTTGCTTAGGTTCCTCTTTGATTGGCTGCCTGATCAAAACTCTGTTAAACATCAGATTCTCTCCAATTTCATATTCTATATGACTGATATCATATGCTTTAGGACTCATGGTGTCCTCTTGTGCATAGGCCACTCTCTTTTCATTTCTAGAAGAGGATGCTTTCTCCGGGCACCTATAAGCAGGGTGACCTAGTTGGTTACAATGATAACACTTCATGTTTGCAAAGTAAGAATTACTCCTACCTGCTCCTCTTCCTCTGTTTGAACCTCCTTGAGGTCCTCTCCCTCTGTTAAATCCTCCTCTTGAAGATGTTTCACCTCCATGCTCAGCAAGTTTTGATTCTCCTTGGTTCCTTTGATCATTACCTCTACCTTGGTAACCTCCACGCTGTCCTCTTTGATCTCTACCTTTTCCTCTGCCTTTGGAAGACTGATCATGCTTTCTTTTGTTCCTTTCCTCAATCTTTATAGCCAGCTAATAACATTGGTGTATTGTTTTAGGACTCAAAAGAGCCATCTCTTCTTGGATGTTCCACTTCAAGCCATTAAGGTATCTAGCCACCTTTAGGTTCTCATCCTCTGTCATGTTAGATCTTAAACAAAGCTTTTGTAACTCTTCAGTATAGGTGTTGACATCTTGGTCTTTCTACCTTAGACTTTTCCTCTTCTTGTAAAGCTGAATCTCATAATCATCTGGCATGTAGGCTTCCTTCACCTTAGCAACCATTCCTTTCCAAGTTGATATGGGCTGCTTACCTTCTTTTTCCCTTTCAGTCTGTACAAACTTCCACCACGTCAAGGCTGATCCTCTCAATCTTGACTTAGCAACCTTCACCTTCTGAGCTTCAGTTACTCCATCACACTCAAAGTGATTCTCCACACCTTCTATCCAATCCATGACCAAATCAAGATCCATCTTTCCACTAAACAGTGGTATTCCCTCAAGTCCTTTTCCACTCAAGGCTTTTAATGCTTTCAAGAAAGGCTCCTCCTCCAAAATAGGGTCAGGTGTAGGGACCTTGTCCTCCTCTGCAATCTCTTCTTCCTTTGGTACTATTCCTTCCAACCTTGCATCATTCAATGCTTTCTCAAGTTGCTCTATTCTTTCCTTTAACAACCTGTTATCCTCCTCTTGTCCTTCAACCATCTTGGCTAATTGTGCATTTGTCACCATGGTGGGAGTTTCACTTGACTCAACTTCTGAAATATAAGCTACTTCCCAAATCTTTTTCTTGCTCTGATACCAATCTGATAGGGAGGCTACAGGAAGCAATCATAGATTCCTGGAGGCAGCAGGAATCAATCACACTGTTTTTAGATGTTGCAGGAAGTAATCACAGATTCCTGTGCTAGGCCTTGTCATAGACCTCCTTGGTGAAATTTTTGTTCCACCCTAACCTATAGGAACTCTACCTTGTCTAAGTTCCCCTAGTTCTCCTGCCAACCTCACTATCTTGTCAAGTTTGCAACTACCAAGCCAAATCTTGGTGCTAGGACTCCTTTCTTTCTTAGCCTTTTATGCATCCAAAATGACTAATCCTCCCTCAATACATGAATGAATCTTGCAGGGGTGAGGGAATGTTTTCCAAAACTCCAAAACAACCTCCTAGGGTTTCTGTAACTTCACTTAGACTCCATCTTACCAACACTTGCATGAAGCCTATTCCATAGGTTTTGCTCTTAAGCCACTATTTGGTCTCTGAATAGGGGTAAATTGCTTTTCCCTCCTAAACCCACCAAATAAATGTGGTTCTTGGCTTAGGAAATGTGTTTCCCCTATCTACGCCTTCAATATTTCTAGGGTCTTGGCTCTGTCCAAGCCATACTTTGCCCTCATGCAAACACTACCCAGAAAACTAGGGTTTCTAACTGTCCAGAACTAGTTTTAGGACTGGTGAAAAGTTATCCTCCTAAATGGATTGCTGGGCTCTCCTCCTTGGTACCATACGTGGCCAAGACCTTCCCCTAAATTCTCCAAAAATAATTTTTCAAAAATATTTTCTCCCCTGCAAGTTATCAATGTTGTACTGCAGCTTTTCCTAGTCGGGCTCTTCTCTGGCTCACCTAGGGCAAGGCTTTTCTCATAACTCCTGAAACTAAAGAAAACCTAACACCTACCACTAAAATATGTACAGATATGGAGCCTGACCACGTTCCCAACAATTCCATACTTCCAGGTACCGAGGGAATGCAGCCTAGAACTCCATTTTTACACAGTTCCAGTCAAAATAGCAAATAAGGGAAAAAACACAGAATTTACAAGAATGTGTGAAAACGATGAAACAGCTATCAAATGTGCCAAAAAAAAACTTCCAGAGGCTTCTCTACATGCTAAAAAAACCTACAAAATTCCTCTTTTAATTCATTTAACTGCTGTCATGCAAACAAGAACTGAAAAATAGAAAAATAAGACAAGAATGTTGTTTTCTTCAGTTTCTGGAAAAACAGTCTGTACAAAGAAATTATAACCCACCAAATAGGTCGTGGAATTCCTTAAATATTCCTCCCCAACAATTTAGGTTCTTGGGTCGAGGCTTAAATGACCTAAAAATGCCTTTTTGTAAACCCATTGTGTTTTCAGACATTTAACAATTTTTCACTATTTAGCAAAGTGAGCCTCTAAACTCATTGGAATCTTGAAACCCTCTTTTCCAAAGACAAAAAACAACCCTAATCACTTAAAATAATGGTCAACATGACCTTATGATAGCACCACAAAATTAAAGAACTCAAAAACAAAATAGTCCTTTGCCTGGTGCTCCTGCACCAAAAATCCATCAAAGAAAGAAAGATATTATAGAAAAGTTTGAAAAGTTGAAGGTTGAATTTGGAGAGAGATTTTGGTACCCTTGAGGCCCTTGTGAAGAAATCTATAGGTACATTTTCCCCTCCAAATACTCCACAAAAGTAAAGAAGGTTAGGAAAGACCTTAGTTCCCACACCACCTGCTATTACAAAGCCTTCTAGAACTCCTCCTTCTGGAACAAAACCAACAAGTGGTTCTAAAAGGAAAGATACATCCAACACCACTAGGCAATAAAATTCTCCCAAGAGGAGAAGGAAAGAAAAAGAAACCATAGAAAAGTATATCAATTGTGAAGATGAAGAAGAAGAAGAAGGACCCCGATCGGTCCATAATGTAATGTGTCATACTTAAATAACACCAAATAAATAAATTATGGAATTATGAATAATAAATTAAATATGTAATCAATCAACTATTTTCTATCATAGCACAATATGTCCAAAACTAATAATTTATATTCATTTCCAAATGTCAAATTTACAAGTTACATGGTTTGACTTATGCCAAATTTCCACTTAGTCAACTCAAGTTTCCATCATATAGTACAAAGTACAATAATTAGAAATGGAATTACACGTGATTCCTCTTCAACACTCGCTACATGTGGTGGACGAGAACATGGTTTAGGCACTTTTCCACCCAACCACAAAGCTATGCTTCCCTGGAATTCTTCCTAACTTGAAGAATACCCAACCCTGCATGAAATATTTAGCAAGAGATTACAATATGCAAGGTGGAATTTGGTGTGTGCCTAACAACTACATGCATTTCTATCTACATTTAGAACATGCAAGATCAATGTTAGGAAATGGTAGAGAGTTACATCATAAAAATTAGACTATTCAATATAATGGACTACAAATGCTTGGCCAAGCATATGTTGTATATAGTTAGAAAATATATATTTTAGAAAAATAAAAACCTATACTCTCTGTAAACCCATTTTCGACACCCATGCCGAAAGGTAACCTCCCACATACATAAGATAACATAAATATTATCTAAATTATACAATTTGAAAAACATTAAACTTTGTTTCTAGTAGTTTTTTCTACCCATATTTTCATGATAAAGAATCAAATAATCTACAACATAGTCTATGCATTTCTCATCTTGGATATTTCAATTCAAAAAATTTATGTAAGTAACAAGATCAAATTTGATAATAATGCAATAAAAAATTCATTCATAATACGTGATCCATTTCATCAATTAAGATAAGAATATCACAGTAAATGTATCAACATACAAATTACCAATATTTCCTTTATTCCTTCCTACTTGGAATGAACTCTACATTTTTCAGATAAAGAAAATAAAACAATTGTAAAGAATGGTGTATATGGCATTTGTGTTTAATGCATAAATGGAAGATTTATGCATGTACACATGTATGGCCTTCTATTAAAAACTGTGCATGTGTATACATTCTTTGAAAAAGAAAGATCCATTCTACATATAGATTTCTATGTTCAAAAAGATGTCAACTTTCATTAGATGGACAATTAGATTAAAATGAAAATATAAGGAATCATAAATAACAAGAAATCTCTAGATTTTAGTATGAATCTAAATTCCAAATGGAATGTCACAAGGTCATTTTAAATAATCAATCAAAGGAATATTAAGTTTGGTTTAAAACTGGTATCATCCCTCTTGACTTACTGATAAGAGTATCATTTTGTTTTTTATTAGAGATTATTAAATATAATCACATATTGTTCAGTTTTCTATTCATTCTTTAAAATCAACATTATCGATAAAAAGACAATGTGATTACTGTCATTCAGATTAAGTCATCACTCAAATAATTTGTTCTTGATCAAAACCATATGATGAGTATCATATTTTTCTTATTATCCTTTTCAAATATTTATCACAATATTGGTGATTTTTTATGAACCAAACTTGATCTCATCCCTCACCTATGAATATATTAGAATTCAATTAGTAGCAAGGGTAAGGATTGGCCAACACACAATTAAGGATTTTAAGGCCCTTACTTCTACTCTTCGGGCTCTGTGAAACCTAGGAGGGTAATACCATTTATGCTCATAAGATACTCATTCAGTCAAAATCATTTCTACACACAGATGAATTCCTCTAAAGTGCAAATAGGAAACACTCATCAAAGTCTTGGTTGACCTTTTAACAAGTTATTATCAATTGCAAGGAATAAGGTGATACTTCAAATTGGGACATTATAATTAATATTTTTATGATTTTATTCTCATTCCAAGCCTCTGGTTAGGTGCATTACTAACTCAATTAACTCTAAGATAATCAAATGAAAAGACTAGTGTCTCATCCATGGGGATAATGGAGTGACCTTTGCAATTAATCAGTAATACCTTAACAATTCAACTCAATAATTGGTGGACAATTGGTATGCTACTTTGTAGCATTCAACTCACTGTGTTTAAAACATAACTTCTTACCAAATCCTATATCCTTTCCTCACAAACCCATGACCTTATTTTAGAATTAAATCAACCCCTTGAATTGAAGCATGATTAAACTCATTCATTCAATTTAAACAACGGAAGACAAATGAAACTATTGTTAAAAATTTCATTCATAATCTATAAGGAAATTACATAGGAGAGCATACATTTTAGAACTAATACTTTCTTCTTATTATTGGTGTTACTATAAAATGATTTTAAGATCATTACATTATGACTCTATATTCATCAGATTATCTATTTACATTATGCTCCTTTCTGAGCTTATCTTTTCAGCTAGACCCTTCTAAGACTCAAAACTTGAACCCTTGTAATTAACCTTGAAATCCTTTTTTTATAGAACAAGGGAGCAACAATCATCCAGCTGAATTATGATTACATTTCACATTTCATTTCAAAAAAAAATTCACCTAAATTCAAGAAATTCCCCTGATAATTATATGTAATCATTTGCATAAAAGGGGAAAGAAAAAGATAAAACTCTTCATGAGTTGTCAATGGAGAGTAACCAAATCACCCATAGGGTACCATTAGTCATTGTTGCATCATCCACATCGAGCAAAAATATTCTTCATTATACCAGCCGAAAGACTTCCACGTATGCACAAGGGACAAAACCACACATAAGCTGAGAAGGATGATCTTGATGCAGTGGCAATTGTGTCATCAAAAACAAAAATAAGGTGGAGACACTACTTGATTCATCAACATCATAGTATGCTCGTGCACTCCTTGTTCACGATGTAACTAGAGGTGTGATGCGAAAATACTAGTATTGGTCGAGTTATGCTTGATCCATGAAGAATATAAGCATAATAGAGCCACCAATACTCGAATCTCAACAAGATCAATCAAATGAAATTGAAACTAAACATTTTATCAAAACCTAACATACTAAATTATGAAATCTTTCAAAAAAATTATTCTAATCCATCTAAAACTTATCTTGTTTTGGAATTGGTGTTATGTTGATGTGGAATGCCAACCCTTTCCCAATCCTGTGATTAGTAAGCCTGTTTCAGGCGATTCTATGGAAGAGAATCGATGAAACTGTAGTGATTGATGTATGTAAACCCAAATTATGCTAAAAATGAACATGAGGCAAGCTAAGTTACCATGATTTTATGCTATAAATGATCTATTGCTAAGCTAATCTAAGCTAAAATTATGCTAAAAGATGAAAATCCTAATTCATATACAAACTAAGATGGATGCATGGTAGCCATTAATGGATGCTCTAAGCTATTATGCAATGAAAATGAACTAAAACAAGCTATCAAGTGAGTAAAAGATGAGTGTTAATGTGAGTTAATTCAATAGCACGACTTTGCAATTGAAAGATGGATCCATTTGTCTCCAAATAGTGATATATTTATAGGAGAGCAAATGAGGAATGGATGGTTGAGATCAAAAAGCTTAATCAATAGTTAAAGATGAAAGGGATGAGAGGAATGGATCATGGATTCTCATCAACGAATGATAATGCATGATGGGAGTTAATCAAGGGCTCGCACTTGCCTCAAACAAATAGACTTTTGACCTTGTAAGTCAAAGGTAACTTGCTTAAGAGGTTGAAGGTTTAGCTTGTTCAAGAAGACAAGTGAGTTGATTGGAGGAGAGAGAATATTCCTTAGAATATTCCTTTCAGGTGAGGAAAAAGGTAATTTACAAATTAAAACCAATTTTTAATTGTGCAAAAAGGATAAATAATATTCCATGGGAATATTCCCTTTGCTTAGAGGAAAATTAGTTTAGTTGCTAATTAAACAAGGTTTAATTTTTGTAATTAGGGAATTAGAAGAATTAAGAGATATTTATTAAATTAGATGATTTAATAAATAGGGGAGGGGTGAAATGATATTTAATTAAATAACTTAGGTTTATTTAATTAAATAAAATGAATTAGGAGATTAAAATAAATATTTTGATTTATTTAATTGAATTAGATGAAGTGTTAGTGTGAAAAGAGATGAATTAACCCAATTTAATTAATTAAGTAAAAAGAGGATGGGTTAAAGAGGAAATGATGTTAGTAAATCTGATTTAAGTGTATGACATCAATTAGGAAATTTTTCAGTGTCTACAGGAGGAACCATCACTCCTTCCTCATCAAAGTCTTCATATGGCACCAAAGAGAGAAGGTAATGGTTGTATCCCGAGTTAGTGTCACCTCCACCATCCAAATGGCTATCAGAAATCACAATGGGAGAATTGTGTCACCCTAGATAGGCCTTGTGATTCTTATTTCTTTTATTTTCCTTCCTCTTAGGCTCATCTAGTTTCTTCTTGACCAATTCTTCTAAAACGGTCATGTTTTTTAAATTATGCATTCTTTTAACAATAGCCTTATTCTTTTGACCACAGGCATTCTTTTTACCCTTTGGAGCAATAGAGGTCCCAGGGACTTCCTGCTCAGCCATAGACTTGTCCTCTTGACACTCAAACACACTGAGTCATCTAGACCTCCTAGTTGGTTGAATTAACACACCCAACTTACCCATTTTTGTAGAACATATGGTAAAAGCTAGCAAATCTAAATTGAGATAAAACTAACCAATTGTGAGCTCCTGAATTAAATTTAAATGAAATCACACCCATAAACCCAAACAACTTCAACTAGCCCCAAAAATATGAAACTCCTAGGCAAACCAGAGCATGAATTAAACAGATCTCATACAAAAACCAACTCACTAGGGATGAAAACATCAACACCTATGCAATTGAAAACTCAACACTCACACACTTCTTCTATGACCCACACTACACATTTTTTTAAGAATGAAAATGGTGTCATCAAACGACAGGAAATCTGCATTAAATAGACAATTTGGAGCATGTAGCAATTAATGATTGAAGATATCCTCACACGAGCGAGCTGATAACTTAGCAACTTATCTTTGAATCTGGACTGTCGATCTTTGAGGATTTAAAACTCCATCAATGGAAACCTTGAGCATTGTTTCTATCTTTTACAACTTGTCCCTAAAAAAAGATGATACCACCTCATAAAGTTGTCATGTTTACCCTTAATCCTCGTTAGTCACCTGTGATCTGACAATTAACATGCATCGCCATCCCGATCTGTGCCTTTTCATTTATATCGGTGAAGTACACTGAGCTGACATTTGGAGAGAATATTCCCTTAAACATTTCATCACTCATCGTGGATTTTCCTGACCTTTCCAAAGTTCAATTAATGACGTGAGCACAGATGCAATGAAATCCTGACCGTTGGATCACTATCCCCTTTTTGGTAATCTCCTCCTCACATCGTATGTCGCTGATTCATATTTCAAATTTGAGCCCATATCAATGATGGATGAAAAAAATTATGGAATCAAATTAGACCACATGCATCCACCTTTGAAAACAAATCACTCATTCATCCCACTTAAAACAACGATGGCTCACATTGACTATGACCTCGTCGCTCATCACCAATTTGAACAAAACAATCACACAACCATCCACGATGAGTGATGGAAAGAAATTCAGAGAGCCTTGAGGTTATCACTCATTAGCCATTTGAAACTCAAAACTTGGAATAAATCTATGATGAACAATAGGAGAAGATACAAAGAGTACCAAGGTCCATTGCACATCACTAATTCACATCAAGGAATTCATAAGCAATTAGCAATGAGAGAGATCATATCAATAATGAAAGCAACACACATATCACGCATCGCTAATGTAAAACTCAAACCCACAACCTATCCACAATGCGCGAAATAAAAGAAATGTTGCTCATCACTAATCGCTAATGCAAGTCTATTTTCAGAAGGCCATTCGTGATGAGCGATGGGAGAAAATGGTGAGTGGGATTTAAGTGAAGTAATTTAGCACGTGCCAACAAGTTTTTCTAAGAAAGGGGACCATCTAGGATGATGTATAAAAGGCCACAAAGTACTTTAAATCAATATTATTTCAAAGGATGTAAAGGCCAAATAAAGTCAATTGCTCAACCTTATAAAATATAAGAACATCAGAAATAGGCATAAGGGTCGATTACTCCATGATCTCGAATGACATAAGATGTTTTAAAATGACCAGAAATGGGTAGCAGAAGGTCAATGATGAATTAGAGATTTAACAAAGGCTTTTCCTTAAGGGTTTCCAAGGAAAGATTGTGATAGAAAAAATACCAATATTGCAAAACCCAAAGTCCAAAGATTTGAGACTCACTGAAAATTGCAGAATTTAGGAATGAAACCAAAAAAAATTTAAGGATACCATTAGTGGCTCTAGTTGGGGATGTCTGTTCCTCCAAAATAGAGCAAGATTCCAAAATCTCAAGTGAAGTAGACCAAGGACCTACCAATACCGAGCAAGAAAACAAAACCAAAGTGAGCAACATATATACAATATTTACATGAGTCACAAGACTATACCCAGAGATCCAATCTTTGTTACTTTACTTGGTGGCCCTAGGCCACCAAACTTAGAACTGGCACTTTCCTCTATCAAAAACCTTCCTTTCTACCATTTGCACCATGTTGGGGCTAAAAATATTCTCATGAATTTCCCACCTGTTGATCATGCTGCAACTACTGAAATCAATCATTATGAACATGTCCCTGAACTTATTATTATCATTTTCATTCATGTCTAGTTGAGAGCTACAAAATAGCATTGACTGGGACACATGACCAGTGTAGCATTCTATCTGACTCAATTTACAACCATATTCCATTGGGTGCCCATCCAACCAGACAATGAAAGTGAAACACTCATAATCCATCTAATCACTATCATCATACAAATTGATATCAAATCCATTTTTCTCATCAAACTGGAAATCCTCAAATATACTCCTTTTAGGATTTCCATTCAAGGACATATATTCCAACTCTTTGAAGTGATATTGCAATTTCACTTCTAGAATTCTAGGGTCATTATCATCTAACTTTTGTCCCATATCAAGCACATATTCATTATGTGTGACGAACAAGAAATGTTCATATACAAGTTTTTCTTCAAATTTATATTCATATTCACCAAAAGTGTATAAACTAGTTATGTTTCCATATTCTCCACTTTCTTGGGAAATTGATTCATCAGATTCCATAGCACTCTTTCTTTCATTCAAATCATAGACATTCCCGCAAAGGACCCTATCCCTACCATCCTAGGCATCAAGGAATATTTCATTTTCAGGCTCATTAACATACTCCAATCCTCCTTTCAAATCATTGCTCAAACTAAAACTAAATTCTTCATAAGATGGGCCAAGTAACTCAGGATTGATGTGATCATTATTAAGGTATTCAAGTGTGTCATCAATAGAAACGTTTGTTGATTCATATGTGTCGAACTCATTTCAATTTGAACATGTCTTGCTTTCACCTGAGCAGGTGTCTTCACTCCTTGCTTCAATAAATTCCTTGTCAAAAACTATTATGTCCATTTATTGGATAAAACTTGTACATCCCATTCCTATTTCATGCAAACATTCAAAAACATAACCCTAGTGGCTATCATCATAAACCCCATCATTTCTTATATTGAATTCAATTTTAAGACACTGAACATAGACATTCTTATCTTAACATTCATTATCAACCATGTTGTCAAGACATTCCAATTCTGACACACCTAAGTTGTGTTCCAAGAAACCCTCACATGAAATTTGTTCATTCACCAATGTGAGAAAAACCTCATGAGTATTAAGAGTGTTATATTCTTCAAACAACAAGGATACCTTCAGGTCACTCTCGTGAAAAGATCCATATTTCCCATGAAAATAGTCATAATTTCCATTCCCATCATCCTGATTATCAACCATCAAAGATACATCAACAGTACTTGCAAGTGTAACAATGTCATCATCTGCATCACTAGATAGATATTCACCTTCTAAAACATCCTCATCCATTTCCTAGTTAAACACCTGATTTTGACAATAAGGTGATAAACATTGTCATTCTGAGACCTCATTTTTTGTACATAGTCATACTTAGCCTCCTCAACAATTCTGATCCAACCAACTATCTGATAAAAATTCTGAGGTTTTAATTCTTTGGGCAAGGTACTAAGCATTGGCTCATAAATAACACAAAATATGTCAATACATATTGAATCATTAGGACTCAATATTTTAGGAATTTCTGGCAAGGTGTCCAAGAACCTTGCTAATATTTCATATGGTAATTCCCCCTCATGACTCTTCATACTAGACAGTCTTTGAACAAACAACACATGATCATTGTTACTCAAACTTTGTTGAAGTTCCTTTTGAATATGTCCATGATTAACATGTTGTGAGGGTGAACAAGAGGAGGTATCAAAAGCATCATCACTTTGACCATCTCTTTTATCTTTAGGAACTTCGTTCACTTGATGTGTGGTACAAGGGCACCAAGTTCATTTTTGCAAGTTTGGTCAAATGAGGTCTAATGATATGTTTCTAGGGTGTTGAGTCTTATTTTGTTCAATAAGGTTATAATAGACCATTGGTAATGTAATTTGAGTCATTAAACGTTCACTTTGCAAAAGTTTTCCATATTTCCAAATGTTGTCAAAATGCAATATTGTAAAAATGCAAAAAAGTGCAAAATTGGGAAGTTCAAGAGTCAACGTAGTTTTTTTCAGTGGAAAGGTAGTTGAACTAATTATTCATATTTTTAAATTCTTTAAAAAGCTTTGTGGAACATTGGGAGAGAGTTGGATTTTGTAAATTTGAAATTTTGAATAGAAAAAACATTGAATTCTTTGCAATTTTTTGTAATTTTTTTGATCCAGAGTGTTGTACTACCCTGTACAAATTGTTTGTGAGCTAAAAGGAATTGGATTTGATGGATATCTGAGTTAGCATCACTGTGGATTTGATTTTGTTAGATTTCATAGCATTTGAAACATTTTAGAAGCTTTTTCCTGAACAGGGATCTGTAACCCTATTTTGAAGGTTTGTGGGTGTATAAAATGTGCTAATGGCCCATTCCACTGGTAGAATCTCTGGTAACTTGGTGGAATGGGTCCATTTAGGTAGGGATAGATGTTAGGATAGGCTACTGTAGAAGTTGAGAAATCCAACTTCACAGAACCTAAAGATCATCTGCATGCAAATAACTTGTCACAGAAAGGAAGGGATGGAGACAAAAAAGAAAAGGTGCTTTGCAAGCTTCAAGAGATATTGAATTAACCAAATGAAATAATACAAAGAGATAAATCCTTATGAAGGAGATAAAGAAACCCTAAATTGTAACATAAAATGGAGCATTTAATAATTAGAATAATTATTAAATGCCTACAAAATGCAAACTAAGTTTATCTTAAGAGAAATATAAAAGAAAACTTAATTAAAATAATTAAGTAATAAACCTTTTACTCTAACACCCCCTCTTAAGATGAACTTAGGGAGTATCTACAAAATAAATGCATGAAAGCAATGCAACTACAAGCTAGAAAGAAAAATTGGGTCCCAACAACTAGGCCTGATGAGGTACCCGAATACAACCAAATCTCTATAAAGTGGAGTTGAGGAGAAAACTCAATGGGAAAAACTCCTCTCCAAAAAGAGATAAAAAAACATGGTGAAAAAAAACATGAAGGAAGGAAGGTCTCATAGAGACCCCCCAAGGACAACTTCCTTCACCCCAAGCATGGAGTGCAACTGAAGATAGCTCGGTGATGCCAAAGGTTTAGTGAAAATGTCTGCAACCTGCTCCTCTGTAGGAATGTACTCCAAGATGAGATAACCATCCTGAATCAACTGCCTGATGAAGTGCATGTGGATCTTAATGTGCTTAGTCCACTAATGCTCCACTGGGTTGTGGGAAATGTGAATGGCACTCTGATTGTCACACCAAAGAATAGTGGGACTATCAGGAGGAAACCAAAACTCTGTCATCAATTGCCGAAACCATAGAATCTATTGACTATCTAATACTATTGCTTGGTACTCAACCTCTATAGATGATAATGCAATAGCAGACTGATTCTTGCAAGACCATGTGATAGGACTAGAACCAAGGCAAAAAAAAAAGCTAGAAGTAGACTTCTGATCATTGACATCACCAACCCAATTTGAGTTAGTGAAGCCAACAATGTGAGGGGATCCTGAAGCGTAGTGAATGCCATAATGAGTGGTGCCTCAAATGTACCTCAAAATGCATTTCACTACTTGCGAATGGCTCTCATGAGGATCATGGGAGAACCAAGAAACAAGGCCAAATCCAAAGGAAAGATCAACACAGGAATGTGTCAAGTACAACAAACTGCCAACCAACTACCTATATAAAGTGGAATCCACTAAAGGAGTAGTACAAGTGGAAGACAAAAAAACACCTAACTGAAATGGTGTGGGGGAAGGCTTGCAATCAAGCATACAAAATCATTGAAGCATATCAAGTGCGTACTTATGCTAAAATATGGAAATCCCATCAAAAGACTGAATAACTTGTAGACCTATAACTTGTAGACCTAGAAAGAAGTGCAGAAGACTGAGATCTGTCATCTCAAACTTCTCCATCAAAGCTCTCTAAACACTCAGAATCATGGAGGATGAGCTACCTGTAATAATGATATTATCAACATATAGCACAAGAATCAAAATATCACCCTCCTGATGTTGAATGTACACTATGTGATCAGAATGATAGCATGTGAAGTGAGAGGAAAGCAAGAAAGAGTCCATATTTTCATACCAAGCCTGAGGGGCTTGTTTGAGACCATATAATGAATGCCGAAGTCTGCAAACCAAGGAAGAGTCCTACACAAAACCCTAAGGCTGCTCCATATAGATCTCCTCATGTAGGTCTCCATACAAGAAAGCACTCTTCACATCCATTTGAAACAATGTCCATCCCTATGAAGTTGCAAGGGAGAGTATAAAGCAAATAGAGTTAATCTTGGTGACATGAGCAAAGGTCTCAGAGTAGTCAATACCCTCTACCTGAGAAAACCCCTTCACAACAAGACATGCCTTATACTTATCAATCAAACCATCTATAGCATACTTCGTACGGTACACCCACTGGCACCAAACCAACTTTCTTCCCGTAGGAAGAGGACAAAGATCCCAAGTATGATTCTTCATCAAAGAAGAATACTCCTCATCCATGGCCCTATCCCACTCAAGGTGACCTGTTGCCTCTAAAAAACTTTTGAGGATCATCCAAAATGGCATGAATCAAAAGACTAGAACCAGATGTCTAAGCATGAGTATGACAAGTATCTAAAGGATCACCTGCCAAAGAACCAACTACCTCAACAGTAACATGGGCCCACCTAGGAAAATTTTGAGTGGTTGGATGGTGGTGGAGATGGTGGATCATCATTTGCATCATCCTTAAGAGATAATTAATCCTCAAGAGATGAAGAGGGAAGAGTAGGTAGTGAGGGAGAATCCATCAGAGGAAAGTGCTCATCAAACTAGACATCCCGCTAAAACAAGACCTCTCTAGAATTAGGATCAAACAACCTGTATGCCTTAACATCCTCACAGTAGCCAAAAAATATGAGTGGTTGGCTCTTCCTCTCCATGGATTTCTACTGAGCATTAGGAATAAATGCCCAAGCCTCACTACCAAAAAATTAGAATGTAGAAACATCAGGCTTGACATGAGTCCAAGCCTCCTCAAGAGTCATATGTCACAATGCCTTAAGAGGCATCTGATTCTAAATATAATTGGCACAATTGACTGCCTCAGTGCAAAATGAAGAACTCATAGCTCGAGACTGTATCATACAATTTTCCATCTCTCATAAGGTTTTGTTCTTTCTCTTAGCAACACCATTCTACTGAGGGGTGTAAGGTACTATAAACTAATGTTGCAAACCATGCTCAGTGCAAAAATCCTTGAGGGGCTGATTAACATACTCCCCCCTCATTATTTGGGTGTATCTTCCTAATAGAAAGTCCAGATTGCTTCTCCATAAATGTCTTAAAGATCATGAATGAATCAAAGAAATCAAACTTGTACTTAAGAAAGTACACCCATGTACATCTGGATAAGTCATCAATAAAAGTGAGCACATATCGGGTCCCTGAAAAAGGAGTCAGAAAGGACATGAGATCACTATGTACCAACTCCAAGGGTGCTTTAGCACATGTGGCTCTACCCATAGGAAAAGAATCTTGGTGATGTTTTCCAAGTGCACAACCATGAAAAACACTATCAGTATAGGAAATCTTAGGGATCCCAATCACTAGTGCATGAGTACTCATCTGTTGTAGATATTTGTAATTGACATGGCCAAAATGCTCATGCCAAAGCCTGCTCACTGAGTTTGCATGTGCTATAAGAGAGGAACCTAAACTGTCTGAACTCTCAAAGCCATCAAATCTGTATAAGCGAGATATAGAATCAACACTCCCAATAGCCACAACCAAATCAGGATCATGAAGGTCTCGAATAACCACATCATGTGGTGAGAACTCAACTATCTTACTAGAGCCAGAATAGAAAATATGATAAATGGAAAGAAGGTTTTTTGAAATGTCAAGAACTAGAAGCACATCCGAAGGACAACCTCCATCTAATGAAACAATACCTGAACCCTGAACTAAAAGTTGTGCTAAGTCACCAACTATAATGTGTGTAGTGCCAGTAGGGGCAACAGCGGTGACCAAATCCTTTGTGTGTGTCATATGGTGAGAAGCACTAGAATCTAGAATCCAAGTGGACCCTGAAGATAATGCTCATGCAAAAAGAGCATGACCTTTCCCTATGGGTTCGGAAGGAGACTGAGGTGAGGTGATATTATGTTGCTGCATGGATTCCTCTAAAGCCTCTAATCATTTCCAACACCTGGAAATTGGATGTCCTTCCTTGCCACAGAAACTGCAAGGATCTCCTGATTTCTTCTTAGTCTTGGAGGAAGACTCACTAGACTTCAAATATTTTCCTTGTTTAGGATTAGACTGTGGTTTTCAATCAATCTTAGGAGGTGGCTTGGAGGAACTCTCACTGCCAGCTGAATCTATCTTGGGCTTTAGCTTTTGCTTCTTTTTCCCTTTAGATGACTGAGCTACTAGTGCTTGGTTCTTAGATCCTATGAGAGCATCTAGCTATGATATCTTGGCCTTCTCTAATGTCAACTAATCACAAAACACCTCAAAAGTAGGCATGGTAAATTGTGCACCCAATGCATCCATGGTGGAATAAAATGTCGAAGAGAATATCTGAAAAGGGCCTTGAAGCTTAGAAAGAGTCAGGTAAATGCACTCCTCATCTATTTTGTTCTTACCACAAACCTGTAACAATGACCTCAGTGATTTGAACTTCATCAAAAAATCCTCAATGGTAGGATATGAATCAGGTACTAAGGAAGTTAATTCAGCCTCAATCTAAAGTGCTCAAAACTGATTAATGGTGCCAAATAGAGTTTCAAACTTCAACCACATAGCGCGAGGAGTTGCACAACCCTTTAGATGGAATAGAAGACTATCTGAAACATGCAAGGAGAGAAAATCCATGGCCTCATCCATTATGTTCTTGTGCTGAAAAACCTCAAATGGTCATGTCAACTAAGGTTGAACTTCATCCAAACATGACCATAACCCTTTTTTACATGAGAAGTCTGGTCATTTGTGCCTTCTAGGTGTGATAATTGTGTGGGGTAAAGTGCTCAATAGGAGAAGAGTCCTCCATAATGAATGAGTTTTAAAAAATTTTATGAAAGGAGGTTTCTAGTTTTCTAATTTAAATTATAGAAAGAAAGAAAAAAAAATACCCCCCACAAGACAAGAACCCAAACCCCAGTATAATTTTTAAAGTTGAAAAGCTAGAAAAAGAAAAATATGCTTCATACAATGCTCTGTGTACTTGGTAATTTTTTTGATGAAATAAATTATAGATCTGGAAAGAGCGCAGAACCACCTTTCCAACGCCTATTCATTTGAGCAAACTAGAGTCCGGATGCAAAAGTTATGCCCCCAGAAGTGCAAAAAGCATGTTTTGGCTTTGACAGGTGAAAAAGGAATCAAGAAAAATCAAAAAATAAAACCTCCACCACTGGATCCTTCTTCGAATCAGCTTTCCAGTGATATTTCATTTTCAAAACACAAAGCTAAAGTGCCCATTTTACACCCAATTTACTGAAACAACTCCAAAATGCTCGATTAGTCCTTCAGAGCCCTCAGGGGCTAAAAAAATGAGCTCTTGGTCGCATGCAGGACCAGGAGGTTGGCGGAAGGGGCTAGGCTGAAGCCCTCAGTCACCAATGTGACCATGGTAGGTGTTGGGCATCTGGTAGGGGGATGGCACTGGGGCTCCTAGTCCCCAAATGAGACCATGAGCTTTGGCCTTAAGCTCACTGGGGTTGTAGGGGCGGTGAGCAGTTGAGTGAGAGGTGTCGCTACTGGCGGGTGGTGCTCTGGTGGCCGCTAGGTGGAAATTTGGTGGTGTGGATTCTTTATAACTGGTCGTGCAAAAAACCCATTGATTTTTGTGATTTTTAAAATATTTTTTTTATTTTTTTCAAAAAATTTAGTCTTGATCTACATACCTTGGGGTTGTATAACCTTAGGGCAATTTTTGTTTTGCCTCTCAAGTCAACTGTGTCCAAAATGGACAATTTTTTTATGAAAATAGGGGTTTTTGGGCGTTGTGGACTCAATGGCGAGGTCCGTTTTGTCCAAAAATGCCCAAAAAAATAGCCTGGCTTGAAACCCTTGCACAAAAAAAATCACTGTGAGGCAATATCTTCAAAAGATGAACAGGTAGCTATAGGTCTAGAGCTCTGATACCATGTAGAAGTTGAGAAAGCCAACTTCATAAAATTGGAAGATCACCTGCATGCAAATAACCTATCACAGAAAGGAAGAGATGGAGACAAAAAAAAAAAGGTGCTCTGCAAGCTTCAAGAGAATTGAATTAACCAAATGAAATAATACAAAGAGATCAATCCTTATGAAGGAGATCAAGAAACCCTAAAGTGTAACCTAAAAGGGAGCATTTAATAATTAGAATAATTATTAAATGCCTACAAAATGCAAACTAATTTTATCTTAAGAGAAATATAAAAGGTAACTTAATTAAAATAATTAAGTAATAAACCTTTTACTCTAACAGCTACAGGAGCAAGGAAGGTTTTTTGATGAGTTTTCGTTATTACCCTAGGAGTATTTGTATGAGTTTTGGCTTGAAAATGGTGGTTAAATGTTGGAGTTTGATGAAATTGCATTGATGAAGCATGGGAGATGGTTTATTAAGAATAGGAAGACATATTAGAAGGTGTTTGAGGTGTTGGAAAGGTAAGAGAAGGTGTGGAGTGTTGATTTCCAATAAACCCCTTAGAAAATGGCTTAAATGAGGGTTTTATGGTTTGTTGTCTTTGAGGGAATTTATCTGGTTAAAAGTTGTGGATTTTGAGGTTTTGTAGTTTGGTAAAGGTTTGTCAATAGAGATTTTGGGTTGGTAGGGTGTTTGAGTTAATGATGCTTTGGAAAAGAGGGCTAATTGGGGCTCTATTTAGCGTACCAATCAAATTTAAGGAATGATGGTCTGAGGGTTAGTGCACAAAGTTGAGTCCATGAAACATGGAAGTTTTTTCCTTAGCCAAAAAATTGAAATCGACATTGCAAAAAAGGGATCCCGTTTAGCTTTAGGATCCCGAGCCTAAATACAAAATGGGATCTCACTTTTTAAAAATAGGGATCCCATTTCCTAAAGGATCCCGAACCAACGAACAAGGAACGAGATCCCAATTACTATGAAATGGGATCCCGTTTTCTAATGCTATTTTAAAAAAAAAAAATGAACAGAGTTCATTTTGTAGCAGATGGGATCCTGAGTATAGGTGACAATGACCTCCATAAATAGCTCCAGGTACCCATCCATGCCCCTTTTTTTTGCATTTTTCCCTTATTGAAATTGTGAATAAAATAAGTGAATTTAGCATGTTTTTTTTAATTTATTTCATGTTTTGAGCATTTTTTTCCTATTATAGTAGAAATGAGTAATTGTAGAAATAGATCAAAAAATGCAATGAAACCTAAATATTTTTTAATAGAAATGAAAAAATGAACCTTGAATTGTGTTTTACAAACAAAATTTAGCTTTTGAAACCTAAATTGATTAAACCAAAAAAATTGAATTTGAAAACCCTAATTGAAACGAAACCAAAAAATTTGCATTTCAAAACCCTAGAAATTGAAATGAAATAAAAAAATTGCATTTAGAAACCCTAATCAAGCTTTTTGAAACCCTGAATTCAAATCAAACAAAAAGAAATAAATTTGAAAACCCTAGTTTGAACTTAAACGAAAAAATTGCATTAAAAACCCTAATTGCTTAGAAATTGAAACCCTAAATTGAATTGGAACAATTTTTTTGTTAAAACCCCAAATTGAAATCGAACAAATCATTTTGATTTTGAAAACTAGGTAATTTCGAACTCAAAAAAATTCATTTGCATTGCTTAAATGTTTTAAATTTTATTTGCATTGTATGGAGAAAATGATATGTTAAACTTTAGTTTCAATGTTAAATTATAATTAGATTAGAAAACAATATGTTAAAGAATAGTTAAAATTCATAAAGTTTATCAATGTTTGTTTGCAAATTTAGTTAACAAATTCATAAATTCAAGCACATACAATCAATTCCAATTGGCACTAACTTGCAAGTCTAAATTATTCCAAGGGCCACCCAAACTTCACCCTAAGTTTGCTAAACCCTAAACCCTAAACTATAAAATCTAAACCCTCAACACTAGAGCATTTGAATTTTGTCTTAGGACCTTAAAATGAAATTTGGTTGCCTTAAAAAACCCTCTGTTGTCACCATCTAGTAGAGCTTTTTGTAATGTTTTCACTTATTTGAACACAATATAAAACCTTTTGGTTTCTACAAGTTTATTCAAAGAGTGGATGATCACTCTCTATGGCACTTAGACATGATCAATAGGGATCTAAATCATTGGAAGAAAACTTTATTCTATTATATCCACAAGATAGGAGAGCACAAGTGAGAGTGCTACGAGTAAAGTTTCTTCCATTGGACATACCTAAAATTACGTAGGTTCAAGGTCAAGAATGGGTCCATTTGGTAGATTTATGAAAACTATTATGAATATCTAGAATACCATAAAAGTATAATTATAGCAATTCCAATCAGAAACACTTGGGTATATATCATATGAAATTTAAATAGTAAGGTGTCTATTATATAGGAGAGTTGATAATACATGGAAAGAGGTTTGTATGGGAATATATTTATTAAGAAACACATACCATGAACTCTATAGGATTTTTAAGATGTGATCCTAGATAATAATCCACCCATCCTCAAGCATAATGGATTCTTTAGCAATTAAGGGAGATTCAATAACCATAAAATTACCTATATTTTGACACTCTATAGATTTATGTGGAAGGATAGAAATGTATCAATAAGGAGACCAAGATGGAACCATTTAACACCTAAGGTACACCTATTACATGGGAAAGGGAGGAGGTACATGATGATAGGTTGGAGGAACTAGGCTATTATTACAATAAAGAGGGGAAGAGGATTCATATTATGCTCCTATAAATAAGAGGTCAATTTAGAAGATTAAAATAACTCTAATAACAAAGGAAATAACTCTATATAGGGAGTGAGTGGGATTGTTGGAAATATACAAGGAGAGAGGTGAAGGTCCCAACACCTACATAGAGTCCTACATGAAATACACCAATCTAGGAATTTCCTAGAAGGATCAAGATCCATGTGAGTAGCCTCTTTTTATTTTTGTATCTTCTACATATTTATTCCTTTATTATGTGATTAAAATTATGTATGATATAACTTATTAATAAGTGATTACAAGTATAATTATTAAAATATTTCATATTTATTTTGATATCCTCTAATGTAGGAAGAAATTTTTACTTGTTTTGATAGATGCATGTTATTTTTGTGATATGTATAGATTGATTCATTTTTAACATGATACTTTTTTTATTAGAGGGGTAAACACTTTTGACCCAGAGCTATGAACCAATGAGGTCATAGTATGACTAAATTTGGACCTCACTAGAAATCTAGATCCCCTTAATCCATCATATCACCCTATATCTTAAATCAATTTCTTAAGGGGTCCCAATATGACATTTCTTAAGGGGATCAGAGAAGTTCTTAACATTTGGTGAAGTTGCCCAAGGCAACCAAATTTAACAATAATAAGATCGTGCAAGATTATAATATGAATGAGATTTCATGATCTAGGTTGGTCAGTTGAAACAAGAGTAGATCTCAATCAACTATTCCACAAGAAAATTTTCTTCACTAACTTGCAATTCATTATATTCCAAGGGGCACCAAAACTTCACCCTAAGTTCTCTAAACCCTAAACCTTGAACTCTAAAATCTAAACCCTAAACACTAAACCATTCATTTTGTCCTACCTGACCTTAAAGTGAAATTTGGTTGCCTTAGGAAAATCCACCAAATTTCATTCCCTTATGCCATGTAATTTTGCCATAGGATCTTACTACATAGATCCCATTAAGTTATCATATTACCCTAAACCCTAAAGGCTAAACTCTAAACCCTAAACCCTAAAGCCATCATTTTTTCTTAGGCTCTTAATGAAATTTGGTTGCCTTAGGAAACTCCGCCAAATTTCATTCCCTTATGACATGTAATTTTGTCCTAGGATCTTACTACATGTAGATCCCATTAAGCTATCCTATTACCCTAAACCCTAAACTCTAAAGTCTAAACCCTAAACCCTAAAGCCATCATTTTTTCTTTAAAGGCTCTTAATGAAATTTGGTTGCCTTGGGAAACTTCACCAAATTTTATTCACTTGAGCCATGTCATTTTCTCCTAGGACCTCCCTAGACATAGATCCCCTTAAGCCATCCTATCACCCTAAATCGTAATTTGATTTCTTAAGGGGTCCCAATATGAAATTTCTTAAGGGGATCAAAGAAGTTCTTAAAATTTGGTGTTCAAAGTTTCCCAAGGCAACCAAATTTAACAATAATAAGATCATGCAAGATTATATAATATTAATAGTTAATTGTATTTTCATTCAAGTAACATGTGCCTTAGACATAAATGAGGCTTACATATTTTATCATTTGTATTCAATTATTTAAGGCCATTTATATTGAATGGTTTAAAGGTATTTCCTAAACATGTATCTTACATCTTGAAATTACAAATCTAATGTAGGTTCACTCATATCTTAAAGTTCACATGGATCCATTCAATAATATTCACAATCCACCTCCACGCCATCCATCTCCACCACCTTCACCTCCACCTCCACCCACTCCACCTCGAAACCCCCCACCTCCACCACCTGAAATCGATGAACATGCTTGTTTGCAAGCACAAATCAATGCCAATGTTAGAACCATCCAAGATCAAATCAACATTATTCAAAATGAATAATGTGTCGCACCTCCTGTGAGGATGTTTGCATCTAGGATGCAAACCCTTGTTGATGTTGTCAAGGCTATGGATGGGATCTTAGATGAGTGTCAACAATGGATAGAGGAGAGAAGAACTTTCGATTCTTAAAAGGAAAACACAAAGAAATGAAGAGATGCAGTAGAGAGCCACAATAGTTTCTAAATTAAGACAATGATCTTAAATAGTTATGAATTTATGAACTTGGTGAACGATGGATATTTTGTGTGATGAATTTATAAATTTGGTTGGATGGATATTTTTAGTGACATGAATTTATGATTTTGGTTCTAGATGGATATTTTTAGATACATGGATTTATGAATTTGGTAGAATTTATGAACTTATAATGAACAATATATAATAGTATATATTTTATGACTATCTACTAGATCATGATTTCTCCTACTGAAAATTTGTAATATATATATGTGTGTGTGTGTGTGTGTGTGTTAGACATAAAATGAGATTTTGTGAATGTTTCAAGTTTATTGTTTAGTATGTATGTGCATGTATTAAAAATTTGCATATAGTTCTTAAATTTTGAAATTTGTATGTATGTACATAGTTTAGTTTAATGATCTATACACATGCAAATTATGCATCATATTTTTTATTTTAAATGTATGTACATGTTAAATTTTGAATTTTGTATGGACATGCTCAAGTTCAATCAATGTATATATATGTGCATTTCAATTAAATATATGATCTTAATATATGTATGCACATCCTATTTTGTAAGATTTAATGCAGGTGCACATTTATATGTCATATCATGGATGATTTTAACATTGATGATATCATCAATCCACCACCTCAGCCACAACAACATCCACCTCCCCCTCCCCCTCCACCTCCCCCTCCACCTCCATCTCCACCTAATATGCCACATCCAACACCTATCATGTCTAACGAGGCTCACTTGTGAGCACATATAAATGATCAAGTTGCATCCTTACAAAATCAAATCAATGCTATGCAGAGTCAAGCATTGATTCCACCACATGTGAGACGTTTTGCATCTGCGATGCAAAACATTTTTGATGCCATTAGGATGATCAATTCTGATCTTGATAGGCATTGACGAGAGAGAGAACAAATGAGAATTTTATTTCGATGATCTCTCTTTCAAAAAAATATTAGACCTTAAAATAACGAAAGCCCATCTAGCCCCCTACTTTCTTGACCCCGTTACTCGACAACCCATTCCACCCAACAAATCTAGAATATCCATGAGGTGGTGCATACATCCACAGATGAGTGCACATTTTTGGGATTGATGGTATATGGTTTTTGATAGTCCCCCACATGCTAATTTGGAGTGCGCATTGTATTTTTTGAGAAAGCTATATGTAGAGTTTGTTCTGGGGAAAAATCCCAATTATTTTGATTTTAGATCATTTCAGGGTGTTGGTGGTGGCATGCCACAACAAAGGTTAGGGGAAAGGGTTAATCCCCAATGCCCCGTGCATGAGCAACCCCTTGTTGTTGCTCCTGGTCCTCCCATTCTCGCACCTGTACATCATCGAGCTCTGGTCTCAACATTAGGTTCCCTTAGTACACTCACAGGAGACCTTGATCAACATGCTTCTATGATAGTGGGTGGGGAGCATAGAGACGATGATGATGGAGGAGTTTTTTATGGAGCTGGTCCGAGTACCACTCAAGGAGTGTCGAGGCCTGTCCCCCATATATGTACTAGTTGTCATCAAGTATGCTATGGACCTGATCAGGCCACATCTAGTTCAAGTGGATGGGGAGATTCTAGTGGTTCATTTGGTCGCATCGGTTCATTTTTAGAGTTTCTTACAGCAGACCATCACCCTAAGGACACTGCAACATAGGTATAAATATGCATCTATGTATGTTCATTTTATAAGAATTTTGATGGATGTATATATCAAAGAAAAGTTTTCAATACATTTTAACAATCAAATTGTTTGGTGTACAAATGACACTAACGATGGGGCAATCATCTGTTCCACGAGTACATACATCGACACCGGTGGTAGTCGGAAACCCTTATGGGGTATTTTGATTTCAATTTTTAAAATTATATATGAAATCATAAGTTTAACTTGAGTTTTAAATTTATAATTGAATCACATATATGTTTGAAATATTTATGTTGGTTTAGGTGAGTCAATCCGCATCCACGTCGATTCCTTCTGATGGATTTTCAAACACTCCTCCACTATCGGGCATCATAGATCAAGGGTAGGTACATTCATATTGTAAATTTGTTTAAATTTTACATTAGTATAGTTACAATTTAATGATTTTTGAATTCACTAGATATATGAAATACATGCATGTACAATTGTAAATATTATAAGCATCAAATGTCTATGTACATGTATGTCTACGTTGATACCACAATGAGAATGGGCATCGGGAAAACATTTGATGTTGCAGCTACTCATGAGGCCACTGATTTCAAGGTTGTTTACAAAACTTTCTACACAAAATGTGCAAACTTGAATATATATATATATATATATATATATATATATATATATATATATATATATATATATATATAATATTTAAACCTAATTCAATTGTACATGCTTTAATTTTGATCTTGTAGGACTTTGTTAGTGCAACTTTCAGCCCTAACCCAGACATAGTTACACCACTAGGAGGACATGCAGAGCAGGCTCTAGATCAAATGGTAATTTAAATTTTTTATTATATTTAAAGTCAATTATAAATTACATATTATGAATATAACTTAAATTTTAAATTTTAAATTGAATATATACATAATATGAGATTTGTTACATTTTCTTTTTCTTTTATAGCATGAGACACATCTTGTAGTTGAGCATGTACAAACAGGTCTTGGAGAAGAGCCTGGTGCACAACCTCAAAATACAATACAATTAAAATATATGATAAATTATAAATTAAATTGAATTAAAAAATAATAATTGTAGAGTTGTACATATAATTTCAAATTTCTTTGTCTTGTTTATGTAGATTGATTTAGAGAATTTAGAGGTTGCTTCAGGTGCACCAGAGCATCCAGATGCAGATATGACGGTAATTTAATTTTATGATGGATTATAAATTAAATTGTCATTAAATCATTTTTCATTGTCTTACATCTAATTCCATCTTTCTCATGTATAGAGTGTTTCAGGTCATCCAAATAGTCTGCATGGTGTGAAGAGGTCTCTTGATTATAGAGACAATACATGACCTAGAAACATATGATTTTATGTGTTATATTTGTTTATTTCATAGACTATATTTCTGGTTTCTCATGTACTTTGTTGGACTTTATATTTCATGGCTCAAGTAATTAGTTGGACTTTAATTCACGGGTTGTACTATGGACTTTATTTCATGTGCTTAATATATTAGTTTCATGCACTTAATATGTTACATAAATTATGGACTTTATTATTGTTTGAAATTTTAATTTACAGATGTACATTTATGCATTTTATGTTCATAGTCAAGACATTAATATAGGACATTAATGTGAAATTTAGTGATCTCATACATGATATTAACGTAGGACATTTTAATATTTATACTTTACAAATTTAGTGATCTCATACATGGTATACATGATATGTACATTCAATAATTAGTGATAATTACTCAATGAACTTATTCAATTCACATCAATCAATAATTAGTCAATAAATCATAATTTACAAACAAAAGCAATCTATTTATATACCAGAAAGGATAAAATTTTAAGAAATAAACAATACCATAGAATATTAGAGAATTAAAGCATTAATAAATTCTATAAATAATAACATCTAACACTAATTTATAAGCTATCAAAACAAATAATGACATCCCATACTAATTTATAAGCTATCAAAACAAATAATGGCATCCAATACTAATTTATAAGTTGTCAAAACAAATAATGGCATCGAATACTAATCTATAAGCTTTCAAAACAAATAATGGCATCAAATACTAATCTATAAGCTATCAAAACAAATAATAGCATCCAACACTAATTATAGGTTGTCTTAAGGAGTCGTAATATGATGTCTTAAGGGGATCAAAGAAGAGTATAATTGAGTATAAATATTAAGTGATATTAACAAGTATTATAATTTTTAGGGTGAGTCATCATAACACAACGTCTTAAGGGGATGTCTTAAGGGGTCTTAAGGGGATCTCTAAAGGGGTCATAATAGAACGTCTTAAGGGGATGTCTTAAGGGGTCATAATACAACATCTAAAGGGGATGTCTTAAGGGGTCATAATACAATGTCTAAAGGGGATGCCTTAAGGGGTCTTAAGGGGTCATAATAGAATTTCTTCAGGGTATGTCTTAAGGGGTCGTAATACAACATCTAAAGGGGATGTCTTAAGGGGTCATAATAGAATTTATTACGGGGATGTATTAAGGGGTCATAATATGTCTTAAGGAGATGTCTAAAGGGGTCATAATACAATGTCTAAAGGGGATGTCTTAAGGGGTCTTAAGGGGATGTATTAAGGGGTCATAATAGAATTTCTTAAGGGGATGTATTAAGGGGTCATAATACAACATCTTAAGGATATAATTGATTTAACAATAATGTATGCATGATATTTAGTGATTATACAATTAGACATAAAGTTTCAAAGTAGGAAAACATGCACATTTAACAAACAAAATATATAGAATATTGATTTGATACATAGAAGAACATAGAGTATGTTTAATTTTGTAAGTATGCATGTACATATATGTCATCTCAAAACAATGTTTACAAAATTTGGATATGCCATCTCAAGAACATCTCAAACTCGTTCCTAGAATGTAGTAGGTATTCACACCACCTAATATCAAAAAGGTACAAGCAATATCAATGAAATCATCAAAACATACATATTTTAATTTATATAAAACTATCTATATGTACACAACTCAAGTACCTGCATTTAAAAGTATTCCAAACATGTTTGTAGGTTGAATCCAGGAATACTCTCCTTTTTGTTTCAAAGTATGAGATCAACGCAATGATGGCTTAAGGATACAAAAAATGACAATAAATCAATTTTAACTATTAATGTACAAGCAATATCAATATGTAATTAAATATAATTTAACTAATAATTACCTATTTTTACCAAGTATTCCATGTTGTCTAGGTTGAATCTGCATGGACTAGATCCTTTTTGTGATTATGCCTTAAGGATGTATAAAAGGACATTTAAATCAATTTCAACTAATAACACACTTGACCAATATCAAAACATGTATTTAATGTATTTAAAAGGAAAAAATAAAACTAAAACTATATTTACTTGTATTTACTTATTCCATTGTACCA
This sequence comes from Sequoia sempervirens, assembly GCA_007258455.2. NCBI lineage: Eukaryota > Viridiplantae > Streptophyta > Pinopsida > Cupressales > Cupressaceae > Sequoia > Sequoia sempervirens. Next base: position 307,226,835 of record VDFB02000017.1, on the reverse strand, counting down.
TCTGCGTCCTCTCTTTTTTGCAATGCATCTATGATTGCCTCATGCTCTTCCATAGAAATTGACCATAGCACTTTTTTTGAAGGTCTTCCATGATACCGTTCTAGTTTTATATTTTTTTCCACCACCAAATGTGAATAATGTATAATCTTTTTATTTGTTTCATAGTCTTTGAATGCAAGTAGACCATTCTTTCTTCTCAGGTATTTTCGTAGCCAAGTGCCAACAAACAGCACCGATCCTATTGGAAAACATGAAAACCATCATCAAATAAGTTCTCAAAATTTTCTTAAGGGGATCAAAGACTTGTTCTAAAAAATTTCTTAAGTGGATCAAAAACTTGTTATCAAAATTTTCTTAAGGGGGTGTCTTAAGGGGATCACTGTACCTGTTGGATAATGAAAGCCATCATCATCTTCTCGAGGTCCTATTAACTTATGTTTAGTTTCCACACAATGAGCCAGCCAATATTATGTTTTCTCTTCATTCCCCTCAGGTGCAATAACAGCATACACATGTCCTGCCAACGAAATTTGATTTAATAACTTGCACATATCCATATAAATAATTTAGTATTACAAAATAACTTAATAAAGTGAAATAAAATGAAATAATTTGAATTAAAATTACCTTCTTGTACAGGGTCTGAAACATGGTCATAATCTTCAAATGCAAACACTTGATCATTTTCTTCAATAGTTCTTTCATATTGATCATGTGCTTCTATAGGTTTCAACGATCTTTGCTCCCACTATTCAACCCATTATGTATTTTCACATGCTTCCCAATCTTCTGAGATACAAAACTAGAAAAAAAATGCAAGCTCCCTTGTCCAAATAGTTCATGTGCTTTTTTTTGCACTCCTAAATGAATGCCATTTAGTAGATCCACTAATTGTCTCACAATCAACTCTAGGTACAATGTTATCTTCTTCCACCAACCAAAAGAATCGATGAACTGTAGAGTAATCACTCAAACTAGGTGCAGATAATATTCTATTACACCAATCCACAATCTAACATGCATCTTTAAATTTTACTAAATCCTCAAATTTTAATTTTTCTCTAGCAAGAATTCTTTTGACACATGCACCAGCTCCATCATGTTCTCCTTTACCATGCCCAGCTTCAAAAAAACTCCATATATGTTGGACATTAAGTTCCTTGTGAACCCTACTTAACCAATAGAACATTCAAGCATTCTTGAACTCCTTGTACAATTATCTGACCATATGAGGTGTTCTTTCATCTGGATTCCTCTTTCTCTTAAATTTCTATAAAATATACTAAAATAGTATTGAACAAACTTTGACGAGTGTAACCGATTGTCACTCAAATAAAAATGATACTCCCTCAAAACTTTTCTATCATCCTCAGTGATATCATCTGAATGTCTATAAACAATATGGACAAACATAGCTACTTGCACTAAATTATAATATTGAGATTGAATTTCCTCTTGCGGAGCGTATAATTCTCCACAAAATCAACCACTAAAAGTATAGTACCAATTGGAAATTTGTTTCTACATGCGCAAAATTGGCCATCAAGCCATTGAGCATGTTCAAAGTGCATGACATATTTTGGTACAATTTTATTCTTAAATTCACTCATGAATGCATACACACTAACTTTTTTTGTAACTAAATCACAATGCTTTCCTATTTTTCCATCTTTTAAAGAATAGTGAACATTCTTAAATCTTTTAACAACTACTAATTGTTGTCCAAAATCATGATCAACACTTTCATGCAAACAAATTCTTTAAAATGAAATATTTCCATAGTTAATGCATTGTCCAGAAATACAAGAACTTAAATAAAATAATTTATCATTAGATTTTTCACAAAACAAACCTAAAATAAACTCTCTTATTGCTTCAGGTGGCATATCAATACCACACTCCTGTATAATCATGTAAGTATTCAAGGTACAACGTATATATCAAAAAAATTATAAAAATAACGAAATTGAACTTGTATTTTACAACAAGTTATTTGTTGCTTATTAATTTTTACATACTAGGCTTTACATTTTTCAAAAGACCTTTGACTTATTTTAATATTACTATGTAACATTGAATCGCTACAAAATTTTCTATAAAATTTAGTTTGTGTTATATCTAATAGGTGTTTTGGGTAAGGATCGCGAACTTTGGACCCCACCCTTAATTTTAAAACATCTCTAGCATTAGATGAAACCCTAGTATTATCAAGCCAATATTTTTCGATCAAAAATTTAATTTCAACATTCAATTTCATATCAGACCTCGGTAGTCGTCCACTGAAACTCCAGCATTGATTGATAGGATCATTTTATATACTTTCTCTTCTTTTTTCCACTCTTAGCAATGTTTTAGGATGTATTTTTAAAACTTCACTAATATTGCTTACCATTCTTTTATTCAAAGTTTCTTTATTAACTATAGCAGTTGTTATAGCTCTTCTTGTTGCGTTTTTATCTTTAGATCGAATATTTTTCCCAATAGATTGAATGGCACTAGCAACAATAGACATAACATGTTTTAATGATTGATCTTTTCTTTTTGGTTTAACATAAAAGCCTAACCTTTTCATTACTAGCAACAATAGACATAACATGTTTTAATGATTGATAACATAAAAGTTGATCAATTGCATCATTAGTTGACATTGAAATGCAAATTTTTTACTATAAAAGAATTTGGTATATATTATATTCACATGTGTTCTTATTTGCCTCCAATAAATTTGACCAAGAAGATTATCAAAAACACCACTTCCAATTTTAAAAACAGTGTTTTCATTAAATTCAACATCACATTCTAGATTTTCATCTTCATCTTCATCTTCATTTACATTTTCATCTTCATTTTCATCAACAAAATAGTTTTCATTTTCATTTTCATCAAAAATATAGGTTTTGTTTTCATTTTCAAGAAAATGATCATTTTGATTTTCATTTGCAACAAAAGATTTTCTTTTTTGTTTTCAAAAAATTCTATAAAAGTTTCATCTCTTCGAATATCATCAATGCCAACATCATTAAGTCCAGCATCTTGTAAAACTTCTACATACAAATTTACCATTTCACTAACATGTGGATTTTAAGATGTACCTGGATTTGTGCATATTGAAACATTCTCCATAGCATTCAAAGAGGGATTTGAAGACATAGTAGGACTTGTTTGTATAATCATATTCTTCTCCAAATTGACTCCTTGCAAATTAGCTTCATCTACAACCATGGTATCCTCAATGTTTTTATCTTCAATAGTTGTGGAATTGGATGCTCCACCATCATTAATTGATTCCATTCTCATTCTTCTTTGTCTTTGTCTTTGTCTCTCCTCTCTCTTTACTTCAAATTCTTGAGGAGTCAATGTCTTCCTTCTCTTATTACGAACTTTATCTCCCATGATTATAAAATTCTGAAGCACAAATGAATGTCAATAGTGAATTTCTTCAAAATATTCAATCCATATTGCAAGTTGAAGACCTTTTGTTCCTCCAAACAAGCAAAAAACTAACACAATTCCACTTCAAAAATAGTGTAGATGATGCCTCCTTTGAAAAAATCAATCAAAAATCAAGTTCACCACCTGTAAATACAATAGCTCATGAAAAATAGTTTAATTTTATTGCTCTCAGCCGTACATGTGAAGTTGCAGACTTCACAGTATTTTTTGGCAGTAAATTTAAATAAAAGAAATAGGATCCTGTTTATAAAAACCGAGATCTTGTTCCCCAATATTTAATGTGGGGACCGTTGGAAGGAAAATGGGATCCTATTTCCCTTCTAATGGTCTGCATATTATAAATTAGGGAATGAGATCCCAATTATAAAACAGGATCCCATTTTATAAAGCATGATCCCGTTTTTTAAAATTTGAATTTCTATTAGCTTTGTGGTCAGGTTTTTGCCTAGGATTTTGGTTTGGGAAAAGCATTGGGAATCCGAACCTAGGCCTTCAACCTGGTTTGACCTACAAGTTGAAGGTCCTAACAATGTCAAAGAAAAATACCGACTTTGGACATATGGCTGACGAAATTTTTTGTAGAATTTTTTGACGAAATTAAAACCCATTTTAGATGAGACAATGCAAATTCTAAATATGTAATTTTTTTTACAATTGGATTATTTTTTCTATTTTTTAATTAATTTCTAATAAAATTGGTCCATAAACTTTAAATATCAGGGTTTTTTACTATTTTAATGACTTTTGATCAACATAACATTTTGACAGATGGATTGCACGAGAACAAAATTTAGAAAATTATTTTCAATTTAAAAAAAATAAAAAAATGATAAGTTTAGGTCATCTTATGCATGTCGTACACGACGATTTTTCAAAACGATAAATTTTCCTAATAAAAAATTAACAAAAAAAAAAATATTCAATAAAAAATTACAAAAAAATATCAAGAAAAAGCTTCAGTGAGTCAAAAATATTTTCCCAAAAGGATTTAGAAAAATACGATAATTTAAGTCAAAATATGGATGTCATACACATGCATGGTATGGTAAAAAAAAAGTGACTTTAAAATAGTTATTTTTAGAAACATCGATTGAAACTCAATTTGTACAATCTGGGTATTGAAATAAATTACATATTTGGAAACTAGACTTCGAGCACTACATTTTATGATTAGTTACTTTTTTAAAGATTCCATCTCTAAGTGCTTCAAATTTTAAGGTCAAATGTGTCAAATTCTGAAAATTAGGAAAAACACTTCCACTTTTTGGCCAAAAAGTGGACTCAACTTCTTGCACACCCCTGAAACAAGTGCCTGTATATACCTGATATGTTGAAGTTGAGGCAAATGGGTATCTGGAATGCTAATTGAGAAGTGGGTTTGGGGTTGGATTTGGGAGATATGGTCAAGAAACCGGTGTTGCAGACCTACAAGAACTGTAGAGTGGTTGTGTGAGAAATCACCCTAGTTAGCGTTTTGGTGATTGAAATATTTATTCATATCATACACTTTGAATTATGATTATTGTAAGGTTTCCTCCCTACTCTGTATCAACCTTGCAAGGTGTCCAAGAACCTTGCTAATATTTGGGCAAGGTACTAAGCCCCGACTCATAAATATCACAAAATATGTCAATACATATTGAATCATTAGGACTCAATCTTTTAGGAATTTCTGGCAAGGTGTCCAAGAACCTTGCTAATATTTCATATGGTAATTCCCCCTCATGTCTCTTCATACTAGACAGTCTTTGAAAAAACAACACCTGATCATTGTTACTCAAACTTTGTTCAAGTTCCTTTGAATCTATCCATGATTAACATGTTGTGAGGGTGAACAAGAGGAGGTATCAAAAGCATCATCACTTTGACCATCTCTTTTATCTTTAGGAACTTCGTTCACTTGATGTGTACCAAGAAAAAAAACACTTGATGCCATATATCCTCTCATCATTAAATATTTCATAATATTTTCAATATCCATAGCAATGCGACATGCCTGCTATAATTTTTTGGGTTCCTTATCCCTTATCAAATAACTCATCTCATTATCAAATTCACCTAGATACCCAATTAAACACTCTGCATCACTAGGTCTTAGATGTTTTGGAATATCTCTTACTGCTTGTACAAATCTCAAGTCAAAAGGAGGAACCAACTCATCTTCATCCTTTTGTATTTCCATAAATATTTTCCTTACCGAGCTAGGATTAACCCTTTCACCAAATTGTTCCATAAATGCCACCATAAAATCATCCCACGAAGCTACAAAATAGATTGGAAAATATGAGAACTAGTCTCTATCATCTCCTATTAAATACTGAGCAAAGAGCTTCATGACAACATCCTCATGATCTATCTCAAAATCACCCATCAAATCTATGAATGCATTTAGGTGTTTAGAAGCTAACTCAGAATTGTGCCCTGTAAATTTAGGTAAATGTTTCCTAATTTCATTTGAAATCTTGTTAGGGAAACCTTCAATACCATTAAATCTTAATGGCTTATATCTCTCAATAGAGAAGTTTTGATGGCACGATAAGAGTTGCATGCCTTGCATGTTTTTAATTGATGTTCCACAAGGATATACAAGGGAGCGATACATTTCTCTCGTATCCTTATTCAATCTTCAAAAATAAACTTCATAGTCGATTATCCACTACCTCATTCCTTAATTTTAATCATGATTTTAAAGATCAAACATATCAATTCTTTAAAACTTTCTAAGAGGCATAGTTCAGGAGTAAGCATACTTCTTCAACCCAATTCAAATATTTACAAATTACACCTTAGAATTATGTAAAATGACTACCATCCCTCTACTTGTGCTTAATTCACATAATAGGGAAACAAAATTTTCCAAGACTTTCAAACATGGTTTTCACACGCAAACTTATCCTTCTTGAAAATCAAACAATGAAAAATACTTGAATATGTTGTAGTTGCTGCAAATTCTTCTTCCTAACTAGAAATATTTGTAGATCAGAAACTTTCTTCACATCTTCATTAGGTTCTTGAGATAGAGTCACCACCTCTCTTCAGAGAGGATTGAACTTCAAGTAGTATGAAGCTCCTTCAAAGATGAATTTACTTCTTGGTCTTCTCCAACAATAGAGTCACATAAATTCATTTAAATTTGTTGCAACATAATCACTTCCAGGTCTGAAAACTTCTCAATATCTGAACCAGATGTTCAAATTCACAAAATTATTGAATTTGTGATACGACAGTCTACAATTGGAGATTCAAAGTTGTCCCCAGCAGAGTCACCATTTTTGTTGGTGATTTCTTATGAACCAAACTTGATCTCATCCCTCACCTATGAATCTACCATAATTCAATTAGTAGAAAGGGTAAGGATTGGCCAACACACAAGTAAGGATTTTAAGGCCCTTACTTCTTCTCTTCGGGCTATGTGAAACCTAGGAGGGTAATTCCATTTATGCTCATAAGATACACATTCATTCAAAATCATTTCTACACACAGATGAATTCCTCTAAAGTGCAAATAGGAAACACTCATCAAAGGATTAGCTGACCTTTTAACAAGTTATTATCCATTGCAAGAAATAAGGTGATACTTCATATTAGGACATTATTATTGATTTTTTTTTATGATTTCATTATCATTCCAAGCCTCTAGTTAGGTGCATTACTAGCTCAATTAACTCTTAGATAAGCAAATGAAAATACCACTACCTCATCCATGGGGATAATGGAGTCACCTTTGCAATTAATCAGTAATACCTTGACAATTCAACTCAGTAATTAGTGAAATATTGGTATACTTCTTTGTAGCATTCACCTCACTATGTTTAAAACATACCTTCTTACCAAATCCTATATCATTTCCTCACAAACCCATGACCTTATTTTAGCATTAAATCAACCCCTTGAATTGAAGCATAAATAAACTCATTCATTCAGTTTAAACAACAGAAGACAAATGAAACTATTATTAAAAATTTTATTCATAATCTATAAGGAAATTACATAGGAGAGCATATATTTTAGAACTAATACTTTCTTCTTATTACTGATGTTACTATAAAACCATTTTAAGATCATTACATTATGACTCATACCCTAAACTTGTTCCTGATATATTCATCAGTTTATCTATTTACATTATGCTCCTTTCTGAGCTTAGATTTTCACCTAGACCCTCCTGATGCAGTGGCAATGGTTTCATCAAAAACAAAAACAGGGTGTAGATGCTACTCTGAGTCATCAACATTAAAGTATGCTCGTCCACTCCTTGTTCATGATGCAACCATAGGAACCATCACTCCTGCCTCATCAGAGTCTTCATACAACACCAGAGAGAGAAGGTAATGGTTGTATCTTGAGTTGGTGTCACCTCCACCATCCAAAGGGCTATCAAAAAGCATAATGGGAGAATTTTGTCTCCCGAGGTAGGCCTTGTGATTCTTGTCTCTTTTCTTTGCATTCTTCTTGGGCTCGTCAGGTTTCTTCTTGACCAATTCTTCTGAAACGTCCTATTTCTTAAATTATATGTGCTTTTAACAACATCGTTCTTCTTTTGACCATGGGAATTCTTTTTATCCATTGGAGCAACATAATTCCTAGGGACTTCCTTCTTAGCCATAGGCATGTCCTCTTGACACTCAAACACATTGAGTCATCTAGACCTCCTAGTTGGCTGAATTTACACACTTGACTTACCCATTTTTGCAAAACATAGGGTAAAAGCTAGCAAATCTAAATTGAGAGAAAACTAACCAAATTTGAGCTCCTAAATTAAATTTGTAGGAAAGAACACCCACAAACCCATCAACTAGCCCCAAAATTATGAAACTCCTAAAAAAACTAGAGTATGAATTAAATAGAGCTAATACATAAAACTAACTCACTATGGATGAAAACATCAAAACCTATACAATTGAAAGCTCAACACTTGTACACTTCTTCTATGACCCACACTTCACATTTTTTAAAGACTAAAAATGGTGAGATCAAACAGTAGGCAATCTACATTAAATAGACAATTTGGAGCATGTAGCAATTAATGATTGAAGAGATCCTTGTGCACGAGTGAGCTAATAACTTGTCAACTCAACTTTGAATCTAGACCATCGATCTTTGAGGATTTAAAACTCCATCAATGGAAACCTTGAACATCGTTTCTTGATTTTACATCTTGTCCCTAAAAATGGAGATACCACCTCAGAAAGCTACCACGTCTACTCTTAACCCTCATTAGTCACCTGTGATCTGACAATTAACATGCATCGCCAACCTGATCCATGCCTTTTCATTTATATTGGTGAAGTAAACAAACCCAACATTTGAAGAGAATATTCCCTTAAACATTTTTTTGCTCATCGCGGATTTTCCCCACCTTTCCAAAGTTCAATCAGTGATGTGAGCACAAATGCAATGAAATCCCAACTATTGGATCATTGTCCCCTTTTCCGCAATCTCCTCCTCACATCACATGTCGCTAATTCATATTTCAAATTTGAGACCATATCAACGATGGATGAAAAAAAATGATGGAATCAAATCAGGCCATGTGCATCCTCCTTTGAAAACAAATCACTCATTCATCCCACTTAAAATAGCAATGGCTCACATTGACTAGTGACATCATTGCTCATCACCAATTTGAACAAAACAATTACACAACCATCTGTAATGAGCGATGGAAAGAAATTTAGAGAGCCCTAAGGTTATCGCTCATCGCCCATTTGAAACTCAAAACTTGGAATAAATCTATGATGAGCGATAGGAGAAGATACAAGGAGTACTAAGGGACATCACACATCGCTAACTCACATCATGAAATTCATAAGCAATTAGTGATGAGAGAGAACCCAATGATAACGAAAGCATCACACATATCATGCATCGCTAATGTAAAATAAAACTCACAACCTATTTGTGATGCATGAAACAAAATAAATGTTGCTCATCGCTAATTGTTGATGCAAGTTTGTTTTTAGAAGGCCATCCATGATGAGCGATGGGAGAAAATGGTGAGTGGGATTCAAGTGAAGTAATTTGGCACATGCTCACAAGTTGTTCTAAGAAAGGGGACCATCTAGGATGACGTATAAAAGGCCTCAAAGGACTTTAAATCAATATTATTTCAAAGGATGTAAAGGCCAAATAAAGTCAATTGCTCAACCTTATAAAATATAAGAACATTGGACCTAGGCATAAGGGTTAGTTACTCCACGAGCTCCAATGATATAAGATGTTTTAAAATGGCTGGAAATGGGAAACAAAAGGTCAACAATGAATTAGAGCTTTAACAAAGTCTTTTCCTTAAGGGTTTCTAAGGAAAGATTGTGACAACAAAAATAACAATATTGCAAAACCCAAAGTCTAGAGATTTGAGACACAAAAAATTGCAGAATTTAGGACTGGAACCAAAAACAATTTAAGGGTTCCATCACACAGTATGGGTTGATATGTATCCTATCATTGGAATGAAAAGCATGCCATCAATTGATACTAAGTGTCATTAATATATTCATCATCTTTATGATTGATGGTATTGTCATTCATATTAGAGGCACCATTTAATCTAGAAAGAGATTGGTGTAATTTTATCATTTGACACTATTTATTAACAACTCAATCGAATGACTATGTAAAACTATATATATATACATATATATATACATATCATTTTTATGAATTGAGAATATTCAAAAGTATCGATGGGATTAATAACATCCCTCATCCTACTAAGTCCTTTAGCATAGGCAATGGCATTGTTAATCATAACACATGTAATATTCATCTTACTACCTTTTAATCAAAATTTAATCAATCATTGTGTCAACTTCTAATGAGGAATGACAATAATCATTCAATAGCAGGCTAAATCTCATAAAGATGGCATTCATTTAACAATTTGCTATGACAAAATGATAGAATCATTCATCAGTAAGTATAAATATTGGAACTATGGTATTGTTCAACAGTTGGGTATGACATGATGATAGAATCATTCTACAGTGTATTAAATAGAACAATGGAAAAATTGTTCAAAACATGCATTTACTCAAAACGATTCAAATCATTCTTCAAAATACATTTAAACTAAATGATTAAAATCATTCACAACATACATTTAGATAGAACAAAATAAATTTGTTTGACTGGTTATTATCTCAAAAGGAAAATCATCACCATATATAGTGATCTCACATGCATACAATACTCTTTTTGTAAGAAAACAAAGAACTAGCTCTTTATTGGTTCTTTAACCTTGCATGCTATTGGCATATTATTGTCATTGATGTCAAAAGGAGATATCATGTAAGGAATTCTAGTAGCATGATGACAGAGAGATGTGGATCAAGTTTTGGAAGCACTAGTATAGGATGTTGGTGAAAGAAGAATGATTCTACAGATGTTGCAAAATTTTCTCAAATTGTTGCAATGTTGACAAAATGTTGTCATCTTTCTGCAACAATGGCCTCCAGGTATTTGAATGAAAATCTAGTGACAATTTTGTTGTGGGTTTTCTGAGTACATTCTAGATATGTAATTGGCAGGTTCATAGGATGTATAATGTTTGTAGAAATGAATTATATTTTCTCTTGGTTAGAATTAGGGTTTATTGGTTAAACCCTAGAGTTGCAGTCATGGTGCCTTAATTTTATTTTATTTTTTCATTGGTTGCTTGTTGGAGGTTGTAGGTCACATTAGTCATAAACTTATGTCATTAAAATCATGTTGTGATTGGTCCCATTACCTAGTCTTCTAGTTGGTGCCACTTATGTATCCTTTTGGAGATCGAATGGTGTGCACTCAATAGTTCCATATCTGAAAGTTATCGCTAAGGTCCCATGCATCACAAAAATCTCTTTGGAGTTGGCTTATAGTTTAGCGATGTGCAATGGAATATGTTCATCGATTGTGATAAAAGTTTGATGATCTGATGGTGCCCACTAGCCCGTGACACCTATGGTGGGACCTCACCTGTACTTTGCAGGGAGTGGGGAATGGTGGAGATCCAACGACATTTTGATTAGATGGAGGATAAAGTATTTGGTGGGTTTGGTAGACACATGGTGACATATCATTCAATCACTTCACATCAGTGTTGTGAAGCAAAGGGATGAGATAGTTATCGCTACGAGTGATGAACATAAGATGGAAGTGGAAGGTGATGTCTAAGGTGAATAGGTGGCAGTAGCCCACCAACTTGCTAGGATTCTATGAGCTCATGTTCTTTGCTAGTGATATAGTGCAGGATGACACAGATTTAAAGAATGATCAATTTGATGGTGATTGTTGAATGTATTCACATTGTAAGAATGATGAATGAAGTCATATGAGTTACATAGATAATCAATGAATAAAGATAAATGGTATAGATTTGAATGATGAATGATCCAACGGTCATCACCGAGGTTACTCACATCGCATGATTGAATGGTGGTGACTCAAGAGTTGGAGTGATATGTGATGGACATGATTGACGATGGAGATTTTAAGGAAGGCTCCTTTGATGGTAACAATTTAAGGTGTGATGATGAGCAAGGAACACTGGATCATGGCATGAAGTGAGGAGATCAACAACACAAATTTAAATATGAAGAAATACAACAATTAGGTTTGTGTGAATAGGGGTTTCAACCAAAAACCCACTCTTCTCAAAGTTAATTGGCTCAACTACACCAACAACCAATATGATTGTAGATTTTTTTTGGAAATCGGTGGCATAGATTGTGATGAAGATTGAGGTTAAAATCAAATTGAATAAATAGAGAACAAATTAAATGCATAATTGCTCATAGGGTTTAACAGAGAAGCAGTGAGGGAAAATTATCTGTAATAGAATTAAATGTTGTGCAACTCAATGTAGAAGTATGGTAGTGAAGAAGATGTCTTAGAAACCTAACATAAGATCTATACATGGTAGATAATCCTGAGGCAATCACTAATGGTGTGTAACAACACAAAAGAGGTGATTAGAATAAGGTTGGTGTGAGTAGAAATGGTGAAGTAAGAGAAGAGTTTGTGTGCATTTTGTAGAGAGGGTAATCTGAGCTCTTTGAGGCTGATAGAGAATGCACTAAAGAAAGAGAAGTGTAGAGAAAACTGTGGGGTATAGAGTAGAGAAGAGAGTTGTTGTGCTAGTAACAAAAACTTGAGCAGTTGTAGAGTAAGTTGTAACATTGATTTGTGTTCTTGATGAAAAAATTGCAACAATCCTTTATGTTGTAAATTTGATTGGTTGGTATTATTAGATAATTGAGTTCATGCTCAGAATAGGGCATTGGTGTCTTGTTAGGGTTAGTGCCCTTAAAATTTGTAACAAAATGTTTCTTTGTGAGGCTGGATTAGGATAGTAGCTCCTAGCAGCATTTCTCGCTGTGGTTTTTCTCATCTTGGGTTTTCCAAGTATATCTTGTGTTATGTGTTGCTTGGTTGTGTGCTTTTTTAAATTTCTATATCTCATATTTTAATCTGCACATTAAGTTGTCTTAATAATTTAGTCTGCTCAAAAGTTTTAAGTTAAAATTTTAATATCTACTGATACACCCCCCTCTCAGTGGATTGTTGTGTTTTAACACATGCAACATTGTTTGACACCATTATAGAGACATCACTCCACATGAGGTTTTTTCAAACATAAAGGTATTCTTGTGATGGGTAAGAATCATTAACAAAGAAAAGAATTTAACAGTAATGGCCACCCACAAAGGTATCATGCACACTAAGACCTAACTAATGTCAACGACAAGTTCAACCAAATTGAACACTTGCATGGAAACAGTGAAAAATAGCAGATAAATGATGGTTTTTCCCACCTTACATAGTGAACAAAGGATGCATTTGGTTTTATTTACTCAGAAAATAGTTTCATATGCAAGGGTTGATAGTGATTAAAGAAAAAAATGCATAGACATATGAGAAAATAGTTTCAAGACATTCGTTACTCTATAGAATAGGGTTGAAGTAAGAGAAAGAAAAATCCATCCTTTTTGCAGAGAAGGAAACAACATTTAAACCAAAATAAAAGCTCAAAATTACCTCCTTCTTACTATGTATACAGTGATTTTTTCTCTGTTCAAATATGGAAACAACTCCTCTCCCTTGGTTCGCTCCTTTCTTCATGATCTACACCCAAAATCCTCTATGATTTTTGCTAAAATCCCACTTTTTCCTTTCAAATCACCCCTCTAACCAAGGATTCCTACATTTTCTAAAATTCGAGGTGGTATTTACTCTCCCACATCCTCCTCATGCTTAGCCACCCACTACTTCATGCTTTTGAGCATAAATTCTCTTTCCAATATGGACGTAGGTTATATTTCATTTGTTAAAGGTGTTATCATTGTTTTCCATATGATTATTTAAATTGTTTCCCATGTTATAATCCTTTATCATTTTCTAAACTTCAAATAAAGAATTCTTTCCAACATGATTATTTTTTTAAATGAAATTAGCATCGAATGGACAAGGTAAAGCAAATGCTCCAATGAATTTTTCTCCATAAGCTTACCTATTTAATCATGTATACATTTCACACAAGAAAGATGATATCTACCAAATTGCAAGTTAAATGTAGATGCTATTATTTTTAGTGGTTTATGCACATTCCAAATTCCAACATGCTTAATGATCATCATCTGGCTAAATACTCCTACCTCACCCATGTTCTTGGTCTTCAACCTATTCCTACATTTACACACTTACACTTACAGAGTTTCATCAGTAACCATTAACCAATGCTTGAAACAAAAATATTCCATTCTTCAATATAACATTCATTCTTTGTATTCAATCATATGAATATAGTTATATTTCAAATGACATTGAAATCTTAATTTTATCACAAGTCAAAACTAATAAATTTTAGTTTCCATAAATATTTAAATAATTTAGCAATATCAAATGTAACAAAAATTTGAGATGTGACATCCTTCCCACTAGGAATAAACATCGTCCTAATGTCTTATCAGACAAAATTGAATCATATATGTCTATTTCAACACTCAATCATATTGTTATTCAAGCCAAAATATCATAGCATGCCAATTCAAAATGCTAGAGCAATAGTATCTCAATGAACATTAAGAGTCTATCTAGAATTCAAATGAGGAAATGAGTGTTCTATTTCCTCTGCATATTCCTAGGTAGCACTATCTTTAAAATATTGGTCCCATTGAACCTTATATTGGACAATGTCTCTATTTCACAGCTTGACATTGCATCTATCTATAATTATAATGGGCTCCACCAACACCACTCCTAGATCTTGCACTTGTAAAGAATGCCAATCAAGTATATGAGATGCATCTAGATGATATGGATTAAGCAAAGAAACATGAAATAAATTATGGAGTCAAGCTAGAGTAGGTGGTAGAGCAAGTGAGTATGTAACTAGGTTAATCACTTCCAACACATCAAAGGTACCCACATATCTAGGGACTAACTTGGAAGATTTTCCAAAATTAATTGAGCTCATGTGTGGCTTGACTCTCAAAAATATCTTATATCCCTCTATGAATCATTTGAAGGTTTTATTATTTTTTGCATAGCTTTTCTACCTATCTATTGCTTCCTTTACTTTATCCTTGATGAGTCTCATCTACTCTTCCATTTATTTAAGCATTTCAAGACCCACTATAATCTTGTCTTCCAATCTATCTCAATTGATGGTTTTATGACACTTTTAAACATAAAGAGCCTCAAAAAGTGCCATACCTAAGGATGCATGAAAAGAGTTATTATATGCAAATTCTACTAAGGGTAGATACTCTTCCCATTTACACTATTGGTCCATGCAATACATTCGAAGGAGATCCTCTACTACCTAGTTGACTCTTTATGTTTGACCTTCAGTCTAAGGATGATATATTGAACTAAAATTTGACTTAGTTCCCAAATCTACATTCAAAGTTGTCCAAAATATAGACATCATCTAAGTATCTCTATTGGATATGATAGTCTCAGGCACTCCATGCAAACATGAGATATCTTGGAAAAAATTCTTGGCCAAGGTCAACGATCCATCCTTAAGGTTTCCTGGAATGAAATGTTCCAACTTAGTCAACTTCTCAACTACTACCAAGATGCCATCATGCCTATTTTTACTCAATGGTAACTCCTGAATAAAGTCCATGTTGATCACCTGTCACTTGTACTCAAGTGTCTCATGAGGATAAAGAAGCCCTTCTGGATGCACATGTCCAACCTTGACTTGCTAACATTCCAAGCATCTAACTAAATATTCAACTACATCCTTCCTAATTTTAGGCCATAAATATAAATATTTCAATTTTGCGATCATCTTGACAACTTTGAGGTGTCCCAAATAAGGTGCACTATGGATTTATCCAAGACCAACTTCCTGAGTTCTCCAAAATATAGAATATACATCCTCCTCTGATATCTTAGGATTCCATCTAGTTTAAATTCATACCCATCAAATTTATGGTATGAAGGGTTATCCTATAGAGCTTTCTTTACCCTTTCATAGTTTCCATCCCCTTGCAATTGTTGCTTCACCTATTGCCTTAGATTAGACTTTGTTGAGGTCATAGCTACTAGATGTCTTCTTCTACTAAGAGCATCTAAAACTCCATTCTATTTTCCTTTAATGTACTTAATTCCAAAGTTGTACTCACTAAGGAATTCCAAGCACCTTGTTTGATGTGCATTGAGAATTGGTTGGGTGAAGATTTATCTCAGTCCCAAATGATCCATTTTAAGCTAAAATGGATTCCCCAATAGGTAATGCCTACACATTTGCAAGGAATGCACTATTGTAGCCAATTCCAAATCATGTGGTGCATAATTCATTTCATGTTGTTTTAGCTTCCTTGATTCATATGCCACCACTTTTCCATCTTGCATTAATAAAACTCCTACACCATCTCCCAAAGCATCCATGATCACTATGAATTGACCATTGGGATTAGGTATAGTCAACATTAGGTCTGTTGTGAGTTTCTCCTTTAGGAGTTGGAAAGCTTGCTCACACTTCTTAGTCCATTCAAACTTTTTCCCTTTCCTCTGAAGAGATGTGATTGGGGTTGCAAATTTAGAGATTCCTTTTACATACTTCTTGTAGTATCTTGTAAATCCCATTAAGCTCCAGAATTCTATCACTCTAAGGCATTGGTCATTCCACTATTGCCTTTATCTTTTTAAGATCCATAAAGACTCTCTTTACTGATATGATGTGACCTAGTTAATGCACCCTATCCTAATAAAATGAGCACTTGGATAGCTTTCCAAAAAGCTTCTTCTCTCTTAGACGTTGTAAAACTATCCTTAAATTCCTATTGTTCTCCTCAATGGACTTGGAATAACTTAGGAAGTCATCAATGAAGATCAAGACAAAATCATCTAGACAATATATGAACATTTTTCATGAGATTCACAAAAGCTATTAGTGCATTGGTCAAACCAAAAGGTACCACCATGAACTCATAGTGTCCATACCAAGTTTGGAAAGCAATCTTAGGGATGTCCTCTTCTTTTATTCTCAATTGGTGATAACTGTATCCGAGATCTATTTTAGAAAAAATTGTTGCTCCCATCATCTAATCAAATAGATAATGAATCCTTAGGATAGGATATCTATTATTGATGGTCACCTTGTTTAACATCCGATAATCAATACACAGATGTAAGGTTCCATCCTTCCTCTTAACAAAGATAATCAGTGCACCCCAAGGAGACACACTAGGTTGAATGATCCCCTTGCTCGACAGTTCTTACAACTAGGCCTTCAATTCAAAAAAACTTGATGGTAGTCATCCTATATGGGGCCTTAGATTGAGGTTTGGCTCCTGGTACTAGATCAATAGAGAAATCAAATTCCTGCTTAGGAGGTAGCTCTATGAGTTCTTTAGGAAACACATCTTGAAACTCCTTGAGAATAGGGTAATCATCCAAATAAGGCTTCATATTTTTAGGTTCACTAACATGTACCACATAGATGGTACACCCCTTCCTTTGAGATCTCTTGAGTTGCATGGCTGAGATCTACCTAAGCTTTAGTGGTCTTTGTAACCCATGTATCTCAATTGGGTTCCCATAGTCATCTAAACAACTAACAATTTTGTTCTCATAGTTCACAATGAACTTATGTTCAGTTAGCCAATGGATCCCTAATATCACATGATAAGAACCTAAGGGTGCCACATAAAGATCAATTCAAGTTTGGAAATTGGAAAGTTTTAACTCACTACAATAAAAACATGAATGCACCCTCTGCTCTGTTCGATTTCCATACTAGACCATCCAAGAATTGGCCATGTGTCTAGTTCTAATGGGTAATTTAGAGATAATTCTTGGGTCTACAAAACATTTAATGGATCTAATGTCAATTAAAATAGAAACAGATTCCCTAAAGAGCTTACCTAGCAACTGGATTGGTGAAGCTTGAAAATTAACTTGTTTATTGTCCACTGCCACATGGATCTGATGTTGGTTTTCTTTCATGCCTTTGAACACTGTGGGAAACTTGAGGCATAATGATCACCTTCGTAGGTGTAGCACCCATCATGAGGCCCTTTCTAACCTCTTGACCTATCTTCCTTGGAGCTCTTATGCTTATTATCAAAATTTCCTTTGTTGTTGTTGGTATTCTTATTCTTTCTACCACTATTTCCCTCTCCTTTCTCCTAAAAGTTGCTACTCCTTTTCAGATTCTTGATCTAGAAGGGTTTTTCTCCTTTCTAAAATTTCTTATTCTAAAATTGAGACTTAGAATTTGAACACTTTCAAAAATTGGATAGTTGTTTCAACTTCCGTTCTTTTTTGGTGGTCTTCTCAAAGACCTCCTCCATGGTAAGGGGATTATGTATATCCACCTCCACTCCAATCTGGGGCCTTAACCCTAGTATTAAATTTATATTCAAAATTTCTCATCAATATGGTATTGAGGCACATACTTAAGCAAATGGGTGAAATTTTCCCAATACAAAGTCACTCACATACTTCCTTGGGCTAAGTTTTGGAACTTAGTCATCTTCTTATTGAAAAAGTGTTGAGGGAGCCACCTTTTCTAGAAATGATGGAGTTGTTCCCATGTGGGCTCTCTAGGTTGTAGTTTCTATTCTACCATTTCATTGTCCCACCATGTGGTTGCCTCACCAAATAGATGATAAGCTACCCATACAACCTTAGTTTTATTTGATAAGTTTTGGAACCCAAAGTACTTCTCCATTTCAATGATCCATGCTTCTGCTTCATCTCCAATGGTTTTATCATCAAACTTCGATGGAGCTACCCTTTCTAGGTCCTTTCCAAGCTCTCCTTCAATTCTTTCTCGGTTATTTTCACCTTGATCTCTATTTCCTTATGGTTGCTCCTCACTCCTCTAATCTTGACCATCTTACATACCTCATAATTCCCCTTCTAGATGGTCCATCCTATTTTCCTATCAGTTTAGGAGGTCGAGGATTCGATCCAACCTCTCATTTTAACCTTCATTTTTACCCCCACTTGAAGCTCCATTCCTAGCGTTCACCATGATGGTTCACAAATGACTTGCATCATAGCCCATGTTTCGTGCAACTGACACAATTTTTCTATGTTTAATTATTTCAACACATAATACTAAGGATTATGACATGAAATATTGAAAATATATTCATGTTCATTCATAACAAGGATTTAAGTCATTCAAGATCAAAAATTTGAACACAAAGAAAGACTTCCTTAATTTATTATAATAATGGATTACATGGATCCTTATTTATAAAATTCCCCCCTTAGTAGGTGGGCTATTTTTTATTAGATAGAGGAAACTCCTCTAGGTCCTCATCAGAGTCTATTACAACCTTCTTGGAAGAGGAAGGATGTGCACATAGGCACTCCTTTTCTTGTTTAGTCAGAATGGGTGCATTGGGTCTGCACCCCAAAGGCCAATCTCAAATTGCAAAAGGTTTCTTAGTTTTAATGTTGTGCTTAGACTCTTTGATCTTCTTGCCCCTCTCTAACTTTGTTGCAAGTAGGAAGGTGTTGTCATTGATGTCAAGTTATTTGGTTATTGATTGTATATATCAAGGATATTGAGAAAATTGTAATAAAGAAGGTTTATGTTGCTATGTTTCGAGGTGTGTTAGAGTGAATTAATGTGCTACAATGATGTCTCTAGTTCTTGAGTTTCAAGTTCTTTTGAGAAAAATTGGTAAATAGGGAAAACAGTGTCATGCAGGTATTTAGTGTATGCTCTAGGATGTGCTCCGTATTGGTTCTATGCTTGTGTGGTCCTAAAATATTGTTCATGATTGTTGGTGGTTGCTATATCTAGAATTTTGGCTTTTGGATCATTGTACAGTGTTAGATATCTTCACTAGTATGTGAGCTATGCATTTTGATGTATCTGGCTATGGTCTGGGAGAAATGTAATTGCTCTAGATTTCTCTGAATTTTGGTATCATGACTTGTGATTTTGAGAATAAGTTGATAAGGTCATGTTCAAGTGAAGTTAGTTGTCTAGAAATATTAGACCATGTTAAGGATGTGTGTGCTTAATTTTTTTATGTGTTTTACACTAGTGTTGGCTGACCTTCTGTTAAACACTACTTACAAAGTTCATGGAAGAATGTTGAGGCATGTTAGGACTCATTTAGGTCCTCATTAAGTATATGTTTGGGTCAGCCTCATTCTAATTCCACCATAGAATGCTTTGGAACCAAACTAATTTGAATTTGTAAATATAAATGGTGTGTTGCCAACCTTGAATGGGTTTCAAGGTTCAAGACAATATAAGTACAAGTTGACATGTTGTTGAAAGACAAGATAGATGCAAGATGCAAATTTGAGTAGATCGATGCAAATTTTATGTGTTGAGTTCCTAAAGGTAGTGAGCTGAAGGTGTACCCTATCTTTCAAGCATGTCTACAAGTGTGTGAGTGAATTATGGTGGAATCTTTGTTGCATTGAGATAGCTTTCTCTTTGTAACAATCATCTTATATCTTTTTTGTAATTATGTGATAGTGAGCCTTTCTGGCAATGAGCCTTCGTATTCAATTTTGGAATTCTTTATATTGTGAGCTAATCCTCACTATGGTTTTTCCTCATTGGTTTTTCTATGTAAATATGGTATTATTGTGTGCATGGTTTTATTACTTTTAGTTTTTGTTTCTACATTCAATGATTAAACACATTAACAAAGGGTTTTGTGAATGCTAGTTGATCTAACTTCTAGTGAAAGTTTTAAAGGTTAAAGTTGCTACAACTGATTCACCCTCCCTCTCAATTGTCTTTTTCAATAAACTTAAGTCAAGTGAGGGTGTGTGCTAGGGTCTCATCATCAAGAATCTTAGGTTGGACTTCAAGTGTTGGGTTCTCTTCGACAAAAACTTTCTTAGTAGTCCTAAGCATATTTCCCTTCTTTTTCCCAGACTTTGACCTTCCCATACCTACATTCAATTCAATTTCATTAAACTCAAAATTGAATTTAAGGGTTGACTAACACTAATTTCAACCACTGTGGACTCATAGGCCTAGATTTGAACCCTAAGCTATGATACCAAATGTAATGTGTCATACTTAAATAGCAACAAATAAATAAATTATGGCATTATGAGTAGTAAATCAAAGATAGAATCAATCAATTATTTTCTATCATAGCACAATATGTCCAAAAATAATAATTTATATTCATTTCTAAATGTCAAATTTACAAGTTACATGGTTTGACTTAGGCCAAGATCACCACTTAGTCAACTCAAGTTTACATCATATAGAACAAAGTACAATAATAAAAAATGGAATTCCATGTGATTCCTCTTCAATGCTTGCCACATCTAGTGGATGAAAACATGGTTCAGGAAAGTTTCCACCCAACCATGAAGCTACGCTTAACAGAAATTCTCCCTAACTCGAAGAATACCTGACCATACATGGAATATTAAGTAAGAGAATACGATATGCAAGGTGGATTCTGGTGCGTTCCAAACAACTACATGCATTTATATCTACATTTAGAAATGCAAGATTAATGTTAGGAAATGGAAGAGAGTTACATCATAAAAATTATACTATTCAACATAATGGACTATAAACACTTGGCCAAGCATATTCTATATATAGCTAGAAAAGACAGATTTTGGAAAAATCAAAACATATACTCTTTGTTAACCCATTTTGGCACCCACCCCAAAAGGTAATTGTTATCAAATTTTCACCATGACTCAATTTGACAGAGTTGGTTTATTCAAGATTCATTTTAAGGTGAAGAGTTTCAATTTACCTCTACAGATGATTAACCATTGCAAGAGTTTGAGTTATTGTGGAATTTTAAAATGCAATGTGTTTAGTTGCTTGTTATCAAATGCAACATTAAGTATTTCATGGAATGTAAAAGAAGTGCTTTCATTCTATCAATTCATTCACAAAGTTCCATTCATTGTTTGCAAGAAAATAAAATACAGAATTGAGACAAGTATTTCACAAATGTTGTTTTTTGTATTCATTGGAGTAAAAATGAGAATCAAGTGTCCCACGGAAGCTGTGGGAGTAGCTGGAAAAATGAACCATAAAATATATCCTACGCTACTGAAGATTGAAATCAAGAAAGAGCATGTAAGAATGAACATAATAATCATTTCCTGATGGTATCTTCGAGTTGCCTCCAGAGTTGATCCCTCCTTTCTACTTCTGTGCTCCAAGTGGACCTACAAAAAATGGATGAAAGTTTTGTTAGAGCTTGGACTATGAACATTCCCACATGGTCCATCAACAATAATGTAGGATATTGTCTATGATGCATTGAATCAATTAATCAAGAAAAAAAGGAGTGCAAGAGAATGCCAAGGAGAAAGTATCATGAGAAACATTTGAACTTATTATTTCAATCTAACATTGTTTGTTTCCATGTGCAGGTATAGGAAAAGCCATGTTTCTTTTTGGTTTTGAATATCATAAAGCATGTGGTGTAAAATGGGCTCCCACAAGGGTTGAGACCCGACATGCTTTCCCTCAACATCCCACAGAGGAGTTTTCAAAAAAGAAACAACTCAAAATTTCTCAAAGAAACATGTATCTAAAGGAGTGCATCAAGTGACATGAAGACTCAAACAAGTGATCACCTAGGACAGTCAAGTCAAGTGTAATGAAATGAAAATCATAGGTGATCCATTGTTGAAGTGAACTGCAAACAAGTGCATCATCACATAGTGTGATAGTGAACAAGCATACATAATGTCGTGTTTGAAAATCATCAATTACAACTAAAGCAAATGGAATGAAGAAGATTCTAATCATCAACATCAAGAGATAAAAATGGATGAAGAGTACAAAAGAGAAGTTGGATCCATCAATAACAAAGGGACAAGTGGCTACAAATGAGTTACTAAAGGTAGAGAATGAAGGAAAAGATGGCATGGTGAACTAAAATGCAAGGCATTAAGTGTTGGGACTGGATGAAACATAATGTAAAACAATACTATTTCATGGAGGTAATTTGCAAAATGTAAGCTTATTTCATTATTATGGTGCATTGTTGCATAATTTTGTGTTCTCATAAAGCATGAAAGTGAGGTGGGAAAAGTGAGAATGTGTGTGTTTTCTAAAGCATCCTGGTGCATGAGAATTATGACAAGTAGCTACAAATTAACCACTAAAAACATCACTGAAGTGAATTAAATCTATTACATCACATTGGCTCATTGTATAAAGCTAAAGGAATGTCTTCAGAATGTCAAATGTTTGCTTAAAATGTAGCTCAAGACAACACTGTTAATAAAGAAATCTACAGAATAAAATGTGTGTTGCTTCAGTATTTTTAATGCTTTAGGCTAAAGGGAGATAACAATACATTGTTTCATTTGAATGAGAAGCTAAAGGTGCATTTTTCTAAAGCATTCAAGTGCATCAAATGAGTGAAAACAGGCAACAAAAGTGACCTACAATAACACTTCAGTGGCTGAAAGAAAATGATTGCATGATAAGAAATAAAGCATGTCAATCTATAGTACATTTGAAAGTAAAATATGTATGTTGCATGATGTCATTTGGTTCTTTCAAAACAGAAGATTATGCTACAGCAAGCCAAGTGTCAAGCTATGGTTTCAAATGAGTGCAAGAGAAATGGTGTTAACTCGGGTTTAGAATAAACCCAATATGAGTTTACATAGTGTTTTTCCAAAAAATGAAGAAATGGGAGTTTAATTCAAATTCAAACAATGAAAGAAACCTTGGTTATCATTCTCATACCCATGGCCTAGAGAGGCCAATTTTTTTCTTTCATGAGCCACAATACCCATTTAGGGTTTCAAAATCAAAGTGCAATACAAAGGAGAACATCAAGGGTTCGAGACCTTAGTAAAAATGTCTTCAAAATAGTGGAATGGAAAGCAATTGGTCATGGCCATGGGGTTTCTAAAAACCCATGAAAAGAAAGAATTCATCTAAAAAATGTTTTCATTTTAAAAATGGTTTCATTTGCACATGGTTAGTCAAGCCCTAGTTTATTCCATTCAACAAAAGAAGAAGAGAACACACAATATGGTTACGGCTAGAAAAATGGCTGAGCTCAACAATCTACAGATCTTTCATATATTTTTTAAGAAAAATATTAAATAAGCTTTATTTAAGAGGGAAATATAGTGAAATGGAAAAATAATGAAGCTTACCTTCTATATCAAAGTGGAGAAACCCAATAGAGTTGTGGCCAACGCTTCACAAATGCTCAGAAAAAGTCCCTCATAGTGGCCATGTGACAAACAAAAACAAAAAACTAACAAATGCATTAAAAATACAGTGGTATCCGTGACCAAAGAATCACTGTTTCTCATCAAGTGGAGTCAAGAAATGTGACAAAATACAGTCAAGCAACTTACTAGTGAGTGAAGAATCGAATGCATCAAAAAATTGAAGGAGAAGAGCTCGAATGGAGGCTCCAAAGTCCAAACCCTAATTTCCCATGGCAGCGCGTAGGCAGAGCCTCAATTTTCCCAAAGGTCTAATGAAAATGATGGTGAAAAAATGTGCTTTGGGTCAGTTTTGTGTTAGGGATTTTTTCCCTATGCCTTGGCCAATGTGATTTTAATCACATATTTTTTTCATTTTTCAATTCCTTGCTAATTCTTCATGTTCCTAGGCCAAACCTTGCCTTAGGCTTTTATTTTTCCTTGATTTTTATAGAAAATCAAATCAAAAATCATACACCACGCTCATGGCCTCTCAATAGGGTTTCCCCATTTTTCCCCTTTTATGCATTAGAAACTTTTCATGCCAATTTCCTTTGAAGATCAAAGTTAGGTCATTCATTTTTTCCTAAGTTAAGTAATAATAGGTGGTGGGCATATATATTTTTTATGATTTTTTATATAAAAATCAAATGTATAAGAGAGCATCATATAATGTTTGATTTTTTGCAAAGATTAAATGCAAACAAATCAAAATGATTAAAATAAAAGGGGGAAAAATCAGAATGTTTGAAGACATTGAAAAATCAGATGAGGGAAGGAGACCTATTTTTTCTTTGTAAAGTTGCACCTTTGTAAAACATTAATTAAGAAATTTTTTTTATAAACTACTTGATTAAATGTTATCTAAATGCAGTTAGGAAATTCACTTCAATTCACAGCAAAACTTTCTATTCTTGAATTCAGTCTTGAGTGAATTTGAAGAAAAGATGCCACACTAAAGTTTCTAATTTTAGTTTCCAGTAATTTGCACCTAATTTTGAGGCATTTTTGGATAGACCCTTTGGAGATGACAAGTTTCCAGTAATGAAGATGTAGAGTAGTGAGAAAATTCTAAAATTTCCTTGGTGAATTTGTAGAGTGCTGATTTTTGTGGAATAAATCGTTTCCAAGGTCAGAACCAACAAGATAAAAAAGAAGAGAAATTGAAGTTGAACTGCAAGATGTAAGTGCAAAACAATGAACTGCAAATTCAGAACAAGCTGTAAGAGCTCAAAATCAGGCCATTGCATCGCAAACTGTCCTAAAAATGCACCCAAAGGTGCATATTCTACAGAGAGAACATCAAAGAGAAAATGATACAGCTGCATCTACAGTTCAACATAAGGTAAACCCTATATCTTTCAATGTAGTGGAGCATTTAAAGAAGGCTACAGTTAGCTTATCCATTATGGATGCACTATGTATCCCAGGACAAAAGGAGTTATTACAAAATGCTTTGTTTGAGTTTTCATCTTCAAATGTTTCAAATGCAGAGAAGAACAAAATGGTGCTTGCCAATAGCTCAGAAATAAAAGGTGAACAAAAAAATAGAGAAGTAAAAAATTCACCATTGACCGTCAAGTCTGAGCCAATAGCTAAGGTCTATATTGAGCCATACAACACCAAATCTACAAGTAGCAACCTACTAACCACTCATGAGATAGAGAGTCCATTCGTGGCTTATAATACTAATTCATCTAGTGAAGAAGAAAAATTAGATGATTGGGCTATTGAAAATCAAGATGTTGACCCTTCTAGCCATACTGAAGAGGTTGAGTTAGGAGTCTATGTAATTCATGAACCTAATGTGACAATCCATAACCTAATCAAGGATCAAAGGTGGCCAGAGCAGCAAGAGAACCAAATTTGGAAGTTGTACTTTGACGGTTCAAGGTCCAAAATGGGGGTTGGTGGAGGAGAAATTTCGGTTTCACCTAATAAAGATAGATACTATTTAGGCTTGAGATTTGCATTCAACTATACAAAAAATATAGTAGAGTATGAAGCCCTCATCCATGGTCTAGAGTGGGCCCGAAAAAGAGGTACTAAATATTTACAAGTTCATGGTGATTCTAAATTAATTGTGAATCAAGTCAGAAATTTAAATGCTGTGAAAAATGATACACTAAAAAAGTACAAGTTTAGAGTGTGGGATCTAATAGAGGATTTTAATGTATTTAACTTGCTATCTATTCCTAGAATTCAGAATAAACATGCAGACAAGCTTGCTACCTTAGGGGATCAATTCAATATTCCTAAGGAGGTACATAATGTAGAAAGGTAGCAATATGTGAAAGTTGTGGTTAGACCTTTAGTACCTAACAATAATGTGAGTTGGAAAGTATTCGACAACGATGAAAAGATTGTGAACTTCTTGATAGCTGAAGCAAAATTTGCAGATGAGAATCAATCGAAGTGGCAAAAACAGTACAATGATCAAATTGTACAATTATAGTCAAATAAGCTGTCAAAAGGATTGCTGACATTGGAGTCATTTTTCAACTCTAATGATCAGGAAAGGAAAGAAAAGTGTGGCATGATTTTCAAACAAGAGCATTATGAAGAAATTGAGATATTCAAAGGTAAACTTCTCAAGTTAGGCAACATATGTACTAAAAAAGAATAGCAAGCTTTTGTTGCATTATGTCAAGAATTTAATGATATATTATCTTGGGAATACAAGGACTTAAAAGGTTTTGACCTTGAATTAGCTTAGCATACCATAGAGTTGGAACCTAATGCAAAACCCATGAGACAAAAGAAGAGGTTGTTAAATCTTAAGCTAGAACATTTGATGTTCAAGTTGAGCTAAGTAAACTGATTTAAAGCAATATAATTTTCCCTATTAAGCATACTTCCCGAGTTTCAAATTTTGTTCTGGTTACGAAGAAGAATGGGGAAATTATAATTTTTGTTGACTTTAGAGATTTGAATAAGGCTTTCTCTTAAGGATCATTACCCACTCCCTTTGATGGAACAAATTTTGCAAGTTGTATGTAGTTTTGATAGATTTTCTTTGCTTGATGGATATTCAGGATATAATCAAATTATGGTTAAAGAAGAGGATCAATACAAGACAACTTTTATGACTAAATGGGGCACTATGGCTTATAGAAAGATTCCTTTCAGTTTATCTAACACAGGAGCAACATTCTAAAGAGCGATGGATATGGCCTTTCATGGCCTTATGAATAGGATTGTGCTCATTTATTTAGATGACATTATGGTGTTTTCAAAAAATGTTGATGAACACCTTGAACATTTGAGATAGATCTTTCAGAGATGCAAAGAGTATGGAGTCTCTCTTAATCCTAAAAGTGTATATTTTCCGCCCATGAAGGTAAGCTTCTAGGCCATATTGTTTCTAATCATGAAATTTCTATTGATCTAGAGCAAGTTTCAACCATTCTAGAATTACCATTTCCAGCACATAATAAGGGGTTACAGAGTTTCCTTGGTAGGATTAATTTCATAAGAAGGTTCATACCTAACATCGCAACCTTATTGCAGCCTATCATAGCAATGATGAAAAAGAATGTGCCTTTTCATTGGACCAAAGAGGGTAAAAGGAGTTTTGAACAAATAAGAGAGGCTCTTTCTGTTGCCCCAACCCTTATTAACCCAAATTATAGTAACGAATTTATCTTGTATTCTTTTTGGGGAGTTGACACTATTTCTACCATGTTATGTCAGCAAAATGATGAAGGTTTGGAGCACCCCATGGACTTTTTCAGCCAGGTACTACATGATTATGAAGTTAAATACTTTTTTGTAGAAAAAAACGTGTTTAAAGTAATCAGGAGTCTTAAAAAATTTAGACACATGTTGTCAAATAAAAAAATTCACTTGCTAGTTGCTCATCCAACCATGAAGGAGTTTTTACTTAACAAAGACATGAATGATAAGAGGTTTGGTTGGATAAGAAAGGTAATGGAATTTGATGTCAACATTAAGGTCACTAAATTGGTTAGAGAAAAAGGGTTGTGTGAACAGTTGGCTGAAAGTGCAGAAAACAACATAGAAGAAAATATAGACATTGCAATGGTGCTAAGTGACAAAGAGAAAACTATAGTTTTAGCTCCTAGCATAACTTGGGTGCAGAAAATTATCAACTACTTGCAGACTGGTGAGTGTCCCGAAGGCCTTGATAGAGCTAAAAGAAGGTATTTTAGGTTGCAATCTATTCTTTATAATATCGTGGATGGTGTTCTATTTAGACAATATTTTTAAGGTGTGTTGGTGAGATGCATTGAACCTAGCCAAACAGACAGGTTGCTAGAAGAATTCCATAGTGGTTTTTCAGGAGGTCATTTTGCAACAAGGACAACAATCCTTAAAATAATGAGAGTTGGTTATTACTAGCCGGATATTTTCAAAGATGCTTTTTCTTGGGTAAGGAAATGTGAGAAATGTGTGTTGTTTGCAGGTAAACAAAATTTTATAGCTCTTCCTTTAAATCCTATTCAGGTTGAACAACCCTTTGCTAAGTGGGGGCTTGATTTTATTGGGCCAATTAATCCACCTTCGAGTGTTGGTCACAAGTGGATCTTGACAGCCACAAACTATTTCACCAGGTGAACAGAGGCTGCTACTCTAAAAGAGGAAAATGAGGCCTCCACTGTAAACTTTTATCAAGACTTAGTGTCTAGATTTGGTGTTCTAGATTCTATTATATCTAACAATGCTTTAGCATTCATTTGTTTAAATATTTATGACTAGTCTATAAAGAACAAATCTTTTTAAGTACTTCATCTAACTATTATCCACAGGGCAATGGGCAAGAAGAATCTACTAATAAAAACTTCGTTAGAATCATCAAAAAGACCATTGAAGACAATTAGAAAGTTTGGCATGAGAAGCTGAAATTAGCCCTTTGGGTTGATAGAATAACTCCCAAGAAAGCCACTGGTTGTTCTCCATATGTTCTTACATATGGAAAAGAGGCCAAGTTGCCCATTTCTATTGAGCTACCAACTCTGAGCTTCATTAAGGAGCTTGAGCTATTAGAAGAAGGGCCCATGGAAGTGAGGCTTGTAGAATTGATGGAATTGGAAGAGACCAAAAGAGAAGCATAGAAGAAACTTGAAATTCATCAAGCTCAAATGAAGAGTTCCTTTAACAAAAGAGAAAAATTCAGAGATTTTTTTATTGGGGACTTCATCCTCAAATGGGATGAGAACAAGAATAAGCTAGGGAGGCATACCAAATTTGATGCAATATGGGAAGGCCCATTTGTCATAACAAAATGCAGAGAGCATAATTCATTCCATCTCTTGAGGTTAACTAGAGAAGTACTTTCAATCCCTGTCAATGGGATCCATTTCAAACACTATTTCTAAGGTTTTAAGTTTTTCCTTTGTATTATAGTAGAATAGCTTCTATAAATAAGTGCTTTCAAGCACATTTTCTTTTAGTTTCTTTCATAAATGCTACTGCACATGGTTTTTTGGCCACTAGGGCCTGGTGTTCTACTTTTGTTTGGTTTGTTTTGGTTTTCTGCTACTATTGGAGGAGTTTTTAGTTTCTGATTCATGAATTATCTATGTTTTGGAGGGACAGAAGGGACTCCATGCCCAATGGATTTGCATAAGGAAACTAGTTTGATGCTTACTAGGCAAGCTTCTAGCAAAGGTCACCAAAAGTGTTATCAAATTTTCACCACAACTCAATTTGACAAAGTTGGTTTATTCAAGATTCATTTTAAGGTAAAGAGTTTCAATTTACCTCTACAAATGATTAACCATTGCAAGAGTTTGAGTTATTATGGAATTTTAAAATGCAATGTGTTTAGTTGCTTATTATCAATTGCAACATTAAGTATTGCATGGAATGTAAAAGAAGTGCTTTCATTTTTTTAATTCATTCACAATGTTCCATTCATTGTTTGCAAGAAAATAAAATATAGAATTGAAACAAGTATTTCACAAAGTATTTCACAAATGCTATTTTTTGTATTCATTGGAGTAAAAATGAGAATCAAGTGTCCCACAAAAGTTGTGGCTGGAACAATGAACCATAAAAAAATATCCTACGCTACTGAAGATTGAAAGCAAGAAATAGCATGTAATAACATTTGAGCATAATCGCCATTTCTTGATGGTGTCTTCAAGCTTCCTCTAGAGTTGATCCCTCCTTTCCGCTTCCATAATCCAAGTGGAACTGCAAAAAATGGATGAAAGTTTTGTTAGAGCTTAGACTATGAACATTCCCACATGGTCCATCAATAGTAATGTAGGATATTGTCTATGATGCACTGAATCAACTGAGCAATAACAAAAGGACTGCAAGAGAATACAAAGGAGAAAGTATCATGAGAAACTTTTGAATTTATTGTTTCAATCTAACACTGTTTGTTTCCATGTGAAAGTATAGGAAAATCCATGTTGTTTGGTTTTGAATATCATAAAGCGTGTGGTGTAAACCAGGCTCCCACAAGGGTTGAGACCCAACATGCTTTCCCTCAACATCCCACAAAGGGGTTTTTTCAGAAAAGAAACATGTATTTGAAGGAGTGCATCAAGTGACATGAATACTCAAACAAGTGATCACCTAGGACATTCAATTCAAGTGTCATGAAATGAAAATCATAGGTGATCCATTGCTCAAGTGAAGTACAATCAAGTACATCATCACATAGTGTGATAGTGAACATGCATACATAATGCCTTGTTTGTAAATCATCAATTACAGTTGAATCAAATGGAATGAAGAAGAGTCTAATCATCAACATCAGGAGATAAAAATGCATGAAGAGTACAAAAGAGAAGTTGGCTCAATCAGTAATAGAGTGACAAGTGGATGCAAATGAATTACTGAAGGCATTAAGTGTTGGGACTAGACGGAACATAATGTAAAACAAAACTATTTCATGGGGGTAATTTGCAAAATGTAACCTTATTTCAGTATTATGGTTCATTGTTGCATAATTTTATGTTCTGATAAAGCAAGAAAGTGAGGTGGGAAAAGTGAGAAAGTGTGTTTTTTGAAGCATCCTGGTGCATGAGAATTATGACAAGTGGCCACAAATGAACCACTGAAAACATCACTGAAGTGAGTTAAATCTATTACATCACATTGAATCATTGTATAAAGCTGAAGGAATGTCTTCAAAATGTCAAATGTTTGCTCAAAATGTAGCTTAGGACAACACTATTAATAAAGAAATCTGTAGAATAAAATGTGTTGTGTCATTATTTTCAATGCTTTAGGTAGTAGGGAGATAGAAATACATTGTTTCATTTAAATGATAAGTTGAAGGTGCATTTTTCTGAAGCATTCAAGTGCATCAAATGAGTGAAAATAGGCAACAAAAGTGACCTACAATAACACTTCAGTAGCTAAAAGCAAATGATTGCATGATAAGAAGCATGTCAATCTACAATACATTTGAAAGTAAAATCTATATGTTGCATGATGTCATTTGGTTCTTTCAAAATAGAAGATTATGCTACAACAAGCCAAGTGTCAAGCCATGGTTTCAAGTGAGTGCAAGAGAAATGGTGTTAACTCGAGTATAGAATAAACCCCATGAGTTTACATAGTGTTTTTCTAGAAAATACAAAAATGGGAGTTTAATTCAAATTCAAATAATGAAGGAAATCCTAGTTATCATTCTCATACCCGCAGCCTAGAGAGGCCAATTTTTTGCTTTCATGAGCCACAATACCCATTTAGGGTTTCAAAATAAAAGTGCAATACAAAGGAGAACATCAAGGGTTTGAGACCTTAGTAAAAAATATCTTCAAAATAGTGGAATGGAAAGCTACAAGTTAAGGCCATGGGGTTTCTAAAAACCCATGAAAAGAAAGCATTCATGTAAAAAATGTTTTCATTTGCACATGGTGGGCCAAGCCCTAGTTTTTTCCATTCAACAAAAGAAGAGGAGAACACGTAGTATGATCATGGATAGAATAATGGCCAAGCTCAACAATCTATAGATCTTTCATATATTTTGTAAGAAAAATCTTAAATAAGCTTTATTTAAGAGGAACATACCATGAAATGGAAAAATAATGAAGCTTACCTTTTGTATCAAAGTGGAGAAACCCAATAGAGCTACGACCAAAGCTTCACAAATTCTCAAACAAAGTCCCTCATAGCGGCCATGTGAAAAAAAAAATAGAAAAAGAACAAATGCATTAAAAATATAGTGGTAGCCACGGCCAAAGAATCACTGTTTCTTATCAAGTGGAGTCAAGAAATGTGACAAAACACAGTCAAGCAACTTACCACTAAGTGCAGAATCGAATGCATCAAAAAATTGAAGGAGAAGAGCTCAAATGGAGGCTTCAAAGTTCAAACCATAATTTCCCATGGCGACACATAGGCAAAGCCTCAATTTTCCCAAAGGGCCAATGAAAATGATGGTGAAAAAATGTGCTTTGGGTCGGTTTTGTGTTAGGGATTTTTTCCCTATGCCTTGGCTGATGTGATTTTAATCACATCTTTTTTTTATTTTTCAATGCCTTGCTAATTCTTCATGTGCCTAGGCCGAACCTTGCCTTAGGCTTTTATTTTTTCTTGATTTTTATAGAAAATCAAATAAAAAATCATACACCATGCTCATGGCCCCTGGTTACGGTTGCCCCATTTTTTCCCCTTTTATGCCTTAGAAAATTTTCATGCCAATTGCCCTTGAAGATCAAAGTTAGGTCATTCATTTTTTCCTAAGTAATCATAGGTGGTGGGCATATATATATTTTATGATTTTTTATATAAAAATCAAATGTATAAGAACAAATCAAAATGATTAAAGATAAAAGGGGGAAAATCAGAATGTTTGAAGACAGATTGAAAAATCAGATGAGGGAAGGAGACCTATTTTTGCTTTGTAATTCTACACCTTTGCAAAACATTAATTACGCAAGTGTTTTTATAAACTGCTTGATTAAATGTTATCTAAATGCAGTTAGGAAATGCACTTTAGTTCACAATAGAACTTTTTATTCCTGAATTTAGTCTTGGGTGAATTTGAAGAAAAGATACCATAGTAAAGTTTCTGATTTCAGTTTCTAGCAGTTTGCACCTGATTTTGAGGCCTTTTTGAATAGACCCTTTGGAGATGAGAAGTCCCATCTTTTTGGATGCTTTTGGAGTTGTTTAGGAGGCTGATTTTTAGGATTTTTGAGGGAGTTTGAAAATGCAAAATGAGTTACCTTTTGGAGAGGCAGTGAACCTAATTTTTCTATTTTTGGCACTACAGGGTCACATCTTGGCTATAAATCTGAGAAATTTGAATTTCTTAGGGTTCATAATTTTTTAGTTTCTTGCTCTCTTAGTCACTTTGAGAGCTTTGAAAACTCATTTTGAATTAGATTTTGATGCCTTGCTCCTTCACTTGCAATATTTAAAGCAGTAGATTTTTCCTTTTCTCCTTTCTTATCATGAGCTCACAATGATAGTCAGATTTTGTTGTGATTGAGACTAGTGAATCCTTCTTTGTCCTGTTGTTGCGGGTTATTGTCAAGATTTGCAAATAGGTTTAGGTTGCATATTGTATTTAGTTTCCATGGATTTTTTTATACAAAATACTAATGAGCTAAATGCATTAAGGTGAATTGTGAGAGTTAATTATTTTGAAGGAAATGTTGTGATTTAAGTTTTATCAGAATCTCAATATCTAGTTGGTCATCAGAAGTTGTAGGTGTTAATTTTTAGTTTTCTCCCTACTCCCCTTTCTTTTGAAAGTTCATAGATTAGGCGATTAGCTAGAGGGAACCAACCCACTCTGGAGATTCACTCTCTCCAATTGGTTTACCCACAAACCAGAGAGTGTTTCCATGTTGCAACAAGATAGACAAGTGCAACTTTCCTAAGGGTGCAATCTTGATCACCAATAGTAACCTCCCACATACATAAGAAAACATACATCTTATTTAAATTATATAACCTAAAAAACATTCAACTTGGTTTCTAGTGGTTTTTTCTAGCCAATCTTTTCATGATAAAGAATCAAGCAATCTACAACATAGTCTATGTATGTCTCATCTTGTTTATTTTGGTTCAAAAAATATATGTAAAGAACTTGACCAGATTTGATAATAATGCAATTAGAAATTTATTCATAATACATGATCCATTTCATCAATTAAGATAAGAATATCACAGTAAATGCATCAATATACAAATTACTAATATTTCCTTTATTCCTCCCTACTTGGAATGAAATCTATATTTTTAAGATAAAGAAAAAAAAATCAATTTTAAAGAAGGTATATCACTTGTATGTATAATGCATAAATGAAAGATTTATGCATGTACACATATATGGCCTTCTGTTAAAAACTGTGCATGCATATATGTTCTTTTGAAAAAGAAAGATCCATTCTACATATGGATTTACATGTTCATAAAGATGTCAACTTTCATCAGATGCACAATTAGATTCAAATAAAAATATAAGGAATCATAAATAACAAGCAATCTCTAGAATTTGGTATGAATCTAAATTCTAAAGAAAATTTCATAAGTTCATTTTACATAGAAACAAATTGTAATCGACATCATAATTAATCTGTGTTTAATCAGAATCTAAACATTTCATTCTTACTTCTTCAATGAGAACACAAAATTATTATTTGTTCATTTTGATCTTTATGAATATTCTAATTCATTTAAAACCAAGTCATGAAATAATCAATTAAAGGAATATTAAGTTTGGTTTAAAACTGGTATCATCCCTCTTGACTTACTAATAAGAGTATCATTTTGTTTTTTATTAGAGATTATTAAAGGTAATCACATAGCATTCAATTTTCTATTTATTCTTTAAATTCAACATTATCAATAAAAATACAATGTGATTACTGTCGTTTAGTTTAAATCATCACTCAAATTATTTATTCTTGATCAGAATAATATGATGAATATTGTTTTGTTCTTATCATCCTTTTTAAACATTTATCGTAGTATGGGTTAATATGCATGCTATCGTAGGAACGCAAATCATGCTATCAATCACCATTAAGTGCCATTAATATATTCATTATCTTTATGATTGATGGTACTATCATTCATATCAGAGGTACCATTTAATCTAGAAAGAGATCAGTGTAAGTTTATCATTCAACATTGTTGATTAACAACTCAATCGAATGACTTTGTAAACCTATATATAAATATATATGTATAAATAGATATACATACATATCATTTTTGTGAATTGAGAATCTTGAAAACTATCGATGGGGTTAATAACATCCCTCAGCCTGTTAAGGCCTTTAGCATAGGCAGTGACATTCTTAATCATAACACATGTAATATTTATCTTAATACTTTTTAATTAAAATATTATCAATCATTTTGTGTTAACTTCTAATTAGGAATGACAATAATCATTCAACAATAGGCTAAATCTCGGAATGATTTTTGTTTTTTGATAGTGTTCTATTATAAAATGATAGAATCATTCAATAGTAAGTATGCATATTGGAATGATGGTATCATCAAACAGTTGGGTATGACAAAATGATAGAATCATTCTCCAGTGTATTAAATGGAATGATGGAAAAGTTGTTCAAAACATTCATTTACTCAAAATAGTGGAAATCATTCTTCAAAATACATTTAAACTAAATGATTAAAATCATTCACAACATAGATTTAGACAGAACAAAATAAATTTGTTCAACTGGTTATTATCTCAAAAGGAAAATCATCATCATATACGGTGATCTCACATGCTTACAATACTCTCTTTGCAAGAAAATAGAGGACCAACTCTTTATTGGTTATTTAACCCAACATGCAACACTATTTAAAGCCATTACAGAGACATCACCCCACATGAGGGTTTTCCATACATAAATGGATTCTTGTGATGGGTAATAATCATTAACAGAGAAAATAATTTAGTGGTAATGGCCACCCACAGAGAGGTAGCATGCAAAATAAGACCCAACTACTAGCCTTTGAACTAGAGCAACCTGCTTCCTCTGAATCTGGAAACTCAACCTCATCTATGTTGTGTCTACCTGCTAAAGCTCTGTTGAAGTCATTTGAGTATCCCATCTATTCCAACTAGGTCCATTCCCACCAAGTGGGTCTGCTAAGGAGGTCCTCCTGTCACCTAAAAAATGCTTCATAACTAGCTTTGTGTCCCTCTCGGTGAAGATGTCGACCCCATACTCGATACAATCATCACTCTTCAATCCCCACTATGATGGATTCCTCAACATACACAACTGCCTCTAGCTATAATTGTACTGAGTTTCCTATGAAATCAACTATATAGCCTTGATCCTCCAAGGTTGAAACTGAGAGCACATTCATTCTCAGATGAGGAACATATTGAACATGATGAAATGCTAGAGTCAATCCTAACTCTAACTCAAATACAACTGAACCCTCTCTTCTACCGACTACTCCTTCTGTGTGGATCCCACACCTCACAAAGCATCTAGTAGCTACTAAGCTAGGTGGATGAAATAGATCACACTCCCCTATCATATTGCATGTGACACCATTGTGTAGATACCACCCATATCGGGAAATCTCCTTTGAAGCATAATGACCAATTTTAACCTTTGCAAGGTAAGAGGCAATGTCTTCACCAGCAAGCATCTAAATCCTCTAAATCTTCTCCTTCAGAACCATGATTCTGCTCTCATGCTTGGCCTGAAATAGTGAAGCAAGGGATATTAGTTATACTCAATTATATTTATTAAATTATTGTAGAAACAAACTTTTATATATGTTTAATACCACTCCCATTGATCTTAATTTTTCCACCCCTTTTAATACCACATTTCTAAGTGAGGACTATTGTCAAAAATTTCACATGTCATCTCTATTTACTGATTTTAGTTGGTTGTAGGTGTTGGTCTAAGTTAAACTCTTAAAAAAATTCTTTTGAGGTGTTAATTCACCCAAGCATTCACCACAATCAAAGGACTGCTATCCCCAGATGCGGTTGTTCATCAACAAATTATGTCAGAAACCAACCCTCACCCCCTCACGACAACTAGCAACCAAAATCCCAAGACAGCTGGCATGCAGTATGGCATCAGGCCAAGGTATGTAGACACCTCACCCACCAGTTCATCTAACTCCAATTTTTAATGCCCCTCACTTCTACGTGGGATGTTGTTTTCCCCTCTAGTATTGGTAGTGATGGTGAGTAAATGTACCTTTAGACAACATGCTTTGATGGCTTCTATCTTGGATTTGGGCCTCCCCTTTTCAATGGATTGAGGCTCAACATGGGGATGGAAAATAATCTTCCGAATTCAAGTGGAGTTGGTGACGAGAGTTTCCAATTCAGTGTAGGTTACAGTTTGTGGCATTCTGGAGCCTGTCATGGCACCTCATCTCTGAAAAAGAGTGATTCATGGTAGTGTGGGGTGAGGAGGCAGAGGCAACAGTTATCAGTATTGGGAATTCTATGGGGATTACGACCCAAGCATCCCCATGCACATTCGTGAGGAGATTGACAACCGTGAGGCTACTTATTTGGCAATGCAATAGGAATCTGTAGATCCCTTAGGGTGGTCAACCCATATTAGGCACTCAAAAACATTTTGGGATGGACCCTCTTGGCTTAGCAACAGCAAGAAGCCTGGGCTACTTCTTCATCCCACGATCTCCATTTTTCTCTTGAGCAGGCCAGGGTGCACTTGGACACCTTGGCAGATGGATTGGGTGCTCACCACCCCATTCTGCCACAGGATTCACTAGAAAAATCCCACCTATCTCTGGCACTAGTTCAGGCCAAGGGGCAAGAGCACCTTCATCCTGATGCTCAGAGCAATGAGCTGAATGAGGAGTGGACGCAGGGGAAGAGCATGGAATTGGAATTAGAGTGCAAGGAGAAGCATGGCTACATCATCACATTCAAGTCTCTGCCCAAATTTGGGAGTGATCCAACCCTAGTTCCTCTAGGATTTCCCAACTATAAGCCAATAGTTTAGTTTTTCTATGACATAGTTTTTTATTCGTTTTCATTTCAGAATCTTACATTTCATGTCTTGCAGTCATTCTTAGAATCATGTACACTAGTTTCCTTGTGAAGGATAGTGGTTTAAAACTAAACCATCTTTTTTTGGTTGTGTCAAG
Source organism: Sequoia sempervirens (assembly GCA_007258455.2). Classification (NCBI taxonomy): domain Eukaryota; kingdom Viridiplantae; phylum Streptophyta; class Pinopsida; order Cupressales; family Cupressaceae; genus Sequoia; species Sequoia sempervirens. The sequence goes on along the minus strand of VDFB02000017.1, from coordinate 307,188,684 downwards.
TGGAGAATCCTGAATTTCATATACAAGCCTCCCTAACTAGTCTCTGGTTTGACTCTTTTTTGTGCCAGCCTGGCCAAAAGGATCTAGTTCTATAATCTATGTAAATATTTCCTTTTTTAGCAATAGAATTATGAACTTCACAAAAAAAAATCATAGGACTGTTATCTAATTCGCTTTGTCATGTAAATGACACTTGGGGATTTGATTAGAGCTAGCTCTCCTTTCCTTGCACCGAGATGAAATATTCAACTTCCTTCTTTGACTGTTATTTGACTGTGTTTAGTGCCCAAGAGCTTCACCACCCCTCCAGATAGATTAGACAGTGCCCAACACTAAGATAACTACCCCCACGCTGTCCCTAAGCATCAATTTCATGCCTAACAAGGAGTAATCTCTTGTGATGTGGAAAACGCCCAAGGTAAATGATTCCAAATGCACCCAACAATGGCAATATAAGTCCCACGCACTAGAAAAAAATGGCATCCAATAGTTCTATGGATAAAAAGTTCCTAGATTTAAGTAGTGTAGGCCCACGCTCTATTACTTGAGGATTAAAGTCACCCAACACTAAGATTGAGAGCTACTATGGCCCTTTGCTACTCCAAATGGAATGAAATGCACCCAACCAAGGAGAATAAGTTCGCACATACTTAGATAATGAAGGAAATGCACCCAGGTTTAAAGGGAACCCACCCAACAAAATAGATATGGTTCCCACGCTTCCAAAATAGAAATTTCCATGCCCACAGTGAAGGGAATAGCACCCAGCTTGTCCACAAGATAACATAGATGAGAGAGGAACCCTCTATTGCTTAAGAAATCTCCCTCCAATCTTCACAACTTCCTCTAATATCAACCAACAGTCTATTGTCCTGAGAAAATTGAATCCAATGTAAAAATTTGAATGATCTTCCACTACTGACCAGCTAGGGTGGATCTTGCACCACCAAAACAGTGAAGAATGCAAGGGTTTCTTCCAAACCTTATCCTCTCCAAGATCAAGAGCTCTCCAAGTAATTTTCAAAAAGTGATTAGTGTAGAATGAGGAGAGAACTCCTCTTTTTCCCCTTTTTATATTTCCCTTGCCACTTTTGGCCCTTGTTGCCTTTTATTTTAATAAATTCACTTTTCCCTAAGTTCTTAACCTCATTGGAGCTCTATTTCCAACATGAAGCCATCCAAAGTGACAATATATTTAGGACAACAATGCGATCTAGGGTTGGAGTGGACTATATAGTGCCCAAGACTCACACATACTGGCAATCAATAGTTTGATATTGTGATGGAATTGGAAAACCTATTAAGGCTAAAGAAAACCTTTCTTTCTATACCTAAATCAACCCTTACTTATAGTGACTTGGCAATATATTTGGATGCCAGACTTTGGAGCTTGTTAGTGCACAAAATGTAGGAAATTTTTGAGCTTTTGAAGCTAGGGTTCATCACACCTTAGCTCCTTAATTCCTTTTATAGATGATTGAGATTTGGTGGCTGGTGTGGTTTCTATGGAATAAATCCCTATGTTATGGTGTCTTACTAAGCATGCATGAGAAAAAGTAAAAGAGTTTGTGGTATTTTTAGTAGCATATACCTGCCAGAACATAATCAACCTGAGGATTGTCAAGGGCATATCTATGACCTAATTTTGAATGAATCTGAGTATGGAAGTAGAATGGCATCTCCAACACTATTAAGAATGAGAATTATGGGCACAACTCTAGTCTCCTGTAGAAAATATAGATTTCCTGTACATCCAAGATACTAAGCAACCATGATCAATATTAGTTCTAAAAATGGAATGCCTCGAGCACAATAAGGTCCTTCAACAAATTGCTAATATTAAAGAGCTTAGATTGTTTGCAAAAAAAATAGATTCTTTTGAGCCAATAGAAGATACCATTTTTGAAGCCTTGGGTTCCCTACATGAGACTTCAAATCCAAACAATGCCATGATTATAGATGTGACATAGACATGAAGAGTTTAACTACAAGAAGCCTGGGCTACTTCTTCATCCCAACAAGAAGTGTCTAGTAATCAAAGGTGTAGATATTTAAGAGAAGAGCTCATCCATATGCCAAAAGACCTTGCAAATCAAATTATCAATACTATGAATGCTACTTTCAGGGAAGGTTTGTAAGAATTGAGGATAAATGATAGGTCAACTATTATATTGGATTCCCAGAGACTTATTGGAAACCATCAGATAATGGAAAGTGTGCAAAATAAGGCAGATGAACTTCTAAAGAAAGTGGTAGGTTTCAAGGCTCGATTCACTAATCTATTTAAGAAAGGTTTTCCATCATTTTGGGATGATCGTTGGTATTTGATTCCTCAAAATCAATATTTGGAATTACTAGCCAAATGCAGAAGTGAAGACTCCAAATTTGAAGATATCAGCAAATCACTAAAGGGGCAGTCTATAGTAGATAAGTTGAAAGATGAATTTGATCTCTTAACTGAGTTCAAATTATTAGTGCACTACTTGCCTCCATTTTCATATGCTCAATATAATGACCTGGAGTTTTCAACTAGTGAAATGATAGCTTATAATTTCCCAAGTGCTTCTCGATGGGCCAACATTATTAAATATGGAACGAAGATTCACCTACCTTTTGGAAGATAAGCAACAGGCCTTATTCCATGCAACTATCCACCAATTTCTAAGCAATGGTCCAAATATCTAGTAGCAGTTCCAACAAACAAACTAGAATCTTTGCAATAGTTTTAAATATTTCTATTTGATTTTAATTAGAGCATAAAGTTAGTTTGATGAGCTAATAATGGCTCAAAGTTTGTAACTATCTATATAAACTATGTAAATTCAAAGACAAGGGGTTCTAGACTGTTTTGTTACACTCAGACTCTATTATTTAGAAGGTGTATTTGATAGTTATATATAATTTAAGACAAAAGTGTTGAAAGGCCTATGTTTTTATCTCAATGAATTCTTGGAGTTTTCAGTATCAGTTCATTCCCTCTCATGTTTGTGCTTCCAGTTGTTGTATTATGTTCTAAATGTTGATGTATACAGTGAATGTTATTTACTATTTTTATGAATGATAGAATCATTACAAGATCCATGGTGATATATTGCGATGCCTATTTTCTTAAGATATTGACATATTATGTATAAGTTTCTACTACAAATTATATGAGATTAGTTCATGGAGTACTTGGTCTCCATTGGTTCACACATGTTCATTCATCACTTTTTGACATAGATCAACCTTCTCATCACCACACGTGGGACTTGATTTGGCATTAGAACATATGTTGAGGCATGATAGAGATGACATAGCACCCTTGCACACATGTTGAGGCATCATGGAGGTTGTTTATTGGTTCATGCATGTATTATTTGGTCTACTTGACCCACACGAGATACTTTATTACTTTTCTATGTGGAGTGGCCTTTCATCTTCCACATGTGTGGGGTTGATCTAGCATTTGGGCACACATGTTCATGCATGAGAGGACTATTTTATGGTTTTTTGGTGCTTGGAGTCTAGCACCACCCCCTCTCTCTATAGGACTTAGGTTTGGATTTTACACCAAACACTCTCTCTATAAGACCTATGTGGTTGTTCAAGGCCCTATGCCACATCACCCATGGGTCCTAGAAGTGGATGTTACAACAAAAGTGCATAGTTTTCAACCATGAAACATAGCCTAAACCTCAAAAGGAGGAGTTAGACAATTAACTTCTAGGAACACTAAATGGTACTCTTCCATCAACCTCAAGGGTTCAATAAAAAACATAGTGGCCCTAGTTAGCAGGTTGTATGGGGAGAAGGATGCTTCTCATCTTCAAGAATCCTAAGTCTCATTGCTACATATTTTGCTTAAAGAAGGGACAATTTTAAACTAGGTAGTTGTTTTGTCACTCACTTTGTGCAATGAAATAACGAGATTCAAGTCTCCTCTAGTGGGAACAAAGCCAAAATTCTATACAAACTCTTACTTGTGTTATATTATTTGTACAACTAATAAATTCTTTGGGGATGAATTGGACATGGAGCATCCCATGTCATTTTTTCCATGTTTATTGCTAGGACCAATAGGAGCACAAATATTCATCCAAATATGAGAACATCTATGACCGATTCTTTGCTCCCTTGCATGAGCTATTATTTGAGAAAAGGTTCCCTAACTTTTCTAAAGACATGATCAGAATATTGGAGAACCTAAAATATTACTCCCTATATGAGTTGTTAACATATAGGAAGATCTATGGCACTGCAAAGGCACCCCATACTTTTCCCAAGCATGTACCTGACATGTTGATCAAGAAGTTGCATGTCATACTATACTCTTGAAATTTAATGAAGCCATGGAAGCGATGGTAATGGATGTAGATGATATGGATCTAGTGGCTAGGGCTATGACTAGGGTCACCACAACACAAGAAAATGAATCAAACATCCTTAAAATGACATGAGAAATGGAAGGGAATAAGAAGGAAATTGAGCACTTGAAATATCAAGTGTAATACAAGGATGCAAGGTATGACATAGGTTATTTCATGGGATATGCATTATAAATCCATGATGACTTGACCTTGGTGCAAAAGGAGTTCTACAAGGATGTGTTAGATTTATAGGATGCCTACCGAGATGCATCAAAAAATCCTTACATGTTAAAAGAATGGCAGCATCATGAGGAAGGATGACAAAGATGCATGTGGATCACTTAGTAGAATGGCAACATGAATTCAAGGAAGCACTCCTTAAGATACCATGTTTGAGAGAAAAGAAGATAAATCAAATCAACATGGGACTAAGTTACTCAAATGATACAACTCATAACTTAAATGAGGACACTTAAGATATATTAAAAGACCATGTCATTAATTAAAAGATGCGATGAAAATAAGTCATGAATGTCACCCACTGCCCTTTAAGGCAAACACTATTTTTTTCCTCAACATGAAATAATGGGAAAATTGAGTGGGATCTAGGGCCAACAGAGAATCACTTTAGAACTCATCCTAGGCATCAATAAACAACACAACAAAAGAAATGCAAATTGACATATTAACACAACAATATCCAACTAAGTTATTGAAAGTCAACTATTGATACCTCGTTCTCCATCCAGATTACAAAATCAGTCCTCTTTTTTCTTTGTAACATTTCCTTTCCAAATTGCATTGGATGTCGACCATATTTCTCCTCATGTCAAAACATAGTGCATGGAATAGTTAAACTAATTAATATGCAACCATTTACTTTTTCCTAGGAAATAAAAAAAATGTCATTTAACATATTAAATATACTTACAAATGTACAAATCAAGGCCTATAAACCTTTCTGGCCACTGTGATGCATGGCACAAATTTTGTCAAGCCTAGCCTTGGAGGCCTTGTCCTAAAGCATATACCAATTCAATTTAACTATGCACAAATAAAATTTAAAAATCATTTAATAAATTTTATATAATCTTATGAGCAAATTTAAATACCTACGTACTCTCTTCACTGGACTTCCTCTATGCATCAGGCTTCTCATATGCTTTTACAAGCTCTTTCCATACTTTCACACTTACATCAATTGGCCTTTTTTTGAGCCTTGGCTTGAGAGGGAGTTTTTTTATCTTCTTTGTTTGGTTGCACCGAAATCTCTTGTAGTTTTGAGACATACGCAACTTTATCTTCTTTATAGACAAACCTGTGCCAAATTCAGTCTCCATGTCATGGATAAATGATTTTTGCAGGTGCATGAGTATCTTTGAGAATGAAAAATCTAGATGGTCTTTGAACCATTGAAGGCATGATTTCTTCAACCTATTCACAAACATTTTTCTAGCATCGGTCATTCAAAATTCCCTTGACACCACATCATATTTGATCTTGGTATCGTAGCTACCAATGCAAGATGCAAAACATGGCATGGTGGAAGAAGTTTGTGTCCCAAGAGTGGCTGGGACATTGGAAATATTTTCTCCCTATTCCACATTCTTAGAGTTTATTGTTATTGATTTCCTCTTGGATCTTTTGCTCAATCTAGGACTAGTTGGGGAATCAATTGATCCCCTTTGACACAGTTGATTTGGTTGCAATGTTTCAGGGGCTTTACTAGATCATTTTTCTATGTATCTGGAAAGCATTGTCAAATCCACACCATCCAATTTTTTCACTACCTCTAACCAAATATGGAAGCCAATGCCTCTTTATCTTTGTTAGTCTCATGTCCCTATATATATAAAATAAATTTCTTCTTTTAAATTTAGAAATAAAAAACTAAAAACTAAAAATCAAAGAAACAATGGAAACATTTACAAATCTATAAATTGACAATGAATTACCTCATTCTGGCCAGAGTCTGCTCCCTTTTTTCCCTTCCCTCTATTGCTTGAAATTTTGAGGTGACCTAGGGAAAATTATTTTCATCCATTTTGTGGAGGAAAATGAAGTACACAAGTTGGCAGGCATGAAATTTTTTGTCTAGTTTGTGGTATGAAAGTTTTTTTTTGTGGTATGAAAGCAAGCCACCAATCAAAGAAATTAAAATAAATGGGCGATTCAAAAGAACGGGCAATTAATGAGCAAGCTTTACCTTGAATGACTCTCTTTCTGGATTTAAATGCCTATGAGATATCTCCTGAGAGTTCAAACCCTATAATGGAATGAATAATGAAAAAATAAGACCACCAAATAACCCAAATCAACTGAAGCCCGAACATTATCTACTAGGTGGCATCCCTTTTGTACAAATATATTAGTAAAAATTCTATCTAAATATATTTATATGGATTCAAATTGAACCAAAAAGAAAAACATACCTGGTTTTCACATTTAAAGTGAAATCAGGGGTTTGATTTCTATACATCTATCCTCTACTCTATATGTCACAAAAAAATAAAATTGGGTGACCAACACTATAAACACCCTCTATCCTATGCTCTGTATTTGGCAAAAAAATAAGACCAGGCAACCAAATAATGAAAACACACGAGAAAAATGAAAACTAAAAGATCAACAACAAGACCAACCTAACAAATGAAAAACAATTGAAACAGAAAATAAGAGCGACCTACGGAAAATTATTTTCATCAAGTTTGTGGTATGAAAGTTTTATTTTGTGTTTTTTTTGTTGTGTGGTATGTTTTAACGCAGGTGGGAATTTTTTATTTTCTATTTTTGATTCGTTATTCAGTGCTATAGTCATCGTAGTTAACACTGACTTTAGCACTGACTTTCAGCCCTAAATGTAATCTCTTTGGGGAGCCAAAGGTGGCACAAAGTGAGCCTAATTTAGCGCCTAGCTATGCCAAACAAAAATGTTCCTCATGCAAAAATTTGGAATTGAGATAAATGTTTAAGTAGTAAGGGTTTTATAACATTGGAATCTAGTGTGACAACAACATACCACCAACTAGCTTGGAAAAAAATGGATACATCCTAGAAACTTTACATAATAAAAACATAATTTGATGGAACTTAAAAAAAGTTGTATTGTGTTTTAGTAACTTGAAAACCAAACTCTTTTACCTATCAAACAATTAAATTCAGATCTCATGCCTTCTCTTGGTTAATGAAGATATATGTGCTAGCTAAATCAATCAAGATGTCAAAGGTTTTAGCTAGTGGCTAGACTTCCATGCAATACTAATTATGAAAACATAACATATTAGGCTACAAATATGATTTCCATATAGCATAAAGTAGGTCACGCTTTATATCAATCTTTCATTAAAGTTGTAGTAAATTGTTAAGTCTTATATGGGTTGAGCCATTTGTAAATATTTGTTGGCTTTTATTTGATGAGGGGATTTCTACATAACCAAGCCAACTACTTTCACCACGACCTCTATGGAGGATAAACACCAATAATGAAAAATATAAAAATCAAGAATTAAAGTTTTTGATCTTATCTAAGATAAATATTCTCACACTATCGAATTTAAAGTAGGTTTCAATGAAGAATAAGGAATCCGATCTCTAGTTTTCAAAGAGAAAATATCTACGATTTTAATGAATTTGTGGAAGAAGTGTAAGGTAGAGAACCAACTAAAATTATTAGTAATAGGTTTTCTTTAATCTAGGATAACAAGGGACCATGAAAGGGATGTTCAGCTAAAATTATTAGTAATAGGTTTTATTTGTAGTCTACTTGTAAATAAATGTCTTTTTGATGTGAATTTGTATTCATCTTGTAATCATAAGAATTGAGCTCTAGTTGTCAAAATTCCATGTGTAAAATTTTTTTGAAGAGAAAAATGTTGCAATGTCCTATTTTGCTTTTCATAGTGCATCTTAATGAAAAGCGAGTGTGTTAAAAATATAATTTCAATAATATTCTCTTGGTACACAATTGTTATGTGACTATTGTCATTGTTGTGTATTACAGGATCTAGAGGAGGCCATGGAGAGAGAACATGGATGGCGTAAAACTACTAAATCACAAAGAGGAAAGTGGGTGGAAATAGATATGACAACATAATCTCCAGATACTGTAATAGAGGTAAGAAGAGAAAGAAACCCTAACCAAAGGAGGAAGGTGTTTATGAATCCACAAATGCTTCAACATAGAGGAGATAAAGTCATTTTTTTTCCATGAGGCCTCTAAGGCCAAACTTATTGGTTGAAAATGAACAAGAATGGTGATTAAATGTGATTCTATGATCAAGGGAAAATTTTGAAAATTAGGATGGCCAAAACATGATATCAATATGTCAAATATATGACTAAAGTGAGGTTTTGTGTTGGATAGAATGTTCGTTGAAATGATATATTTGGTGTACTAAACATTATTTACAATGATGTGTATTATAGGGGCCAGATGAGGCCATGGCAATAGATCATGTCATATCAAATGAGGACACAACAAATGAAGCGGGACATCAGGTACTCAAATTTTGAATTAACTTAGGAAAAAATGATTTGATGGAATTTTGTGATACGTCCATATTTTTTCATGGTATTATTGAAATTTATAATGTATTATCCAATCTTGACATAAATTAATGCATGTTGTTGATTATTTTAGATGGAGATTGGAGAAAATGCAGAACCTAAGCATTCAACTAGAAAAAGAACAAGATATGTATGTGGACGTGGACCTAAAACTGTTAAATCACGTAGAGGATAGTAGATGGAAGAGGATATGACAATGGATCCTGCAAACACAACAAATGATTGCATTGAACAAGAGGTTGGTTAGGACTATAGTACATGGGATGAATACTTTGAGAAAATTGTTGTTTGTCAATGTTCTATATGTCATGGAAAAAAACAATTCAAACAAGCGATTGTATGAATAAATTACATATATGATGAGCTTCTAGTTGATAGTATGCCTCCTACAATTGATTCAAATCCAATAGGAATTGTGGTAAGGAATTTTCCAATTTGATATAAATAACATATATAATTCATTTAAAATTTGTTTTATATTATTTAAATAACTAATTTTTTTGTTAATGGATACTTGTAGGATAAAGTTCTTGGTTTAAAGTTTCATGGATCATCGACTTCTAGCCTAAAGGGAAATGATCATTTATTAGATGATGCATCTAACAAAAATATTTTCCAATATACCAGCTCCGAAGATGAGGAATTGATGAAAACAAGTAATAGAACAAGAACCAGTTTAAAGATGCATAATTTGATTAAAGACAAGGGGAAGGTGGACTACATACCCTATGAGAATGAATGTGATGGAGATGATGAATTTCCCCTTTGTTTGAGATCAATTTACAAAGAGACATTTGATTGTTGACTATATTGTGCTTGGCCTAGTGAACAAAAACTACCTAGAGTGTACGACGTGTTTCAAATTTAGGAATATAGCTACATGATACGACCCTCCAATATTCATGGAGAAAATCTAGGCCTCTTTATTTTCCAAAATGTAAATTTGGGATCTGAACATAGAAACAATTTAGAATAAACCACTAGGATATTAATGCCATATTATGGTCCATCATATTACAGTGGTGAATGGAGAAGGCTAGCAAAATATAAGCCTAGCATGTTAGCATATGGTCCAAATTCAAATATGTATACACATCATCTCCAATTGGAAATTGGAAAAGAAATGAATAGAGGTCATCTTATGTATATAGATGGGCATGCATACACACACAAAAATATTATAGGATTTATAAATAATAGTAAGGGAAGGGACCCTACTGTAAGAATGAATTGTCAATTTTTTGGGTTATAAATGATAAAGATGGAGATATGGAAAGAGAGGTTGATAGATTGATAATGGTTGAAGCTATTATGGACCTTACCATTGGGAATGAGTTACTAATTGATTACCCCTTCTTAAAACACACTCCTATATGAAAGAAAAGGGAAGAACAAGGTCTCCCTAAGGATGTTCTTAAGGGCAGAAAACCAAAGAATAATGAGTGAGTGTGGACTAATGTTTTATAAAAGTTGTGTTGTCAAAATTGTGTTTTATTTAAATTATTGTATAAAAAAGATAGTCTATAAAATAATGTTCCATTATTCAATTGATGTATATATGTTCATACAATTTATATTTATATTTTTTAAGCCATATTTGATTATATTTCTTTGAAATTGATACATTTATGATTTATCTAGTTATTTTCAAACATTAAATAATGCTTGTGTTTGTTGATAGGTAGAAAATGTTGATGAAACACATACTAATACCCAAGATCCATTTGGTTTATTAATATTTGGATAGGATGATCCAAACCATCCTTTAAACAATACCAGGGTGAAAAGAGCAACACTGAAGAGAATACTACCAACTGAGAAATTTGAAGAGCTAATGAGATCTGCATACACTGATGACATTCCACCTATCCTTAATGATGATGATCATCATAGTGAAAATGTAGTGCATGAAGAATGATTGAATGAAATGCTTATAGGTTTCTTTTGGGATGGAAACAATGATGACAATAATGATCATATGGTTGACAGTAACAATGATAGCAGGAGTAATTACCACCAACGTAATGTTGATGATAACAACCTGAAAGACTCCATCAAGCAAGCAATGAAGAAACCTGTGTTCAAATTGGGTGTAAGTAGAACCTCAAAATTGGCATGCACATTAATATTATTAGAAATCAAGTCACTATTTGGTTGGTCGGACAAAGGATTCACTACCCTACTAAAGTGAGTTGAAATCTATTTCTTACTTTGCATTGTCAATTGGTGTACATAATTTGCAAACATTCATCAACTTCGTTTATATTTATTTAAGGGGATTTTAAAACCATATATTGTATATAAATAGTCCTAGTATAGATTGACATATCAAACATGTTCATCATAAGTCAAACATTCAATTGATTTAATCTCTGGCAATCTTACAGGGCACTAAAAACTAAAATATTCCCTGAAGAGAATGAGTTGCCATAAATTTGTAGAGAGGCCCGTCTGTTGTTGGTTGAGTTGGGGATTGAATATAAGAAAATTCATTCATGTAAAAATGATTTCATTTTATATAGATATGAATGTCAAAATAAGGTAGAATGCCATGTATGCAAAGAGAAGAGATATCATATAGATGTACCAGGTCCTACAGTTCAAAAGAAGGTTTTATGTCACATGCCAATTATACCTAGACTTCAACGAATGTTTCGTTGCAAGTCACTTGCACAATTGATGGATTGGCATACAAAGAATAGGAGTAAAGATGGATTCATTCAAATTCTAGCCAACTCCAAAGCAATGGAACACAGAGGAAAAATGGCCAAGAAAATTCAAAGATGAACCCCATAGTATCAGGTTTGATTTTGCAATTGATGGAGTGTGCCCATTCTCTTTCTTGAGCTCAAATTATAGTGTTTGGCAAGTCAGATTGATAGTATACAATATTCCCCAATGGATGAGTGTTAGAAAGGAGCACCTTATGCTGGCTCTCATTGTTCCAAGAAAACATCAAGTTAAAAACATGGATATTTATCTTGCACCTTTTATTGATGAGATGCAAGTATTATGGAAAGGCATAAGAATGTATGACATATCATGTCCTCCATCAAATAGGTCCTCCATGTTGTATGGTGTGCTATGTTGGACTATTCATGATTTCCCAGGACTTGGTGTTTGTTCTGGTAAGATAAAATATTTAAGTATTTACACTCAATTTATTTTCATCCCAAATTTCATACTTAGTTTTATACAATTTTTTTGATGTTATTAACATTACTTATTGAATTTTAGGGCTTCAAGAAAAGGGGGTATTTGCATGTCCAAGATGTGCAGAACAATTTCAAGGGTGATATTCTAAAGATCTACATAAAAAAAATTACGCAAACAACATGGTTTTTCTACTGCTAGATCATAAGTTTAGAAACCTTCTGAAGAATCAATTTGATGGAAAATTTGAAAATATAGGCCCTCCCATGATTATGAGACTAGGTGATTGGCTTAAGAAGTATGAAGATGCTAAATTGAAAGCTTGGGAGGACTTTTTTGATTGAGGTGATTCAATTGAAGAACTAGAACAAGTTGTGCCAGAAGGAATGAAAAGGAAATCCATATTTTATGAGCTCACTTACTGGAAGGATCTATTAATATCTCACCTATTAGATCCTATCTACATTTTCAAAAATGTCCCAAATTCTATATTTTTACATATATCAGGCAAATAGGAAGACACCTTGTCTTCAAGGAGAGATTACTCTTTCGCATACCAAAATTGCTAGAAAACATTTGTGGCCAGACAGGGAAAATGAAACATATGTAGAAGCTCCATGGATTTTGAAAAAAAGAAGAGCTAGACCAACTAAAAAATTCCATTCATTCAATAAGGACACCTACTAGCTATGGGTCATCATTGGCTAAAGCTTTTGTAGTTGATGGACATATCATAGGATTTAAAACACATGATTTTCATAATTTTATTAAGGTATTATATATCATCATTTAACATTTACTGGTAACATTGATTAAGTACTAAATATATTTTGATATTTTGTTGTGTGAGAAAAAATTACTAATGGCCTTTTCATAAATGTGTTTGATAGTGTGTCATAGAAAAAAGGACCCTTTGCTTGACATGGGATTAACTCATGATAAAATGGACTTAATAATGTCTTAATCTAGTGTTGTGAGGCATTTTATGCATCCACACTAGGTCTTGGACCCTTAATATGCATTTGAAAATGTCTTGTAAAGGTGTTGTAAAGTCTTGTAAAGGACTTTCACACTTTTCTAGACTTAATAAACCTATCTCTTCCTAATTCAACATTATAAAATGTGTTTAATAACATTATTGCATCAATCTAGAAGGTTCTTAACTTAAACTTAATGATAAACTAGTGTTGTAAAGTGTATTTAATCACACTTTCACATTGATTTATGTGTCCCAAGCCCTATTTAATATTTACATCATCACTAATAGGTCCCTAATGACCCATATTGTGTATCCCGAGGCTTAAATTGATCAAATACCTAACAAAGTTGCAATTTAAACCTTATTTCCTTATCCCCTAGCTTCTGAGCTATTGAAATGGCCCCAGTGGGACCCATTCACCATGCATGGTGAATCAGTCCCATCCAGGTGGTACCCATTCACTATGTGTGGCAAATGAGTCCTATCTAGCCCCATTTTGACCCTTGAGTGGGAAAAAGCAAAATTTAAAGTTTAATTTCACTACATGTCAGCCTGTGATGAGGCATAATCAGGATACTAAGGCACAATTGCCTTTAAATAAGTGTTTTTATTCTCATTTTACATCTAACAATTCATTTTTACATCTCTCATCTTTAATACATCATCTATCTTCTCACCCAAGTCAAGCAAGCTAGGTTTCTTCATTAGAAGTCATCAAGTTAGCTTTCAAAAGCATCCAAGGGATGAATCTTCCTACATTATTGTAGAATTTCAAGATAAATCATCATGACAAAATAAAAATCTTCATTGTTGCATTTTTCATTGCTTTATTTCATCACTTTGGTTTAATTACCTAAAAGGGGTTTGACCAAGGCAAACCACCATGCCCTAACATTCAACATGTCTCTCTTTTGTCTTGTTTGCTTGTAGATTTAGGACTCTTGGAATCTTGGAAATCATTGGAGATCAAGTTGTAAAATCATTCAAGTCATCTCTTCATCATTCAAGTCAAAGAATCAACAAAAATTCGTTTTTCAAACCCAAATCTGATAATTTCCGAAGCAGACACCTGTAGGGCATCAAAGTGCAGATCGGAAGCTTTAGAATCCACTTTTGAAAAATCAAAAATTCAAAACTGGACTCATTCACCATGGGTGGCTAATGAGTCCCACCACAAGGTCAATTTTGAGTTTTATGCATTTTTTAGTACCCTTTTGTCAGAAACAGGTTCCAGCACAGTTTACCAAAACTGGGACTGATTCATCCATAATGGTGAATGAACCTCTTATATTTTGGGTGTGGGATCTATCTCTTTCCATTAGGTGAAAGATCCTAATTGAGTAAAAGAGACAAAGCATTCCTAGTCCCTAAAATATATGGTTCAGATAGCATATCATGCCCTTGGAAATTGGGGGGGATTCTTTTTTTACAGTTGACTTAAGGAATGCCATAAGTCAATTGTCAACATTTACAAGGTATGTGGTTATATGAAATGTTCATGTGTGAGAGACATATAGAGATATTATATTGCATTTTAATTTTTGACTAAAGGTTCATACTAGTTTACTATTCTTATATTAGGTGGGTGACCTCCAAGGATATCCATGAATGTGAAGTGCCAAAATGGAAGAAGAAAATTGCAGAAATTGTATATGTATTTGAGAAGGAGCTCCCTAAAAGTTTCATGGAGACCATTTACTTATACACCTAGTTGATGACATTGAATTGGTGGGTGTCATATCAATGAGGTGGATTTTTTTCTTTGAGAGGTATATGAAAACTCTAAAAAGATATGTCTAAAAAAAGGAACATCCAGAGGGTTGCACGACTAAAGGGTATGTATTGAATGAAGCAATTTTCTTCCTGTGTGAATTCCTTGGTAAGGATTTTGAAGATGGGCCACACTTCTAGGATGAAGAATGAGCATCAGATATTATTGATGGAGAAAAACCACAATCTAATGGTGTTCAAGTAGAAATTATTAAGTAAATTCATGATCAGTGTGGTTTTTTTCTTGCAATCATTAATTTACTTTGTAATTTATTTTTCAAATTAATAGCATGACATTTGGATTTTGAAATAAACATTTTGACATGTAATAGGTGTAGACAAAATTCCTATACTCGACAAGTTCATTCTATACCACATGGACTTTATGAACAAATGGATCGATCTGTATGATAAAAAGAGAGAAGTGTTAGAAGCAAGGAGACAATTTAAGAGATCGAACCCAAGGAATACTCCACTTCCCACTGATCTACTTGGGGAATGGGGTAAAGGTTGCACACTAGAATAGATTACTAAACAAATTCAAAATCAAATAGAAGATGCAGGTATAGATTCAAACACAACAAAATATGAAATCAACATGTCTAGAGGATGTGAAAGAAAGGTATAGTTGTAATTTTATAAAAAAAAAATTCCTTACAATTTTGATACTATTAACTATTTTAATATTCGTCATTATATTTGTTTTAACTGAAATAAATGGTCTTTCACAGATGAGGAAATATCCAGCAATGTGGGCATATGGTCAACATTATCATGTAGAAAGTGTAGATGTAAAGAGACAATCCTTCGATTGTGGCATCATGGTTGACTTCAAGCAATGATCAAGCTCAAAAGATAAGAATATAATTGAAGGGAATCTACAATATGTTGGGAAAATACAAGAAATTATTGTGTTGGATTACCACTCTTTTAAATGTTGTATTTTTAAGTGTAGATGGTATGAAGCATTTGAGAGGACATGAAGACATGATACCCATAGTGGATTGTTTTCTATAGATTCCTCATGGTTCCTACTGGAGGATAAGGAGCCTTATGTTCTACCAATTCATTGTGAGAAGGTATTTCTTTAACTCAAACAAGAAGTGGTAGTGATCATTAATCTATTAATTCATAATTTATTATGAATATATACATGTGTTTATTAATCAATAAAATTGTTATAACATACGTCTAATATATGCATGTCGTTCATGTGTAGGTATTTTTCTATGAAGATATTTTGGACCCGAAATGGATATTTGTCATACATTATGATCCAAGATTAAGGCATGTATTTGACAATGTATTAGTGGATACTGAGCAAAACAATGATGGCCAACAAAATGAGAGAGAGGGATTAGAGAACATCAAAGAAATTGGCATCCATGCTGATGTTGAAGATGGTTATGTTCAGGCACAAGAAGACAACAATCTAGAGTTAGATGATGTTATGGAAGGCAACAATATGTATGGTATAGAAAATGATGATCCAAATACATCTGGTAACAATATAGATGGTCTATAGTAAAATTTCAATGATGATGAAGATGATGTAGGTCAAGATGAGGATGATGATAATATTAAATAATCAAAAGAACAAATGAACATTGACAATGAAACACTAGATGACATGTAGCAAACAATAATTTAATGACCAAGACTTCTAATTTTTCAAAATTATTTGCAATCCAAGTTTAAAAAAGGATGATTCTTATGGCCTAAACATTATTATTTGTGTCGATACAAATTACCTATTGTAATATCCTTCAATTGTTCAATCTTTGGTATGAATTGTTGGCAGAAAAAATTAGGATTACTTGGATGCTTCTTCCATTCATTTTGTATCAACATATGTTCGTGAAGACACAAAATTTAATAAAATATTAATTCATGTAACTCACAATTATTTAAATAAGAAAATTTGTTTACTTTATTATTTTTAAATAGTTTCCATTTTTATGTTGAGCATAATTTTGAACGTGTAACTAAAAACATCCACAATAAATGCTTTACTATATCAGCATATTCATTCACATTAGCACAATATTGAGGCTCAATAACTGATATTCATTCAAGTATAAGAAGAAATAAGTATGGAAAACATAAGAAAAATATAGAATGATAACACAGTCATGGAGAATCTCTTATAATAAGATGCTCTATTTCATTCATAAGCTCAAAAGTTATGTTAGGTCTCAAAAGTGCAGGTTTTGAGCCTTAAGAGGGTTCCTGTCTCTTAGTACACTTTTGGCCAATGAACGAGGCAATATGATAGATCACCTCCTACTCTTTAGGCTCTGCTAAACATAGGCGGGTGTACCTAAGTGATAAGGTAGATTTGAAATTTTGGAAGATGATATCTAACTTAGGAAATCTACTCACAATGGCACATGGGAGTGAAGTAGATGCAAGGCTTGATGACTAATTCCTACTGTATGCTTTGAGAATAGAGTGTGTAAATAGGGTTTGTATGAGATTTGTATTAACTTGACCAGTTCCTAATCTATTGGGTGAATGGAGACAATGGGTGGATAATGACTATGGAGATAGAGTTGTATGATAGGTAGATCTATTACTCAGCTTAATTCTAATTTTTAGGAACTTTAAATGTTTGCACCTTGTACAAACATGCAAGTCTGTAAGCTACTATACTTTTGGTTAATAATCCTAGTGATATTCCCTCAAATTACTATGATGCTGTGAAAGGAATTTTAATTCTTATTTTAAGGGAAACCAATCAGATTAATTACTTTAAAAGGATTTTAATCCCTAAAGGAACCAATCAAAAAGAATTAACTGAAAGGATTTTTAATTCTCTCTCACCAGAACCCAATCAAATAGTCACACAGAAACAACAAATGTGTCTAGAAAAATCATATAGATTCAAATAATTTAAGAGAACCACTTTGGAGACAACACAACAACATATATAAATGAATATCAACACAACAACTAAACACTGAAATAGATCACTAGATATATTCAGTATTCTCCATTATATTGCTTCAAATGATATACATTATTTGCAAAAGTTTTGAAATATGAAAATGGATGGATGGAATATTCCTATACTTAATAATCTACCACTACTGATGGTGATGGAATAATATATGATGATGATAACAACTAGGCCTTGTTTCCTATTTATATAGGAAGCAACAAGCTACAGTCCTTTTACAAAAAGAGAAGACCTTTCATAACTACTACCTTTACTAACAACTATTTAATTAGCATAATTAAAGAGATAACAAGGCTTAGTACATTTTGACGTATGGCTCCATTATTCAACGTAGAAGACTCATGATCATTGATCTAGAAAACTATTCCTCTCCATGATGAATGTCCAAATGCTCTCGCCTCAGTGTCCTATTCCTCTGAAACCAAATACTTTTCCTCCCACTGATACATTGTGAAATCATATGGCCACTTATATTTCTGGATCTTGGGCATGTTTGCAAGATGAGCTTTCCATCAACTATCTAGTAGTGCCTTTGTATCATTTCCAAACTTTAGGTATCCAACATCAAGAACAATTAATCCATCTATGATCATATTTAGCCTATGAAGGCTGGTATCACCATCCTCCTGTGTATGAGTTACACACTTATGAATAACTTGGTTGAATTCTTTCTTCCACTCATCCAAGTCTTTCAACTAATCACCATTGTTTTAAGGCATGGAATAAATCCATTCTTGCTACAATCCTTTTATCCTCCCCTTGTATATATTGAAATTCATCAACAATCATTTTCACAGTTTGCTTAGTTGGCTTTAATGTTGTGGGAGCATCAAGACTCCTTTGTAGAACTTTGCATAACTTAGCCAAAGTATGGTGAATAGGCTGCCATCTTTTGAACAAGGGATCCAATACAAGAATGTGTGCTTTTATTTGATCAATTTCCTACTAAAGCAATTTATAAATATCATGCACATTCTCCAGTTTATCCATAACTAACTTTATCCTGTGCTCAAGAATCTTTTCCATGGATAACTTCGCAAAGTTTCCTTTTTACTTCATCTACTTCCTTCTTTGGATTATTCACCTGTTCAACAAAAATATTCCTCACTATATCCATCAGAGTAATAGGAGGCTTATATAACACCATTTCCTTGCCTTGTGAGGGTCCTACTCCTTTTAATTTTTCTTTTAATTTGACATTCTCCATAAACAGTTTATTAAATTCGTCATTTAGGAACCTTTGTTCCTTTTCATACTCCTTCAATCTATCCTCCAATCCCTTGACAGTTGCACGAGTGAACATGGATGAATGCATGGTCATTGTGGCTATCTCCATAGGGGTGGTATCTTGTATTGTCCTTACCATTGCTGCCCCTTTCATCCCTTGAATTACATCCAATAATTTTGGCTTCTGTGTATTTTTTTGTTTGATCCATATGGCCAGGGTTTCAATCTTTGGGTTATACCTAGTTCCACTCACTCCTTCATTAGAATCAAATTTTGCAACTAGAATTGGATCTTCCTGAGCCCACACTTGATCAAGCATAAAAAAATTCTTTAATTCTAAGCCAGGTAAAATGAGCATATTGCTCTTCAAGACTATTTCTCTAGCCCTCTAGGGGCTAATGTCAATGTTGTCAACTCTTAATTCCTAGAAAGTTTGTGCCACCATTTGATTCTTCTCTAGCTCTTCAATTCTTGGTTCATCTGATTCCATCCTCTCTTCAAATTATTTTACCTTCATCTTTGTCCAGAAATCCCTAAACTCAGGAGTCTTAATGAATTCATCATCTTCTATGAATCTTCTAGCTACAATTTCCCTTTCATCTTCATGTATCTTTGTACTTTGTTTTCCTACATCACCCATCCTTTCCTCATGTCTATGGGAATTGGTCTCATGGATGGGATGATCAACCTCAACATCACCTTTCAATGATTGTAGCATTGTAGCCACTTCTTCAATATCACCCACCTCTTCACTCTCCTCATAAGGTACTAATTGTTCAATGCTTTATGTCTTCTGTCTTTTAGGAGGCAACTACTCCATGGGAGGTTCAAAGGTTTCACCTAGGGTACTAATTGTTCAATGCTTTCTGTCTTCTGTCTTTTAGGAGGCAACTACTCCATGGGAGGTTCAAAGGTTTCACCTAGGGTACTAATTGTTCAATGCTTTCTGTCTTCTGTCTACAGTTGCACCACTACCATTTTCTTGGAGATATGCTTCTCTTTTATTATATAACTCTTCAAATTTACCCATTATTAGATCTATTATTTTGATAGGGTCTTTTTCTTCAATAAAGTATCCTAAGAAATTTGTGCACCTTTCCCTCTTCCTTTCTTCAAGCTTCCTCATATATTCCAAATTTTTCCTTCTACTGAACACATAATGATAAGTAATGCAATTTCTTATGACATCTTCTTCATAATCTACTTGGTGCGCCACTATCATTTTTAGGGTCAAAAGCTCTCCCTTTTCCAGAATTCAATGCATATCTTCTCTTCAAATAATACTGTAACTCCTCCAGTGTGTCTGAGCCTACAATTCAATCTTCACACTTGGTTTTGTTTGGTTGGAAGGTTCCTTTCTTCTGCTTGTGCATTACATCCTTCTCCATCCACTTCATTTGCCACATAAATTCAAGAAATGCTAGTTTCAGGGGCACAAATTTTGGAAATATGTGTGGAGCAACAAGGCATCCATAAAGTCTTATTTTTGTAACTTCTGGAAGGAAGAACCAATCTCCAAAATTATGTGTATGACCCTATTCTAGTCTTAAAGCCAAAGGTCTCAATAGTTGTAACATTTTGGTTAGAAATCTAGGTATTGAATAGCCAAGGACTCCCAAAATCTTATGTATAAAATCTTCATAGAATACAACAAAGCTTGAATTCTTGCACTGACTGTCCCAAATATAACACCACTTCTGAATAAGTGTGGGATTCCCCTGCTCATCCACTCTATCCAAGTCCATTCATTTATTCCATCAGTCCCTATTTTGATATAATATCAAGTGGCATAAGAGAGAATAATTCTTGAAAGTAATAGGAGCTCTATCTTCTATGACTTGTGAGAATTCATCATCCAACACCCTCTCGAGGTATGAAGAAAAGTCATTCAATATTAGTGTCGGGTTTTGAATTCTCATGGCCATCATCATTAGGCCTATTGGAATATTATCTTGGGAATCCATCCCCAACACTTGGAAAAGAGAAAAATACGTATTCACAAAGTAATATTGAAAATTTTTCACAGTAAATGGTTCAGTAGTGGAAGTAGAAATGGGGATTATTTTGTTACCAATGCCCCTTTTCATACACAAGGGTAGCTCATCACTTCTATAAGTCCTTCTTAACATGGAATAGTCTTCTTCACTTTTCTGTAGGTTTATCTTGGTCAGAGCCTACTTGTTTAAGTCAAAACACTCAATGATAGTTGCTTTGGTTACTTCTACCAATATTGAGCCATTTGGGAACCTCACTATTTTGGTAGCAGAGTGATAGTGTTTGGCTAGTATTCTGATAAAATCTACATAAAAAAAAAAAATTAGGACAATCAACCTTGCTAAATCCAACATCCAAGGGTTTGACACTGGAATCTTCCCATTATTCTTACTATAAAAATACCAAAACAAGTCCCATCCAAACTTGGGAATAATAGCATCCCTACAACCCTATGCAGTGTCCATGAGAAATTTCTTATTACCCTCTTCAGTGGACCCTGGAAGTATATCTAATATGGATTGATGGAGTGGTCTCTTCTTTACCTTAGGTTCTTCATCTTTAATTTTGGCCTGACCTTCTTTTACTTTTGACTATTTTCTTTTAGGAAGCATATTTCAATTTTCTCTACTATGGCTTCAAATGACAGAACCTTGAAATATTTTTACATTAACTGAGCTCTTTCAAAGAGATTTTTTGTGTACTTACCTGAGTATTTGAAACTTGCAGGACTTTTTCTTGTCGTGCCCTTAGCTCCCTCCACACCAATGCACTGTAATTGAGTGTGATATTTAGAAAACTTACTTGTCTTTAAATGGAATGGTATTTAGTCATATCAATTTTAATGCCAACTCTTCATCAAATAATTTCACAACAGGCTCAAATCCTCACATTTAATCTTACACCATTGGATTCGTGCATTGGGGTGGTTAACATGATTCTCTACATTTATTACCATAGTTTTTAATGATGCCACAACTAGTCCACCATGCCACCGCTGTTACTTATTACACCATTTGCGGCATGGCAATGTCTACCCTTCTTTTCTATTGTTTACCACACTATCGCCTTGCTTAAAACCTCTTGTTGTGAGGGTGCAGTGTATACCTCTCTATCACATATGTTGCTCACCCACATGGTAGTATAGCGGTGTATACTTTATTTCTTTATTACTTACCTCCATACCACACCCCTTTGAATCTCCTTCTGTGGGATAGTGGTGGGTACCATGTTACCGCATTGCCTTATAATTCTCCCTGCAGGGTGGCGGTGAATACTGCATTATCACATATGTTATACAATCTCCTGGTGGTGTGGTGGTAAAAGGCTTATTTCATGTCTTGGAAGCTACCAACCCGTGCTGCCTTTATCTTGATGTTGCGATACTACGGTAGAGGCAAAATCTGCTCTATTTATTATTACCTAGAGGAATAAATGGGCATATACAAAGGGAAAATTGGTGATAGTATGGATCTTGTCGCACAAATTGTTGCATTTCATGTCAAACACAAAGTGAAACTAGAGACAATTGGAATTTTTACATAGATGGAAAGTGGATGGCAGATGATGGCTAGTGGATACTGAGGAAGAATTTTTTGCTCCAACAAGTTACACCAACAGAGTTTTGGTACACCCTTCCACTCATACCTTTAATATTTTTTTATCAAAGTTTATATAGAGATTACATAATATCAACCATAATCCCTAAGTCATTAACCATTAAACTACCTAAGCCCTAAGCCCCAAATCCCTTATCTTTTGACCCTTAATCCCTCAAACCCTAACCCCTAATCCCTTAACCCTTAACCCATGCTAGATTAGAACAATTAGGTACTCAATTAGGCACTCAGTTAGGCACTAAATTAGGTGCTAAAGTAGGCTCTAAAGTAGACACTAATTTAGGCGTTAAATTAGGCACTAATTTAGGCACTAATTTGGGCACTAGTTTTCACCTAATTTAGCACCTACTTGTTCTGATCAGCACAAAAAATGCCAAAAATAGTGCCATCCCAATAAATAGTGCCAAATTTTTCAAAAAATTGGAGAAAAATACATTAAAATAGTGGGTGGAAGCAAAAAATGGAGCAAAAAAGGGAGCTAATCACAAGGATTTGTTCTAGTGCATGAAGAAAGTGGAGCAGAACACTAAACACCACTTTGTCACACTAAACTCTTTTTTATTTAAATTTTCTCAAAATCACTTGGAAACCAAGTGAACCAACTTCATCAGCAACACTACTAACATCTCTACAACACGTCTACATCATCTGCAACATACAAAAATTTCTAACTACAAAAAAATATCCAAACACAAGTCATACCAACAACCTCTACAACTATCAATGACAACCCCAACATGTGTTAACATCAATACCAATAATTTCAAACACATCATTAATACCAGTAGCATTCCAAAACTCTCTCTATACAATAGGTGGGCATCAATGACAAAAACCAAGCAACTCATAAACAACTCAAGCTTCCAATATCTCCAAACTTCCAACAAATCATATGTTTCATCATTTCTCAAATTTTCAATATTGGATTTTAGGCTTGAGAATTTGAGAGTTCACATTGTACAAGCATGTCTACCACCACTGTTAAACCAATCGTTGGAAAAGACAAGGAAAAATTAGATTAAAAAAATTGATTATTTTGGATTGAACACCCCAAGTTTCATGGATGAATACCATGATATTTATGATCCTATAATCTATGGTGGGCTTACCTTAAAACTTATATTTTCATGTGATAATAAGGTTGCAACACAAATGAAAACTACAAATAGTAAAACAATACTAATTAATAGTGTCACTGCACCATGGGTAGTTGGATTGGGGCGCATGATGTTACATGAGGTTTTCCCTTTCCCAAAAGTTCTCATGGTCTACACCCACAATTATTATGATAACAAACAAGTAATTTTTAATAAATATAGTAAAGAAGAAATGTTACCAATTACTATAGAATAATTTGGAAATGTGTTGGGGTTTATAGTTGGAGATTTTGGAAACATCGACATTGACGTAGAGAATCTTTCTAGTAATTATGAAGTAGTCAATCAAGAGGAGAAAATATCTTTTCTAAATAAAATAGCGATGGATAGCAACTTATTCAAAGATAATTATAAGCCTCCTTATAAATTGGAAAATTTGAAACCATGGGTTTAGGATACTATATTTTCCATGCTAGCATTTTTCCTCAGACTGGATAATAATAAGAAAGTAGGTGTAAGCCTCCTTGAAACTCCACCTGTCAAATATAACTTTCTTGAGCACATTTTAGAACCCATGCATAAAAAAAATTTAATAATTAAAGGAGGTTCCACTAAGACATTTAGGTTCGCAACCTACTTGTACTATATATTTATTTTCAAATTTAGTGGAATGTGTTCAGCCAAAAAGCTTCAGATTCAACCTTATACAAATTTAGAGGCAAAAAATGGCTCCAGTATATGATTGGAACACTAATATAAGGATACATGATAGTCGAAGGAGCTACAATAATTTTGTAGACTACCTTTTGGATCCATTGTATCAAACAATTATAAATACTCCAATTCCTAGATTATTTGTGTCTTGTAGAGATTACATTCAATTGGGATAAAAATTACAGTTGGCTGATTGGTACTTTATGGAAGAATATATTATGCTAATATTTTATGGACTAGGAATAGAGCCATACAAACTTCCAATACATGTGATAGAGAGGGTTTTTTCATTGGAATATGTATGACAAATGGAGAGTACAAAACAACTATACTTTGTTAGTCAACAAAAGAAGAGTAGTATGACCCATGTTGAAAAAAATAAATTTGATGTTGGATCTCACTAGTAGTATGACCCATGTGACATCATTAAAGCAAAGTAATAAACTTCTACTAAAAGGTATTTATTTTAAACAATTGTAGACAAAAATAATGGCATTGCACCAACAGAGAGAAGCACAGAAGCAAATCAGGAGGTATGACATTTTTTATGAAAAAAGGTGATTGACCATCTACTTCAGTAAAATACCAAATTCTCTAAGAAGGGCTTGTATAAAATAAAATTGGACACACTAAAAAATTACTATCTTTTTGTCTACGAGGAAGGATATAGGTGAACCAAAAACTAGTGTAGCATTTCAAGAGATCCAAGAAGATTATGAATTTAGCAATTTATGGAATAAAGAGCATCCCTTTGAAGTTCAACAAACTGATGATGAATCCAATGATGATAGGGAATAGCAAAGTGTAAAATATTATAGAAAATTCAAATGTGGTTTAAGTGAGACCACAAAACAAATATATACTTCAGGAGTAACCATAGTAAAAAAATGGTTATGAAGGTGGTGGTTTGGTGTCCAAAGGACAAGATATTTTGGTGCCAATAGAGGTAGGCCATAGAATACCTAGTGATTTTCAAAGCATTGGAGCTAATAAAAAATCCCAAGGGAATGCAAGGATAGGTGAAACAATTCATTTTTTAATAGCTTCAAATCCTCATGATCAAATATAATCACAACTAGGACATGGTGGAGAATCTAGTGCAACTAGCACTGCCACTGGTGGTGATGGTATGGGTAGTAGTACTAGTAGTGGTCAACATGTGTGACAACAAAAAATTACACACAAGAGGCCAACATTAGAATATAATACACAAACACCCAATGATCAAAGAATTATGAAGCAAAGGATTATGATAGGTTCAAGTTCAACTACCAGTACCACTATCTTCATTTCCACCCCAAAGGAGTTATTTCTAGGAACTCCTAGTCCTCCAATTTTTAGTGTGATAGAAACAAAAATGGATAATCCTTAGCCTCAGTCTCAGGTAATTAGTGATGTTCCCATCATTGCAAGTATTGATACTCCTTTTCCATTCAAACATTCCATTATGTTTGTGGCCCCAAGTTTTGATTACAATGTCGAGTTTAAAACATAATCAAAAATGTATAAACAACCAAGGAAGGAATGGGTACAAAATGCATCTACTATAACTTTAGAGCCTACAACAACTAGGGTATTACCAAAATTTGACCCAAATACAAAAACCATGGAGTACATGTCTGTCGTTCCCAAAGTTCAAAATAAACTAGAGAATCAAATGGATCACTTTGAATTTTAGGTGAGTAGTATCAAAGTGGATTTTTTTGGATACAATTTTTTTGACAAAATTAATATATCTAAAAAGAACAATGAATTGGTGTACACATCTTTGCTAAATAAGAGAGAAAAAAATAAGTTGTAAATTCAAATATAAAATTTATAGGTAGACCTAGCAAATGAGAAAGCAAAGATGAAAGTAATAGATAGCAAGATCAATGAATTAGAAAAAAGAATTAAAAATTTGCCTCTACATCTACAAGAAAAGAGGTTGACCAAATAGAGGTGAAACTAAAATTGAATGAACTGAAGCAAAGGTTACATGAGAGAATGAAGAAATATGATGATGAAAAAGCCACTTCAGAAAAAATTAAACAAAACCTAGTGAAAGAAAAACATTGAGAACAAAAATTGAAGGAACAAAGAAAAACTAATGAAAGATTGGTGGTAGAGCTAAGGGAAGCACAAAATGAAATAAAGTCTTGTCAAAATAAGTTAAATACATTTTGTAGAGAAAAAATGATGCATGTGAAACAAAAGATCTAGGAGGAAATAATGTAGAGGATTGACCATTTGTGTGAATTGTTTCAATTGATTGATTCTCTAATAATACATAATAGGAAGCTCAAGAAATACGTACTTGACAACATAAATGTGATTTCAAGAGAGAAATTGAAAATCAAATTTTATAAATAGTATACAAATCCATTGACAATTAACTAAAATCAAAAGGAATTCATGACTAAATTGATGCCTCAATGAAGGTGTCATCTATCAAAAGTGTTTGAGAATACATGAAACCGAGGAATTTTTGGATTAGGCTGAAAAAAGATGAATAAGTTGGATAAAAAGGTAAGAAACTTTATAGAGCTTGGTTTTCCCTCAACTTTTGACACAACAAAGCAATTCATTGAAAATGATGCTTTCAGAAAGAAGATGGAGGATACAAGGAAGATGATTTGGACCAGTTTCCTCAAAATCTAGATGAGGTGAACAATTTGGATTTCATCAAACCAATGAAAACCTTGAATGCAACTTTGATTGAAAAATTCAAGTCAAGTTCCAATTTCAATCATGAATTATTAACAAAATTTCAATTCAGACACTTAGTTACAACAAATGACACTTACATCAAATGAACAGTGGAGCACACTATAAAAGTTGATAGAATGATTTGATAATATGAGTTTCCAACTCAACTCTATGTAGATTTATCTTTGAGTAAGATTTGGCATTGCCTCTTTGCATTTCTTCATTTGAAAATTAATATAAAACTCAAATTCATTAATACGTTCAAATTATCTATATTATTTATTTTCTCAATTCAAAAAAAGCTCTAGTTTCTACTAGTAGATACACATTAAAGGGTTGGAAATTTTGTATATGCTATTGTTGTTAATATTTTATTAATCATTAAGTTGAATGATGAATCATTGAGTACACGTAAAAATTATCAATATGACAAAATTAAAATAATGAATTTATTAATAATATATTAATTAATAAATAGAAATCAAGAAAATTGTGTTTAATAACTAATTAACCAATTTGAAAATAATGTTTAAAATTTAGATTCTTTATTGGAAATTTGGAACAATGGAAAATAGTAGTATGTTAATTTATTCAATCTAATTCATAATTTAATGGAATATAATATAAAATATTATCAATGACAATTTGGAATATGATTCATGAAATGTTATATACATGCAAACTACTAAATCCCTTGCATTTTCCAATTCACCTCTTGGTCCTCACTCTAACAATGAGATTGGGAGCTATCTTGAATCTGAGTATGGTCTTTATTTACTTCACCCTACATGCATCCACTTAACTACATCTCAAGTTCAACATTCATTGTGTCATTCCCACAAAAATTTGAAGTGTTGCACAACCCTCTTCTTTCACATATGGACTTCCATATTGTGAGTGCCCTTTCAAAAGGAAAACTTTGGATATTGTATCTAGTTGAATACATCATCAAGTAATTTTCCAAATGTTGACTAGTTTGTTTTTTATCTTTGATTCTAAAATACCCAATGCATTGAAAACTCTCTCATCCTCCACCGACCCCAGTATCATTGTTTGACATAAATTAGTAAGTTTGAAATATTTTAATAATGAATCACACAATATTTTACTCTAACTAAAGTTTCCCAAACCCTTGTTATTGATCCTACTTGCATGGGATTCTCCACGGAGTCAAACTATTCAATTATGGTTATTGTAAAATGGGCAACATGTTCTCTAAGCTTAGTTGCATTTATAATTCCTTCTATTTTCTATCCATTTTATTCTAAAATTTTTGAAAAATGTTCAACCAAGGTAATTACTTTTGTATGAAATAAGTCTAGTTGACAGTGGCCTGGGACCCAAAAGTGAGGATACACAACAAACATGGCTTCAAGTATTTCATCTCAAGCAAATCATTTTGTAATCTTTGAGGAAATAGATTTGGCAATAGATTTTATAATACCACTTACAAATTTAACAATGTCGTTAAAAGCTTCCTTTGTAATAGGTACTTCTCTTGTAGAGTGTCTAACCATTGTACAATAGTGGATTGGTATCTCAAATCCATGTACAAAGAAACATAACTCCCTACTTGCATTAAACTATAAAAAAATTTAGGATTGTTTGAAAATCTGTAATTAACTACTAGCTTATAAATTTTGGACTTCAAAATGGATAATTTGATAGATATAGATTATTGAGGGCCATGCATGTCTTTCTATGTAGTTTAGTATATTCATTACTATACATAGTTCTTTCTTAGGATTTTTTCACAAGATTATTCATTTCATCTAGCATGGGGAGAATACTAGATAAAGTTAAGAGTGTCTATATCACTTAACCTATATAAGAGGTTTAGGAGCTTTGTCTACTATGTGGTGATGTTCGTTCATTACTCCAATCAAGGGTTGTTATTCTAAAAAAACTCGTTGCGCTAGTCCATGCAAGGAGATCCATCTAGTATCAACATCCTTAAGAAGCTTATTTCTTGTTGTTATTCAAAAAATTCAAACCATTTGGGACTTCGATAGAAGTATGAGTAGAACTCACAGACTAGATTTTCAACTTTTGATATTGAAGGAAACTTGCTTACAATTTTAAATGATAAATCCATTGTGTGGGCTATGCAATGAATGGAAATCATGTATGGTGAACAAGTAGTTTGTAACTTTACATAAATATTGTTCCAATGACCTTGCATTACTGAATCTCCATCAAATCCTATAGACACCAACTTTTTGGAAATTGTGAAGTCATCCATACCTCTAATTTCATTCAAATATTTCTTAACTAGTTCAAATAGATTTTATGATGTCAAACTATCCTTCATTTTATGAACACAGAGTAGATGACATTGGTAGACATGTTTGTGTACAATATACACATGCGTACATACCCAATAAGTATTATCTACCAAAATAACTTCATCTAAAGATAATGCAATGAAGGTTGACTATTTTATTTTTCTTATAAATATTGTTTTTCCACCTTAGCATGAAAACTTTCCCATTCCCATCTAGACTTTATTGACTAATGTGTGCTAAGAAAGTCAGAAATACCCAAAAAAAAAAAATTAGTTATATTTTGGGTAGTCTGTCAGAGGACGCCCTATGGACAAAATATGAAAAAAAACACTCAACTGAATAATTTAAAAATTGCTAGTTGTGTTCCTTCCATTATCTTTCCAAATTGAGCTTCAATTGGATCTCCACATTCAACAAGCTTCACCATTCTTTGCATATGCTCATCATAGTTTAGGGAATATTTAATATAAAGACATTCTTTCTTTGATTTCCATCTTACTATTGATTTTTCCTTTTCATCTATGATTTTCTTTTCATAAAATTTATTGATATGCTTTTCTTTGGTGTCAAGCTTTAGCTACAACTTCTTGTCTCTTTTATATTTCCAATTACAAATATTACACTTGCATTATGTTGAAGGTTCATCTTTGTTTACATTCTCCATTGGTTCAATGAATGGGTACTTTGACACCCAATCGATTTGAAAATTCCTTGTCATATCTCACTCGCACCCTATTTTTTATTTGGATTTTATTTTCATCTTCCTTGCAACAACATCATCTATGATGCTAGAATTTTCATTTAAGTCAATTAACTCAATTTGGCTACCCTGGTATCCCTTGGAACATATTTTATGGCATTTTCATCATCATCCAACTCAATTAACTCATTTTGATCTTCCTGTGAGGTATTTCCAATACCTTCTTCATTAATATTTGGTGCAAGAGTTGATGATGTAGTTCCATCTTGATTTGATGGATTAGAAATATTTCCAAAGTATGACTTTATGGTAACTCTTTGATTTGGTCATTTTTATGGCATCCTTCACCATCCTCAAGAGTCTTACTCTTGCTGTTGCTCGACATATCAATCTCTCATGAAATAAAAGTTTCAAAAAAAGGTCTTCTTGTTTAAGAAGGAATCATAGAATATAGATCACATTCCCTACTCAATATCATCCTTAATATTGAAGCAATAATGTCAAAGAGAAATAATTTTATAACACTATGAAGAAATGATCAATTAGCTTTAGGTTTTCACTGACTTGCTATTTGTTAATGCAACAATGCCTATAGTTGTAAGTTTGTAACTTCCCTATGATAAAGGTTCTGAATTGAGAGCTCACAAGTTCAAAACTGAACAAAATATGTAAAAATAAATCAAATTTTTGTTTTTATTTATATCAATCCATATTTGGCGAATTTTGTGGGATTTTTAAATGGTATAGTAAAAATTTGGTAAATCTCGCGTGATTATACAACAATACATTTAAATGTTGGGTGAATCAAACCTCGACAAAACACATACATTATAATTTTTAAGGTGATTATGGGCCTATTATTATCATGGAGTTATCATAGTATTGGTGAAATGGGTCCTCATATGCAATTATTTTTTAATGTAATTGGTAAAATGTGTCCTCAAATGTAATTATTTTTTAATGTTATTAGCGAAATGGGTCCTTATACGTAATTATTTGTAAATTTTATTGGCAAAATGGGTCCTCACACGTAGTTAACATTTAATGATGTTGGCAAAACATGTCCTAATACATAATATCATTTTAATAGTATTGGCCAATATGTGGGTGATTTAATACATGCTTTCAAGATTCCAAGCAAAAATATTAATTAGACCATTGGAAATGTGTAGTTTGCTATGATGAAATTATTAATTGCATACGCCTCATAAAATAAATTGATGGAAAATTGAAATGCATTGGAATGATAATTCATAAAATCCAAGTGATTTGGGCACCCCGTTGGTGCAATGTATATTCCAATTTTGAAGTGGTCGATATGAACTATTCGCCAATTGGAAAAGATTCACCACTAAAAAACCCTTGCTTAGAAGATGCTCTCCAAGGTGGGTGTGGGATTTCCACACTATACCATGGATTTTTTATCCATTATTTTGGTAAACAATTTATGGTTATGTCCTCTCTCCATGCCTATATATTGAATGTATGGGATAGTGATTATAATTGAGTTTTTTTTATAAGTGCACTAGTGTTGTTAGACTGAGCTATCAAAGTGGAGTGTTAGTTTTTTGGATGCATCTCATTCTTGAAGATCAATACATACATGTCCTCTTTCTCATCTGATATATTTTTTTGAAATATTTTCTCCATGTAGATATTGTGTTGACATGGTTTATTAGTTATTTTCTCATTATTGAATTTATGCAATCACAACAATTTTATGATAATCCTAATCTAAATAAAAATTAAAAATCATACATGTATAGATGATTTTATTGTAATATTTTCACCTTGTTTCTTAGCACAAACAAATTTCAAGTGACTTCGTTACCCATCATGTACACTATTCACCTGCCTATCCAACTCTATTGCATGATTCCCAATTAACATTGTAAAGTCTTATCTTTACATTTATCCTTATGGGTGGTTAGTTTTCTACTCAACTTTTATTTTCAACTCCTTAAGGCCATTATGTAAATTTACAATAATGAATTATGAGGTGACTATTTGTCTTAAGACCTATGCAAGGTTATAGTAGGGTTTTCCTCCATGTTATTCTTCAACCTAGTAATTTATTAAATGTCAAGTATCATTAGTAGTTGTGCCCCTAAAAATTTTACGTGCATAGTTTCAAAGTTCTACATGTTGTTGGGTGTACTTTTCACTAACAGTTATGAGGGAATCTCTTTTTCCCCTTGTTATTTAGATTTCATGTGATCCTAGGTGGATTTATCTTCTCTAGGGAATAAATTTTATGATAGAGTGATGTATGGTCCATGTGCATGACTTGATGAAAATTAAACACATATATGAATCCTCTTCCAAAATTTGTGATATTTGGAGGTAGTATATGTAGTGTTGAAATTATATAGAAGATTGTTTCTTGGTACAGTTTTATAATGAAGATCTAAGATAAAGTTGTGGATATTTATCTTGATATTTTACAATTTAGAAGTTAGTATTGAGTGTATATATCTAATGTTCAATTCTTTAGTGATTCTTTGGTGTTTTATATCATTAAGAAATGAATTCAATGTGAATTTATAACTATTTAAATTTCTCCATATATATTTTATAATATTTTGATGGTCTTATTGATTCTCCTAGTCACATTTGTTAATATGATTGTTTTCCTTAACTAGTTTGTTAGCTAGAGGACTATAAAATGTTTAGGAGATGGTATCAAAATTATATGTTTGGTTTTTAGTTATCTCGTGCTTTATTTCTATTGTGTGCCTCTAAGGAAATAATTCAATGTGAATTTTATAACTATCTGAATGTTTCAATGGATATTTTTAATATTTTGGTGGTCTTATTGATTATCTTAGTCACATTTGCTAATATGGTTGTTATTATTGACTAGTTTGTCAACTAAAAGACTATAAATATTTGTAAAGTAATTTTTAAGGAATCCTATTAGAAAAGCATGAGAATTTTTGAGTTTTTATGTTGATTAGTAGTATTTTATGTTGTAATTACATCTAGCTACAATCTCTATGCATATAACCTAGCTTATATGTGAAGTTATAAAGAATAGTCCTTCTTATCATATTCATTAAGTTTTATTATATGGGGTTACTCTTATGATGTGATTTAGTTTTGGAGTCCAAATTGTGCTACTTTTCAAGATAGAGGAACTTATTTTCTATATTATTGAGCTACCATCATCCCACCACATATAAAAAATAAATTTATCATTCCTTAATAAATTTAGCATTAGTTGATCTCTCACATTACATTATCTCATTTATTTAGTAGTATGAAGTGTTCATGTGCTTCACAAATACCATTCATATTGAGATATGCATTGTTAGTCTCACTGCATCATTGTATAATGTAAGATAGAAGGTTAAAAATATCAATAGGTTAAGATGAAGAGATATTTATTCTCTACATTGTTTGCATGTCTACCTATAAAGGTCTGAAATTATTATTTATGGAAAACCAAAATATAAGTACTAGTAATTGTATAAATTGAAGTCTTGTATATATTTGATATGGTTTACATCAAGGTCCATTATCTCATTAGTTTATATTTAACTATCTAAAATAAAAAACCTTGAGGAACACCCCCTAGGCCTACCAAAGTCTAAAGAAAAATAAGGAACCATATATCCTCAAGTCAAGTGGTCTTTTGTTGTCACATAAGAAATGGACTATCTATCCTAGGTTTGACACCCTTGACACTTAGGTATAGCCCATATAGGTATTTGGTAACCCATAATTATAAGAACCAAAATAATGGTGTCAATTCTAAGAATCAATTAACCTTGAACTTCATATTTTATACCTTTGTAATTTAAAATTAATTTTGTAGATGTACTCTCTTTTTTTGTGCAATGTTGGTAGGTCTTTTCAACTTGCACAAATATTTTTTTTGAAGATTTATATTTATTGGTGTATGTCTTGTGATCCCAATAACACTTGTTTTATTTCTTGAATCAGTACAATAATTATGTTTCTCTTCCAAGTGAAGAGTCGAAACTCTAATAAACTAAACCCAATATAAGAACATAATAAAGTATTTAAAATAGAGAGAAGTAGAAATTTAAAATATTATCAAGACAGTGAAGATACATCATTGCATGAAAGGAAGAAAAAAACTACATGGAATGCTAAAAATGCAAGTAAATATATTAAACCTTATTCTCAAGAAAGTGAGGTTAGTATCTTATAGAGATAGAGTGTTTTTTTTATTTAATAGATAAATATCTTTATTCATTAGATGATTCAATAAATAATATGGCTAGATCCAATAGAAGAACTCATAAATGTGATGATAATTTTTAAAGGTATATTATGCATGTAGATAGAATAACTATAGATAGGTCTCATGATGCACATGTTCAAAATCAAGGTGTACATGATCCTAATGTAAGAGCCATGCATTGTAGTTCACATGTTCCATCCACTACCCCTTTATATAGAAATGAGAATGAGCATGATATAACAACACATGATGCAATTCAACCCACTCACTTAGTAATTGGTCAAAGGGAGAGACATATTGACAAAGGATTAGACATACTTGATCACCTTAGGAAAAGATATATATAACATTAAGAACAAATAAAATTTTAGTAGGCTCAAATAGCACAACCAACCCAATAAGAAAAATAGAATTATGGTTGGTAGGATCCAAACCTACTAATTCCAAATATATAACATAAAGTATAGCTTATCAACCCTTCAAATGTGAGATCTCTATTAAGAAGATAAGTGTTGATAATAAAATGTAAACCTAAAATCTAAATTAATTGTTAGAGAATTAATCCTAGGGTAGAGAAATATCAATGGAACTAGAAATAGTGTGGTAGATAGCATATACATGAAGTAAGACTTCAAAATATATATATGTTCATTCAAACCATAAAATAGATCTATATGTAAGGAAAAATATGGTGCAAAGAGCTAGTAACCATTGCTTACAACTATAGATGAAATATTTTTAAAAAAGGAACAAAGGCATTGATCATATCTCCAAGGAAGAGTTAGTAATAAAAATTGATATAACTATGAAATTAAAGATGGCCATACAAATTTTAATTAAATATTCTATCATTAGAATAATCATGTTAGTAATGATAATGCATGACATAGAATACTGAAATAAATAATAAATTAACACGTTAATGTTATTTTTTTAGTTAGTTTTTAGTTATGAGTTAGTTGGTAGTTAGTGGTTAAGGTAGTTAATAAGTTAGAAGGCTTTATAAATCCATTGCAATGTAATAGTTTTTTTTTGTTTCAATGTATGAAGAAATTACAAGTTTGAGCCTTTGGCTCTCTCTTATCACCATTTTAATATGGTATCAAAGTGGGTTCTAAAGAGGCCTCTATGAATTTTTAGCCACTCATACTTTGTTTGTCAATTTGATTAAGGCAATGGTTTAGTGGATACCATAAACCTCCACAACCCCATTAATTTTTTTTGTTTATCCATTTTTTATAAATTCAAGTGGTAAAAATTAAGGACTAGCGAATACCACAAACCTCATTTGAAATCTGGATTTTGTAGCATCCACCCTTCTTGCATATTTGTTAGTGATACTAGAATATACCATAGACCTCGCAATGAACCTGTTGACATCCACCATTCATGTACATCTCCTTTATCTTCCATTGTATATATTATTTTTTCATTTTTTCCTTCATTATGTTCATTGTGTTCATTTTCAAAGTTGTAAAGATATAAGGTGTTGCAAAAAAGTGTAGGAGGTTAAGATGATTAAGAATAAAGTTTTTTATATTTTAGTTATGAGGTTCTCATTGTTTGAATATTGGTGTAGATTTATTATACTACTCTTTCATGTATATTTAGTTTGTGCAAATGAGGAATCATGTTCTCATTAGGTACCATTCAATTGTTGGTACATTGTTCTATTTTTAAATATGGTAGTTTAACACAATCTCACTAAAACTACAACATCTTTTTTATTTCATAACTAAATTCAAAAATTTAAAATATTCTATAAAGTTGTTGAATAGGAGTACAAAACATAGAAATCATTTGATAATAATATCAATATTTAATTTGTAGTTTCATACGAAAGATAGAGGTATTTGAATGTTTACTGCCAATTTAATTTATCCTTTTTATTTTGTATAAGGATTTTTGAGCCATAAGTGTGTAATAGAGTTTTCAGTTGCATATTGTACTTGGATGCATTATCGGTAGAAATTGACATCCAAAGAAAATTTTCATTTAAGGGGGAAAATATGATGAATGCCAATTCTTAATATTACGTGTTCACCAAAATAAAGTCCTTATGTCACCACTAAAGGGGGTGTTAGGAATTATAGTGCATGACATAGAATAATGAAATAAATAATAACTTAACATGTTAATGTTAAGTTATTATATGTTATTTTTTAATTTTTTTTAGTTATGAGTTAGTTGGTAGTTAGTGGTTTGGGTAGTTAATAAGTTAGAAGGATTTATAAAGCCATTTCAATGTAACAATTGTATGTTGTTGATGTATGAAGAATTTATAGGTTTGAGCTTTCGACTCTCTCTTGTCATCATTTCAATAACTCATTCCACCAAAGTAGTCAAATAACATCATTAAAAAATTGGTGAAGTAAAACTAGAATTTTGATTTTGTCATCAAAATCCTTACCAAAGGGTTTTTCTCTACAAATATTCCTAAATAAAGACGATTAACTTATTGTCCTCATGAGCGACATATCAAAATTGGGTGACTCCCACCCTCTACATGTAGAAATTGATTATAAATATCAACCCTAACAATTACACATCCTATTATGCCCCTTACTATATCAAATTATACAACCTCCCACTAGAATAATAGTTCAAAAAATCCTAATAGAAATCAAAAGACCTCTTTGTACTGTAGTATACTTAGACACAAAAATTTTGGAGAGAAACTCATACATCTATGATAAAATTAAGGTGGAAAAAATTTGTGAGATTCCAAACAAAATAACCCTAACATAAGCTTCCAAAGAATGGATCTAAATAATTGAAATTAAAGAAAAAAAAATATGAAGTGCAAGGGAAGAAACCATTCATCTACAATGTGCATCCAAATCTGAGATCAAAAATGGGTTTCAAAGAATATGGGTGATCCAAATCCCTCAAGAATAAAAGAAAAAATGATGTTATGAACGAATTGTTGGCCATTCTTTTTCCTCTAGTAAATGTGATGGACATGACTCTCAATGTAATGCCCCTCCGTCTGCATTGCCATTGTGTGTTGTCGTTGTTTGTCTCTGATGTTAGGTATAGCTTGGTTATGTGTTCGTTGGGATTAATTAATTGATTTTTCCTTGATTAAATAGAACTGATTAAGTTATTATCTGATTTTAATAAATTAAACTTATAGTTTAAAATAGAGTATTTAAAATGAAATATTAAATTATTAAGATGATATAAATATATTATAAGTAAGATTCAAATTATTAAATCAAATGTTATATTCGTTAATCTTTTGTATGTAAATTTAAAAGGGCATGGTTATAAATTATAAAAGATAATAAGTTGTCAAGTGGTGAATAAAGTGATAATTATATAAATATGTTAATAAATAAATATCATTTTGTGTGCAAGTTAAATAAAAGAGAAATTAAATTGAAAGTTGGAAAAAGGGTTATATAAATATGTTAATAAATAAATATCATTTTGTGTGCAAATGAAGTAAAAGGGGAAAATTAAATTGAAAGTTGGAAAAGAGGGAAAATGTGAATTAGTGGAGGAATGGACAGTTACGGGAAAAAGAAAAAAGAAAAAAAAAGTTGGGGGAGAAGTCGAAGAGGTGGAGATAACTGAAAGAGGAATATGGGCATATTTTCTTGGCATGCAAAAAGGGATTAAAAGAAGTTGCCATGATATTTTCTGGGTAGTTTTTCCTTTCTCTGAACGGAAGTGGGATTCGGGGAGCTGGAAGCAAAATTGAAGTTCGGATTTGTTGTTGCAGTTGGAGTTCAATCCCATCGAAGTTATCTTTTAGATATCTCCTTGTTCCAGGTGCTTAACTACTCCTTGTATTGATGATTGGTTAGTTTTCTACAAGCTCTGAATATGTAATAGTTCTTTACGCCTGTTATCGTTCACCATTGAATGCGTATTGGAAAGGCTAGTATATTTGTCCTGTTGTTTTGTTCTACCTGTAGACTGACAGTAGATACCTTGTTTTAACCATTGAAATATTAATTTCGTGCTGGGCTTAATTGATGAATGCGCTGCCATCTTTCAATTTACTTCCTTCTTAGCAAATACCTTCATGCTGGCGCAGTTCCTGTTTCTGTTGAAAACACATATTAATGAGATTCTGCCATTAACCTTTCTTCTGCCATTTGGCTTTCTCGTCGAGCAGTCAATAGGATGAGATCTTCTTTCTTATCATGGCCTCTGTGGTTCAGGTTTATGGAATTGGCCGTCGTGCCACAGGAATGTGCATTGAACTCTTGGAGCTGAGGACGTGTTTTATTCACAAAAACGTAGTTGAGTTTTCAAGTGCCGGCGAGCCGGAGGCTTTAAGCCGCGGCCTGGGGAAACCTTTGTAATTTGTTAGTTAGCTTTCAGCTTCATATTCTCTTTAACTTGGACCATCATACACTTGTTACCGCGGGATCTTTATTTTGGCCGAACGGCTTGTGAGATAACTACATATGCTTGTTAAGACTGTCACCGTCACCTCCAACTGTGGTTTCTTTTTCTTCATTTATGAATTCATACCTATTGAAGGCCACAAGATATTTGACTTGGAACCATATAAATCTCGATTGTAGCTATATGAATGCTGCGCGGTATGCGTTTTGTTGTTTGAAATTTGGGATATACCCTTGTCATGCGCCTACACGGAGGATTTGTTAGGGTACAAATACTGAGTTTTCCATGAGTTATCTTTATCCTCAAATTTATTTGCAGTACCTCTGAGGCTCGCTGATTTTATCTCCTCTTATCATGTCTTCTGTTGATTACCATGGTTTAATCTGCTATTGATAGTCTTCTTTCTTGTATCTATGGTTTTGACTGCATTTCAAAATGCATGCCACCATTCTGTTCGCCAATCCTTGAAGCATTAAGAAAGGCAGTGATGAATGTTGGGTCGCTGTGAGTTATATACTCTACGGCTTTGTTTAGCAGAGAAAACCCTGTTGGCGTCCAATGTCGATCCATTTTTGTAAGCAATCAATTGTGTGAAGATGCATAAACTCTTTCCCTGTTTCTCTATTTCCTGTTTCTCCTTGTTTGATGCGGTGGCAAGCTAGATAGCTGTTGTCTAATGATGTAATGGGAGCCAAATACTGTGCTAACCGTTCAGGAGTCTTGGCGTCGACCTATTAACTATAGATAGTTAATCTTGCATTCTTTGTTGAACACAACTGCAACACTTGAACATAGAAGGGAATGGGCGTATAAATAAGCTCCCTGATTCCATTTGCAATCTGTCATAGCGGCAGCACTTGAACAAGGTAGGGTCTATAGATTTAAATAACCTCCCTGACTATATTGGAACCTCTTACAGACGCAGCACTTGAACATAATAGAAAATTCTAAAGGTTAAATAATCCCTCTGCTTCTATTGTCAACCTATCGCAGTTGCAGCACTTGTAAATGAAACATTGTATCCTTGTTGATCAATAAAGGAAACACCTTTCGCGAGTTTATTAACAATTGCTTACATATATAAATGTATATGCTTAATTCTAAGTCTATTCATCTGCTTGTTAATTATATATATTATATATAGATTAATATATTTAGATAGATAAGTTAGTAGCAACCGCGACGTGTGTAACACATTAAATAAATTAATATATTTAGGGTTATGATTAGAGTTAACATATAGGATTAGGGTTTATATCATGATTAGGATTAACATTAGAGTTAGGGTTTGGTTTGGATTTATTATTATGATTACGGTTATGGTTAGGGTTAGGGTTTGGATTAAAATTATAATAGGTTTAGGTTTCAGGTTAGGAATAAGGCTTTGGGTAGGGTTGGGATTACTATTAAGGTTTGGGTTGGAATTATAATTAGGGGTAGGGTAAGGATTTATATTTGGTCAAGGCTATGGTTTGGGTTAGGGTTAGGGTCCAGGTTAGGATTAAGGTTAAGATTATGATTAGGGTTAGATTTAGGATTAGGGTTAGGCTTAGGATTAGAGAAATCATTATAGTTAGAGATAAAATTAGGGTTAGGGTTAGGAATAAGGTTAGGTTTAGGGTTAGGAATAGGGTTAAGATTAGGGTTAGGGTTAGTTAGATATGGAATTAGGCTTAGGGTTAGGTTTAGGGTTAATCTTACAAGAATAATTAGGTATAGAATTAGAGTTACGGTTGGAGTTAAGATTAGGTTAAAATTAGGATTAGGGTTATGGTTAGGTTATATTTATAGTTAGGGTCGGCATTAGGGTTAATCCTAGGGTTTTGTTAGGGTTAGGGTTAAAATTAGAGTTAGGGTTGGGGATAGGGTAAGTTTAAAAATTAGAGTTAGGTATAGGGTTAGGGTTAGGGTTAGAGATGAGGTTAGGGTTAGGGTTAAGGTTAGTGTTAGGGAAACAATTAGAATTATTGTTAGTTTTAAATTTAGGATTAGGTTTAGACTTATTTTTAAACCCTAATGGAATTATAAACCTAATAAAACCCTAACCCTAATTATATTATAACCCTAATTGAACCCTACCCCTAAACGAATACTAATCCTAATCCTAAGTCTAACTCTTATCCTAATAACCCTAACTCTTATCCTAATTCTAAACCTACCCTAATTTTAATTCTAACCTTAACCATAAATCTTACCCTATTTGTAATCATAGTATTACAATACTAAGCGTAATTCTAATGAAAACTCTAATTCTAACTATATCCCCAATTCAACAATAACCCTAACCTTAATTAAACCTTAACTTAACAATAATTAAACCTTAATTCTAACCCTATTTGAACATTGACCTTAACCCTTGTTGATCCCTAACTATAGTTAAGCCCCAACCCTAATCATAACCTTGAACTTAAGCTTTATCTTATAACCCTAACCTTAACCCTAACCCTAATTAAACCCTAAACCTAATTGAACCCTCATTCTAACCCTAACTAAACCATAACCATAATTGAATGATTACCCAAACCTACTAACCTTAACCCTAAACCTAATTGAACCCTCACCCTAACCCTAACTAAACCATAACCACAATTGAACGCTGACCCTAATGTA
The DNA here is from genome assembly GCA_007258455.2 of Sequoia sempervirens. Taxonomy (NCBI): domain Eukaryota; kingdom Viridiplantae; phylum Streptophyta; class Pinopsida; order Cupressales; family Cupressaceae; genus Sequoia; species Sequoia sempervirens. The sequence goes on along the minus strand of VDFB02000017.1, from coordinate 307,147,404 downwards.
ACCTTAACCCTAACCCTAATTCTAACACTAACCCTAACTATAATCCTAATTCTAATTATAATCCCAATCTTAATTATAACCCTAATTCTAGTACTAACCATAGTTGTAATGGAAACCCTAATTAAACCCTTAAACCCAAATTGAACATTAACCCTAAACCTAACCCTTATTAAAAACTAATTGAAACCATAAACCTTAAACCCTAGCCCAAACCCTAAGCCCAAACTTCAAGCTAATGCTAACCCTAAGTAGAACCCTAATTGAACCCTAACCCTAATTCTAATTAAATTATAACCCTAACCCTTATCATAATTTTAACCCTAATTCTAGTTTTAACCCTAACTATAATTCTAACTATAACCCTAACCAATTGAGTCCTAACCCTAATCCCAACCTTAATCCTAACCTTTTCCCAAAGCTTTATCCTATAACCCTAACCTAACTATAACCCTAGTTGAACCTTAATCCTAATTGAATATAAACCCTAATCTTAATGCTAATTAAATCCTAATTGAATATTAACCCTTACCATAATTGTAACCCTAACCCTAATCCTAGTTATATTCTAACCCCAACCCTTACCTTAATCCCAATCTTTATCCTAGAGCCCTAACCCTAATTTTAAACATCAATTGTATCTTGGCCTAACCATAATTGAATCTTAACCATAATAAAACCCTAACCCTAATACTAATTAATCTCCAACTCTAACCCTAACCCTTACTCTAATCCTAACCCTAATATTAACTTGTAGCTCCTAATAGAAACCCTAATTGAACCATAATCCTAACCTTAACCCTAAATCCCTAGTTGAACTATTACCCTAATGTAACATTAACCCTAACCCTAATTGTGTTGAACCCTAATTGAACTATAACCTAACCCTACTTGAATTCTAACCCTAACCTGAACCCTAACCTTAATCGTAATTAAATCCTATGTGAACCCTACTTCTAACCCTAATTGAACCCTAAACCTAACCTTGACCCTAACCCAATATAACTTCAACAAGCTAACCCTTATGCCAAGTTTTATTGTAAGAACCTAGTAATCTTAAACCTAACCTTAATTGAACGCTAACTATAATCCTAAGTGAACACTAATCTAATTGAACCTAATAAAATCCTAACCTTAATAGACATAGAACCCTAACCCTGATTAAATCCTAACCCTTATTAAACCTTAACCCAAATTGAACCCTTAATTTTAAACCCTGACCCTAACCCTAAAATTCTAATTAAACTCTATCCCAATATTTGAACCCTAATTATATCCTAAACCCAACATTAACACTAACACTAACCCCTAACCTAATTTAACTTTAACCCTAACACTAACCCTAATTGAATCCTACTCATAATTGAACCCTAATCCTAACACTATTTGAATGTTAACCCTAATGCTAGCACTAACCCTTACCCTAATTCTACCATAACCATAATTGAAGCATAACCCTAAGCTTGACTTTAACCCTATTTACACCCCAACCCTAATCTTGATTGAATAAAAATATAATTGAATCTTAACCCTAATTCTAACCCTTATTAAACCATAACCCAAATTAAGGCATAACCTTGACCTTGAGTGAACACTAAATTGAGTTTTAACCCTAACCTTAACTTTGAACTCTAATTTAATCTTGGCACTTGAAGCCTAACCTAGGTAACCTTCACACTAACCCTTACCCTAATTCAACCCTAACCCTAATTGAACCTAGGTAATCCTAGCATTAAACCTTACCCTAATTCAGTCCTAACCCTAACTTTGAACCCTAATTGAACCTTGGCACTTGAAACCTAACCCTAACTGTAACACTAAACCTTACCCTAATTCAACCCTTACCCTAAATTGAATTGCACACCTAATTGAACTATAATCTTAACATTAAAGCTTACCCTAATTCAACCCTAACCCTAACCTCGACTCTAATTGAATCGCAATTGAATCTCAACCCTAATTAAAGCTTAATCCTAATATTGACCCTAACCCTCTCTGACCCCAACCTTGACCCAAATCCTGAGCTAAATTATATAACCCTGACCCTAGTTGAACCTTAATTGTAACCGTAAGTGAACACTAACCCTAATCAAACCCTAACCCTAATTAAATCCTAACCTTAACCTTAACCCTAACTCTAATTAAGGGTATGTGCAAGATCATCATGATAGGCAACTTGATGTAAAAATTAAAAACCAAAAATCTATTTGGTGAAAATTTGAAATTTTAATGCAAGGAAAAAATAAGTAGGTGTCTTTTTGACCACCCTAACCACAATAACATGATAATATTTTTTTATAAGATTTTAGACATAAGTAGAAGACTCATGTCTGGATGTGATGCATATTTTTTTGTAATTTTTTTCTAAGTAAATAATTAATTATGAATTTTTTATTAAAACTTGGTCAAAACTTCATGAAATTCAATTTTTCTTTTTTTAATCCTATAGTATGCTAAGCATAGAATGTGATACATGTTTTGGAATCAAATGATACCATTTGAAAGCTATTCATAATTCAAATAGAAAATGAATAATAATTATTTATTAAATTCAAAGTAAAGCATAATTTATATTGGTGGAAAGTTGAGAATCTCCTTTAAAAACCCTTTTCTTTTCATCAATTTTGGGTAAAAAAAAAGTTGTTAGCCACGTATCCTACAAATACCCATCATATTGCCATTTTTGGCCCATTATGATCCTGCACATACCCTTAAAGCCTTACTTTGATTGTAAACTTAACTTTACCCCTAACACTAATCGTAGTTATTTAATTGTAATTCTAACTTTACTTTTTACCCTAATTATAATCATAATCTTAACCTTCAGCCTAACCCTAACTCTAACCATAATTCTAAAGTTTTAAGACATTTAAAAATAACTATTTAATAGGGTTAAAGTTATAATATAATTTGATTATCTCTCTTTATATAAATTTGAGTTCATTTTTTTCAGCGTTATTTTTAAATACTTTTTTTTTGTTTAATAGATTTTATCTTATCAATGTGTGCACATATACCTATACTTGGACATTCATTATATCTAATTTTTCACCATATTTTTACATTCATTTTCTATGTAAATATTAGATCAATTTGATAACTATAAATTGTTATCCTCAAAATATAAAAAATATTATTCAAATTTTTCCCACTTCAATGTATCATTTATGTTATTTGAGTTGAAAAAAATTAAATCATACTCCCTAATTCATTATTTTAAAAATGATATATACATTTTTATTAAATACATTTCATCTAATTTTCATACTTTGTAAAATTATATCTAATTTTTCACCATATTTTTACATTCATTTTCTATGTAAATATTAGATCAATCTATAACTTGATCCTCAAAACATAAAAATAGTATTCAAAGTTTTCCCACTTCAATTTATTATTTATGTTATTTGAGTTAAAAAGTAAATCATACTACCTAATTCATTATTTTTAAAATGATATATATTTTTTATTAAATACATTTCAACTTATTTTCATAGTTTGTTAAAATATCATTTTTTTAATTTTCATTATTTAATTAGTCTTTTTTTTCTAAATTTTCTTAAAATTTACATTTCAATTTTTAAAAATAAATATTTTCTATCAAATATATTTTGTTTGTTAAATACATTTCAACTTCATTTCCTACTTTGTAAAATTATATCTAGTTTTTCACCATATTTTTACTTCCATTTTTTATGTAAATATTAGATCAATCTCATAACTATAAATCTTGATCCTCAAAAAATAAAAATAGTATTCAAAATTTTGCCCACTCCAATTTATCATTTATGTGTCCCATGTGATTTATTATGGATTTCTTGTGTCATATTTGGAATTGGAGTGTTTCATTTTGGGTTATTGCTCCTTGTGGGAATAGTTGTGTAATGATTATTTTGTCTTCCTGAGGCTTGGGAATTGTTATTGCTTGATGTATATGTTGACCCTTGAATTCGTTGATTTGATGTTTGCCATCTGTTATTAAAAGAGGGTTAGCCTTGTATTGTTTGTTTGCTTCACAGTTGATTCCTTGTGCAGGATGGTTCATTCCTCGTTGTGGTGTTTGTTCTTACTTTATGAGATTGTGCTTTATGGTTTCCCTATCGTTTTTGTTGGGTATTCTAGTTGTAGAAGGGGGAGTGGCTCCCAATGGTGGCCATCGCACAAAGTGGCATCTAGGAAAATTCATGTGGGAGTTGTTTAATCAAGTGATAACCTAATTAATTAACTAGGGTGAATGGGTAGAATATCACTTAACTAAAGGATTGGATGCCTCACCCAAGCCTATAGCACTCACTTAGGCTAAGGTTGGGTTGGGAAGGCCTAGTCAACATGACTAATATCCTTACCTCCATGAGAGAATAGTTGGTCCCGCGTGTGTTACCCTATGGGGCCTGCGTCGAATGTGCGACTATCAAGACAACCATAGATGGGGGTCGACATCTAGAGGAAGATTGTCAGGAAAACCCATACATAGACCATGCAATGACACTCTCCCCGCTACAACCTTGCATTTATTTTACTGGCATTTCCATTTAATGTTTGTTGTGCCTCTGGAAGTTGTGTCACTATTGAGTCATGTTATGTTGTTCTTGTGTGTTGGAACCCCTTACAGTCTTGTTGTGTCAGTTGTTATCACCTTGTTGTCCTTGTGATGGTGGAACCCCTTGTTACCTCCTAGCATGGGGGTGAACCTTTGGGTTCATGCGGTTGGGTGGAACATGTTATGTTCTCCATTGGGTACCCTTCATGTACGTGATGTGGCATCTTCATCTGATCCTTTGGCTACCACAATGCATCTGCTTTGGGAGATTGATAATTGTACTTGTAAATGCACTGTAACTTTATGATGTTTCATATATCTCATGTTGAGCACTCCTCACTTGTATTAAGGAAGTATTGTTGTACATATTGTAATTGGAACTCTGAATGGATGTATCTTTTATATGTAAGAAATGATGTAATTAGTAATACTATATTTGTTAATTGAAAAGAAAATAAATTAGTTATTCTTATATGTTCATTGAATGGATGTTTCTCATGGTTCATATGATCTATTGTGATGAGTAAATGTTATGCATAATGATGGTTAGTTCTTGAATATTAATAAACTATTTGGTTTGTTAACTCGGATAATGAAAATTAAGTAATGCAATTGTGCACCCTAGGGGACGTAGTCCATATTAATTAAGTTTATGTTCAATTTCATTTGTGCAACGATGTGTGTTAAAAAATATTATCTATTTTTTGTTGTATTAGAATTGTCCTCTAGGGTTCTCGGCAAGGGCGTTATACTCAACCAAGCCACATCCTCCCTAGGTCTCATCACCCCTATAGTGCAAGTTTACTCAGACCTAGATCCCAATTCTAAAACCATTGAGACTACTTACGTGGATTTGAATTGGGACAATGAAGATTCAAAGGATCAAGATGATATTTTCCTAGTGGATGTTTACTAGGCATTAAGGGAGGTATCCCCTCTCTTAGGGATCCATGAATTTTCATGGAATTTTAGGGGCTTAAATACCCCTAAAAAATGGTACTTGATTAAGTTTCAACAAAGTTATACTCCAAGAATAAAAAATTACAAGAAAGGAATACAAATATTTCTATCTCAATGTAATGGCTAGGATGGTAAGCTTTTTCAAGAAATTGATGCTTTTAGTGGTATCAGTATTCTTTGGAGACCTCTCTATTTCAAGATGGAGATCTTCTAGGAGAACCATTGTTGGTTGTTGGCAACCCAAACTTCTTGCATAATTTCAAATTTGTCATTCATAATCCTCAACATATACAAGCCTATCAAAATAGAAGATAAATTCCAAGTATCAAACTAAATCACAATTTATTTATCTTCTTATCATTTGGATTTTGTTATTTTTAGTGGTGATTTTAGTACCATCTTAAACCCCAATAAGAAACAAGGTGGTCTCTCCTGAGTATGCCAAAATAAAAAACATTTAAAGAAATTTGTGAATGATAATGGATTAATTGACACTACTCCCATAAATGGGAATTTAACATGGACCATCCATAGAAATGGATTCACCAAAATCATTTTATAGACTATATGACCTCCTTTGTAACTAGTGGGAAAATGCTCAAACCCAAAAAGGCTCCAGAATATTTACAGTAGGAAAGAAATTGATCTAGGTCAAAAATTAATTAAAAGAGTGGAACAAACACTCCAAGAATATTTTCTAGGAGAAAAAAATAGTGGAAGCAAAATTGGAGGCCCTAAATCAAAATATTATTACCCATGGCATGTTCTAGGAAGACTATGTGAAAGAATAATACCTGATGAGCTACCACACTAAACTTCTAGCCTGAGAATAGATATATTGGAAGTCCACACTAAAATTATAGCTTGAGAATAGATATATTGGAAGTCTAAATTGCAAGAAGTTTGGCTAAAATAATCAAACTTAAACATTAAAAAATTCTACAACTCAACAAGAAATTAAATATTTCAAAACAAAATCTCCTCCCTTGCAAGGATTGATGGTTCACTTCTCAATAACCAAGATGACATTAAAAAATAATTTATTAGCTAATTCTCATATTTAATGGCATGCATCGATGCCTTCAACCTTTAGGATCACTCTTTCTTCCTAAACATTAACCCCAACATTATCCTAGAGGTTAAAAATAAAATATTGATCTCTTCAATTACAAAAGATGAAGTGAAGTTGTGGTGTTCTAGATACACCTGAATAAGGCACCTATCCCTAACATATTCTTGTTTTATTTCTTCCAAGACTTCTAAGAAATTTTGGTGTCAATGTGTTGAAAGCATTGGAGGCCTTAAAGAAATTAAAGAAATTTTTGAAGGATATCAATATTATATTCATCGCTCTAGTTCTAAAGAAGCCAAATTCTACCTCCTTTTATATTTTTTAGCCAATCTCGTTATGCAACATGATTTACAAGATAATATCAAAGGTTATAGAAAATCGACTCAAATTGATCCTCTTGCTAATTATCTCTAATGAACAAATTGGCTTCACTCCAAGGAGAGATATAACAAATGGTATTATAATTATGTATGAGATAATTCATTCCATAATCGCATCCAATCAAAGAAAAATGCTTATAAAATTGGATGTAACTAAAGTTTGCAATAGATTCAATTGTCATTTTTTCTTAAACATCCTTAAAAATTGGTTTCCATCAAGACTGGCTAAATTGGGTATATAGTTGTATTTTAAGCACATAATTCTCAATAATGGTTAATGGCAGTCCATTTGATTACTTCAAGTCTTCAAGAGGTCTCCCATAGGGAGACCCCATACCTCTATTTCTTTTTGTTATACTAGTTGAGGCTTTGGGGCAGGAAAATTACTTCTTGTTTGAGACAAGGCATAAGGTCTAAGGTTTTTATTACAAATAAATTTTTAGTGATCACCCATCAACAATTTGTAGATGTGTAGACACTCAAAATATCCTTATCGACATCACACACTTGATTCTGATTAACTAACACCGATTCTTCCTTAATCACTTCCACACTAACCAATTAATTGAATAATCTTTATAAATAATTAATTAAATTCATTAAATTTCCTCCTTAAATCAGATAATGAACTTTATCAGATTATTTCATCATCAATCCTAATGTTCTTCCTTTAATTAAATAAATCAATTTATTTAATTAAAATCCTAAAGTTCTAACATCTTCTCATTTGATTTAAATAAACCCAAACATTTAAATCAAATGTCATAAATCAACTAATTTCACCTCAGTTAATTAATCCTAGATTAATTAACTCCTAACACTAATCCCCCATTCCTCTAGCTTTTAACTCCACCCTAGGGTAAGCAACCTTGGTCAACTAACCAAGTTGCAAATGTAAATCAATTCATTTAATTTGTAACTAAATTACCCTATTTTCATTCAAAAATTGAATATTCTTTGAATATTCCACCCTCTTGACTTTTCCCTCCCAAAGGACTTTTGTCCTCTTTATGAGCCACCTTGGCATTAAAGTCTCTTACATGTCCTCTTTTTTGAACCACCTTTGTATTAAAGGGTCTTACACCTCTTACACAAGCCACCTCTTGGCATTCATTCCTCTTACACATCCCATCTCCCAAGATGTGTGAGCACATCTCCTCTAGATTCATTAGCATGTTGACAAGTGGCACAATGTCATTGGTCCAATTTTTAATCCCACATTCTCCCCATTCTTCACTCTTCAACCATTCTTCCTTATAAATAGAGGCCTTCTCTATTGATTGAGGATCCAGAATTTCATGCAAGGTTATCATCCATAATTTCATGCAAGGTTATTATCCACAATATCATCCACAAGTTAGGCATAGAATTCATCATTCATAGCTAGGTTATTGGAATTTTGCATCAAGAAGCACACATTTCATCCAAGAAATTATCAAGGGATTGGGAAAGGGCTTCTTTCCACATCAAAGAAGCATCAATCCCCCTATGGGATGTTGGTTTGAGCATTTAGAACAACATTTCATTAGTATTTTATTTGATATTTTACTTTGCTTTCATGTTCTTATGTTTAAAAGAATTTCATAGGGAATGCTTAATTCCTATTTTTTTATTGACTAATGATCACTTTTTTGTTCATGTTTGAGTAGGTCTAGGAAGAGCATTCACATTTTGGTGCTAGAAGGAGGGTAGAAATCTCAAAATTAACACATTTTTTTCTCCATTTCCACTATTTTTTTTTTCTGTTTTCTATTTTTTTGTTTAAAAGGCGATGTTATGTTGATTTTTTTCCTAATGTCGTGTTGGTAAAATTCCAAAAGGTGACACTGGTGAATATTGCAACGCAAACATGGTCTCTATTTTTCCACAGAGCGATGTTTGCCTTAGCAAATCGACGTTGAGACTCTCAAATAGTGACGCAACTGTGGAAAGCAACGTTGGGTCTAGGTAAAAGATCAGTTTTCAAATTTATTTTAGCATGTGCTTTATGTTTTGATCTCTTTTGACTATTGACCTATTTTGTGGCTCTATTTTCTCTAGGTTGATCAACTTTTGCAAGTTAGGTGACAAAGAAGAAGACGAAACAAGGAGAAGGCTTCTTATGACACTATTTCATGATTATAACAAGTGTTTTTTTTAACACTTTGGGGACACCTATAACCCAATCTTTAGAGTCTTGTTATCTTTCAGTTTAGGAATCAACTACATCTTGTTTGGGTTTTAAAAAGAACACACAAAGGGTTAAAAAGAACATTAGAAACTCACTAGATTTTATTTTGGGTCTTAAAAATTGAACAATCAACTTCACACTCAAATTTGATGCTATAAAAATAATTCATTTATTGCTTTTGAGGACTAAAAATAATTTTTGCTTGTTCTATTTTGCAATCTTTTCTACAAACTCTTTTCATTCGAATGCATATGCACTTCTCTTGTGCTTTACATCAATCTTGAGAATCAAAAGCATTTAGCGGCATTAGGTTGTCTAAAATATTGCCTCCATATTTCAAATTTGGGTTTTTAAAATTGAACAAATCTTTCTAGTGTGAGAAAGGACATTGTGTGTCTTCGAGATCTTTGTTCATGAAAAAAAAGATTGATTGAACTACGGATGTGCTTACTTGATTGTGTTCACCTTTAGAGGGCCTTCCTTGGTGGGAAAAATTACTCACCCCAAGGGAACGACCCAAGCGGTAACGAGCATAAGCCAAGCTCTTCCAAACCGCTATATAAATTTGTGATTACAATGAAAATCGTAAACAATGGGAATATGTGCATGATAACTCTCCCCTAGTGTCTTTATGATGCGTAAAGCCCTTGTTCTAAGGGTTGGGAGATCTCTCACAAGGATTTTATCATTGCACCCCCTAAACTAGATGCCCTTATTATGAACCTTTGTTTAGAGTCCAAAATCCCAATATTTGTTGGCATCAACTGGTCGAACCTCCAAAGTTGTCCCATGTATTTGCAGTTCTTTGTATAGATGAAAATTTCTTCATGGGAGATTCATGAGAACTAAAGCTTGGTTGACCCATAGAAGTGAGTGTTGTGGACAGGAGCCAGTGTGGTCAATCTTCTAATCATCCACTCTGAATAAGCGCAGCTGGAGAAATCCAAGTGGGAATTCAACAAATATTTTCTTTTCCATCCTAGGGTTGTACAATCTTTGAGTTAGTTAAACACATTGCTTGGATCCAAAATATTGAAAAAAAACATTTAACAATGTCATCAAACTTCAAACCCTTTAGAAGAGGAAAATACCTTTCAAAATTCTAAGTATTACTGCTTGTCCCTAGGGATTTATCCTTAGAGGCTTCTAATTATTTGGGCCTATATCTCAATTTTATATCTCAAAAGTCAACATTAGGGAACTATTGCTTTGATTCTCTTGATTTCCACATAATGGACCTTGTGGGATGAAAATAAATTGATACATAGAAATTTAGTTGAAAAGCTAAGCAAGGAAGGGTTTGTGGTAAAAAGAACTCATTAGGAAAAGATAAAAAGCAAATTGAACCCCACACATGTGCTTGTTCTCATGATTTCCAAAACGGTCAAAATCCCAAAACAAAAGTATTTGTACAAAAGCTTCAAATTTAGGTGTCATACTCAAAAATCCATCAAGAAATACATTAGGAAGTGCAACCAAAAACAACGCTTCAAGATAAGCAATAAGTTCACAAGGTTTTATAGACTCATTCCTTTAAACAATCTAGATATGTATGCTCAATTTGAATCACTTCTTGGTTGAAAAGTTATTAGAAGTATAACATGTTCTTCAATACCTAGGTCTTGTAAACAAAAGTCTCTCTAAGTTCACCTTAGGATCAAAATCAACACTTTCATCCATCCCAAAGCATCAATCAAATCCCATCTCACAAACAACTCTTAGAATCTTGCAAAAAAATCCTTCATACTAGACTTTTGGAAAATCCTTTAAATAAATTCAAAATCATCTTGTTTGACTAAGTGTTTGTGGATGCATCATTCTTCATACACTTAGTTAAATTATCACCTTGTGAACAAGTTTATTCCAAGATAACATCTAACATCTTGGAGTTTATAAGTTCATTATCAAATCAAACCCAAATCAAATCAAAAATCAAAAATCAAAAATTCCTAAAGTCTAGTATCCCTCCAAGGTTCCTTAAGACTTCAATCATTCACAATCACCCATCTTTCATAATCTCATTACCATCCTTTGATCCTTAACATCTTAGATTTTCCTTTTTTTTACCTAAAGTTTAGACCAACCTAAGGAGTTAGAGGTTTACCTCCCATATTCCTGAAAGCTGACCCTTATTTTATGGTCCAAACTAGATCTCAATATAAGAACATGGAAATCATGTAAGAAAGGTGGTGATAACCTTCCTTCCTACTCAAAATGACCCAACACAACAAGGAAACCTACCTTTGAACACAAAACACTTCACTTGTCTCAAACTCTCACCAATAGGCTTCTAGCCCTCAAATCACAACACTAGGACTTATCTTTTGGAGAAGGATGTACAAAGGCCAATCAAACATAAATTTAGACTTCCCATAGAACCAACACAACTTTCCCAAAAGATTACAAGTGACTTCTTTGACACAACCTTGAGAAACAACAAACTACCCTTGTTTTAGGCTACTAGATTAGCCCTCTTTTACAAAGGAGGTGCCTCCAAATCCTCAATTTTTCACTGAAACTCTTTAGACAAACACAAATTGTCTATCAATACTCCAAATTCCAACATCTATTCTCATTTTCAAGACTCCTAGGGCACTGTCCCAACAAACCCTCACATTTCATGCATAAAGACTAGGGTTTAATGAAACTAACATCACCTGGGATTTCTTGAAACATTAAATTCCTCAAACACCTTAAAAATTACCTAAAAAAACTCACCAAATCATTACATAGACCAATCTTTCACTTTTTTTTCAAAACCCTATATTTACACCTTCATTTCACATAGAAAATCACCCAAATTTACCCTAGGGTATCATCCCACTTCATACAAAATCAACTCCTCTGCCTACAACCCATGGAAACACCCAAATTACAATGCATAGGACCCATTCAATGAGAAATAGTAAGTACAGAAAGTGGAATGGGTCATATCACTATTTTAGAAGGAAATCAAACCTAAAAATAGAGAATTACAGGCTACTTCAATAAAATTAAGAAATCTCCTACAATTTTGACTGTTAGAATCTCAAATTTAAAATTTTTGATAGCTATTACATGCCCCTACATTACAGTATGAAATTTACATCATTCAGGTCTTGTACATGACCATACAATATGTAAAAATTTCTAGAAATCAGATAAATATGCAGAAAAAGCATTGTATTTTGTATTGGAATTTCAAAACTATCAACAATCAATCATCTTTGAGCCATAGAGAGGATTTTTATAGCCATTACATTCAAAAATTCCAAACCAAATGTTCATAAATACTTTTAAAATTCCATGTCCCTTCACATTCCCTAAAAATTTGCAATTCTGTAATTTCTTGCCTTGACAACATTTCACTTTTTTGTGCAACTTTTATCAACTTGAAACCTAAGACTCTAAGCCACCCAAATACATAATAAATGGTCTTGTAAGACCTTATTTAACATGAATAGACTCTATTTACTCCAAACCACCCTACTGACCAACCTATTATATCTTCAAGAATTTAATCTTGCAAATGGTGAATTAGGTGCTCCTGCACTAGGAAACAAACGAAGAAATATCCACTTCAAGTGACTTGAGTCAAAATACACTTGAAATAAACCCCATTGGATCTAGCAATCCCCCACTCAACCTTCCTCAATTACCACATGATCCTCAAGAGGTAGGTTTCCAAGTGGAGGATATCACCAACAATGTCCTAAGAATGACTCAAGACGAAATCATGGAAATGGTCCAAAATCCTGAAAATCACAAAATTGTCAACACAATGATGAGACTTAATCCTTCACAATACATGTTGGAATTAGAGAAGGAAGGGGATAAACCCCCTTCTGATTATGATGTGAGTAGTATTATGGAAAAACCCCTTGGGATTATGCCACTGGTATCATTCACACCATCCTTCCAAAATATCATCCAACCCATCATACAACCAATATCATATCATGCTCCAAGTCAACCCATGGTTACCAAGGGGAGTTCATTGCTTCATGCTCTTCAAACACATCCCCTTTAAAATAACCAATACTTGGATGTAAATACCATCTTGGGTCAACCAAATACCATTCCTCGAGATCCAAAAAATCCATACATCCCACTCATCTTTCATGACACCAACAATCCATCCACTTTCACTACATCACCAACATATTCCCTTGATACACAAGTCTCTCTCCCCGTGACTTCACAAGGACAAGGGGGACTATTTTGAAAAGGGGGAATCTTTGATCCCTCATCATCACTTTCTCAAGGAAACACACCACCCATCTTCCCACCATTTCCCCCTCTACCATTAACATCCACACCAATCCTCAGTTTAGGGAAACCCCCTTTACCAATCCCAAATCAACCAAATCAAAACAATCCTCCAATTGTAAATCAAATCAACATACCAAATCCTCCAAGCATGCCACCAATATTGCAACACCAGGTGGCACCAATCCAAATGACACAATCAATCGTTGCACCATCTATAAATGTGGTCTCCCAAGGACCAAGCATATCAACTACACCATCTACCACACAACACCCTATCATCACCCAAACGACACCTCAACAAACTCTCATCACAACATCTCACACCATTAAAAATCCTCCACCTCCACCATCAAATCCAAACATGGAAAATCAATACAGCATCACACTGCAAGATACCCAACAAGCCTATCAAAAAGCATTCTAGCAATTTCAAGCTCAACAAGCCTCACAAGCTTCACAATAAGCTACTCAACAAGCATAGGCACAACAAGCCGCACAACAAGCATAGGCTGACCAAGCACAAGCTCAAGCTTTATTGCAACAACAATGAGTTTCCCAAGTAGCATAAGTAGTACAAGCTACCCAAGCTGCACAGGTTGCCCAACAAGCCCAAGCTCAGGCACAAGCTCAAATTCAAGCACAATAAGCTCAAGCTCAAGTCTTGTTACAACAACGGGTTTACCAACAAGCTTTGCAACAATACCAAGCACAACAACAAGACCAACAACAAGTGTTGTTGGCACAACAACAATTGCAGGCATACCAACAAGCATTGGTGGCACAAAAAAACTTGCAACAGCCTCCCTGAACACACAAAACACCCCACCCATCACTCAAGCAATTAAACCACCCCAAAACACATTCATCCTACCACCCAATCCACAAAATGATGTGTCTTCACAAATCAAATTACTCTCGCAACAAGTGTTAGACCTAAAATTGAGAAAAACAACAAAAAAAAGGAAATATGTGCCCTTATCCTTTCGATAGAAGGATTGCAATGGTTCAATTCCCACAAGGCTTTGAAATACTGAAGTTTGACAAATACCGTGGAACTAAAAATCTTGAAGATCACATTAGGGAATTCCATGTGCACTATATGGAATTGGCCTATAATGACTCTTATCTAATGTATCTATTCCCTCGAAGTTTGGTTGGCCCAACAATGGAATGGTTCTCTTGCCTTCCTATTGGAATCAAGAAGTTCCAAGAAATTGTGGACTTATTCATACAAAACTATTCATTCAACATAGGCATGGACGTGAGTCTAGAAGAAATATCTAATCTAAAACAAGCCAAGGGGGAAACATTCGCATCATTCTTGCAACGATGGCAATCCAAGGCCAATAGGAGCAAGTGGGCCATGCCAAAAGAACAACAAATCAGTACCATCATCGCCAATCTTGAAGTGACCTTTTCCTTCCACCTGAAAAATGCAATGCATCACCACATATGACTAGTTGATCCCCAAGGTGCTCAACATCAAAAGATCCCTTATTACACAAGGGGGTACACCTACTTATCAAGACAACCATTCATCCACCAGTTACAATAAAAAACCTTACACATGGGAAAAGAACAAAAATGTTACTAATGATGGTGTGGTTGATGCCAAAGTTATTATCAGTGCCCCAAGGAAAAACACACAATCATATCAACAACTGCAAGTCAACAACCAAAAAAACACACAAGCCAACACATCATCACAACAACACAATAATCAAGTGGTTAATAATCTGAATAATCAAGGGGGGCCACCTCCAAGGAATAGATATCCCCCTAAGTGAAAATACACATCACTTGGAGAACTAATTAAGTCTATCCTGCAACAGTTGATACAAGAAAAACTCATCAAGATCCCTACTTATGACAATTATCAAGAGCCTCAAGTTAAACCACCATGGTATAATGAGAAACATCTATGCGATTTTGATAAAATTAAGGGACACACAATGGCCAACTGCATGAGACTCAAAAAGCTAATTCAAGACCTCATCAATGAAAAAACCATAACCATTGAACAACCCACTGGAAACCAAGATCTCAAAATATACACGAATCCAATGCCAGATCACAATAAGGGAAAAACAATGGTAAGGCAAAGTATAATAATGTGAACCATGTTTATGACCATGTGGTTGCATCCTTAGATGTTGTTACACCCTTAGATGAGTGGGTTACCATTGTCAATATCACAAGATCTAAATCCAAATGTGGAGTCACCACACGTGGTCGCAGAATTACCATTACAGGATAGTCTCAACCACCAAGGGAATCTACCACCAATCCAATGTCAGTACCTAGTGGTTATAATATCTTGGATCAATTGACAAGGACCCCTGCCCAAATCTCCATCATGAAATTATTGAAAATCTCACCTTCACATAGGAAAATCCTAGAAGAAGCATTGGCCACATCCTCCACCCCAACAGATCTTGACACAAACCAGTTCCAAGCTATGGTCGGACATATCACCATCCACATCTCCTAACATCTTCAGATCAAGACTTCCCAACACAACCATCTCATAACCGCACACTCCATCTTGAAGTCCTTGACCATAAGAATAAAGTCAAAAGAGTCTTGGTGGATGGAGGTGCAGGATTGAATATTTGTACTCTCAAGCTAATAAAGAATCTAGGATTCTTTGAAGATTTCATTGAAAAGGGTAAGGGTATTACTATCAGAGCATATGATGATCAAGAATGGATATCTCAAGGCATAGTTCAACTCCCTATTCAAGTATGGCCAGCTATCATGGAAACTACATGCCAAGTCCTTGATCTTGAACTACCTTACAATATCCTCTTGGGGTTCCCATGGATACATGGGATGCAAGTTGTTGCATCCACATTCCATAAATGTGTCAAGTTTCCCTATCACAATCAAGAGGTCACAGTCCCTAAAACATTTTATTATTGCAAGAACCTAGAAGCCAAGTACTACAAAATGCCCCAAGTACCAAAGAATGATGAGGGACCCACGTCTCCATATATAGACCCATCTACCTTGGCCTCCACTTATGAGACAAAGACACCCTCCATTCCAGACATATCTGATATCAAAGTCATTATCCAAGATAATGGGTGTGGGGACTACAAAATGAAAAAGAGTGCCTTTGTAATAAGAGAGTTACCTCAATCTCCTCGATCTCATGGGAAACCCTAACCAATTGACACATCAACTCAAACCTTTAAATCAGACCCCTCCATATTCAAGTGCTAGGGAGACCTAAGCCAAGAAGTGGTAGACGAAAAAGACATGTCAAGACTGCTATACCAAGATGAAAGGCTCGTGCCTGATCTTCCCATGGATGATGACAACAAAGGACTATAGATGATGTTTGGCATGGGCTACAACAAGAACAAGAAACTCGAGAAAAATGACAACATCCTATTAAAACCTATTGTTCCTAAGAAGTGAATAAAGAATCTTGGCCTTGGATGTACCCCTCCAAAATTAATCATATGTGGCAAAGGTGCCCAGGTTAAAATAATCAAATCTTCCCCCTCAATTCCCGTATCGATTACTTATCATTTTGAGGACCCCCTTATTGACCTACCTATGTTATTCAAGGATTCCTCCCTTCTCATGATTAGTACCCTATCTTTTGAATTAAGTGACCAAACTAATGAGCTAAAACTTTTCTATCCCCAAATCATCGATTATGACCAACGAGGACCACCTATCTTAGACGCGTTTGAAAATGATGACCTCTCTCAGAATTCATGGGACTGCGGGATACAATACCATATGGAGATCATAAAGTTGGGTTTGACATTGAGCTAGACACACATGCCCACTATGGGGAAATGATTGAATCCTTCAATTGCAAAATTGAAAATTTAAGAGTATTATCTAGGTCTTCAAGTGTAAACCACACTGTGGCACTTTCTAACCCGAAAATAGTAAAAAAAAAAGGACATATCCAATGGTGAAAACCTCTTTGAGGTGCCAGAGGATGAGGGATTCAATCTTCCCCTTAGTTCTATTCATTAGGAGAAGTTAGCAGTCTTAGCAAAGAAGTGCAATCCGATCAACCTAGGAATAGAAGAAACACCACATATCACATTCTATGCAAAATCACTCTTGATAGAACAAGAACTTTTAGCTACATTTCTGAGAGAAATAAAGGTAAAACTTGCATGAACCTATGCCAAGATTCATGGTCTTGATCTAGAAGTTGTGGTTCACCATCTAGCCATCTATCTAGAAGCAAAACTAATAAGACAAAAGTTGAGAAAGATGCATCCACAAATAGCATTACTGGTCAAACTTTAATTATAGAAGCTCCTTGATGTTGGATTCATACAACCAATTGATTATCCAAAATGGGTTTCAAACCTTGTACCTATCTCTAAGCCCACTGGGGGCATTTGCATCTTCACTGACTTCAGAGACCTAAACAAAGCATGTCCTAAAGATGACTTCCCTCTCCCAAATATAGACATGATTGTAGAAATGATAGCATGACATGAAATGCTATCACTAATGGACATACTTTTAGGGTATAATCAAATCATGATAGCTAAAGATGATCGACACAAAACAACTTTCACCTACCCATGGGGAACTTATTGTTGGAACATGATGCCATTTGGGTTGAAAAACGCAAGAGCTACCTATTAGAGAGCTATGATGCTAATCTTCCATGAAATGATTCACAAAACTACGGAAGACTACGTGGATGACATATTAGCTAAATTAAGAAAGCATCAAGATCATATACCAACTCTAAGCTCCATCTTTGACAGGCTAGAAGAATACAAGGTTAGACTCAATCCAAAGAAGTGTTTCTTCGTTGTACAGTCAGGAAAACTCCTCGAGTATATTGTATCAACAAGGGGAATTGAGATAGATCCTGCTAAATTCAAAGCAATTCTTGAGATGGAAGCACCAAGAACGTTAAAGTAGCAGTTAAGGGGTTTGCAAGGAAGAATCCAATCCATTCGTCGGTTTATAGCATAGTTAGTAGATAAGGCTATCCCATATTCTCATCTACTCCACAAGGGGGTAGCATACAAATGGGATGAGAAATGTGATCAGGCGTTCAATAAAATCAAGGAGTACTTTCTCACACCACCAGTTCTTATGCCACCAATTCCAAGCAAGCCCTTGATCCTGTATATATTGGCAACAACAGCAACCCTTGGCACTCTCTTAGCACAACATGATGAAAATGGGAAAGAGAGGTATTTACTACGTCAGTAGAACCATGGTAGGACATGAGCTGAATTATACATCCATTGAGAAGGCTTGCCTAGCAATAGTGTTGGCTGCACAAAAATTTAGACACTATATGTTGGAGCATCAGATAAAACTCGTTGCCAAGATAGATCATCTCAAGTATCTACTTTCTAAAGCAATGCTCACAGGGTGAACAGCTAAATAGGTCATGATCTTGACAGAACACTACATTGAGTATGTAGAATGAAAGGCCATTAAAGGACAAGTAATTGCAGATTAGCTGGTAGAAGCACCAATGTATTCAGAGAACCCATTGGTATCAGAATTTCCCGATGAGTCAATCTTTAACCTAAGTGTGGCAGATCAATGGAAAGTATATTTTGATGGATCCTACACACAACATGGGTGAAGAGTTGGAGTATTCTTCATTACACCATAAGGAGATTGCATACCAAAGTCATACAAGTTGTCTTTTCCTTGTACAAATAACATTGCAGAATATGACTCTCTTGTTATAAGACTCAAAATTATAGTACAATGGCATATCACAGCACTCAAGGTCTATGGAGACTTGTAGCTTATCATCAACCAGGGCAATGATGAATACCAAATGAAATATGACAAATTGAATCCATACAAGAAACTAGTGGAAAGCCTTAAATAATTCTTCATTGACATCATGTTTGAGCAAATACCCAGGGAAAAAAATAGAGTTATAGATCTTATGGCAACAATCAGATCACTACTAGATATCCCATGTAATGTCCCTAAGCAAGAATTCCTTGTAGATCAGCTTCTCATACTAGCTTTTGAGGTACCAGAGTCTAAATTCGTGCATGAAATTGTTGGTCCCAATGACCCTTTGTATCATGACATCTACACCTACTTGAAAATAGGAGTCCTCCCTACTGATATCACCCTGAACCTTAAAAGAATGTTTGTCAAGAAGTAATCTTGTTTTGTTATCTTAGGAGACACCCTATATCATAGGAGTATCAAAGGAATATTGTCGTGATGCCTTAACCCTGAGGAAGCTTTGACTGCTTTAATCGAGGTACACAATGGAATTTGTGGATCACATTTGAGTGGTATGACCTTGGCTAAGAAACTGCTGAGGACTGGGTACTATTAGCCTACGATGGAGAAGGAAGCTCACGACTATGTCTGAAAATGTTTGCAATTTCAACATGGGGATCTCATCCATGCACCAACTTAGGAGCTCTGATGAATCATAACACCTTGGCATTTTTCACATTGGGGGCTCGATCTCATCGGTAAAATTGCACCCAGTTCATCCAATGGACACAAGTTCATTATCACTGCCACTAAGTACTTCACGAAGTGGGTAGAGTCCATCCAAATGACCTACATCATAGGGAGGCATATTTCCAAATTCATCCTAAACTACCTCATTTGTTGTTATGGTGTCCCACAAGCCCTTATCTTAGATAATAGGACATCTTTCAAAAACCAGGATGTTCAAGAACTATTCCAAAAATTCAATATCTAACATCTCTTCTCTACTCCATACTACCCCTAGGGCAATGGCCAAGTTGAGGCTACTAATAAAACCATTCTAAAAATTCTAAAGAAGATAGTCAATGATGCTAGTCATGACTGGCACTTACAACTAAATCCCACCTTATGGGCCTACCAAACAAGTATCTTCCCACCTACAAGTGTAACCCCTTTCTCCCTAGTCTACGGATTAGAAGCCATCCTTCCTATTGAGATCAAGCTCCCATCCTTAAGAATATCATTGCAGAATCTCATTACTAATGAAGAATATCGGGTGTCATTGTTGAATGAGCTAGAACTACTGGATGAGCGACACATGGATGCCTTAAACCATCTACAAGTCTATCAGAATCATCTCAAAAGGAGCTATAATAAGAAGATCAGGATTCAAACCTTTCAATTTGGAGAGCTTGTATTGAAGGAGAATCAAAAAATTGTACCAAATCCAAACAACAAAGAAAAGTTTGAACCCAATTGGTTGGGACCCTGGATCATCATAGCAAGCTACAAATCAGGAGCATATTAGCTATCAACACCCAAAGGTGAACCTCTGTAGGAGCCCATCAATAGCTCCCATCTAAAAAAAAATTATGCCTAATCTTTCAAGGTATAAATCCAAAAAATACAAAAAAATCTAAAAATCTAAAAAGAATCAGAAAAAGGATTGAAAATAGTAAAGAAAAAAATTGTCTAGTGAAAACTACTTCGATGGTGCTTTGGGCAAGTACCTTGGTGAAAACCTAGAAAATAGGTGTCTTGTGTAAATAAATCACTTTCCATCCACCATGATCTTTGTGGCTTGTTATGCATCATTCATCCATCGCATTCCATTAATCCTTCCATCACCCATCCGCGTCTACATCATAGCTTGATCCTATGTTGGTATCATGATCCCTACTAGTACTACTTGGCACATTTCTAAGGTCAGTTTTTCCTACCTATATTAGAGTAGTCTCTTGCATCATGCTGGGGGAATGTTCTTATACCTACATTGGATCAAATTCCTGTATATTCTTGAAGTCTTCCTTAAAATCAAAAAATCCAAAAACATGTCAAAAAATTAGAAAAATTCAAAAAATAGAGTCGTCATGTCAAACTACGGGTCTTTGCTCTCTGAACGTAGGAAAGGCCATCATTGATGTGCCCCCGAGATGCCCTAGGTCAATCCTTTAGGAGTCTATCATAATAAACTGGCAATCCATTTGTTCATTTATCATCAATAATCGAGTCTATGTCAGTTGAACAATGTGGTCTTTACATTTATAACGTAGGCAAGGCTAATCTTTGATCAGCCTCTGAGGCCCCTAGGATAGGTCCTTAGGTTAGGTCCTTGGTCAAAGTCTCAGAAAACACAAAAATATTGGAAATTTTGAAAATCAAAACATTTGCAAAACATCTCAAAAATACCAAAAACAACCTAAAAACATTTTTAAAATACCAAAAACATCCAAATATTTGAAAAAATCCATCTATCCCATTTCTCTTTCACTCACAATAATCATACATATAATTAAACAATCATCACCCTCAACCTTTGATAAGGAATTCAGAAACAAGTCTAGTAGATTTGAAAGTGAAAACTCAAAAATCAAGGTCTCAAGTCTAGGTCAGTAGGTAAACAAGCTGGTCAATTTTTGGTATCAATAGCCCATCATCCAGTTAGTCCCAAAATCATCTAATAATATCATGTCCTAGGATTCATCCTTCCTACAATGGACATCAACATCAGGCACCACCGTAGTATAGTCTTGGCTAGAGGTATGAAGAACATTAGCTTGTTTGTTTATTTGGTCATTGTCTTGTTGTTTTATCTTATTCCGCTCATTCCAATGACCTCTTGATCATGTCTAAACAAAACAATTTAGAGAGAAAGGAATGGGGAATTGATCATTATCTTTTTTATTTTTTGTGCTTGTTGGATATTCTTGTAATATAACCTATCATGCTTACTTTGTTTGGTCTGTAGGGAGGGTATTTTGGGTATCTTGTTGACCACATGGGAAGGTTTTTTTTTTCTATTTTTTGGTATGAGATGCTTGAAATATCTGAACTGCATCCTAAATAGGGTTTTGTATGTTAGGTGTGAATAGGGATACTCCTATCTAATTGTCAAGTAAAATTTCATCACACCAGGTACAATGCCATCCTAGTTCTTTATACGTTGATGGATTGTATCTATGTGTGTTATCAAACATAAGGAAAGTAAGCTCTTTACGTCCCCAATCTCTAATAATCAAAACACCATCAATATCTCATCATTATTTCTAATAAATTCTCGATAGATCATGGACTTGTTGGATCTTGTTTTCATCATCTCATTTATTCTTTCTTCTCTCCACACTAACATGGTATCATGACAGTCAACCAAACATCACCAATGCATCCATCCTGCATCCAAAAATCATTAGCATACATAAATCTCATATTCATAAGAATTTGCATCCATACATCCATATGCATACATCATCATCATAAAAGATACGTGGAAAAGATACAAAAATATTGCATCTACATCATTTACAAAAGGAAATGCATCCATAACATTTGCATATCATAACATCTTATGAAGAAAGAACATATCATACATACTCATTGTGTATCATATTATCCATTTTGCATTATCATTTAGGGAATAATATAGATTGGTTATTCTAAGCATCTTAGAATCATTTGCATACCATAAAAGTTTACATCCATACATCCATACTGCAAACATCATCATCATAAAAGTGCATAGAAAATATACAGAAAAAAAATGCATTCATAATATTTACATCCATGAACATCTGCATAATCATCCATCACATAACATTTCATAAAATAAGGGCTATACATGTACATCATATCACATCCATATAGAATCGCATTGCATATACATAGAACATTAAATGCATCCATACATAATGCATAAATAAAAGTGAACACATTGCATCATAAATCAGTTGAATCCATATCATATATATATCCAAAAATCATCACTGTCATGGTACAAAATCTAACTCAAATGTATGTATGTCAATCATGATACAAAACCCACAGGGCTATCAAAAAATGGAGCTTGTGAATATCAAAAGAATCAAGCACTAATCCAAAAATTGCACCAATCTGCTAGCCCTGATGGCTGCTCCCCTCACCCACGTGTCTCTCTAGATAATCATTTGTCTATCAAGCCCCTGTCTACTGAGAGAAATCTGGCTATCGAAGACTCGTGGGCACATCCTGCCGATAATGGAACTTGTAGTACTCTGCCTCCTGGACAACCTCACGGTACTCCTATGCTAGTATGATCCTCCCCTAGAAAAAGGTAGTCGTGCTCTCTAGTTGTTGTTTGCAACTGACCTCCTAAGCTTACTATAGTTCTATGGCTTGTCTCTACTAGCACTCATGATCCCTCTCAGTATTAAGGGCCTAGGCCTGCTACCTGGCCTGATCTCTCTCTAGTGTAACCGCCTGTCTCTATTGGCGCTTGTGGTCCTACTCACCTATAAGCACCTATATCTATGCTTGTAACTATTGTATCTACACATCCCGTTGATCCCTAGGTTGTTGTGGTTGTTGATCCCATTGCTGACCTAGCTATTGTGGAGGCTTCCCATCTCAGGGTGGTGCTTTAGGATCCTATTCATCTGGCTCTGCATGTGATCTTTGAGAACTCCTCCCCCGAGGTCTCCCCCATGGAGTTACCACTCCTGGCTCTGTCAGTCAATGTGGAGGGTTGAACTAATCATCGTAGGCTCATTTCATTCCTAGATCTACTATCCCCTGACTATAGGCCCATGGCCTAGCAACCAACTGTCAGAATCAATCAACTGCATTGGACGCTGGGATCATCCGCCCCCATGAAGTCTCTTGATCCGATCTAAGAAAAATGGTAGTATATCCATCATCTAAATGATCCTATGCCTCCCCAAACTAGGCTCCACCCTTTCTGGGAGATAACACTCTATAATCATATGCTCCCTCCCCTGCATCAATCAATTTTGTCAAGCATAAAACAACTATTGTATGTCATCATACCAAGCTAGCACCTGTAACCACAACTGCCAGTGGAATACTATCAGATCATCTAGAACACGATGCCAATAAGGAAGACCTAGCTATCCAATATGTCACAAATTAATCCCATCTCCATATCTCCAAACTACTAGATCATCAGGATTTATATCAATCAAAGTGATGATCGATCGAAGCACGACAATATGTTCCCAGGCCCAAATATGCAGTAGTGTCACTCTAGTGTCAATCACCCGACCATCACAGTATGAAAAATCATGTAAATCATGGTACAATGAGGCTAGCATCACTGGTCCCCAAGAAAATAGGGTCCTCTGCCTCAACATCATATCCCATGCCAAGCCCCATCCTAGACTGCAAAATCTACCTTGTTGATCTGGAGCCACTAACCTACATATAATAGCAATAGTGATTAACCTAAAAAGTGACACCCGACCTCTATAAAATTCCAAGTCAATCTGGCCCTCGATCAATATAAGGTCCTCTAGCTCCATGACATCATGACACACATCAGCACCGACATCTATATCATAGATCACACAATCACCATGTATCGACAACCGTAGGATCCGCCATACATCCTCTAATGTCACAGTTACCTTGCCAGTTGAAAGGTGAAAGGATGAGTTCTCGCTGTGCCATCTCTCGCACAACGCGGTCATCATCACTTAGTGAGTCCGGACAACAGGTGCATAGGCTACGTACCAAAGACTGATCTCCCCCAAATGCTCTTGTCATAACTCAAATAAATTTCCCAATTCTTTCAAAACCAAGGGCCGATGCTAGCACAAAAACATAGGCTAGAATACCTCTTGCACCCACGAAGGGCACACTATCAAATTTTGCAAAAAATATCTAACCCCGTTTGGAGTTTTCAACCCTAGAACAATGAATTCATTACTATATGCAAAACTCTAAATAGTGATGTTGGACTCTTTGAAAATGCTAAATCAGCCCTGGCATCGCCATTTACATAAGCGTTTCCCTTTGACCAGCAAACCCTAACTCCAAATTAGGCAAAGCGTCGCTATTTGAGAATTTAAACTCTAAACCCAAATTGAGAATTGCATCACCATTTGCACTAGCAGCATTGTTTGACTTTCCAACGTCGCCAACTGAGGTTTTGTGTGTTGTTATATAGCGACGTTGGGGACTTTGACTCTTTAAAGCGTAATAAATGTACTAAAAAATCAAATTTCAAAGTTGGGTTTGGATTACATACTGGTGGTCCTGCACCTCAAAGTCTCTGGTGCATGTGGACTCGCTTGGAAATGTGTCAGGGAAGCACTCGTTGCACCATTTTGTAGGAGGGTTAGAACTCAAAAGATTAGAATTTTCAAAGTGTGAATGCACAAATGAATAGAAAGTGAATCCTTCAAGCCTATTTAAGCATGGAAATTAGGGTTTCTTGCCCCAATTTAGCCGTCAAACTAGGGTTTTGCACCCCCAGTACCATTTTTCCCAACCGAGGCTCATTTAAATTAGGGCTTTTTTAGCATCCTAGAGTCTTTCTGGACATTTCAAGCAGCTTGTCATCTTTTTTTTGATAAATCACCCAAAAATCCAAATTTTCGTCTGATCTCTTGAGGGGGCAGTATACCAACATAATTATTCTCGTTGGGGCAGTAGTGGGGCATCCAAAAAAATTAAAAAAAAATTGAATTTCGATCTCAGCAGTGTCATTCTTTGAACCAACATAGCAAGTACATTGCTTCAAAGAGGGGAAAAATGTAGACACTCAAAATATCCTAATCGACATCATGCACTTCATTTTGATTAACTAACACCGATTCTTCCTTAATCACTTCCACACTAACCAATTAATTGAATAACATTTATTTAATTAATTAAATTCATTAAATTTCCTCCTTAAATTAGATAATGAACTTTATCAGATTATTTCATCATCAATCCTAATGTTCTTCCTTTAATTAAATAAATCAATTTATTTAGTTAAAATCCTAAAGTTCTAACATCTTCTCATTTGATTTAAATAAACCCAAACATTTAATTCAAATGTCATAAATCAACTAATTTTACCTCAGTTAATTAATCTTATATTAATTAACTCCTACTACTAATCCCCCATTCCTCTAGCTTTTAACTCCACCCTAGGGTAATTCAACCTTGGTCAACTAACCAAGTTGCACATGTAAATCAATTTATTTGATTTACTAAATTACCCTATTTTCATTCAAAAATGGAATATTCTTTGAATATTCCACCCACTTGACTTTTCCCTCCCAAAGGACTTTTGTCCTCTTTATGATCCACCTTGGCATTAAAGGCTCTTACAAGTTCTCTTTTTTGAGCCACCTTTGCATTAAGGGCTCTTACACATCCTCTTACACAAGCCACCTCTTGGCATTCATTCCTCTTACACATCCCATCTCCCAAGATGTGCTCACACATGTGTGAGCACATCTCCTCTAGATTCATTAGCATGTTGACAAGTGGCACAATGCCATTGGTCCAATTTTTAATCCTACATTCTCCCCATTCTTCACTCTTCAACTGTTCTTCCTTATAAATAAAGGCCTTCTCTATTGATTGAGGATCTAGAATTTCATGAAAGGTTATCATCCATAATTTCATGCAAGGTTATTATCCACAATATCATCCACAAGTTAGGCATACAATTCATCATTCATAGCTAGGTTATTGGAATTTTGCATTAAGAAGCACACATTTCATCCAAGAGCTTATCAAGGGATTGGGAAAGGGTGTAATGCCCTGCCGTGCGAGCCCCAAAGGACAACTAACACTAAAAAATTATCGTACAATTTTTTATTTATTTTTTAACATTACATAAGATGAACATGAACATACATTACATGTAAAGCAATTAAACAATTAAAATATCAACTATGTCCCCTGGGGTACACATGACGGCATTACGAAACCTAAACTCAAACCATAATGATAACAAAAGAACCAAGATTACATTATATACCATCAATAAGAAACATTCATAGATGATAACTCAACGCACACAAGATTAACTTTTCAACATACTAACATCATGTGAATTCAATGGAGCATATTTCCACAGATACATCACATCAAATAACGGCTACCACAAATCATTAACCACATAAGTATACAAAGGTAAAATAATACATTACATCCATTTCAAGAGTACATATGCACATCTGTGCTTCTTGACACAAAGTGGAAAAAATATAAGAAATATAAGAATGTTACATAGATGAACATGGTACACTGAACTGTGGAAAATCTCTGGATCTTCTGCAATGACATGAACTTCGTGCTTTGTGAACACTGACTAGGAACCCAATGGGGAGCAAAGCACGTTCCACCTGACCACATGGATCCGAAGGCCCACCCCCCATGCTAGGAGATGACAAGAAAGGACCCACAACCAAACAAAGGTCAAGTAGAAAAGGCTAACACAAATCCAACATAAAACAACATCAAAAAATACAAACAACATTCCCAAAGGCAACCAAACAAGGGTAAATAAATGGGTATTGTAGGAGAGTTTCATCGCATGGTCTTTCATGGATTATCCAGACAACCTATCACAAGGTGTCGCCTCCATCTATGGTTCTCTTGACTGCCTATCTCAAGGCACCGCTCCATAGGGTGACTCATGTGGAACCACTTACCTTTCGTGAGGACAAGACAGTGATCTTACCAACTAGGTCTTCCCATCCCATCCTTAGCCTATGATAGCACTAACAGTATGGGTGAGGCACATAATTAATCTCGTTTAGTGTTTAATTACCCAAACATAGTAGTTCATTAATTACATTATCACTTGTTTAGGAAACTCTTCCATGGGTTATCCTGATAGCCCCTTTGTGCGTCGGCCCCCATAAAGATCCACTCTCCCTATGGGTACCCAAACCAAAACATGCAAAGTGTGTACCTCATCTCACATAAAAATCAAGGTGTACATAACACACAACATGCGAGGCAAGAACCATCTTACAAACCCATTCCATATCACTGAAACAAGAACAAAGGAGGTACCACCCACCACATAAACTATATAAAACAACAGATGCACTAAAAACAACAGAGTACCCAAACGAACAAGTTTTCCCCTAGCCTCTAGAAGTTACTAAAAAATATCCACCCAAAAATGAGAATGAAAACTTGGGTTCCTGTGACTCAAATTCAACACAAACATAAACCAACCCATAAACTAAACAACATTTAACACTTCTTTTGAACAAATATAACATCAATGGAAAAATCACATTCATCACCATGAGAAACGTTAAGCAGTGCAAAACAATCATAAAATATTTTCAAATAATACTTTTCTATTATTTATTCTAACTAAATAAAATATGTAAGGTTACAAAAGATTCTTAACTTAATTAAAACAATAATAAGGTTACAAAAGATTCTTAACTTAATTAAAACAATAATCTAGCTTTTAAAGTACCATTCTTGAGTTATAAAAATGAACAATCAAATCAAATCAAATCCCATAAATCAACTAATTAAATATTAATAATTTCTTCTTAAGAGATATTAATAAAACAATCAATTACATTAAACTTTACCATTCTAAATATTAATAAAACAACATGTAATGAAACATTTCATCTTGATTATTTTCAATCAATTCCAGAATATATATATATATATATATAGTAATAGTATTCGGCGATTTGATCTAATGATAAAAAAATATGGTTTTGTAAATAGAATTACTGTTATCATAATTGGTTACAAACATTTAATGGAATTACCGTTACCATATTTAGCATTCATTGCTTTGGAAGTTTAAAAAGAAAGGTGAGTTTTTTTTTTATATATTTAGGTATTATTTGATAATACTTTTAGTCTTAAATTTATATTAATATTTACAACTATGTAAGTCAACAATTATTAATTTCACGGAGGGAAGCCAACATAATATTATTATTGCTGCAAATGAAAGAAAATTAAAATTTAGAGAGGTAAATATTATTATTAATCATAGTCCAGAAAAGAATATAACTAACATAGTAACAAGTAAATGTTACTTTTAGAAATAATGTTCGAGGTTAATTTATAATATCATCATTGCTACAAATAAGAGTTAATAACAGCAGTAAATATTAATATTAATAATTAAAAGTATATACATAAAATCTGTTGTCTCAACACATCCTAACGAATACATAGAGGAACAACATATACAATTAAACACATATACCTACACACATATATATATTTACACACATATAACTATAGTATATAATTAGGTTGTATTTAACAGCATAGAATAATAACTCATGCCCAAGTAAATATACATCAATACAATTCGGCATCAAAACCTATACATGGTGCTGGAAATATGGGCAAGGCACTGGTAAATAAATTTATTATTCTTTTCCTATATGAATCATTTCTCCTCAAAATCAATTGGAGAGAGAGAAATTAAAATAAATAGCAGAAAATAAAACATCTAACCTGGTAAAACGAAGCTTGGAGATGAAAATATAAAGTGAGTTACTTCTACAATTCTTCCAACCTAGTAAAATGAAGCTTGGAGATGAAAATATAAAGTGAGTTACTTCTACAATTCTTCCAACCTAGTAAAACGAAGCTTGGAGATGAAAATATAAAGTGAGTTACTTCTACAATTCTTCCAGCTATAAAATTTTCCAACTTCTTTTTTTAACCAAAACCCTCTGCAGAGTGAAAACAATTTCTTTTCCACAATTTCCGTATGATGTTTTTCAACAAGATAGATGGCAACTTCCCTAAATTCTTTCCCCCACCCGTCAATTTACTTTTCCCATGCTTTTCCACTTGTTAGGAAAACTTACATTTTAGTTAAATAAGAAATCTAACTCCACTATCAGATTTAAAAACTCTTATGTAACCTTATTTTAATAATTTACGTGAAACAATATATATCATACTATTTAATTTAAATAATTCACTACGGTTATGGTAAAAATTTTAATTATATTTTTATTTGGATTTTATCATTACAAATGTAATATTTTATTAAATACCTTTCATCAAAATATTTTAAATTTTTAAAAAATAAACTTTATTAATCCGCTATATATTTAATTTAAAATAACCATTATTTATGAATATAAATTTATGTTTTATTTATATTTTCGTCTTTAATAAAGGAATAATATAAGCTATTAAATCATTATCCCCTTCAAATTAATTTAGTAATTAATTACTAAAATTCTCTTAATAATTTAATAATTTAATTAACAACATTCAATAATCTCACTATTTAATAATAAAACATTTACTCTTGACATAGCAATTTAATTTAATTAACCAATTGAAAAAGGCCACTTAAAATGTTAAGTTTACCAAATAATCCAATGGCACAATAATCAACGAAAACACAATAAACACTTACACAAAAGTCTAGAAAGACTGATTCGGAGGGGCCTATCTCTTCCCCCCCTTAGCATCAACTTACTCCTAGAAGTCGCAAGTGAGATAACATGCACACAATCATAAGCACATCAACACAATGAACTAACAACTATATCAAATAATTAAAACAGTGTCAATTAAACAATTAAAAATTAAATGACTCAAAACGGAACGTTACCAAAATGGAAACAAGGTTGCAAACGGACCACATCATTAGACACAATGATGGGGTGATAGACAAGGATGGGGAACTTTCTTGTCAACTCCATTTTTCCACATCATACCCATTGGGCTTTGTAAGGCATGCTCAAACCTGAAAGTGCAGGTGGAGTCGATGCCTAGTACCTACATCCTACATCAAACTAGATGTCGAGCAACATATATATCTAAAAACACACACCGTGAGAGGAATTCACAGCATAGCAGGGTGCTCACAAACGAGTGATGCTACACCGTCCTCACAAAAACTTCAACCAATGACCAGCTCATTTAGAACAATCCTAAAAATAATCAACTCATAAACAATCCACTACTTAACAATTAGAACACCAATCACATAATGATCATAATCATGAATATATATCGTGTGCTAAATTAAAAGTGGATTACTGCTTGACATTATTAGTATCTACATATAAATATCCCAATTACTTTACCTTCGTCGCTGAGATTCGAAGCCGTCTACCTGGAAACCACAAAATAGGGTGGAACCATAACACATTAGTACCAGTCATTCAAGCGGTTTCTTTACCTCGAAATACTATAATTCCATAAAAATGCACCATAATTACCCTCACAAATGATGTATTATCATTAAATATCTTCATTTACAAACAAGGAATTCCACTTTATTCATTATTCAACACAAAATCTCACCATATATACAGAAAAGACCATAATTGTACACCCTTCCAGAATCAAGAAAACACAATCTATCACTCCATAAGCACCAAATTCCAAATTTAACACACACTCTTCACCTTCACACACCAACTCACATCACTGGGAAGCACATCACAAAACAACACAAAGGCCCATAATGCATCCCCGATAGGAAGAATATCGGTGCACTGCGCACTACACCGAAGGTCCTATCATTTCTATCGGTTATCTGCACCATCAGACCAAAACCACCTAAAATACAAACTCGGGTTGCTAAGTGAGGATGACACAAAAAGGAAAGGCGTAACCTCAAGAGTATGAGCTACTAGGTCACATAATGGGCTTATATGTATCTAGAGTGCCCAATGTATGAACCTATGCTTTGATACCATGATGTAATGCCCCACAGTGCGAACCCTAAAGGACAACTAACACTAACAAATTACCGTACAATTTTATTTTTTTAAATAAAAAACATTACACAAGATGAACATGAACATACATTACATGTAAAGAAATTAAACAATTACAATATCAACTACATCTCCTAGGGTACACATGACGACATTACGAAACCTAAACTCAAACGATAACGAAAGAACCCAAATTACATTATATACCATCAATAAGAAACATTCACAAATGATAACTCAATGCACACAAGATTAAATTTTCAACATACTAACATCATGTGAATTCAATGGATCATATTTCCATAGATACATCACATCAAATAACAACTACCACAAATCATTAACCACATAAGGTAGACAAAGGTAAAATAATACATTACATCCGTTTTAGGAGTACATATGCACATTCGTGCTTCCTAACACAAAGTGGGAGAAATACAACAAATACAAGAATGTTACATAGATGAACATGGTACACTGAACTGTGGCAAAGCTCTGGATCTTCTACAATGACATGAACTCTGCGCTTCGCGAACACTGACTGGGAACCCAATGGGGTGCAAAGCACATTCCACCCGACCACGTGGACCTGAAGGCCCACCCCCCGTGCTAAGAGATGACAAGAAAGAACCCACAACCAAAAAAAGGTCAAGCAGACAAGGCTAACACAACTCTAACATAAAACAACATCAACAAATACAAACAACACTCCCAGAGGCAACCAAACAAGGGAAAATAAATGGGTATTGTAGGAGAGTGTCATCGTATGGCTTTTCATGGATTATCTAGACAGCTTATCACAAGATGTCGCCTCCATCTATGGTTCACCTGACTACCTATCTCAAGGTGTCGCTCCATAAGGTGACTCATGCGGAACCACTTACCTTCCATGAGGACAAGGCAATGATCTTACCAACCAAGTCTTCTCATCCCATCCTTAACCTGTGATAGCACTAACAGTATGGGTGAGGCACATAATTAATCTTGTTTAGTATTTAATTACCCAAGCCCACTAGTTCATCAATTACATTATCACTTGTTTAGGAAACTCTTCCATGGGTTATCCTGACATCCCCTTTGTGTGCCGACCCCCATGAAGATCCACTCTCCCTATGGGTACCCAAACCAAAATACGCAAGGGGTGTACCTCATCTCACATAAAAATCAAGGTGTGCATAACACACAACATGTGAGGCAAGATCCATCTCACAAACCCATTCCATATCACTAAAATAGGAACAAAGGAGGTACCACCCACCACATAAACTACATAAAACAATTGATGCACTAAAAACAACAGAGTACCCAAACGAATAAGTTTTCCCCTAGCCTCTAGAAGTTACTAAAAAATATCACCCAAAAATGAGAATGAAAACTTGGGTTCCCGTAACTCAAAGTCAACACAAACATAAACCAACCCATAAACTAAACAACATTAACACGTATTTTGAACAAATATAACATCAATAGAAAAATCACATTCATCACCATGAGAAATGTTAAGCAGTGCAAAACAATCATAAAACATTTTCAAATAATACTTTTATATTATTTATTCTAACTAAATAAAATATGTAAGGTTACAAAAGATTCTAAACTTAATTAAAATAATAATCTGGCTTTTAAAGTACCATTCTTGAGTTATAAAAATGAACAATCAAATCAAATCCCATTAATCAACTAATTAAATATTAATAATTTATTCTTAACAAATATTAATAAAACAATCAATTACATTAAACTTTACCATTCTAAATATTAATAAAACAACTTGATAATGAAACATTTCATTTTGATTATTTCCAATCAATTCCATAATTTTAATTAAATCTATTTGCTCATTTTATAAATTTATTGATTTAAATATCACCCTTCTAAAAACAATTACTTATATAGTATTCAACAGATATATATATATATATATATATATATATATATATATATATATATATATATATATATATATATATATCATATTGCACAAAACCTCCTCAATTAGAGAATATTACAAATGAAAATAAAACTTTAGGGAACCATCGAAAGTCAACTTTATTTCCTAACTCATACAAAGTAATAAATTTTAATGAGTATTTAAAAATAATCAATTACATTCTATTTGTAAATTCATTATAAAATCCTTTAAAATAATTTCACTAACTCATACAAAGATATAAATTTTAATGAGTATTTAAAAATAATCAATTACATTTAAATATTTACCTGAGTTCAATAGATTATAAAAAAGGAAGTCATATAACACATTCTTTACCAAATCACGCATTTTATTACAAACAAATTGCTTTGTATTTATAACTCATGAAGAATAAATAAATTTACACATATTTTAAAAACATATATATATATAATGGAAGGAAACTGCTGTAAAGAATATAACTAACACAGTAACAAGTAAATGTTACTTTTAGAAATAATGCGGTAGGTTAATTTATAATATCATCATTGCTGCAAATAAGAGTTAAAATTAAAATTCATTATTATAGGAGAAGTAAATATTAATATTAATAATTAAAAGTATATATATAAAATTTGTTGTCTCAACATAGCCTAATGAATACTTAGAGGAACAACATATACAATTAAACATATATACCTATATACATATATATTTGCACACATATAACTATATATAGGTAAATATATATATAATTAGATTAAACTGTATATAATCATATTTACTCTGTTGTCTAGCTAAAATATAATTTACATTTATAGATCTATTTGTTTATAAATATACATATATGTTTTAAACGTATACAAAAATTAAAACTAAATGAAACCCCCAGTTAAGGAGGTGCGGCCATTACATAGGCTGCACACAACAACAAACTAAGGGAACGAGGGTGGAGGGACATGGCTATAGCCAACTGCCCAAGTAAGGCAGCCACAAAGTTTACCAAGACTCAAGTAAATAAATACTAAAAAGGAGAGTAACCGGCTATATTTAACAACATAGAATAATAACACATGCCCAAGTAAATATACATCAATACAATTCGGCATGAAAACCTATACATGGCGCTGGAGTAATCGGTTGTATTTAACAACATAGAATAATAACACATGCCCAAGTAAATATACATCAATACAATTCGGCATCAAAACCTATACATGGCGCTGGAGTAATCGGTTGTATTTAACAACATAGAATAATAACACATGCCCAAGTAAATATACATCAATACAATTCGGCATCAAAACCTATACATGGCGCTGGAGTAATCGGTTGTATTTAACAACATAGAATAATAACACATGCCCAAGTAAATATACATCAATACAATTCGGCATCAAAACCTATACATGGCGCTGGAGTAATCGGTTGTATTTAACAACATAGAATAATAACACATGCCCAAGTAAATATACATCAATACAGTTTGGCATCAAAACCTGAGAGAGCAATTAAAATAAATAGAAGAAAATAAAACATCTAACCTGGTAAAATGAAGCTTGGAGATGAAAATATAAACTGAGTTACTTATTTTTTTAACCAAACCCCTCTGCAGAGTGAAACAATTGAGAAGAGTTTCTAAAAAAATTCGTTAACCAACAAGACAGGTGGCAACTTCTCTAAATTCTTTCCTCCACCCATCAATTTACTTTTCCCATGCTTTTCCACTTGTTAGGAAAACTTAAATTTTAGTTAAATAAGAAATCTAACTCCACTATCAAATTTAATCACTCTTACGGTACCCTTATTTTAATAATTTACCCATTAAACAATATATATCATACTATTTAATTTAAATAATTCACTACAATTACGGTAAAACTTTTAATTATATTTTTTTTTAATTTTATCATTTCAAATGTAATATTTTATTAAATACCTCTCATCAAAATATTTTAATTTTTTTAAAAATAAACTTTATTAATAAGTGGATTATTAATCCACTATATATTTAATTTAAAATAACCATTATTTATAAATGTAAATTTATGTTTTATTTATATTTTTGTCTTTAATAAAGGAATAATATAAGCTATTAAATCAGTATCCCCTTCAAATTAATTTAATAGTTAATTACTAAAATTCTCTTAATAATATAATAATTTAATTAACGACATTCGTTCAACAATCTAGCTATTTAATATTAAGACATTTACTCTTGACATAGCAATTTAATTTAATTAACCAATTGAACAAGGCCACTTAAAATGTTAAGTTTACCAAATAATCCAATGGCACAATAATCAACGAAATCACAATAAACACTTACACAAAAGTCTAGAAAGACCGATTCGAAGGGGCACTACATCTTCCCCCCCTTAGCATCGACTTACTCCTGGAAGTCGCAAGTGACATAACACGCACGCAATCATAAGCACATCAACACATTGAACTAACAGATATATCAAATAATTGAAACAACATCAATTGAACAATTAAAAATTAAACGACTCAAAATGGAACGTTACCAAAATAGAAATAGGGTTGAAAACGGACCACATCGTCAGACACAATGATGAGGTGATGGATAGGGATGGGGAAATTTCTTGTCAACTCTATTTTTCCACATCATACCTATTGGGATTTGTAAGGCACGCTCAAACCTAACAGTGTAGGTGAAGTCAATGCTTGGTACCTACATCCTGCATCAAAGTAGATGTCGAGCAACATATATATCCAAAAATACACATCGTGAGAGGAAGTCGTAGCGTAGCATGGTGCTCGCAAATGAGTGATGCTACATCGTCCTCACCAAAACTTCAACCAATGACCACCTCAATCAAAACAGTCCTAAAAAATAATCAACTCGTAAACAATCTACTACTTAACAATCAGAACAACAATCACATAATGATCATAATCATGAATCTATATCATATGCAATTAAAAGTGGATTACTGCTTAACATTATTAGTATCTACATCTAAATATCCCAATTACTTTACCTTCATCACTAAGATTCGAAGTCGTCTACTTGGAAATCACAAACTAGGGTGGAACTATAACACATCAGTACCAATCATTCAAGCGGTTTCTTTACCTCGCAATACTACACTTCCATAAAAATGCACCATAATTACCCTCAAAAAGCACACATTATCATGTTAAATATCTTCATTTATGAACAAGGCATTCCACTTTATTCATTATTCAACACAAAATTGCACCACATATACAGCAAAAGACCATAATTGTACACTCTTCCAAAATAAAAAAACATAATCTATCACTCCATAAGCACCAAATTCCAAATTTCGCACACTCTTCACCTTCACACACCAACTCACATCACTGGGAAGCACATCACAAAAAAACACAAAGGCCCATAATGCATTCTCGGAAGGAAAAATATCGGTGCATTGCGCACTACACCGAGGGTCCTATCCTTTCCACTAGTTATCTGCAACATCGGACCAACACCACCTAAAATACAAACTCGGGTTGCTAAGTGAGGATGATACAAAAATGAAAGACGTAACCTCAAGAGTACGAGCTACTAGGTCACATAATGGGCTCATATGTATCCAGAGTGCCCAGTGTATGAACCTATGCTCTGATACCATGATGTAACACCCCGCCATGTGAACCCCAAAGGACAACTAACACTAAAAAATTACCGTACATTTTTTTTTTGATGAAAAACATTACACAAGATGAACATGAACATATATTACATGTAAGGCAATTAAAAAATTTCAATATCAACTTGATCTCTTGGGGTACAAGTAATGAAATTACGAAACCTAAATTCAAACCATAAAGATAATGAAAGAACCAAGATTACATTATACACCATCAATAAGAAACATTCACAGATGATAACTCAACGCACACAAGATTAACTTTTCAACATACTAACATCATGTGAATTCAAATGAACATATCTCCATAGATACATCACATCAAATAACGGCTACCACAAATCATTAACCACATAAGGTATACAAAGGTAAAATAATACATTACATTCGTTTGAGTACATATGTGCATCCATGTTTCCCGACACAAAGTGGGAAAGATACAACAAATACAAGAATGTTACATAGATGAACATGGTACACTGAACTGTGGCTAAGCTTTGGATCTTCTACAATGACACGAACTTCATGCTTCGCGAACACTAACTGGGAACCCAATGGGGTGCAAAGCATGTTCCACTCGACCATGTGGACCCGATGGCCAACCTCTCGTGCTAGGAGATGTCAAGAAAGGACCCACAACCAAACAAAGGTCAGGCAGACAAGGCTAACACAACTCTAACATAAAACAACATCAACAAATACAAACAACACTCCTAGAGGTAACCAAACAAGGGAAAATAAATGAGTACTATAGGAGAGTGTCATCTCATGGCCTTTCATGGATTATCCAGATAACCTATCACAAGGTGTCACCTCCATCTATGGTTCTCTTGATTGCCTATCTCAAGGTGTCACTCCATAGGGTGACTCATGTGGAACCGCTTACCTTTCGTGAGGACAAGGCAGTGATCTTACCAACCAGGTCTTCGCATCCCATCCTTAGCCTGTGATAGCACTAACGGTATGGATGAGGCACATAATTAATCTTATTTAGTGTTTAATTACCCAAAACCACTAGTTCATTAATTACATTATCACTTGTTTAGGAAACTCTTCCATGAGTTATCCTGACAACCCCTTTGTGTGTCGACCCCTATGAAGAGCCACTCTCCCTACGGGTACACAAACCGAAACACGCAAGGGGTATACCTCATCTCACATAAAAATAAAGGTGTACACAACACACAACATGTGAGGCAAGAACCATATTGTAAACCCATTCCATATCACTGAAACAAGAACAAAGGAGGTACGACCCACCACATAAACTACATAAAACAATTGATCCACTAAAGACAATAGAGTACCCAAATGAACAAGTTTTCCCCTAGCCTTTGGAAGTTACTAAAAAATATCCACCCAAAAATGAGAATGAAAACTTGGGTTCCCATGACTCAAAGTCAACACAAACATAAACCAACCCATAAACTAAACAACGTTTAACACTTCTTTTGAAAAAATATAACATCAACAGAAAAATCACATTCATCACCACGAGAAACGTTAAGCAGTGCAAAACAATCGTAAAATATTTTCAAATAATACTTTTATATTATTTATTCTAACTAAATAAAATATGTAAGGTTACAAAAGATTCTTAATTAAAACAATAATCTAGCTTTTAAAGTACCATTCTTCAATTATAAAATGAACAATAAAATCAAATCCCATAAATCAACTAATTAAATATTAATAATTTCTTCTAATAAAACAATCAATTGCATTAAACTTTACCATTCTAAATATTAATAAAACAACTTGCAATGAAACATTTCATCTTGATTATTTTCAATCAATTCCATAATTTTAATTAAATTGATTTACTTGTTTTATAAATTTATTGATTTAAATTGCACCCTTCAAAAAAAAATTACTCATATAGTATTCAACAAATAAATTACTAGAGCCCTTGCAGAGTGAAAACAATTTCTTTTCCACAATTCCCGCCTACATCTTCCCCCCCTTAGCATCGAATTACTCTTGGAAGTTGCAAGTGACATAACACACATGCAATCATAAGTACATCAACACAATGAACTAACAACTCTATCAAATAATTAAAACAACGTCAATTAAACAATTAAAAATTAAATGACTCAAAACGGAATGTTACCAAAATAGAAACAGGGTTGCAAACGGACCACATCGTTAGACACAATGACGGGGTGAAGGACATGGATGGGGAAATTTCTTGTCAACTCCATTTTTCCACATCATACCCATTGGGCTTTGCAAGGCACACTCAAACCTGATAGTCCAAGTGAAGTCGATGCTTGGTACCTACATCCTGCATCAAACCAAATGTCGAGCAACATGTATATCCAAAAACACACACTGTGAGAAGAAGTTGCAGCGTAGCAGGGCGCGCACGAACGAGTGATTCTACATCGTCCTCACCAACACTTCAACCAATGACCACCTCATTCAAAACAGTCCTAAAAATCAATCAACTCGTAAACAATCCACTACTTAACAATCAGAACAACAATCACATAATGATCATAATCATGAATCTATATCATGTGCTA
This sequence comes from Sequoia sempervirens, assembly GCA_007258455.2. Classification (NCBI taxonomy): domain Eukaryota; kingdom Viridiplantae; phylum Streptophyta; class Pinopsida; order Cupressales; family Cupressaceae; genus Sequoia; species Sequoia sempervirens. The sequence goes on along the minus strand of VDFB02000017.1, from coordinate 307,107,564 downwards.
AATTAAAAGTGGATTATTGGTTAACATTATTCGTATCTACATCTAAATATCCCAATTACTTTACCTTCATCACCAAGATTCGAATCCATCTACTTAGAAATCACAAACTAGGGTGGAACCATAACACATTATTACTAGTCATTCAAGCGGTTTCTTTACCTCGAAATACTACACTTCCATAAAAATGCACCATAATTACCTCACAAAGCACACATTATTGTTAAATATCTTCATTTACACACAAGGCATTCCACTTTATTCATTATTCAACACAAAATCTCACCACATATACAACAAAAGACCATAATTGTAGACCCTTCTAGAATCAAGAAAACACAATCTATCTGTCCATAACCACCAAATTCCAAATTTAGCACACACTCTTCACCTTTACACACCAAGTCACATCACTGGGAAGCACATCACAAAACAACACAAAGGCCCATAATGCATATCCGATAGGAAGAATATCAATACATTGCGCACTACACCGAGGGTCCTATCCTTTCCACCAGTTATCTGCACCATCGGACCAACACCACCTAAAATAAAAACTCGGGTTGCTAAGTGAGGATGACACAAAAAGGAAAGACGTAACCTCAAGAGTATGAGCTACTAGGTCACATAATGGGCTCATATGTATCTAGAGTGCCCAATGTATGAACCTAGATGCTCTGATACCATGATGTAACGCCCCGCCATGTGAACCTCAAAGGACAACTAATACTAACAAATTATTGTATAATTTTTTTTTTATGAAGAACATTACACAAGATGAACATGAACATACATTACATGTAAAGCAATTAAACAATTACAATATCAACTACGTCCCTTGGGGTACGCGTGACAACATTACGAAACCTAAACTCAAACCATAATGATAGCGAAAGAACCAAGATTACATTATACACCATCAATAAGAAACATTCATAGATGATAACTCAACGCACACAAGATTAACTTTTCAACATACTAACATCATGTGAATTCAATGGAGCATATTTCCACAGATACATTACATCAAATAATGGCTACCACAAATCATTAACCACATAAGGTATACAAAGGTAAAATAATACATTACATGTGTTTCAGAAGTACATATGCACATCCGTGCTTCCCGACACAAAGTGGGAAAGATACAACAAATACAATAATGTTACATAGATGAACATGGTACACTAAACTGTGGCGAAGCTTTGGATCTTCTACAATGACGTGAACTTCGCGCTTTGTGAACACTGACTGGGAACCCAATGGGGTTCAAAGCACGTTCCACCTGACCACGTGGACCCGATGGCCCACCCCCCGTGCTAATAGATGAACATGGTACACTAAACTGTGGCGAAGCTTTGGATCTTCTACAATGACGTGAACTTCGCGCTTTGTGAACACTGACTGGGAACCCAATGGGGTTCAAAGCACGTTCCACCTGACCACGTGGACCCGATGGCCCACCCCTCGTGCTAAGAGATGACAAGAAAGGGCCCACAACCAAAAAAAAGGTCAAGCAGACAAGGCTAACACAACTACAACATAAAATAAGATCAACAAATACAAACACTCCTAGAGGAAACCAAACAAGGGAAAATTAACAGGTATTGTAGGAGTGTCATTGCATGGCCTTTCATGGATTAGCCAGACAACCTATCACAAGGTGCCACCTCCATCTATGGTTCTCCTGACTACCTATCTCAAGGCGTCACTCCATAGGGTGACTCATGCAGAACCACTTACCTTTCGTGAGGACCAGGCAGTGATCTTACCAACCAGGTCTTCTCATCCCTTCCTTAGCCTGTGATAGAACTAACAGTATGGGTGAGGAACATAATTAATCTTGTTTGGTGTTTAATTACCCAAACCCACTAATTCATTAATTAAATTATCACTTGTTTAGGAAACTCTTCCATGGGTTATCCTAACAGCCCCTTTGTGCACCGGCCCCTATGAAGAGCCACTCTCCCTACGGGTACCCAAACCAAAACATGCAAGGGGTATACCTCATCTCACACAAAAATAAAGGTGTACACAACACACAACATGTGAGGCAAGAACCATATTGCAAACCCATTCCATATCACTGAAACAAGAAAAAAGGAGGTACCACCCACCACATAAACTACATAAAACAAGTGATGCACTAAAAACAACATAGTACCCAAACGAACAAGTTTTCCCCTAGCCTCTGGAAGATACTAAAAAATATCCACCCAAAAATGAGAATGAAAACTTCGGTTCCCGTGACTCAAAGTCAACACAAACATAAACCAACCCATAAACTAAACAACATTAACACTTCTTTTGAACAAATATAACATCAATGGAAAAATCACATTCATCACCACGAGAAACATTAAGTAGTGCAAAACAATCGTAAAATATTTTCAAATAATACTTTTCTATTATTTATTCTAACTAAATAAAATATATAAGGTTACAAAAGATTCTTAACTTAATTAAAACAATAATCTAGCTTTTAAAGTACCATTCTTTAGTTATAAAAATGAACAATCAAATCAAATCCCATAAATCAACTAATTAAATATTAATAATTTATTCTTAAGAGATATTAATAAAACAATCAATTACATTAAACTTTACCATTCTAAATATTAATAAAACAACTTGAAATGAAACATTTCATCTTGATTAATTTCAATCAATTCCATAATTTTAATTAAATTTATTTGCTCGTTTTATAAAAAAAAAATTATTATTTTTTATATAAAAGTGGCTAAGCCATTGAAATATTTTATTATTTTATAAAAGAATTCTTACAAAATCCTAGTTCAAGGGAGCATACTGGCAGGAAAGAACCAAGAGAAGAAAACCTCTAGTTATAGCTCCATGCAAAAGAAATAAAGTCACAGATTGTGATTACAAAAAGAACCCAAGGACCAGACCAATTAGAGGCCCCAAATACAATTTTTTCCCACCCAAAAAAGAACTACCTAACAAAAATGGAAGAAGGACAGCAAAGATCTTAATCCACCCCGTCCACCCAGGAACTTGAACTGGCTTCGTAATAGGATAACAGCCATAATGATCCAAAGAAAATCTCTTCTTTAACTTCACGGCTGATGAAGATACTCTATCAGATCTTGCAACAACGTCGAACAAGAAATGGAGAGCAAGGAAAAGGTTTACCCCTGCAGCCAAGACTTCTAGAGAGAGCTTGATGCTAAGACGTTTGCATCTTGAGATAGTTTCTTCAAAGTTAACATTCACGATGCCATACCTAATTATCAACAAAAGTTCTCCAAAGCAACTATTAGTAACAAAATCATTTTTAGGAATAAACCCAGCAATAGGAAATGTACCATTGTCCAAGGAATACATATCCAAGGCTTCCTTGCAGACAATTGAAGCAATGTCCTCATCATCGAAGACAAAAATCTGATCCTTGCAAAATTTACATTCCAGATTTACCACAACCCTATACCAAATTACCGAAGATGCCATTGAGAAATAAGATATATCTCTTTGAAACTCAAAAATGCCAAGGAATCCATGTATTTGTATGAAGACTGAAACCGTGAATGGAGGAGCCGACTGAACCAACCATGAGAAATTAAACTAAAAATAGAATATCATGTATATTATTATTCAAAACACAGCTGACATGAGCCATGTAGAGGAAATAAGGCTACCAACTGAAACCAAAGTGCCATATCAGAAAAACACGATGATAAAGCCAAAATACCATGCCATGCGTCAAGTATGGAATATAACAATAGGCCTCTGCCCTGGCAAGATAAAATATTAAAATCTGTGTTATCTCATATTTATAACCATGCAAATCATGAGATAAAAAACCAACTGAAACCACCAAAACAACCAGGGATAACAAAGGTAGATAGAGCATGCTATCCATAAGAAAATAATTTACCAAGGATGTATTGTACCATCAAAAGAGATGAGAATGATAACATTAGCGTAGAGGATAAAGACCCAAAAGAAATGGCCATAAAAAATATATAGCAAGAACCCATGAAGAAGTAGCCAAGCCGAGCCAACAACAGTGCCAATGCCAAAAACAATAATAGAAGCAACATAACTGAATTATATGCCCTCTCCATAAAGAAATATAAAGATGTCACTAAGAGATCAATAAGACACCTAAACTGTAATCGTTCCATCAAAGAGCCCACTATAGGATCTCATTTAATAAGGGGGAATTCCTCCTTACTAAAAATTTTAAAAGGTAATTGCTCATCTATAGCTTTGTTTGCTAAATAGTCAACAATAGTATTTGCTTCTCTGTAACAATGGGATAGTGAGAAGACATTGAACCATTTCAACTGAATAAGTACCTTATCTAACAAGTATTGTAACTGCCAAACATGAGTTTTTTGGCTTGAAACAACATGAAAGATAACCATGGAATCACCTTCAATGATTAATGAATTGATTTGAAGGGACCTTGCAAGATCCAAACCCATGTTGAGGGCTTCCAATTCAGCCATATTGTTCGTACCCACCGTTAACATCTTACAAGCCGCTTTGACAATGTTGGCATCTGAGTCCATTATAACTATACCAGCCCCAGATTTTCTAGGGTTACCCCTTGAGGACCCATCATAATCTAGTTTAAAACAATTAGCAAGGGGAGGCACCCATTTGGCCTCCTTGTGTAACATCTTATCTACTTTATTAGTAAAAGCTCCATGAAAGGGTAAGGTTTTAATGAGGGGCCAATTCTTAATTATGAATCCATCCCAGTTAGAGAAAGATTTTAAAGTCTCAATTTTCTTAAAAATGAAAGATCTGACCATTTCTGAAATTGAGGATTCCAATTTATTAAGTACATCCTCAATAGGAGAGCACTTATTCCTAAAAATTTTGTTGTTTCTTTCATTCCAAATGCACCATAAAACTAATGATGGTGTGACAACCCATAAACAGTGAAAAAAAGAAGCAGGATGTAACAAAGGCCAAGATTGGAACTGTGTGGATAATGTGGGACACACCGTTGAGTACCAACCTAATTTGGAAAAAACCCAATACCAACAATGCTTTGCGAATGGACAATGCAAGAAAAGATGATCCCTAGTCTCTAAAAAGTAGCCACAGAAGACACATGGAAAAGCAGTAACCAACCCCAATCTATCAAGCTTTTTTGTAGTTAAAGCCCTACCATTGACTGCAATCCAGGCAAAAGCACCCGCTTTAGGGAGACAAGCTTCATCCCAAAAGAGAATGTGTGGAAAATATGATTTGTTTAATGAGGCCAAAATTTGATAAAAGGAATGAAGGAGGTATCCCTAAACCACATTGGTTCAAACTTGAAAGGTATCTTATTAGCAACCCTATTCTCAATGATATTGAAGGATAAAGGGAAGTGATCAAATCCAGGGAGGCCATGAATAGTAGAAAACGTATCTAACTCTGAATCCAACCAAGAAGAAGAAAGAAAAAATCGATCCAATCACTCAGCAATTTGATAAAAATATTTTCTTTTGTTGGTCTAGGTAAAGGAGCCATTATGTGGCTTACAATCAAATAGATTATTCCCAGTGACAAAGTTCTTAAAATACCCCATTACCCTTTAATTCGGTATTATACCCCCCAACTTTTAAGTAGAATCTATAACAACATTGAAGTCACCACCAATAACAACCAAGGAATTTGAAAGAACTTGTAGAACTAAGGATATTGAATTTCACAAACGTTGCTTCTCACTTATAGAGATAGGGCCATATATATTAAAGAGTCAAAACTTAATATCAGAGAATTTGCTTTTTACAAGAGCAAGGCCCCAATTCAAAGAGGAGAAAATTACCCTGAGAGCAACAATATTTTCATTCCAAAGAAATGCTAAGCCCCTAGAATCCCCTGAAGCGGAATGCAAATAAAATTTCTATTTAGACCATTTTGAAAAAAGTGAAATAGCAGAGCTTGAATTCATTTTAGTTTCTTGCAATAGAGCAACATCGAAGTTTATTAAATCTCATCGGCGCCTAATTAGGTGTCGCTTGTTAGGGGCATTTAAGCCCCTAACATTCCACGATGTTACCTTCATTGTTCTCGAGGGGAGGAGTCCTCTCCCCTCTTGCCCTGAGTTTTTTTTCTGAGAAGGATTCCCAGCAGCAAACTCCAAGTGCAAATTTCGCTTAGTAGCCCTAGCCCTTGTCATTGGGGGACTAAAAGTCCTCTTTTTTTTGGCTAGTGAAACTAATGTGGTTTGAATTCCAGCATCAATCTCAATTTGAGTTTTCTTTTGTTTTGTCTTACGCCCCCTTTTTGATGGTGAGGAGAGGGGAAAAGACAGAGATAGTGGAGATTGAGAAATAGGTAATTTTCCTCTTAACAATGGGCTTATAACCATGTCACCCTCACTGATCAATTGTATTAGGTTTATAGGCAATTTTTCCAACTGCAGATCTTGTGTAGTAGGAATGGCAAGGTCCTTTTCAGCTTGAAGTAAATCATTCTCAATGGCAGAAAGAAATTTCCCTTGCATGTCTTCATTAAAAGTGGTCTTAGATTCCTTGATTATCTTCCATATTTTATCAATCAATTGTTGATCCATTAAAAATTGATTTAGAAATTTACTTGGATTGGTGGATCAGCAATCAAGCCAGTTAAGTCTGAGCTTGATTGTGTTTTTCTTCTCAAACCCGTAGGTTCAACCAGGTCTTGATTATTTTTCTCTGATAGACTTAAAGTTTTCATGGGGGAACAAACCATAGCCTTAGGGGGGCTTCTCCTGATCCAAGTTGACTCACCAAGTTTAGGTGTGGAAACTTATCTAATGCGAGAAATTTCAAGTTTTCAGATCCCTTCCTTATATTACTTTGAGGCTGACATGCACTTTCCTCATTTGGCTTTATTAAAGGGCCAACTACCAACAAAGGGATAACTGTAGAATCAAGGGATCCATTGGAAAATGTCCCCTCATTAGTCTTTAAAGCCATTATATTTAAGTCATTCTTCAATGGTTTAATGTTTTTACCCATATAATTTTTTCGTAAAGGAGAAGACCCAGCTTTTCACTAAGACAACTAATTTGGAAGAGGGTAATTTACCATCAAATCCAGGGCCAAAATCAGCCACGTCTTTAGAGGAAAGAATTTCAAATAGATTAGAAGTAGAAATCCCCTTGCTATATTGGTACTAGTTAATATCGTTCTGATTTTTGGAAGTTTTCAACAGGCTATCAAGAAAGGCTGTGCCTTTATGAAAAAAATGAGTAGGTGATTTTACTTGAATATCCATGACTTCCACAAGTTTTTTGGCTGGAGAACTAGACATATCAGTCAAGGAGGAAAAATGATCTCCATATTTCTCTTTGGAGATTTGTAGATTAATTGTTTAATTTGGCCCACTATTCCCAAGAGAATGTTCCTTTAAAGTGCCGTTAGTGTTTTCCTCAAAAACCTTGTTAATGTTAAGCGGATATGAAGGCATGGCCAAGTTATCTGATTTTCCCACATCATTAGAATTTTTTGGTTGCGAGAGCTTAAGTCGTTTGAAAAGAGGGGCATCACATTCTATTACAGCTTTTTGAAACCAATCGGAGTTTTTAACGATAGGCGGCCTCCAAATGCCATCCAAGGATTTAATATTGCAACATCTCAGCGAACTCTTGTTAGGATTTACTAAAACACAAATTCTTATAAAAAAGATGCCATCAGATATTTGAGAATCCGAAAGGAGAAATTTCCTGAATGAATTGCCAATATTTTCAAGGATTTCAGGATCTCAGAATTCAAAAGGAAGCCTCAGAAAAGAAAACCAAACTGGAAAAAACTCAAATAAACACAGATCTAGTTGAAAGAGAGGTCGCCATGGGAATACAAAAACCAATTTTTTTCCAAACCAAACACAATTATTCTCAAGTGCCTTATTTTTTGCTTCTACTGAATCCATTACCAAAATAAAGGTATTGGTAGAGATTACCTGGAAATACAAAGTGCCAAACCACCGTGCATGGACTTTTTTGTGCAATTTTGAGAGCACCATACCTTCACCCCAAATCTAAAGAATAACAGCATATTTGCAAAGATCTTGATGTTTTTGGTTCAGCAGTAGCTTCTCTACATTCACTAAAGGCATCGGAAGCCAAACTTGCCCCTTAGAGTTAGCAGATTTATTTGCCCCAACCACATTCAACCCATTAGACTTTGATTGCCCAGAACCATTGGTAACTACAAATACCTTAGGGTTTGCAAGGGTACAATCGTCCTATGAATCTATGAGTTTCGGTAAGCCACGACCAACACTAGCCAGGGCATCCTTAATATCATAAACCCCTTTTTCTCTAGGGCTCAAATGAGACATTTTCCTATTCCATGGAGCCTTTTACTTTGCCAGGGGTGCCCTGCTAGCTTCAGGATAAGCAATCATTTGAAAGGGGATCGTGCCTTTCAAATTTCCCAGATTTCAGATTTTCCCCGACCCCCTCATACCCACTTCCAAAACCCTGATCACAAGCAATCAACCCTGCAGTGTTGGTATGCCTCATACCCGAGAACTCAAAAGGATTCGCAGCACTAAGAGCACTTTTATAAAACCTATTTCTTTCCTTTCGTGCATTAGGGTTTGAGAAATTTCTGAAATATTCAGATCTGGGAAATCTAACTACATTCTGATCAAGATACTCCTCATTTTTACCCTTAGATTCCTTATCTATCCATTTTTCAGCATGAAAGACCCATTGCGGGGTATGATCAGAAAGCCCATCATTAGATAAACCCACGGCTGCATCCACCCATTTTTCGCCTCTAAAGACCCATTGTGGAATGTGCTCAGATACATAGTTTGGTCTTGGTGGAGGTGGGTCGTTTAGAGCAGTATCTCCCCACCTTTCTAAAACTTTTGTCCTCCCACCATTAGTTTTTGTCTCCCTCAACCTCGGCGATTTTGTCTCCCCCATCCTTAGCCCTTGAGTATCATTTCTTATGTATTACACCATTATGGTAAAAGTATATTGCTGAGACATTTCTTAAGTGTGAAGTAAACTTGTTGATTTAAATTTCACCCTTCTAAAAAAAATTACTCACAGATATATATATGTATATATTGCACAAAACCTCCTCAATTAGAGAATATTACAAATAAAAATAAAAATAGAACTTCAGGGAACCATTGAAAGTCAACTTTATTTCGCTAACTCATACAAAGTAATAAATTTTAATGAGTATTTAAAAATAATCAATTACATTCTATTTGTAAATTCATTATAAAATCCTTTAAAATAATTTCGCTAACTCATACAAAGCAATAAATTTTAATGACTATTTAAAAATAATCAATTACATTTAAATATTTACCATGAGTTCATCAGATTATAAAAAATGAAGTCATATAACACATTCTCTACCAAATCACGCATTTTATTACAAACAAATTGCTTTGTATTTATAACTCATGAAGAATAAATAAATTTACACATATTTTAAATATATATATATATATATATAATGGAAGGACACTACTATAAACAAAATAATAAAAGTAATAGTGTGTTCATTAAATACAATCAATATGTATATATATATATATAGTAATAATATTCGGCAATTTGACCCGATAATTAAAAAAATATGGTTCATGTAAATAGAATTACCGTTATCACAATTGGTTACAAACATTTACATAGAATTACCATTACCATATTTAGCATTCATTGCTTTGGAAGTTTAAAAGAAAGGTGAGTTTTTTTTTATATATTTATGTCTTATTTGATAATACTTTTAGGCTTAAATTTATATTAATATTTACAACTATGTAAGTCAACAATTATTAATTTCATCGAGGAAAGCCAATATAATATTATTATTGCTGAAAATAAAAGAAAATTAAAATTTAGAGAGGTAAATATTATTATTAAAAGAATATAACTAACACAGTAACAAGTAAATGTTACTTTTAAAAATAATGCGGTAGGTCAATTTATAATATCATCATTACTGCAAATAAGAGTTAAAATTAAAATTCATTATTATAGGAGAAGTAAATATTAATATTAATAATTAAAAGTATATATATATATATAATTCGTTGTCTCAACATAGCCGAATACATAGAGGAACAACACATACAATTAAACATATATACTTATATACACATATAATTAGATTAAACTGTATATAATCAGATTTACTCTGTCGTCATTATACAGATGATATAATTTATAGCTTGTAGCTAAAATATAATTTTTACATGTATATCTATTTGTTTATAAATATACATATATGTTTTAAACGTATACAAAAATTAAAACTAAATGAAATCCCTAATTAAGGAGGTGTGGCCATTACACACGCTGCTCACAGCAACAAACTAAGGGAAGTAGGGTGGAGGGGCATGGCTACAACCAACCGCCCAAGTAAGGCAGCCACAGAGTTTACTAAGACTCAAGTAAATAAATACTAAAAAGGGAGAGTAATTGCCTGTATTTAACAGCATAGAATAATAACCCATGCCCAAGTCAAAACTTATACATGGCGCTGGAAATATGGCCAAGTAAATCAATGGATGAAAAGCACTAGCTTGTAAAAGAAATTTATTATTCTTTTCCTCTATGAATCATTTATCCTTGAAAACAATTGGAGAGAGAAATTAAAATAAATAGGAGAAAATAAAGCATCTAACCTAGTAAAACAAAGCTTGGAGATGAAAATATAAACTAAGTTACTTCTTTTTTTAACCAGAGCCCTATGCAAAGTGAAAACTATTTCTTTTCCACAATTCTTGTATGATGTTTTTCACAAAATTCACCAAAATAAATTGAGAAGAGTTTCTATAAAAATTCATTAACGAACAAGACAGGTGGAAACTTCTCTAAATTCTTTCCTCCACCCATCAATTTACTTTTCCCATGCTTTTCCACTTGTTAGCAAAACTTACGTTTTAGTTAAATAAGAAATCTAACTCTACTATCAAATTTAATAACTCTTAGGATACCCTTATTTTAATAATTTACTCCTTAAACAATATATATCATACTATTTAATTTAAATAGGTAAAAACTTTAATTATATATTTTTTTGAATTTTATCATTTCAAATGTAATATTTTATTAAATACCTCTCATCAAAATATTTTAAATTTTAAAAAAATAAACTTTATTAATAAGTGGATTATTAATCCACTATATATTTAATTTAAAATAACCATTATTTATAAATGTAAATTTATGTTTTATTTATATTTTCATCTTTAATAAAGGAATAATATAAGCTATTAAATTATTATCCTCTTCAAATTAATTTAATAATTAGTTACTAAAATTCTCTAAATAATTTAATAATTTAATTAATGACATTCATTCAACAATCTAACTATTTAATAATAAAACATTTACTCTTGGCATAGAAATTTAATTTAATTAACTAATTGAAATGTTAAGTTTACCAAATAATCCAATGGCACAATAATCAAGGAAATCACAATAAACACTTACACAAAAGTCGAGAAAGATGGTTTGAGCATTTAGAACAGTATTTCATTAGTATTTTATTTGATATTTTACTTTGTTTTCATGTTCTTATGTTTAAATGAATTTCATAGAGAATGCTTAATTCCTTCTTGTTTATTGACTAATGATCACTTGTTTGTTCATGTTTGAGCATATCTAGGAAGAGCATTCACAAGATGAAACAATCCTATACAAGAACTCATGTCTAGATGAAGCAAGAACAATAAAAAAATATTGGATAAATATATTGTGGCTTCTAATAAAAAATTAACAAGAACAAGTCTAATACTTTTTCTTCAAAACTAGGTGTGGTCTTTAAAGATGAATTATCAATATTTTAATCTTTATTATAACATGATTACCTAGAAAATATATTGATGTTCCGCTCTTCAAGGGTGGCATTCAATTTTTTTTGGAGAAGATAGTGAACAAATATCACCAAAATATAGCTTCATGGAAAGGATGATGACTCTAAAATCCAAACCATTAACATTGTGCTCTCTACAATTCTCATTACCAATTATCAAGCACCCAAATTATGAAGAAAGCTAGCATGTTATTATAAGGCATAAAAAAAAATTATTTGGCAAGGATCAAATAAATAAGAGAATTATCTTAATATTTTGGGACATCACATGCAAAGGGAAAAGTTTCAAGGGCCTTGGAATAAAAATATAAAAAAATAGAACACAATTTGGGGAAAAATTAATATGGAAGATGTTCAATAATCTTACCGCTTGATGGTTCTAGAAAATTCTATTGGTGAATAAAAAACAAGACAACATAGTTTGGATAGGGTCAAAATCTAGAAAATACAATATTAAAATTAGCTACAAATTATAGAATCTCCTTGAAGAAAGCTCTTATTGGCCCATTGAGCTATGCTAGAATAAACGAAATGTCCCCAAAGTTGGGTCCTTTGCATGGAGTGCTCTTCATAAAATAATTCTAATGAGTGTTGTCTCAAAACCATTGGAATTCTCAGTTGTTCTTATTTTTTTCTATGAAAATCAATGGAAGACACATTAAACCATGTATCCTACTCACTTGTCCTATAGTAGGTACTTGTTGGGACTGGTTACATGAATGTATGGGTTGGAATGGAGCCCTTCCAAATGAAATCTTAGAAATATTCAAGGTATGGCTTAAAATTCAAAGCTTGGTTTGGGAAGGGATATGATTGTCTAGCCCTTCAATTCTCATCTAGTAGGCGTGAAGGGAACAAAACAAAAAAATCTAATATGAAATAAATTATCAAGAAAATTAAAAATGGAATTTCTAAGGTGGTCAAGAAAAATTAAAACGCTCCTCTCTAACACTATTCTCAAACTAGGATGGGTTGATAATGAAAAAATAGACTAAACTCAAAATTCTCCAAGGTTTTAGTATCAACATTCATCAAACCAATCACAAAAGAGAAAAATAAAGTGCTTTTCTCCTTTGAAAGGAAGATTTAAACTAAATTTTGATAGCGCTACTCACGAAAAATCTAGAAATATATTAGGTAAAGTATTGTAATAATAAATAAGAATGGGGATTTAGTATGAGCAGTATCCAAAAAACTATAATTTGGAACAAACAATGAAGTGAAGTTTCAATTAGTTTGATTATTATATTTACTTAATTTTGAATATATTAAGTTTAATTATTATATTTATTTTCTATTTTCTAGTTAACATAGGTTTTTCACTAAACATCAGTCTTTATTCCACACATAAAAAATTAAAAAATAGAGAAGAAAATTTCTAAAACATATTAATTCACTAGGTATTGATGTCCTTGATTCAACAAGAAAAAATAAATTAATTTGGGTTATATAGAAAAATTATGGGATATGGAATAAATCTATGTCTAAATTATAATTAATCTCACTTCAAAAATTTATAAAAATTAAAATATGTAACAAAAAATTATGAAAAATATTTATGCACTATATTGATATTAATAATCTATGTTTAGGAATTTATGATTTTATTCTTTTTGTAAAGAAAATTGTGTAGTATGAAATATATTTTATTTTTTAAAATTATTATTAACTATAAAAAATAAGATTAAAACTTATGTAAAAAAATTCACAAATCATTTTATTTTTTTAAAAATATATTTATAATCTACACGCAGAATATTAAAAATTACTAACACACAAAATCTTTAAACTCTTAAACTATTTAGTTGTAATGGGTGACAAAATATGAAATTTTGATTTAAAAAGTTCATGTCAATGTCCCACTTTCACCAAAAATGAGACATGTTATTTTGAGATCACCCATATATTCTTTATACATTATAATCTTTACCACAAACATAAGTATATATGTCATATATACTTGGGTAGCGTATCCTCACACACCTATATCTATATCAATGTATTCTTTATGTATATCTCTTATATATATAATCATTTTTTATGCTTCCATATCTCTCATATATCTTCCTCTTACTCATCCATGCCTTATCTCTCACCCATATATGTTGCATGCCTTTCTCTCTCACTTTCCCTTCTTTATATATCCTATTAATGCCTTTTCATCTTAGCTTTTTCTTATAGTTTTCATAAATACTCATAATTTTTTTTCATGAATTCACATGTTCCTTTATGATATTTATTCTTATTATAGCTTATTTAGGTATATTAGAGTGTTTTTAAGGCTATTTAAAGGCTATATTTCTCATTATGGGTCTAAATGATATATGCAACAGCTGTGCAATTCCACACAACCTCATGTATCCCCCTACTAACTCTCTAATTCTCATATATTTTTCAACAAGATCTTTAGTATATAATATAGTATCACCTAACCTTCTTTGCATTGTTGATGTAGGAGCATCTAGGGGTACTAACAATCTTGCATCACCAAAAATATTGCTATTTTATTTTTGTTTATTTTCAATAAGGGCTTAGGGGTTATGAAAATAAATATTTCTAATTTGCAACTTTGTAATTTTTCTTGTGACAAAATATTAAATGTAATTTTGGATGAATAATGCTTTGGTAAATGTTTCAAAGGAATAAATGGGGAATATTCTATTTGGGAGTCTTACTTCTAAGTGGGGGCCACTTGGTATGCATGTTCTTACATGTTCAATTGCATGCTTTGCATGCATTTGCATGTTGTTGCATGTCTGTATTTGGAGCCATCAGAGCCGCTAGGAATCAATGGAAGTGTCATAGTTGACCAAATTTGATTGGCCATGGTTTAGGCACCCATGTGAAGGCCATGTGAGCAATGATTAATTTTATTATTTTATGACTATTTCTTCAAATGGGGTGTGGGTTTTCCAAGGAGGTGTTTTGCTTTTGGTTTTGGAAAACCATAGTGGTTTTTCTCATTTGCAAATCTATATATTCAAGCCTTGTCATTTGGGAAGAGAGCTTTGGGAATTTTTTCAGGTGAAAATGGGAGATGCTACTAGATTGAAGAGGGATTTGAAAACTCCATTATTGAAAATTTTTATTTACATAGAAGCCCATGTTTTTGGGAGCTAGTGAGCTCCACATTTTGGAAGATAGTGAGCTAGTGATGTCCATGTGAAGGGAGCTTGAGAGAGTCAGTAGAAGAAGGGTTGAAAGAGACCAAGAAGACATTTTTTTTGCAAGTTTGAAGGTGTCCTAAAACAACAAGAAGATTGATGATTTCATGGTTTGTTTGTAGCAGTGATTTCTAATGATGAATGCAGGTTGAAGGAGCTAGAAGCTTGGGAAAGAAACTAGATTAAGAGAGACCATTTGTATTTTGATTGTTTCTATCATATTTCAATTCATATCAGATTTATAATGATTTACTACAGCCCATATGGCTGCACATAATTTAATTCTAGCTATGTTTTATAATTCATAATTTTTTGGGAGATTTGAATGAACAAAGAAGGAATACTTGTTGCAAAATTTTCTAAATGCATCTTATGTTGTTGGGAATTTTTGTATGAGGTTTTGTTCTTCCCTTCATCCAGTGTTATTGGAGCCAGTGATCCTGAGTGTGTGGATAGATTGTTGAACGTGAGGTAGTCTACACCAAGACCTGCAAGTAGAGAAGAGGAAGCAATTGTGGAAAGATCAAAAGGATTATTGCAAGTAGGATAGAAGCCCTGAGCAATTGAGAGCTAGGAATTCGCAAAGGAAATGTCTTTGCAAATTGAAGAGCATGTGATGTGAGTTGAGGGAATTGCAACAATTGAGAGGATGGGATGGGTCTTGAGGAGGCCCGTAAGAATTTTATTCTAGGAACAATATTGGGAAGAAGTGTAAAATAAGAAGTACCGTGAAGAATTTGAAAAGCTTTAGGCTGAAGTAAATGTATTGGAAAGGAAGATTAAAGAGGAAGTGAGAGCATGGGATGAGATACATGGGAAGAAGAACGTTCTCATGAAAGAGGATAGTGAAAAGAAGAACAAAAATAAAATGTATTGCAGCCCTTTGGCAGGGGTTGAATGCAAGGAAGAACATGTGGAGGCAACCCACACAAATGAAGAAGGTAATGAAGCACAAGTTGCAAAGATAGTGTGTAAATGGAGTGCATTATGTGAAGTGAACGCAAAAGGTTTGCAATTAGAAATTTTGAACATGGATGGTCCTAAATTTGAGGAACAAATTGGTGAATATGAAGATGATTTATTTTTGAAAGAAGAGATGGAAAGAATCAATAGTTGTTGGAAGCAGAATTGATGGAAAAACACGAAGAGGAGTTTGCAAAATTATCATTGGAGGTGAGAAGATGGATGTTGCAATGAACACGAATGAGGTAACTTTTGATTTTAAATTTAGTTGTGATGATTCTATACCTTCTTTGGTGAGATTAGAAGAGGATTTCAAGCAAGAAGAGAGCATGCAGATGGAAATTTTTAATTTTCATGGAGTAGTAATTATTTATTTGTATAAGGATGTAGTAGATTTTGATTGTTTTTTGGATAATACATATTTGCATGTAGAAGTTGTAGATGATGGTGCAAGAGGAACTTGGTGGAGGTAGTTGATTTGTGGTGGGTTGAATCCCACAAGAGTAGAGAGGAGAATGTATGGTATTAGGAGGAGGAGGATGGTATATGGTGGATACAAGTCCATGAGAGGAGAGAAGAATGGAGTACAAAGTTGTTAGAGGAGGAGGTTGCTTGTTCTAGCTAAGTGTTGGAAGAGGAGAAAGACGAATCAATTCTAGGTACCAAATTTAGTGATGGAGTTTGTTGAGGATTTCTTGCAATCCAAAAGGGTGGTACTACCACTCAACTCCATTTTGTGAATCCATATTCACAAAAAATTTCCTACCCCAGGTGTTTAATACAGGAGCATCTAGGGGTACTAGCAATCTTCCATCACCAAAAATATTCCTATTTTATTTTTGTTTATTTTTAATCAGCGCTTAGGGGTTATGAAAGTAAATATTTTTAATTTGCAGCTTTATAATTTTCCTTGTGGCAAAATTGTAAATGTAATTTTGGAGGAATAATGTTCTGGTAAATGTTTAAAAGGCATAAATGGGGGAATATTCCATTTGGGAACCTCATTTCTAGGTGGGTGCCACTTGGTATGCATGTTCTTTCATGTTCAATTGCATGCTTTGTATGCATTTGCATGTTGGGGCCACTAGCTTTGCATGTTGTCGCATGTCTGTATTTGGAGCCTTTAGAGCCATCAAAAATCAATGGAGGTGTCATAGTTGACCAAATTTGAATGGTCATAGTTTAGGTTCCCATGTGAAGGCCATGTGAGCATTGATTAATTTTATTAGTTTATGATTATTTCTCCAAATGGGGTGTGGTTTTTTCAAGGGGGTGTTTTACTTGTGGTTTTGGAAAACCATAGTGGTTTTTCTCATTCGTAAATATATATATATTTAGGCCTTATCATTTGGGAAGAGGGTTTTGGAAGTTTTTACAGGTGATATGGGAAGATGCTATTGGATTGAAGAGATGATTTGAAGACTCCATTGTTTGAGATTTATATTTTCATAGAAGCCCATGTTTTTGGGAGCTACTGAGCTCCACATTTTGGAAGATGGTGAGCTAGTGAAATCCATGTGAAGGGAGCTTGAGAGATTTAGTAGAAGGGTTGAAAGATACCAAGAAGACATTTTTTTTCAGGTTTGAAGGTGTGCTAAATAAACAAGAAGATTGATGACATCACGGTTTGTTTGCAAAAATGATTTCTAATGATGAATGTAGGTTGAAGGAGCTAGAAGCTTGGGAAAGAAGGTAGATTGAGAGAGACCATTTGTATTTTGATTGTTGTTGTTATATTGCAGTCTCATATCAAATTTATAATGATCTACTACAACCCATATGGCTACACATAATTTAATTCTAAAGATGTTTTGTAACCCATGAATTTTTGGGAGATTTGAATGAACAAAGAAGGAATCCTTGTTGCAAAATTTTGTTGTTGTTACAAAAATTTCTAAATGCATCTTATGTTGTTGAGAATTTGTGTATGAGGTTTTTTTCTTCCCTTCATCAATTTTCCACCTCTCTTTGTGTGGTACCACAAACCCTTTGTGGCATACAATAATTATATATAAAGTAGTATTGTTTTATATGCAATACTACTAGTATCCACCAACATCTTTCTCAGTTCTAAAATATTATCTCATCCTTGATACAACCTTGTAGAAGTCCTTTCCATTGGTTCTTTTTTAACTCTTATTATTTTTTCTTTATTCTTAATATGTAACTCTCCATTCATAGGGCCTTTTATCTTCCTTGTGTATCTCCTTTCAACCATTATTTTCTTTAAAACATGTATTTTAAGGTATCACACTCTATTTGGCTATCCACTCCATCCTTAACAATATACCTTCTATTTTTTGTGGTATGTTCTCTTCATTTGTGGTACTCTTATTTTCTTAACACACCTGGAGACTGAGGAGGGGGTGAATCATTCTTTCCAAAATATAAACCCTTCAACAGAAACAAAATTCTTTAACAAATCATCAACAAAGAAAGATATAGCAATTTTGTTCCTCAACAAGGTCAGCAATCCACAATAATGAAAGATATAGAAATTTATACATTAACTAGATCAACAATAATAAGAAATGAAATAAGGAACACACATGCACAAGATAACACCAGATTTACGTGAAAAACCCAATGAGGGAAAAACCATAGTGAGAGTTAACTCACAATATAGAAGATCACTTTTTACAATAAGGCTCACTACCAAAAGACTTGCAGGCTAAGGTGCACGACCTTAGGGAAAGATACAAGGGATTTGCAGAACTAAAGCACACAACTCTAGGGAAAGATACAAATTACAAGGACTTAATGAGATTCACTATCTCAAAGCAAGATACATGAAGTTTTAGAAATTACAACACATTTCAACAATGCACTCTTCATATTGAGGCATTAAAGCTCATCTAATCTCTCTTCCAAACACTTTCTCACTTTTTCTACTTGATATTCAATATGTCTTACTCTTTTTCTTACTTCGCAACTAATTTGATATTTCATTTATATTCTTTGTAACATCACACAACATCAACTAGGTCAACTAGAAAGAATACAAATAATGATTTCAACAAGTTGACCATAAGAACATAATGTGTTCCTATCCATAAGATAAAGAGGACCAAAATCAATCTTATTAAATCTTCCAATATGATCCCAAACAACTCACATGCTGGTACACACCAACCTAAGTTGACAATAAGTAAACATGTAGATGAAACATGAAGCACATAACCAATCGGCTCAAAAACATACTTTCAATTGAATTAATTCAATTTGATCCTAGCAAGATAGGACAAGACCCAAATCCATCATAACACATCTTTAATTTTTGGTGTAGACCCCCAAGCACATAGCACAAGCAATACAACAAGCATTGTCAGCTAGATAGCCACAAATTACCCAAAAAACCAACTCAAATCATAATGCAGCACAAAAGAGATCAACTATCAATGTACGAATCACAAAGAGTTGTTCCTTGAACATCCAAAAAAACTTTGAGACACTTCTTTCATACTATCATACCACCAAAAGCCATCGTAAACCAAATAGGAACAAAATACTTCATCCTAGAAGCACAAAATGCACAAACATGAGATATATCATTAATAGAACAACTTACAGACCACTTCAACATATGAAAACTAAACTAAGACACTACACAAACACTAAGAGAACATTCACCAAGTTGTAGGAGAAAATACACCAATACGTAGAAATGTGGATCATTTTTTGGAACAATCCAAAAAACCAACATTGCCAACCTTCTGCAATTAACATAAACATCCTTGGAAACACTAGAGACCTGAAAAGATAGAAGTGCAACATCCATAGAGCACAAACACTGAATCCCAAACCACAAGACCAAATCTTCAACAATAGACTAATTATGTAGAGCATTCTCCCAATCAGTCTTCATAATAATTTCTTGAAATAGAAACTTTCATGCATTTTACAGAGGAAAAAATGTTCTTTCAGCAACACATGTTTCAATAGGAACAACATGAGAGAGCATAAAACATGCTATAGGCCATCAACAACATCTCTTCATCATTAACAATACTTCTAATCCTCATCTTAATGCTTCTAATCATCATCTTAATATAACATTATGAAACCAAATCTACTGACAACAACCATGCACTATACAACTTTACATGACTTCAACCAAGGAATGACATCCAACCATGAACATCAGCAACACATCATTATACATTAATGATAGCCCAAAATGAATGACAACCAATTCCAACAAATAATGCAAAAAAAATTCTCAAGTGTTGACATTAATGACAACCAACAAACAATATTTACATCAATGACAACCACTGCCAACAATCTCCCCCTTTGGCATTGATGGCAACATACACCTGCTTACTCTCCCCCTTTGACATCAAGGAGAAAGGGCCACACAAACCTGCATATAGAAGTTAACCACATATTCAAGGACAAAGGGCCAAGGATCTTCAATTGAAACATCAACACATTCTCCCCCTTTGACTAACAACACTTCTTCCTATCCATCTACACCAAAATCCTCCTTACTACCAATTCCTCTTGAGAGGTAGCACACATCAATCCAAAAGAAAGGGATATGACCTAAATTTATCCCCCCTAGATAGATGCACCATTTATGCATCTAGTTAGAACAAGGAGGGGAAATAACCCCTAACTTCTTCCGGAGATACTCAAAGGTATCTTTTGAAAGTTCCTTAGTGAAAATGTCTACAATTTGATCCTTGGTAGGCATATACTCCAATTTGACATCATGCTCTACAACCTTCTCTCTTAGAAAGTGACATTGGATAGAAATGTGTTTGGTTCTTGAATGCATTACTGAATTTTTGGAAATATTAATTGCATTGGTATTATCACACAATATAGGAATGAGTTCATCTTATACCACCTTTACATCCTTCAAAGTATGCTTCATCCAAAGCACCTGGGTGCAACAAGATGCTGCAACAATATAATTATCCTTTGTTGTGGATAAGGATACTAAGTCCTACTTCTTACTAAACCAATAGATCAATATGTCTCCCAAGAAAAATTCACTACCACTTGTATGTCTTCGGTCATCCACACATCCTACCCAATCAACATCAATATAAACACTCAAAGAAAAATATTATTCTTTTTATACCATAAACCATAGTCTGGAGTTCCCTTCAAATATTTGAATATTCTTTTTACTTCCTTCTCATGAGATTGCTTAGGATTATCTTGAAAGATGGCAACCAGGCATACTGCATGCATGATATCAGGTCTAGAAGTAGAACAATACAACAAACCTTCAGTCATAGACCTATAAAGAGTTTGATCAACCTCCAAAGACTCACCAATCTCCAAAGACTCATCATTTTTTCTTAAATGACATCCAATAACCATATGGGTTCCAATTGGTTTCGAATCCTCCATGCCAAAAAATTTCAACATCTCCTTTACATACTTAGCCTAAGAAATAAAGATACAACCATCTTGTTGAACAATTTTAATTCCAAGGAATAAAGACAACTCACCAATCATAGACATCTCAAATTCTTTCTAAATCTCCTCTGCAAACTTGTATGCATATCATTATCTCCACCAAAGATGATGTCATCATCATATACCACCATAATTAACAACTTGTCTTCTTGAACCTTAATGTAAAGATTATTGTTTGTAGTACCTTTTTAAATCCTTACTAAAGTAAGTACTTATCTAGATGAGCATACCAAGCTCTAGGAGCTTTCTTGCAACCATACAAAGCTTTCTTGAGTCTGCATACCATGTATAGATCTTCTGATAATTGGAACCCATCCAATTTCTCAATATATACCTCTTCCTCTAGATCACCATTCAAGAATGTTGACTTGGCATCCAAACTTTGCAGTTTTTATGAGAAACAAAATCAATAAACATCCTTATTTCCTCCATTCCAGCTACCAAAGAAAAAGTCTCCTCAAAATCAATACCTTCAACCTGTGAATAATCTTTGAAAAATAATCTAGCCTCATTCCTCACAAACTTCACCATCTTCATTCAGTTTATTATTGAACAACCACTTAGTTCAAATCACATTCTTATTAGCAGGTTTGGGAACCAATTCCCAAGTCTGATTCTTCTCTATCTAATCCAATTCTTCTTCCATTACTTTTATCCAACCATCATCTTTTCTAGCATCAACAAAGTTCTTAGGATCTATTTTTGAAAATAAGAACAAATTAACTTTCTCACTTGCTCTTGCAAACCTTCTCTTGGTTAGCTCTCCCTCATTCGTCTCTAATGATATGATTTGTGGAATAATTCTTTTGAACATATTTTTTTGGAGTCTTGAGAGCCTTTACTTGTTCTAGTTCCTTCTCTTCTTTCTCTTCGTCTTCTTCGTCAATCCAGGGAGGAATATAAAATCCACAAACCTCTAGTTCTTATGAGATCTGACATAATTCTTCATCCACCTTAACATTTTTGCTTTCAATCATCTTTCCCAATCTCTTGTTGTAACATCTATAAGCCTTGATTCTAGTTGAGTAGCCAAGAAAAATCCCTTCGTCACACCTTGAATCAAACTTTCCAAGGTCTCCTTCATCTCTCCTAATGTAACATTTGCTGCAAAAAAAATGAAGTATCTAACAGTGGGAGGTATTCCATACCACAACTCATAAGGGGTCTTAGTGCTATTGAACCTCAACTGCACTTTTTTTAGAAAATAGACATCAACATGATCTGCTTCCTTCCAATATATATCAGGTAGATCTACTTCTTTCATTATTTTCCTAGCCATTTCTTGGATAGTCCTATTCTTCCTCTCCACTACCCCATTCTATTGAGGGGTTCTAGGAGTAGGAAAATGTCTCCTAATACCATGATCTTCACAAAAAAATTCAAATTCACTTGAAGTAAATTTTCCTCCTCTATCTGACCTTAAGCCTATGATCTTAACATCCATTTCATTCTCAATTTTTTCTTTGAAGATTTTAAACTTATCAAAAGCTTCTGATTTATCTCTTAAAAATGTAACCTAAGACATTCTAGTGTAGTCATCAATAAGTAACATGAAATACCTTTCACCTTTTTTACTCCTTGTTCTTATAGGTCCACATAGGTCAGTATGAATAAACTCCAATGGCATTGTAGCAGAGCACTCCTTGCTTTTGAAACTTGTCCTTGTTTTCTTTCCCATTTGAAATTATTTTCATAATATGTTTGTAGGCTTGGTTATCTTAGGAATATCTCTCACATCATGAGAGGAACTAATCTTTTCCATATTTTCAAAATTTATTTGTCCCATTCTTTTTTGCCTCAACCAACACTCACCAGACCGAGCCAATAAGCAAATTCTACTATTTGCCTCTTTTAGATGATAGACATTACCATTTGTCCTTGTTCCTTCAACAACTAGTTTTCTAGATCTTGCTTTTCTGATATCACAACCATTAGCATGAAAGGTCTAATTGTATCCCTTGTTGCACATTTAACTAAAACTTAGAAGATTGTGCTTCAAACTTTTGACATAGAGGACATCTTCAATTCTATTCTTTCTATCAATTGATATAGCACCTTTTCTATAGATTTGTGGAGAGTCATCACCACTAGACTTAACAACTCCACCATTAACCTTCTTGAGACTGATGAACCTTCTCTTATCACCAGTCATGTGGTTAGAACAACCAATGTCAATTACCCAAGAATTTTCTTCTTTCTTTGCATGAAAGGCAGCCCACACAACCATATATTTTTCATTACATTTATCAGTATGCAAAGTACTAGACTTCTTCCATTCTTCAACATTACTCCTTTTGTCTCTCAAATCCATGAATAAGGTTTCATAATTTGAATCGTTATCTTCATCTTTTGAGGAACAACCGCTTTCCTTGGAATATAAACTATTTTGACCTTATCTCTTTTGTTACCATCTTCATATTCTTTATAGGGGCATTTAGAATAAAAATGACTAATCCTTTCATAATCAAAACCCTTGAAAGGTAACATACCTTTGTATTTTCCAGTTCCTTTCTTCAATATTCTTACAAATTTTTCTTCAACCTCATCAAAGTCATCATTCTGATCAGTAGCTTCATCTTTAATCTTTTTGTTGGCCTTGAATGTACCATCCTTCTTTGGAACATATTTGTCAAATTCTCTCATTTCAAAGATAGTGAGAGCACCAAAAATTTCATCTACAGAGTACTTATCTAAGTCATTGGATTCTTTAATAATAGAAACCTTATGACTATAAGCTTTAGGGAGAGATCTCAAAACCTTCATAATATCATCTTCTTTTACTTCTCCACCAAGACCCGTGATGCCAAAAACTACTTCATGCACCATGAGCATATAACTTGCAATGTCTTCATCCTCTATCATCCACAGGGTCTCAAATCTACTTTTAAAGATCTACATCTTAGCTTGCTTTACTTTGGATTTCCCTTCATATATGCTTTTAAGTTTTACCCATACATCCTTAGCAGAACTGCAATTCATCACCTTCAAAGAATTTAGTCAAACCACAAAAAATAACATTCTTAGCATTGGAATTGTTCTCATACAACCTTGTTTCAACTGGATCCATTGGAGGAGTAGCAAGAGAAACATAACCATCCTTGATAGATTTCTAAACACCAAAACCTAGAGAGTTTAGATGGCCTTCCATTCTCAATTTCCAAAAGGTGTAATTTGTCCCATCAAACCTAAGACCTTTGTAAGCTCCATCATGTGCCATCCTAGATCTTTTCCTTCTTCAAAGGAACTTGGATCTAATACCAATTGTTAAATACACCTGAATACTGAGAGGGGGGGTGAATCAATATTTTCAAAACATAAACCCTTCAACAAAAACAAACTTCTTTAACATATCAACAATAAAGAAATATATACCAATTTTGTTCCTTAACAAGGTCAGCAACCCAAAACAATGAAATATATAGAAATTTATCCCTTTACCAAATCAACAACAATAATAAATGAAACACAAAACACACATGCACAAGATAACACTAGATTTACATGGAAAACCAAATGAGGGAGAAACCACGGTGAGAGTTAACTCACAATATAGACGCTCACTGCTTGCAATAAGGCTCATTTCCAAAAGACTTGTAGGCTAAGGAGCACAACCTTAGGGAAAGATATAAGGGAATTGTAGAATTGAAGCACACAACTCCAAGGCAAGATATAAATTACAAGGACCTAATGAAATTCACTATCTCAAAGCAAGATACAAAAAGTTCTAGAAATTACAACACATGTCAACAATGCACTTTGTTGACTGAGGCGTTAAATATCATTCAATCTATCTTTCACACTCTTTTTCAATTCTTCTGCTTGATCTTCAATACATCTTACTCTTTTTCTTACTTTTGCAACTGATTTGATCTTTCATTTATATCCTTTGCAACATCACACAACATCAACTAGGTTGGCTAGAACGAATACAAATAATGATTTCAACAAATCAACAATAAGAACATAATGTGGTCCTATCCTAAAGATAGAGAGGACCAAAAAAAATATTATTACATCTTCCAATGTGATCCCAAATAACTCACACATTGGTGGACACCAACTTAAGTCGACAACAAGGAAATGTGTAGATGAAACGTGAAGCACATAACTAGTTGGCCCAAAAACATACTTTCAATTGAATTAACTCAATGTGGTCCCGAAAAATATAGGTCAAGACCCAAATCCATCATACATCTTCAATTGTTGGTGCAAACCCCCAAACACATACCACAAGCAAGATAACAAGAACTATTATCCAAATACCCACAAATTATAGAGAAACCAACTCAAATCGCAATGCAACACAAAAAGATCAACTATCAATGTGCAAATCACAAAGAGACGTTCCTTGAACATGCAAAAAAACTTCAAGAAACTTCTTTCATACTATCATGACACCAACCACCACCACAAAGCAAATAGGAAGAAAATACTTCATCCTTGAAGCACATAATGCACAAACATGAGATATAGCATTAACAAAAAAACTTATAAACCACTTCAATATGTGAAAACTGAATTGAGACACTACATAAACACTAAGAGCACATTAACCAAGCTGCAAGAGCAAAGACACCAATGTGGAGAAATGTGGAGCATTCTCTAGAATAGTCCAAACAACCAACAACACTGCCAACCTTTTACAATTAACAAAAACCTCCTCAGCAAAATTGGTGACTTGAAAAGATAGGAGTAAAACATCCACACATCACAAACATTGAATCCCAAACCAAAAGACCACATCTTCAATAGTGGAGGAATGCAAAGCATTCTCCCAACGAGTCTTCATAGAAAATTCTTGAAATAGAAACTGTCAACCATTTTGTGGAGGTGATAACTTTTTTTCAGTAACACATGCTTCAACAAGAACAATAGGAGAGATCATAAAACATACTGTAGACCATCATCAACATCTCTCCACCATCAACAATACTTATAATCCTCATCTTAATAAAACATTATGAAACCAACTTTGCTGACAACAACCATGCACTACATAACTTTACATGACTTCAACCAAGGCATGGCATCCAACAATGAACTTCAACAACACACCATTATACATCAATGACAACCCAAACTGAATGACAACCAATGCCAACAAACAATGCAAAAAAAATCTCAAGTGTTGACATCAAAGACAACCAACAAACAGTGTTGACATCAATGACAACCACTACTAACATTATTTATTATCATCTCTTGTAGATGTTTTTTATTATAGACACCTAAAAATACACATTATTCTATCATCATTGTCACTTATCCATTTTTCCATTAATTAAATAAATTAAAATAATTTATTTAGTTATTTGCCCATTTTCCTAAATTTTATTTATTAAATCCAACCTTTTCCACTTAAAAATATTTAAAACAATTAGAATTTTCCTTTTATCTCCTCCCTCCATCTCACAACTACCAAACCAACTTGATCTCAACTATTGATCTCTCAGCCAATCTTCACTATTGATCAATCCAATCTCAAACCTATGAATATACCCATCCCCAAGTCGTTTTCATGGGTCCTCAATCAAATACAATATTATGTTTCTTGTATGAGAAACCACTTTCCTTTCATATTTTCAAGACCAATATTTTGAGCACAATTACCATTCATGGTGTAAAAATAATTGTTTGGTGGGACCTATTTTATTTATTTTATTTGTATTGTTTAGTTTCTTATTTTAACTGAGATGATATTTAGGTGTGAAATAAGGGTTTAATATTTAATACTTCATTTTATTTCAAAATTTTCTATTCAAAATTTTGGCACATTCGATAGGACCCATCCATCATCTAACCCTTGCATTTTTTAATGTTCTTCCTAACTCGTTCTTGCAAGTTTTACCCATTTTTAGAGATATTTAGAGGTGAGACTTTACAGGGAGAATTTTCCTACAAAATAGACTTCACAATTAAGCCCAAAAGTCCCAAGACATAAAAATTCATATATAACATGACATATTTTGGTGTGGGAAAACCTTTTCAACAAAAAAAAAGACTCTTTCTTTGGTATTTGTACAATTCTATGGATTTGTACCATATAGAATATACTTTGATTGCTACATAATTTTTATTCTATTAAAAATTAATTTCCTTTTACTCATTAGTTTAATATTTGATTTTTAGGGGTTTAAACATCTATCTATGTTTTGGACATTAAAATAACACTTTTTTTTCAAATTAGCATAACTTTTTGTTCATATATCAAATTTTCATTTTTTTACAAGCATTGGAAAGTTGAATTAAAGGACTTTCTTTTGTATGAGTGTCATGTCTTGAACTCTGATGTTGCTTCCTTTTGGCTTTGTGTGGATTTGACAAATGATTTGATGCATGTAGTAGAGTAAATAATGAAAACTATGGTATTTTTGGTGTGATGAAATATGAAAATATTTGCTTTAATTTTGAAAATTTT
Organism: Sequoia sempervirens; assembly: GCA_007258455.2. Lineage (NCBI taxonomy): Eukaryota > Viridiplantae > Streptophyta > Pinopsida > Cupressales > Cupressaceae > Sequoia > Sequoia sempervirens. The sequence goes on along the minus strand of VDFB02000017.1, from coordinate 307,079,791 downwards.
AAAAGTATTGAATATGGTTTACTTTGAAATTGAAGCAAAATAGAATAGTAATATTTGAATTAATGCATTATATTGCTTTGATTTGGATTTTATCTGGATACTATTCTATTAATGGTGTATGAGTGTACTTGCGCTGCAGGTGGTCGAAGACCAAGGGTGTGATTAAGGAGAGGAGGTTAGCTTCTTGGCAGGGTAAAGCAGGAATGGTTCTCTCTCGATCACACACAAGCACTTAGAATCATGTAGATGCATTTAGAATTAAATTAGGTCTAGTTGTTTTATTGTTTGCAAATTCTATAATGTTTAATCAAATTAATTAAATAATGGAATTAAAACATAAAAGAATTAGAGAGCTACTTTTAGTTTGATTAAATATTTTGAAATGTAATTAAATAATAAGCTTTGTTATTTTGAGAAATCAATTTAATTGTAATTGAATGTTATTGTCATACTATATGTTTGAAATAAATTGCAATTATAATGGTTTATTTAATTATTTTTGAGGAAAAATGCTCATTTGTAATGAAAATAGGAATTACTTATTAATATTTAAATGGGGATAAATATTGAGCATGAAAGAGATTTTATTTAATTTTCTATTTTCAAGATTAGTTAAGGAAGTTGAAAAGAAAACTTTATTTAATTTTTAATTTTTAATTTTTAAAAGAGGAAATTATTAAGGAGAAAACCACCATTGCTTGATATTCTTCTTGAATTGCTCTGTAAAACAATTGAAAATGGCTGCCAAATAGAAGTTTGAGATTTTAGTAGAATAGAAATAGTGGAAAAAGAAGAGAAATACAGGAGGAAAGAAAATAAGAGGTAGAAGATTCTTCAGAAATCAAATTCGAAGGGAGATAAGGATGGGAGAAGAAGAAGGGAATCACAACTAGAGACAATTTTTCCAAGTTTTTGAATCTCTTCTATTGCATTTAAATTTCAGAATGTGAGAAAGAATTTTCTAAATTGTTAAAAATTATTAATTCTTTGGAAATTATTGTGAAAAATCTTTGTATTGAGTGCTTCTTGTGTGAAATTCTTTGGCATAGTTGTACAATTTGTAGTATTCTTCCCTATTCCTATTTATATTTATTTACATATGTATGTATCTATATATATATGTATTTAGTATTGAATATATACATATTTCTACAAAAACCCCCGGTAATGGATATTTTATGCCAGATTTTTGTGACTCTTTAAATGAAAATCTTGTTTCAGATTTCGATATTATATTCATATATATGTATATGCCTACACTGGCTATGTAGATGTATACATATATTTGAAGATATAAAACTTATATTTTTAGGAGAAAATCGAATTGCAAAGGGGATTCATATTGTTTATTTCATTTTGAATTTATTGTTAATTTCTATAACCTAGCAACGGATTAATTGCACAATAAATTCACAAAAATAAATATGATTTATAACAATTAACACAACTGGGTTAATTAACAACTAATAACAACGGAAGCAAAATAATAAGAAGCCAATCACAAAAAGACAATAACACAAATATACCCAGGAAACCCCAATGAGGGGAAAAACCTACAAATGTTGGATCTTCTATTCAGCCTAACAACAAACTTTTCTTTCAAAAATACAATATGAGTTTGCTACAACAATCTTACATATATAGAGCCCAATTTCTTTACTTAGTGTGCAAGAAAAGAATCTTTCCTTGCATTCTTTGGCTTTAAATCACACATAAAATCACTCTTGGATTTATCCTATCCTCACAAACTTGAAAACATTCTATTAAAGAATAATAACCCTACTGTTGCTGAAAATCCAACTCAAATTTCTTTAAAGCATATCCGACTTGAGTTTCTTTAAAGTATATCCAACTTGAGTTGCTTTAAAACAACTCCACATCCCACCTTTTGAGCTACAAAAATCAACACTTCCTCTTAGCGAGGAAGGTGTTATGCACAACACCCTACTTGTCCCAGAAGTATTCAAACTTATTCTTCATCAAGGCCTTCGTCAGGATTTCTGCTATCTATTCATCTGTAGGAATGTATTGGAGCTTCACTGTCCCCTTCTCCACACAATCTTTGATGAAGTGGTACTTGATCTCAATGTGCTTTGACTTGTCATGAAACACTAGATTCTTAGAGAGTTTGATACAACTTTGATTATCACAGTAAATGATTGTAGGATCTAGCTCCTGATTAAAGAGCCCAGCTAGAATTTTTCAAAGCTAGATAGCCTCACATGTAGCCATACTGACTACCATATACTCGACCTCTACAGAACTCAATGCAAATGAATTTTGTTTCTTATTGTACCAAGAGACTGCACCTAATCCCAAACTGAAACTACACTTTGAAGTGCTCTTCCGATCAACTGTACTACCTGCCCAATTTGCATTGGTAAAACCCTCAAGCTTCACTCCATCCCGTTGAACATACTTCATCCCATAATCAACTGTGTCTCAAAGATATCTCAAAACATGCTTCGCAGCTATCCAGTGCACACGTTTAGGTTCCACCATAAATTGACTGAGTGAGTTCACTGCAAAACAAATTTATGGCCTAGTGTTGACTAGATACATAAGAGAGCCTATCAATTATTTGTATAAAGTTGGGTCCATTGCATCTGATCTAGAAGCATCAATCTTCTTCCAATTGGTCACAAGTGTGTTGACATAGGTTTACAGTTCTCCATCCTGAATCACTTCAAGATATCAAGTAAGTACTTCCCTTGTCCAAGAAATATTTCTCCCTCTTTCTGCCACAATTCTAATCCCAGGAAGTAGTGCATCAACCCCAAGTCCTTCATCTCAAACTCTCCTTCAAGATCTCACTTGCAGTGTTTTATGAGCTCCTTTGACCCTGTGAGAAATAGGTCATCAACATATAACACCAATATGAGAAGTTCTACCTTCACTTGAACATAGTACAAGTTCAAATCTACCTCACTCTTGATGAAGCTCACGCTCTGCAAGTAACTATCAATATGTGAATACCATGCCCTAGGAGCCTACTTGATTCCATACAGTGCTCTTTTCAACCTGCATACATGAGAATCCCTCCCATGTGCTTCAAATCCTTTTGGCTGCTCTATGTAAATCTCTTCCTCAATCACTTCGTTGAGGAAGGTTGTCTTTACATCCATCTGGTGAATCCTCCAACCCATTTGTGTTGCTATAGAAATGATAGCTCTTATGGATGAGTACCTAGCTACTGGAGCGAAAGTCTCATCATAGTCAACTCCTTCCTTTTGAGAAAACCCCTTAGCCATAAACCGAGCTTTGAATTTTTCCACACTACCATCTACAACATTCTTAATCTTATACAACCATCTCAAGCCCACCATAGACTTATCTTCTAGTCGTGGTACTATCTCCCACACACTATTCTTTATGAAGGAAGAATAATCTTCCACCATGCCATCTCTCCACACTTGGTGCTTGGATGCCTCCTGAAATCTAGAAGGCTCTACTTCAATTAATTCACTCATAAGTGCCACATACTCAGAATAACATCTGGGATCCTTTCTTTGTCTGACTGAATCTTGAGGATCACCTACATATTCTTGAGCCTCTCTCAGTGTCTGTTCAGTTGCCCTATTTCTCCTCTTCTCAGTAATAGGAATCTAAGGCTAAGGAATTATTTGTTCCTCCTTCTGATCACCCTACCCTGCTTGCTTTCTCTGCTCTCCAACTTTTGTGACTGAAGTTTGAGGAATTTTTGTTGCCTCAACCAAGGGTGATTGCTCCTCCTCATTCATCAAGTTGCTAGACTTCTAAAGATCCCTCTCTTCCTCAAACTTCACATCTTTGTGAGCCACCATTTTTCTGAGAGCAGGAATGTAAACCCAATAAGCCTTAGAAGTTTCACTATACCCAACAAGGATACCCTTCTCTACAGTAGGTTTCAACTTGGTTCTCTTCTCAACAGGAATGTGGAAATACACAAGGCATCCAAAAATGTGAATGTGCCCCAAATCTAGTTTCTTACCAGTGAACACCTCTTATGGAGTCAACTTTCCCAACACTTTGTGAGGGCTTCTATTTGAGAAATACGCAATTGTATTGCAAGCTTCTGTCGATAAGAACTAAGGAAAATCCTAATCATGAAGCATGGCCTTGGCCACTCCAACTATAGCCCTATTTTTCTATTCAGCAACCCCATTCTGCTGAGGGTTGTATGAAACTGTCAACTCTTTCTTGATACCTTCCTGAGCACATAAATATTTGAAGGAATTTGAGGTATACTCGCCTCCATTATCAGACCTCACTATCTTGATCTTTCTCCTTGTTTGGTTCTCCACGAGATCCTTAAACTCTTTGAACCTACTGAAGACCTTATCTTTATTCTTCATGAAATATATCCACGTCTTCCTGGAGAAATTATCAATGAAGGTAACATAATACTCATATCCATTCAAGGATGTTGTTGACATGGGCCCACACACATCTGAATGCAAAAGATCCAAAATCCCTTTATATCTAGTGTCGCTACTTGGAAAATTGGTCTTGGCATAATTCCCAAGTACACATCCTTTGCACACCTTATGGTTTTTTGTCTTCATCTCAAGAAACCCCGTGACATTTCCTTAAGAATATTAAGCACTCCATGGTGAAGGTGAGCCATCCTCCTATGCCACAATTCGCCTAGCCCTTTATAACTACTAACCAATGCTTGTGCTAGTTCAAACTATAATTGAAACAAGTTGCCATGCTTGACTCCAATCACTTTTGCAACCTTGGAATCCTTGGGATGAATATAGAATTTTCCCCTCTCAAAGGTCATGATGTAGCCCTTGTCTTCCAAAGCAGAAACTAAGATTAAATTCTTTGTCATGCCAGGGAAATACAACACATCCTCTACCAACAAGGGTTTTCCAGACTCCCTCTGAAACTTGACGGTGGCAATACCAGTTGCATGGTACTTGGCATTATCTCTGAGCTCAATATAGAAATCCAGCTTCTTCTCAAACTTGGTGAAACATTCTCTGACTCCCGTCATGTGGCAAGAAGCCCCGCTGTCAATATACCATACCCTGTTGGCAATTGAACTTGAGAGACATGCAATGAGTGAAAACTAATTCTCAAATAGTGATGCAATCTCATCCACCTCTGCTATAGCAGCAACTTGCTTCTTTTTATTATCCTTATTTTTCTTATTCAGACATTGAATGACATAGTGACCCATCTGATAGCAGAATTTTTTTTTATCTTGCTCAGATCTTTCTTCTTCCCACTCTTGGAAGAAGAACCTTTTTTTTTCCTTTATTAGAATTTTTCTTACCCTTGCTTGCAAGAGCAATATTTTCTTCCTTTTGACCCTTCTTTGTTTGATCTCCTTGATGATCACCTTCACGGATCTCCTCCTGAGAAAAATCATCCCAAAGCCTTTCCCAATCAGGTAGTCGATCTCTACCGACAACACACTTGACAAAAACTTCCCAGTGCTTCAAAAAACCATTCAAGGCTTTACACACCAACTCATTTTCATCAATTGTCTCTCCAACAACAACAAGCTCATCCCTGACCTATGTTAGCTTAGAGAAGTAAGAGGTCACACTCTTGCCTTTAGACATCTTGGTATTATGCAATTTGTCCTTGAGCATCATCTTATGACTTTGATAGTTGCTCTAATAAAGTTTTGTGAGTGTATCCCACATCTCCTTGGTGGTGTCTTTCCTTGATAAATGAGGAATTAAATGATCTCTTACTCCATCTAGGATAATCCTCTGAGCCTTGGCCTCTTTTACTTCATGCGAATCTAAGGTAACATGATCATTTGTTGGTGGTGTCACTTATGTACTAGCATAGATTCACAGCCTGTTCTCATTGAGAACAAATGTAATATGAACCTTAAACTACAAGAATTTAGATGCACCCTCAAGACTGTCCTCATATCGAACATTGGTTGCCATAGCCACAAAAAAATTGGAGACAAATTTTTTTTTTTTTCTTGAAATTTGTGTCACAAATCTTGGCTTCGTATTCAGAGTTTAGGGCTCTGATACCATGTTAAATTTTATAACCCAACAACAGATTAATTGCACAATAAATTCACAGAAAGAAATTTGATTTATAACAATTAACACAATTGGGTTAATTAACAACTAATAATAGCGGAAGCAAAAATAACAAGAAGCCAATCACAAAAAGACAATAACATAGATATACCTAGGAAATCACAATGCAGGGAAAAACCTGCAAATGTTGGATCTTCTATTTAGCCTAATAGAAAAAATTTCTTTCGAAAATACAATATGAGTTTGCTACAACAATCTTACATATATAGAGCCCAATTGCTTTACTTAGTGTGCAAGAAAAGAATCTTTCCTTACATTCTTTGGCTTTGAATCACACATAAAATCACTCTTGGATTTATCCTATCCTCACAAACTCGAAAACATTCTATTAAAGAATAAAAATCATGTTGTTTCTGAAAATCCAACTCGAATTGCTTTAAAGCATATCCAACTCGAGTTGCTTTAAAAAAACTCCACATCCCACCTTTCAAGCTACAAAAATCAACATTTATGAGTGCAAATTTTAAAGGGAAGGGGCTCGTTTCCCCAGTCGTGCCCTCCCCATTGGGGAAAGCATGCTGCTGTGGGGGCAATGCCCTCCACAAGCAGCACCTCCCCCACTAGGGGCACCGGCCAACACACAAACCTAGTATTTGTTTTAAAAAAAATCTTTGAAATATAATCTAAATCGACAATCACCATTTGGAAATTCAATGGTAGCAGCCAATTAAACACAAACATATGCACATATATTTATAAATATAGGAATATATTGTATATATATAATATATATCTATGTATAGAATTATTTACAGTAGGAAATATATACATGTAGATGCATGTATATCTGTATGTATATGTTTTCTTTATGCCTATATTATAATATTTAGATTTAAAACGATTAACCTGTTGAACCCATTCATTATTCTTGTATTGATAATTTATGTGTATATACATATAACTATACAAATATATATATATATATATATATATATATATATTTGTATATATTTTAGATATCTATATATATTTATTATATTTAAAAGTAAACAAGTTATGAATTAGAAATTGATAGATTTGAATCTGGGTGGAATAACCAATATTTTGTTGGAAGCTAGTATATTTCTATTTTAGAATTATTTTACTTTTGAACTTCGTTTTAATGTTTTCTTATATATATAAATATAGGTGTCCAAACAATAAAATATGGGCAAATTGTAGTTTCCAACAAGTATATAAAGTTGATTAAAGAGGGGATTTTTTTTCAAATTTGCATAAATCAATTATTTAGACTTAATCATTCCAATAGAGATAGTATGTTGGACATTTTGCACACATGTTGAAATGAACACAAATACAAATACTTTTTTTATTCCATTGGAGTGTAATAGAATGGTTATAAGAGAATTCATGGTGAACTGAAAAATCAGCTATGAGATGCATTTATTTTGAATTATTGTTCTTATGAAATCACTTTGAATTTAGAAATAAAATTCAAGTTATTAAGATAGAATGCTTAAATGTGGAAATGTTTAAAAATGAATGAAAATTTATGTGGAAGATGTATTATTTACTTTCTTTATGAGAAACTTTCGAGAAAGGATGTTGAATATGGGCACACAAAGAGGGTAGTTTAGCCTTTTCACAAACCACCATTTTATGTTTTAATGCTTGACCAAGCAAATGAGCCATTGAAATATATGGATTAATTAAAAAAGCTTAGAAATTTTATATGTCTCTGCCACATCCTGCATGCAAGATATATGTTTGTCTAGTATAGGAATGCATATAGGCATTAGGCATGCATTGAGAGTTCCCTCCTGCTTTATTGTTCCAAGTTGCTAGGCTCCTCGTGCAGGGCCGGGGTTTTCTTCGAGTTATGAAGAACCCAGGGAAGTCATGTACTTCATGGTTGGGTGGAAAAGGTTCCTTAATCACACTCTTGGCCTCAGCTTGCAAGAAGACCAATGGTGTCAAGGCAGTTGAGGATCAGAGTATCTTTATGCTATGGATGTACTCATGTGTTACTTTGTATGGCTTACATAGCCTATTTGTAAATGTAACTTTACTTTAAAAATTTATTGATGTAACATTGAAATAGATGTATTGATGAAGGTTATTGATGTAACATTGAAATAGATGTATTGATGTAAAATTATTGTTGTGACATTGACATGGATGTATTGTATTACATCTTGATACATGAAATGAAGTTCATTATTGTACTTGATTTTTGAGCACTCATGGATATTTCAAGATATATGCATGATTTACTTTTACTTTACTTGGAAAGTGTGTAAGGTCTTGGAAATAATTTGTTAGTATGTGATCTCTCTTTTTGAGTGTTACACTGAGGTAATTTTTGTAGATTTCATACTAAATTTTAGGTATAATAATTCACACTCACTCTTTGTCTTCAATCTTCAAACATATATTGTTTACATATGAAATGCAAAATTGATGAAATCTTTTTGGAAATTCAAAGAAGATTTTAATGAATTTTTTTTTGTTGTATTCTACCATTTATCTTTAATTTTTTATAGAGTATTTAATTTCATTACTAACAAATATTTCTTGTTGCATAACATGTATCCAATATTATTATTTAAAATTACTAATTTATTTGGTGCAAGATATTTGATAAAGACAATATTTTAAACACTAAAGTAGTTGCAGATCATCTAGCGAATTTTTAAGGAAATGTTTTTTTTCATGCTTGTAATAACTTCTAAGTGTGTATCTCTCCTCACATTGTAAGGTGTTTTTGGAAAATTAAAAGTAATTTTGATTTTTCTTTTGTTGTGTTAATTCAATATTCCAAGTTGTGTATGATCGTCCTTCACATTACAAGGAAATATTGGGAATAAAAAACATTTGGATTATTTCCCTTTCATCAACTACCTTGTATTTCATCACCAAGGGGGTGTATTTAACCCTTGTGTTCTAGTGGGGTATATAAATTTGGGGGATAATTAAAATAATCGTCCATTGGAAGGAGTATTGGTCATTCTACACTAATCTTGCAAGAACTTTATACCTTGATAAGTCAAGGATGAGAGTGGTTTACCCTCTTTTACTAGGTTGTTTGACATATTCATTTCTCATTTCATAGATTCTAACCTCACATCTTTTGGTATATTGATAACATCCCTTAAATATCCTTTTCAATCTTAGATAAGATGTTATGGCCATCCTTATTCATGGTCCATCAACAACTAGATAGTCCTAAGAAGTTACTCATATTATACTTTTGAATTATCAAGATAAAGAACATTATGGATAAGACCTTTGCCTCCATGGTAAGAGGTGTAGAGGTGTTACATAAAGTTAGCATTCTATATATATTTAAAAATTGGTAGATAGTATATCAGTGAACCACAAATATTGACACTCCTACTTGAATAAAGTAGGGTGTTAATGTGCTTGATATGTATTCTTTTAGAGAATAAGTGACTACTATTTATATCTACATGTAAACCAATGTATTTTTTCTTGATGTGTATGCTTGCAAAAAATCATTGAAAAAACTTAAGTCTAAAATTTAACCATTTCAAGCCAACAATTCAAATTCCACAAGACCATATCCAAATCCTCTTGTAATAATATAAGCCATCACCTTCATAAAAATTCTATTTTTTATCTATTTCAACTAGTCATCCTAAAATATCATTTTAGTCCATAATCCAACTTGTACCCCTCATATTAGTCTATAATCCAAATCATAAAATCAAACCTCTATCCTAATCATAATCAATTCACTCATCCTAATCCAACCCATCCTTTCTCACACTCCACATCTTAAAACATCAATCCTATTCCAATACTTTGGGCCTTACATCATCTTAAACATCAAACAAATCCACCCCAACTTATCTGTCTTCATAATCAGACCCATTGTCCTAAAGAGTCATTCTTGGATATTTTAAAATTTACCTTTGAATCCTTTCAAATATACATCCAATATATCAATTAGGATGTAACACTTCTCTAACTCCAGCCTAAGTAAGATAGCACTTTGATCTTGATTTGATATTTTAAATGTTAAATGTTATTATAATAAAGTTAAATATTGTTGATTAAGTGAAAGGTGATCATGTTTAGCTATGATGATACAATTAATTGATATATATGGTAGTTAACTATGGTCAGGATGTAGTATGTGCTTCAACGATGTATATATGTATATGCACAGGTACACCGTTGTGTGTATGTTACAAGTACCAAGTATTGACTCCACCTGGTTTCATAGGTCTGAGCATACCTTCCCTAACGGTGGTTAACAAGAGATAGCACATTGGGCAACCCTTGACTTAAACCCTTATCGTCGTACCCAGTTGGGTATGATCTGTCTTTGATTAATTAGTGCAAACATCGGATACCATGATTGGTCACATTCCAAAAAATATTAATCCCCTATATGGTCGACCTGTGAAGAGTGTTTGAGCTTTTGAGTTAAATTGCATTTTTCCATATAAATCTTAATTTAGGAAATGCATTTTATGATTAAATTGGGGAACTTAATATTTAAAAGGGATAATTGAGCTTATGTGTATTCTGTTTGACCTTAATTGCATGACTTGTGTGATTAAATTCTTTTACAAAATTATAAGCATTATTTAATTATTTAATTTTAAGTTGTGCTTATCAAAAGTTAAACTGTGATTTTATGTTGAATGTTAATTTATGCTATAAATTGATTGTGTAAATTATAAATTGGGAAAATAAGGAAATAAAATAAATTAGTAAATATTAAAAAATAATTTTAATTTGGTCTTTCAAAAAATGAAATGGAAAAAAAAAAAGGAGTTTAAAAAGAAAAAAGAGAATTCATTTTGTTGTAGGATATTTTTGGAGAGAAATGTGAGGGAAAAACCCTCTTTTGGCTAAAAATTTGATTTGTTGATTGTGAGAGAAATTGGGCATGAAATTTCATGGGATCAGTTGCATTTGGATAGGAATGGAGAAAGGAAATGATGGTTGTGATTTTGTGTGCTTCCATAACGTGTATGCAAACTTTTTCTCACTTAAATTTTTTGCTTGAGAATTGACGTATTTTATCGTTTCTTCCTATTTAGTTGATTTTAAAGAATTTAAATAATTCTAAATGCATTGGTAGTATGTTAGAATCATTATGTAAAGTTTATTTGGATCAAATTGATAGAGAATAATTGATTTTGTGAAATTTTTGAGAATTTTCTCAAATATGGGATTATCATGCCAAATTTTTAATTGGAGGCACAAATTGCAATTTTTATATTAAAAGAATGTTGTTGGGCACATTTAAATCAAAAGGGTATTCTTACATTTTTTATTTTCAAATTTTCAAATTTTAAGTTTTTTCAAGCTCCATCAATGGTGAAACCTGGTTTTTTGTAAAAATTAGATTTGGTTTAAAACAAATGGTTGTTTTTATGTTAAAAGTGTGTTGTTGGGCATATTTAGATCAAAAGGGTATATGCTTACAATTTTGATTTTTGAACTTTAAAATTTCAAGCCTTTTCAAGCTTCATTAATGAAGGAACCTGTTATATGTGAAAATTTGGACTTTATTTAAAATTGGAATTTTGTGAATATTATTGCATATTATAATAGGGAATGATAGAAAATATATATGAATTCTTTGAATGAGATTGTTTCGGATCCGTTTGCTTGTTGAAATTTTTGATTTGCTAGTTTAGTGTAAAAAGTGTCATAAGAGGTGTGAATGCCTTGTGTTTTTGGATGTGAATTTCATAGTGAGCTGCACTATTGTTTTGGCTATATTTTCTTGTTTGTATGGAATAGGATGAACCCTAGAACTATGTACTAGAGTGAGTCATGGAAGTCATTTATAGTTTATTGGATACCCTGACATGCCTTTAGTGCTTTTATAGGCTAAGGATGGTTGAGAAGACATGTTTGCTCATGGAGAATGAGACTTGTGTAGTTGTGCATTCTTGTTGTGTGGAAGAATTCCATGCCATTCATTTGGGCACACGTTATGACTCTCCCTATGCTTTCACTCTATCATCTAAATCCTATTTTGATTAGCACCCGGAAGATGTATGTTCTTTCCTCTTTTGGTGTTGGGTTGAATACTTTATTCATGTCTTGTAGAATGGCTTATATCTCATTTAATTCTCTTATTAGTGATTGGCATATTAATTGCAATCTCTCGTATTTCATTGATTCCTCTTATGAGTGACATGTGTGGCATGTGCATTCCATGTGTGAGTAGTTTGTATGCCACATATTCCATGTATTGGAATGTTCTCTTACTTCGTGATGATGCATTAAATTATTTATGTAGTTGCATGAATTCTACTCTTCTCCTTGTGTGAATTGAGTTGCTTTGACATATATGTTAGCTTCCCCTAATTGGATTTCCCAGTCTTATCTTGATTGAAGTGTATTCATTGTGATTGGAGTGTGTGTAAGCCTATACCTTGTGCTTGAATCTTGCTTGATTGTTTGGGTCGTGTGACTATCTCCATGAGCACAGCGGGGTGGACCTACGGGTACCACATGGTTGGGTGGCATTGAAAACCACCGTTAGGGACTGGAGATCTCGGCATGGTGGATCTACTTCATGTTTGTACACCTCATTTTGTTCTCTCATGTCTCTTTCTCTTCATGCTTTCTTCTTAGTGTAAAGGTTATAAATGTATAATTCTAGGACCTTGAGTCTTAAGCTTGTAATTGTAATATTGTTATGGAACCTTCCTCATGAAGGATGTTGTAATCAAATAATAATGAGAATAGTGGTATGCTTAATTAGTTTAGATTTGGTGACTCAGAGTGGGTGTCGAACACATGATTATTGTTGTTTTTTCCTTTCTAATTGTTGCAAGATGGTTGAATGATTATAGGAATCTCATTTGGGTTTTAAAATGAATTTAGCATCATTTTTTATCCTTCTCTTGTGTTGTGAGCATTTATGCGTGTCTAGGAAGGTTTTGCGAGGGTTTGGGATGTGTATTTTCCTCCATGTAATAGTCTACAAATGTTTCAGAGCATCGTCGCTTTCTATTTTTGGTCTTTGTTGTTGTTGCTAAAGTTTCAGAGCAGGAAGTTCCAAAGCAGAAGTTCTAGAGTAGGAAATTCCATAGCTGGAACTTTTGTAGCTGAAAGTTTCATAGCTAGAACTTCCGTAGCTAGAAGTTTCGTAGCTGGAACTTCCATAGCTAGAAGTTTCGTAGCTGGAAGTTTTGTAGCTAGAACTTTTGTAGCTGAAAGTTCTGGAGCAGGAAGTTCCAGAGAAAAGTTTCTAGAGCTATTTTGTTGCTCCTATTTGAATTTTTCTCTGGAGGGTGGATTAGTCCTCTCCTTTGGGTTGTGCTCGACCATGCTTGGCTATGTAAGTTGTTGTTATATCATTTTGGAAACTGCTTTATCTGTAAGTTATTCTTTATGTTTTCAAAAAAAAATTATTTGGTCCTCTTTTGGCTCTTACCCTTCGGGGTTGCGTAGCGGGATGTTACATAGGACCCCTAATTATTCTTAGGGCCTAAATCCAATCCATCCTTGGGGCCATTAATCATACAAGGACCCCAAAATCTATCATTGGAACTCTATAACCATTTCTAAGTTCCAAAATCTTAATCATATCCTTCAAATCAGAAGTATTCAATGCTTGATCTGAATTTCTTAAAACTAAATCATCCATCCATATCATCCCACAAGTCATCCAAAAGGATTCCTAAGATAAATTTTCCCTTTCATTACCCTTCAATATGTATATCCCCTTTAATCCAACCCTATAAAAAATCCAAATTTAATCACTCCCTATTATCCCAATCTTAATCACCATCAAATCATGTCAGCCTAAATCATCCTATAAAAAACATTAATCACATAGGACCAATCATCGAAGATTACTCAATCCAACCTCAATCATTGGCATAAATCATCACCCAATCCAAATCTCATCAATTTTTTTCCTAAAACCAAATCATTTAAAATATATAATATCCAAATCCAATCATCATGGACCTATGTCCTACACAAACATAGCCAGAATCATAATTAAAGGAAAAACCAAAACAATGTACCCATACTCACACAAGTGAGGCCAAATATCATAATCAAGGGTAAACACAAAAATTGATCCCATGAGATCATATTCTCTTTTCACAGTGTCAATTGCAATAAATATAACAATAAAGATAGCCTTGTTGACTATCATGACTACCAAATTGATGACGAATGCATCTAATCAAGCTATCTAGATCCAACTACAATCATGCATGTTTAGATCCTATCATGATAATCAATTTCTCTCATCTTACATTAGAGTCTTCATTCCCATCCATGATCCCTCAAAGACCAAGAACTTACTAGCCCAAGCTATGTTGCTAATCCTAAATGATTATCTATTGATCATATATACAAATTACCTCATGGATCCTTAGATGTAATTGTCTTAAGAAATATCACCACAAGCTCCAACCACTCAACCATAAATTATTGAAAACAAGAATTATCTTAAAAAAATCCATTAAGTTAGATCCCAATGCATACTCATTAGTCCTCCTTATGCTACCTTTGATAAAGGAAACTGTTGGTGTACGTTTTATCATCCACCGAACACACAGAATAAAATGTCCAAAGACACTTTATCCTCTCTTGAAAAACCACCATGTATGCTAAAATTTTGAGAAGATCATATGGCAATTCCAAGGTTTCTTTTGTCAGGTCATGATGTGTGGATAATTTCAATGGGCATTGTGATATGCTGGTAATACACAAAGGGACTTATGCTAGGCTTGTTCAATTCAAAAATTAGGACTAAGATGGATTTATCATTAAATGCTCCTTCTTTTTGGTATTTTTTCAGTTTAGGATTTCAAAAAAAAATGCAAAAGGATAAGGGTTTAGAGGTTCCAATCTACTCCTAATAATTCAAGAGACGGTAAAGATTAGGTGAAACTAGTAACCACGCTTTGCTTCGCCTCCCTAGGACAACTATACAAAGTGGGTGCAGTATTCAAGGGGTGTGATTATAATTTTCATGTCTTGAACAATACTTATCCAAACTAAAGTTAAGCATCCACAATCATAAGCTCAGGCTAACTTTACACATTGAATAAAAATCATCTATTCAAAGAAAGTATGAGCTAAGTTTCACCAATCAATACTATCAGATCTTTCATTCATTTAACAAACATTTAAATCAAATTCTATCTTAATTCTAATCTAATGTTGAAGAAGCTATTCAACCTTGCAAACCACTTGACAATAAAAGGGATTCAAAGAAAATCATCCATAAGAGCTTTTATTATCGGAAGTAGCAATACGCAACAATCTCATACACCTTCTTCACACTTTACAAATGAGGGGTGAGCTCAATTTATAGGCTCTTTGATTACAATTCAATGGACAAGATTGATTTTGAATCAATATTCGAGATTACAAAACAAAACCCTAATTAGGGTTTGTCACAACCAACTACCTCTCGGCCAATGAGAAAATTACATTCGGGGACACTTGTCCTTCTACTAAATATAAACCAACAATAAAATAGAAAGTTGTTGCATGTTAATTTGGAACAATTTGATTGGTTGGAATATGACGAGGCACCACCTCAGTGTGTTGGATGTCTTCCTTGGTCACTTTGTTTTTCTTCCACGTGCTTTCCTTAGAATATCCTTCCTTTCCGAAAACTCTATCCTTTGTGCTTGTTTCTTCCTAGCTTTGATCTTGGATTCCTTTGAGATTTTGATTTCTTCTTCTCACTTGCATTTGAAGTCTAGAAGTCTCCCCTTGGAGCAGTTATTAAACTTTTTCTTTCCTAATTGCTTTGAAATTCCTTCAAGTGCCTTGAATTTGGAGAAGAACTCTCCTTTGCTTTCGTCACAATGGAGGAAATTGGAACTTTATCCATGAAGTATTTCACATACTTAGCCAAATTTTGGCTATTCAATTTCATCTTGTTACACCTTCATGTGGACCATTCAACACTTAGCCAAGATTTTGGCCATCTCTATACTCGAATGAACTTTGCCTATGGATTTTCCTTCAATTATGAATTTAGCTTGTGCTAAGGATTTTATTCACTTCCTCTTTATTTTCCTCTTCATTCCTCTTGTTTTCTTTCCAACACTTAGCCAATTTTTTGAATTTCCCTCCTCAAGGTACCAACACTTAGTCAATTTTCTAAAATTTTCTCATTGGGCGGACTTCACTTGAGCTTGTACATTGCTTTTATCTTGACCTAGGTTGGAATTTCTCTCCCTTGTGCCAAATTCGGACTTCATTAATGTTTGGACATGTTACTTCTTAGGCCATGTCAGAAATTAAGACTTCCTTGCCATTGTGCCTTCTAGCTTGGGTGAACTTCTTGACAAGTGCATGATTGGACTTTCCTGAGTCTTGGATGTGCTTTTATAGCCCAAGTCGGACTTTGGCATGCTTTGAAAATTCCTAGGTCATACTTTATTGACTCTTGGAAGTTGTTTTGTGAGGGAGGCCAGACTTTCCTGATGCCTTGCCAATTTTTGAGTCTTCTTGGCTAAGCGGACTTTCTCTCTGTCTTTCCATTGCAAGGGTAGACTTTGCTTGTTCCTTGACAAGGCTTGGTGGACTTGGCTTCTTTTCCATATCCTCTTTTGACATGGTGGACTTTGCTAACACTCAAAATTTTTTTCTTTCACAACCTAGGTCGGACTTCATAGCATCTTGGACATTTTCCTTTCACCTAGGTTGGACTTTGGAGTTAGCTTGACATTTCCTTTTCCAAGCTAAGTTAGACTTTGAGGCTTGCTTGACATTCTTATGGAGGACTTTGGAGTTTCCTTTCCATCTTCTTATCAACCCTATGGTGGACTTTGGAGTTTCCTTGCCATCTTCTTATCAACCCTATGGCAGACTTTGAAGTCCCTTTGGCAAGTCTCTTAATGTTAGACTTTGTAGCTAGCTTTCCATTGTTGATTCCAAGGTAGGGCAGACTTCTTAGTCTTTTTTCCAAGCTTCCATAATGCAAGGGTGGACTTCATCTTTTTCTGGACAAGTGCAAGGGCGGAATTCATCAGTGCCTTTCCAAATGCATAGCGGACTTTGTCTCCATCTTGACCAAGGCATGGTGGACTTCCTTGATGCCTTGCCATGTCCATTTCTTCTTCCAAGCAGACTTCTTGAAGTGTCTTACATTTTCTTTTCCCTTCTTCTAGATCATCAAAACCCTCACCATATGACTTTTTCTTGATTTTTTTTCATGATTTTTGCTTGATTTTCATGATTTTTGCTCCTGAAGATGGAAACGTTATCTCCATGACCTGTGGGACCCTGGAACTTTCTAAAATAGAAAAAAAGAAAAAAAACAACTTTCTAAAAATAGTAAATCTTGGATTGGTCCACAAGTACCAAAAATGGAAAAAGCAAAAAAGCAAAAATCTCTAAAAAATAGGAAGTGTCAGAATTGACTCAAAGCATAGGCGATCCTCATCCTTTGGACCTTCTGAGCACTTCCATGATGTCTAGGCACTATTTTGGACTCTTCACTTGACTCGGATGACCGCTTGAAAACTCTAACTCATCATTGTAAAATGGTGATTAGCAGTTGCGACGCCAAGACAAAAACAGAAAAAATAGGGGGTCCCCATTTGTAATGGGGCGAAGTGTGAAAAGGTCACAACATCTAGCACCAACCTGAATAAATGTTCTTGAACATTTCAAAGATAGAATCTACTTCAAACCAAGAACCTTAGATTAATTCTAACTAACTTATCCTTTGGCTAAGAAGAGTACTCAAAAGGAAAGAGGAATCCTAAACTATATCAAGACCTTTTATCCTCCAATTATGAGTGTGTGCAAATGCGTTTATTCCCGTCTTGTAAGAACAATAGGATTCTTTGGTTCCATCATGGATGTTTGTGTAGTTTGTCTTAACTCCAAAAGAATCCTTGGATAGAGCCTCGCTGCCAGCAAGCATCCATAGCCCCAGCGAGGTTATCACTATAATCTCACGAAGATTGCTCTACTTCCGGCGATTTATTATTATTATTTTGCTTTGATTCTTTTGTACACCTGTAGAGATGTCCGCACACCCAAAAGCCAAGAGTTTTTATTTTTCATTATTTTCTTTGCGTTCATTTTGATATTCTTTTCTTTCACATATTTCCACACTTTGGCTTGTAAGCAATGAAGCTCACATGGGTTTGAGCATTATAGTGGCGCTGAAGCAAGACTTTTGATTGTTCTTTGTAGTTTAGCCAATGACTTCGCCTAGGGGACCATAATGACTCAGAGAATTTATTAAGTGTGCAAGATATAATAACTGTCACTATTGAATTTGACACCATTTTCTGATGGACGTCCGTCAGTGGTTCGACAAATCTTTGTCGGAAAAGCGACGAAATGATGAAAACATTTTTGTCACTATTTTTTCTTCGCAAGTCCAACGATGAATTAAACATCAAAATAATATCACATATTTGTCAGTCGTCAGCACCATCAAATGACTCGGATGTTCGTCAGAATATCGACGACAATTTCATGTATCCACCGACGAATTACAACCAAAATGCAATTGCAATGGCTCTTCTGAAGGGTCGAAAGAACAATAGAAGTTCATCGCAATTTCGACGAAATGGGAAAGTATTTACGACAAAGCCTTCGTCGCAGCTAAGCAACTTCATCAAACCTTTTATGTGATTCGTCGATGGCGTTCGTCAAAATTGTGACGAAATGGGCAAGGAGTTATGACGAAGCCTTCGTCGTAGCTAAGCAACTTTGTTGGACCTTTTCTATGATTCGTCAATGGACTTTGTCAAAATTGTGATGCAATGGACAAGGAGTTACGATGAAGCCTTCGTCACAGCTATAACAACTTCGTCAGACCTTTTCGATGATTCATTGATTATGTTCATCAAAATTTTGATGAAACAATGTAATTTTCTTAAAAAAATATATTCATTGAAATGTACCATCAGTGAGAGATCAATCAAGTCGTGTCCCTTCGTATTCAAATCTCGGGCAATTATTTTATTTGATCATTTTCCATGTTTATTAGACACCCGCTGAGACGTCATGTAGTTTCACCGATGCCTTGAGTCTCTTCGATAGTCAATATTACATATCGCTTTGGTGTCACACAGTCTCATCAATGTTATCAGTCTCACCGATAGCTAATAGATCATATGTTGTTATGGTGTCATGCAGTCATACCAATGTTCTGAGTCTCCCTAAGAATTATTCCTTTGGTCTTAAGTGTATTGCTACGATTCTCACCAATGATAACTTATCGCTGTGACTTTGGGGGTCGCCGAGACTTTCCTTCGACTACTTAATAGCTTACAATCAAACTTGAGCTTGAAATTACAAAACAAAATATAATGTCAATTAATTTTACCATTGCTATTCCATACCTTCAACTTATGGCAGAATAAGTTCCAAATTTCCTGAGCATAAAAACATTCAAAAAGAATATGTTTGATAGTTTCCCGAGTCCTGCAAATACTGCAGATTTCAACACTTTCATGGTTAGATTTATAGGGATCTATCTTTTTCATTAATGCAGCGGGATTTATTGGCACACAGACACAACCTACAACATTTGAAGTAATGGATGACTACAAGTTAGTGAAATGGTCCTTAATATGTGAGTGTTTTGCAAATTGATTGGTAGAAAATAAGGTTACAAACATATCTACATGAAAAATTATGAGGACAATCTACTGTAATCGTCAAAATAGATGAAAAGTGCAAAGGAAAGAGCGGAGCTACATCTCTAGAGCCTAAAAAAAACACATGCAAGAAACATAAAAAAGGAACAAACCAGTTTTTGGATGAATACAAAATGGTGCCTTTAGCAAGTGATTCATATGCTTTCACCCCTAACACAGGACATTAAGAATATTTTATTCTTCCTCTATGAAATTAACTACTTACAGAATAAACCTAGAAACCAATATTATATACCTCCATGTCTAGCCGAGGGTAGGTATAAGAGAAAAAAAATTCTTCAATGCAATGCTAAAAAATATCAATGTGTGTGTAGGTTTGTATTACTCAAAATATCATTTCACTGCCTAAGGAAAAATACCAAAGTGGTGTTTTAAATTTCAATCTTCACATAGGCTCCCTTATTGCTACACATGCATATACAAGCATTATTCGAGCTCTAAACTATTCAAATATTAAGGATTTAATTAGGTATAAGATAGAAAGTTGTTGTTTAGACATAATCCATCATCTTTTACATATCTTTATTCACTCCTAGTGCTTCATATAAATTTGTGTAAATGAGACAAAAATGTGAATCTTTTATGACAAAGAAAATTCTTAAAAGGAGGAGGGAGAGAGCAAAAAGTAGGGGGCAAGAGAATGCTTGAATGTATAACAAAGTATAACATTTTGATCACTATAACAATGAAACAAATCTTAAGTTTGAATTATTAATATCATTTACAACATTTATGATCAAGAATGAATGTAAGTAGAGAAACTTTTGCATACCTGCAGATGGTACAAAATTTCATGGTTAAGTCAAAGCCTCCCATCAACAACAAGATCCAAATATTTTTGTATCTATCTCAATCAAGCCTCTAAACCCTTCAGAGCTATCAATTTTTCCACTAACCTGTTATGCACAAAAGTCAAATTTTAGAGTTATGTCACCACTAAAAATAGAAGAAACAGAGCTTTGAAACCAAATCCACACGACACAATGTGGTATTCATACAAATCCATACAAACAAACTAAACTCAAAACATTGGAATGGAAACAACTTCAAATTATAATGCAAAGCATGGATTCAGGGTATAAAGAATCATTTTTCTGCCACCATAGTGAAAAGTTAGCACTTTCTTTCATCTTTGCATATTGGTTTGATGCTTCAAACGATGCATTTCTTATATTGAAAAGTGCATTACCTTATTGATCTTCTCTTTGTTTCGAGAATAGTTTAATATTCTCTACTTAACAGGGCCAACCACATGACGGTGGAAGCTCATTTGGCCCCTCCCCCTCACATCTCTCTCAATTCCCCATACCCAATCATATAACATTAATCATTCATTCATCCATTAATAACATATAACATTCATTCATTCATCCATTAATAACATATAACATTCATTCATCCATTAATAACATATGACATTCATTCATTAACATATAACATTCATTAATTAACATATTCACATTCATTCATTAACATATAATATTCATTCTTTCAGTTTTTACATATTATCAAAAATATGGTTGTCATGATATGATTACAATCACTTTTTTTTTGTTTCTTTTTAAAGCTACATAAATCTGAAGTGGAGTATTGTTTTCTAAATCAATATTTGTCCCCCTTTAGTTTTGCCCTCTGCTCGTGATCTTAATGTACACCTAGTCATCTGCTCATGACGTGGACACCGCTGCAAGGGGGTCTGCTGCAATAAGAAAGAAATGTTAAACTGATATGTTTTATTATTATTGTTACAAGTATTTCATTAATTAAAAGAACATTAGAGTGGTTCTCTTTACCTGATGGGTCCACATCATATTCTTGAACTTTTGTTATAGACTCATGCTCAACATGCTGAACACCCTCTAAATCCTGATCTGCAGTTGAAACACGAAAGGCTACATTAATTAATACACCAATTGAAATTAAATATGTTTAAGAGAACATGAGGGTGGTCCTCTTTACCTGATGGGGCCACATCATGTTCCTGATCTTCTCTAGCCTGATCATGCTCAACACGTTGATCACGCTCTACATTCTCTAAAGTTGAAACACGAAAGGTTACATTAATTAATACACCAATTGCAATTAAATATGTTTAAAAGAACTTTAGAGTGGTCCTCTTTACCTGATGGGGCCACATCATGTTCTTGATCTTCTCTAGCCTGATCATGCTCAACATGTTGATCACACTTTACATGCTCTAAAGTACCGGGATGCACACCATGACCTTCATCTACACGTTGTACTCTACCCTCACTAGGATGCATTCCACTGTCGCATGCAATTTTATCATTGCTTGAATGTTTAAAACAAATAGGCATGTAATTACTTTTATGGTGGAAATTAATATTGAATAGATTGCACAAGTATTCAATTTTAAATAAACTTTATTGAGTTTATTTACGTGTGTGTCGGATGCAGTGGAAGGTTGTGTTTTCCCAAGCAAGACTCTTAAGCATTCAGCCACGGCTCGATAGCCTTGCTGGAAGGCAATCTTCAGGTCCTCTTTTGTGGGAACTCTGTTGAATTCAAATCCCTACATTTTTGCATAAGATCATGAATTTTGCTTCTATGGTGTGATAAAACCAAAATTGTTTTCAATTTATTATTTGGATACTATATTTCATTTATTGATACTTACAATTCGTGCAGCTAATTTCATATAACCACCAGAGCCAAGTTTTTGTTTCCCATGTTTTTCTAGTCTTTCCTTTGTTTACTTCAATGTGTCGGGTAGCCTATGAAAAGTTTGAAATACGTTAGATTATGTAAAAAGAAAGAGTAATCAGTAGATAATTACATTGTTGATAGTATCACATACCTTCCTTAGCCCGGTGGTGTCTTTCCTTTTTTCTTTTCAACCTTCTCCTTTCCATCGACACCAGGTCCTTCCACTCCCTCGCCGGAATCATGGGGGGATGCTCATACTTTTTGTTCTTCTCTAAATGTGACCTATATTTGTCCCTCGCATACTTTAGATAGGTACCATCTTTCTTAAGGACCTTGGTTCGGTTGAATGTTTTATCACCGAACAACACAACTAAATGGTTAATGAGCTCATCTTTTAAATCTTGATTTTGGGCATTCCATCGTGTACGTATGGTGGGCCCAAAGAGCTCCAATGTAATCACTTAGATGTTTATAAAAAACATCATTTCTTGCAAAATGATCATGGCATCAATAGTCTAAAAAGAGCGATCAATAAGTAAATTTCAATTGGATTATATATAATAATAATTAAAACATTTTAAAGTACCTGGGACCTTCTCTATCTTTATAGGAATGAAATCCTCAGTCACCACAAGTGTGACCAAAATTTTTCCCATACTAGTAATATAAGAAGATCTAGGAAATTCTACTAAAACATCACTAGTACTAGTGGCCTCTGCGTCCCCAAGTACATGTTCTGACGCATGTTCTGGCATGTGTTCACTACTAGAGGGTGCATTGACAGATGTCTGCATGGTATGTGTTGCCGACATTTCAGACGACAATATAGGCATGGATGATGGGGTCAGATGATGTGATGTATGCGTAGGAAGATCAGGATGGACACTTGTACCAACCCCTACTCCTCGGGCAGCACTTGCAGTACCCTGATCATGGCCAGGAGCATCATGAGGAGGAAAATAACCCTGTAAAAACAACACATATTTTAGTTCATGACATAAAAGAGTACAAAATATAAAACCATGAATGAACTTATGTTATAATTAAATACCTCATGATAGCTTACTTGCAAGTTTTGTAATCTCTCAAACAATATTTTAACCCTCTCTCTTATCTCATCTATTTGAGGCAGTATGAATATCAACTTAACCATTTCTTCATTGCATTTTTTTTGGATCTTCTTTATCATATCAAGAGGGTTTGCTAAATAAGCAATGTCATCATCACAAAATATTGACTGCACCATGCTCTCCTCTACTGTTGGTGCCTTTCCCTGATCAGTCGACTGCACAAGAATATTAAAAACATTATAAAAATTAACCTAATAAACTTATGAAAAAAACATAATAATAAAACATTTTTCTCATATCTAATTTGTACAATTACAATGAGGTAAACCTATCCGGTAGAAGCGCCTGAAGATACATCATGATTTGTGCTCTGGGCCAGAGCCTTCTCCGTACGATCAATGTCCTGCTGTGACAAAAATTAAATATAAAAAAACATTATCGAAATGAAACCAATAGACTTATGAAAAAAACATAAGAATAAATTGGTATATTGGAGTCATTAATTGGAGGTTGGGTAAAATGGTACATAGTACGTACCACCCCCATAGTAACTATGTTTCTAACTAAGCGATTCAAATTGTAATCAATTAGCAACTCTTCCCCTGCAGTTATTGATTTTATCGCACATACAAATACATGGTTTCCCTCATGCGCCTTGAATATACAATTGGGTTGCTTATTTGTTGACCCAGGTCATGTACTATTCATAAACCTTGCAATATTCCCTGATGCTTTTGGCCTTCCGTCAATGTACATAGCCACTGCTTTATTTTGATCCTTATCTTTTAGTTGTATATAATTTGCTGACAATGCATACCTACACATACTTTGTGTATATCGAACCAGTTGCATCCAATCTTTGTAACTGTAACAGGGTCTGACATACTCCATCAATTCAGTAACTTTGTCATAATAGACCTTTATGCCGTCCATGCAAAATAGGCCCAAACCATGTAATGACGATGGTGCTATGCGATATATCCTCTCATTAACACAAAAATCAGTGTTTATTGGAGGAAGTTCCTTGGGTACCCATTGTTTCCGTAGCTGTTTGTACCTCAAGGGCACCTCGATGTTGCCTATGCTCTCATCATCACAAGAACATGATCCCCCTTCAACAAGAAAAAATCCCATGCGTTTACGGAATTTTCTTCTAATCTTTTGACCTCTAATTGATCTCCCTCTTTTAGACATACTACATGTCTCGCTTTCCTCTTCTCTTCCTAAATTTCCCTTGCTTGAGGAGGACAGATCTGAAAAATACCTATTTGGTGGTACCTGCACTCATAAGGATGTTGCATGAAGTTCTTTCATGGTGATGTGATCCCAAGGTCACATTATGATTAATCTATCATTTCATCACTAGAATTTCACAGGTTATAAGGTAATCAAGTCTTGATAGATTGCAAGCTATTGTTACTACTATCCAAATGTGTCCATCACAAATCAAATCTACTTAATGTTTTAACTCCCAAAATTTGTAACAAGTGTTAAATGTGACTATGGTCCACCAGTTACACAACCAAGGCCTCAAATGTATTCTCCGATTGTAATCAAAGGACTTTTTCTCTTCATTCAAGTAAATAAACTTGAAGGGAAACACCACCAAGTGGTTTATTGGACACCTACATGACTAAAAATAGCTGCAAATTTACATTTAATTTCCATATGTCTAAGTGGTTAATGGGAAGGGAGTGTGTACTAGGCCTGGTTAAGTCATCATAAGTTTACAATTTGGCAATAATTTTTTTTAAGTCATTAAATCTTCCTATGTCTAATTGCTAGGATATTTTTAGTATGTTTTAAGGTAGGATGATTGACGAAAGATCCCAAAGATTAGCCTTTCTCCATGGTATCCAGGTACACATAGCAGTGGTCTTCTCTTATACGGTTGGACACGATTAAAAGAAATTAGCTAGGAATTATTCATTTAACCTAAGGTTTTCTCATAATGCCATCATTGGAAAAGTATGATCAAATTCTTCTATTATGAAGAATTGGTCTATGTTCCTCTAGTAATCACTATAAATGTTTGTAAGGATAAAATGACTAATTGCATCAGGTAGGAGAGAATCAAGTTTGAGTTCTTCAAAGATTATATTCCTCTATTCATAATTTTTAAGGGTTGTGTGTGGAGGTTATCACTACCAAGAAGGGAGGAGACCTTTCCTTGTATTCTTTTATAATTTTCATTATTCTTATTTATTTTACACTTACATTTACAAATACATATGCATTTACTGTTTTCATTTATTTCTCATGTAGTTTAATAGTTTGATCGATTTCATATTATATGTGTTGAAGACTTTAGAATTTCAATTATATTAATTTATGGATATGTTGTATCTATAACACTACAAAACCATATGCTCTTTGCATTTACACTTGCATTTAGAAATACACATTTATATACATAGATATAGATTTCTTTAATGATATGTTGCATTTATTATTCTAGGAGAGCAACCAGTAATTGCATTTACATTTACATTTAAAAATACATACATACATATATATATATGTGTGTGTGTGTATGTATATCATTTATATTCAGTGTTCTAAACAACCCATTAGGTCTCAAATGGATAAAAATTCATAAAATCATATCTCCCATACATGTTTTGTTGAAACCTAGGCTTGAACCTCTCATTTTTCACATGTTTTTCTTCACAAAACTATTGAGGACAGATATACCTTCTTTATTTCTCATCCTACGCCCTATTCATGCATCCTATAATTACAACAGTATCCATGGGGCCTCTTACACAAGCTACAGTAATCACAAAAAGTGTAAGAGCCCCTTTATATCATGTTTGGACTACAAAACCCTCAAAAATAGGGTAACTCAGATTATGATTTGTTGGTGAGCTATACATGGACAAAATCATTAGCACCAGCTCATTCTTGGAATCTTTTGAAAGAGAAGCGAATCAAGTGGTAGTTAAGTACAAACCTTATAGTGTCAAGGTGAATGAGGTGATCAATTTTGATTGGCCAACGATGAAGAGTACTAGAAATGGGTAAATGTATATTTAACTAAGGAAGAGTGAATCTGCTGACAAATTAGTCACAGAAGCATAAATGCATTCTAGTTTTGTTTTTGGTGATAATCTAGGCACTTGAATTCTTTGATTTTTGTTGCTGCATCAAATCCCATTCTCTGGGCACGATGAAAAGAAGATTCTCCTGGGAGACTGCTACAACAAATTTTTAACATCACAAGGCATGTCCACTATCGGGTGACATGTGTGCTTTCCGCTCATCTTTTCTATAAGAAGGATTTCAAGGCTAGAAGTATGTTAGATATTTTTGGTCGAAGTCTAGATGAAGTTGTAGAGCAAATTGTAAAGTCCATGGTTTTAGGGAAAATGCAATTTTAGGTTTCACTACCCTATAGTAGGTTTTAAATCTGGGATTTGATGTTTTATGACAAGATCGGCATTTGAATTGATATGATTAATTCCAAACTCATGTCTCTCCATTGTATGCATATCTTGAATTTTGAATAAAATGATCAAGGGTTGTTTCTGCTCATCTCACTATTGTGGTGTATGATCTTTTTTAGGTTTTAATTCAAGAAATTAATTAAAATGCTTGAATTGGACGTAGGTGGATATGTTTTGTATAAGGATTTGATAAGTAGGCATTAAGTTAGAATACATATTGATGAGATTGTAAAGCAATGTTATCATTATCTTATATGTTATGTGTTAAATTTTCATAAACCCTTAGATGCTTATAAATTTGACTCCTCCAATGGATATAGTATGACACTCCATCTAAGTTGTTGTACTTATTTGTATGGTTCAAGATTTTGTTCCTCCTTTACCTGTGAGCTTGCTACAAATTTGAAAATCAATGACTATCTTAGTAACGGAATGTCAGTTATCTCATGCTCCAAATAGTTGATATTATTGATAAACAACCAATTCTATTCGGTATTATCCTATTATGTTGAGCTATTAAATGTGATTATTTGTTGTTGTTAATGTTGTTTATGATGATGGTGCAGAGGTTGTAAATGCATTAAGGGATCACCCTCCCGGGTCTTGCAAAGCCCAAAGTGTAGGAGGTCTTTCAAATCCTTGTCAGTTGGTCCATGTCCTAAGAGTTGTCCTTTATTGGAATTGGCAATTCCATAGGTAGATTAGAAGATCAACCTGCTTACCGTAAAAGCAACCAACACCTTGTATATGTTTGTGGTGGAGGTATTAAAGAAGAATGGTATGCCTCTATTTCCATTCATTAGATCTACCTTAGCCTAGCATATACTTGGGCTATGTCTACAATTGCTTCAAACTCATGCGATGAAGGCTATGTCTGATGAAATCCTAGACCTCAACCAAGATGTGGGTAGATTATGGGATTTTTTCCAAGACCTAAGTTTGGTGGATAAAAATGTGAAAGACTAAGCTATTTTATTTTTTCTGTCTTATCTTATACCATTTTACGAGAATGGGGGTGCCAATGTACAAGAAGATATTTGGAAACTAGACATGAAAATTGAAGGTTTAAGAGAATGGGGGTTCCAAACTTAATGACTCATCGCCCCTTGGTCGTTGATTTTCCCTTAGTGCCCTCAACCTCGTCCTCGACGTTGGTATTGACCTTGTTTTCACTCCTCCAAACTCTTCCTTGGCATTGATATTGACCTTGTTTTCACTCCTCCAAACTCTTCATCGGCACTGGTATTGACCTTGTTTTAACTCCAAACTCTTCCTCAGTGCTGGTATTGCCCTTGTTTTCACTCCTCCAAACTCTTCCTGGGTATTGATATTGACCTGGTTTT